>OY540801.1:8817026-10017026 GCA_961205885.1 Ptychoptera albimana | reverse complement strand
GCTTAATTTCTGTGTCTAGCCATGACCAGCTGTAATTATTTTATTATAATTCCAGTAAAAATTTTTCTATTTATCAGGATGCGTTCAGTTAACACATCGTCCCAGGATACATTATAGCAACGAAACGATTCATTGCAACAGGAAAATAATTTTATTTTAACAATGGGTAAACGTAAGTAACTTCTACACAAAAATTAAATTTTTTAATTTTATTTATTAATAGCAAACAAAACAAAACAATTTTTATCAATCAATTAAGTTTTTTATCAATAGAAAAATCGTAAATATCTGTTATCTAACAAGCAAACAAAAATAAAGAAAAAAAAAATTCTCATTCCTATTTTCTATATTTTTAAACGAATTTATTTGTGGTTGCTTTATGTGTTTTTTGTATTTTTTCCGTACAAAATCAATAGAAAAGACTTTAATCTTTAATTTTAATTTAATTTTCGTTTATAATTTAATTGATAATATAAGATAAAAGCTGTTTGAAGTAAACTTTTTTTAATGTTTTAGATAATTTTTCATAGGTGACGTCATGTGTTTTATTTTTTTTGTACGGTTACACTAGTGTAAACCCTGCTGTATTTTCTAAACAAATGTTTTTTTTTTGTAACCACCTTTCTGAATCGTACTTTAGCTTTTATCAATTTTTATCAATAGAAAAATTATTTAACATTCTGAATCGATTATAGAGGATTTAAGTATTATTGTATTCGCTGTTACATATGTGCGGCACGGCCTGCTTGATTAGGTTGACAAACATTAAACATCATGTCATGCCACGCATACACAGCTGACTTTAAGTTATTTAAATAAAGTGAGACGACCATCGTTTGCTTTTTTTTTTTTTTTATTTTAAATTAAAATTAGAATCTTTGAGAAATTAAATTAAAGATTAAAAAAAAACTCACTGTAATGACAATTTAATTGTTTGTAAAAAAAAAAATATTTTTTTTTATAAATATAAAACAATTTAGTGTGGTTATGTAGAAAATATTTTTTTTAAAACAAAAAACAAAATTTAATTCCCACACGACTATACCAATCGTATACAATCTGATTGTAGCAAAACTGAATATGACAGGGTAAAATATATTCAAATACGAATCTTGTTTTTCTATTAAATTGTTTAAAGAGTAAACGGATCGGCTATTTAAATAATTTAATAAAAAACAAAAAACAAAACTATTGTTTAAAAAAAAAAAATTCAGTACGATTAATAATATTAAATTTTTGTGATTTTATTTCTTTTTTTTTTTTAGTAATATAATTTTCAGTTTAAAATTGAAACCTATTTCAGTCAACATTAAACCAGCAGCGATAAATATTGTACACGATTCTTATATGCTTTACATGTTCAAACAAAAAAAAATTAAATTTTTTTTTTCATTCATTCATATTCTTATTTATAATAAAGAAAATCGCAAAGAAATTCTTATAATAAAAGCATTAATAAACAGTAAAAATAATTAAATTAATTAATTAAAAATTCATAAATTTACAAAGTGAAATAAAGTGTGCCATAATTAATAATTAAAACAATAGAACATGCTTAACAAGTGATCTAAAATCGTGGTTATACATATGTCAGAAATAAATTTAAATTTTATGTGTTAAATATATTTTTACCGCGATAATATATATTGTTTTTGTTTATTTATTTAATCAAAAGCATAAAATAACAGTGCGAACACAGTGTGTGTGTTTTTTTTTTTGTGAATGAGAAAAAAAGGTTATTAATAATTTTTTTTTTCTGTTTTATTAATCTTTATGTGTTTGTGATAAGTTTTTTAAAAGCTTCAATGTTATAAATAGACAGAAAAATGGTATTTTTGGTATTTTAAATCTCAACACGACTGTCGTGTGTTTGATTTTTTTTTCACGTTTTGTTTAAGACCAAACAAAAAAAATAAAAATTCATAGTCAACACGCTTATTTAATGCTGGGTTAAATTAAGTGATTTGCATTGTTTTTGGATAAACACATGCAGTGGTTTTAAAGCCAACTTGTTGCATTAACAATTCACATAAATAAACTCATAAAATTCACTTTTGTTTATGAAAAAAAAAAAGAAGCAAAACGTACTTAAGTAACGTCGTACTGTTAACCCTCCATTGTTGTCTTTTATTTCATTTGTTTTTTTTTTTCATAAATTCTCAGCCAGTGTCGTGCGCGCACATGATAAACGTCTAGCGCATGCGTAGTTTATATTATTATTATTTTTTTTTTTTTTTTGGTTTAAGTCAAAAATATAAATAAAAGAATTAAACACGCGACATAATCAATTAAAAATAATAATAATTAATTAAATCTATTTATGTTTTGTTTTTTTTTTTTTTTTTTTTTTTTTTTCATAATTAATAAGTATGCTTAAGTCAGTTGTGTTCTGTTTTCTCTTCATTTTTTTTCTTTTGAATAAATAATTCACCAAACAATAAAAGTCTATTAATAAGTAAATAACATAAATTAAGTGGATAACACACCCTTCTTAGCAATGATGTAATTTTTAATTTTCATCTTTTTATTTATTATATTTACCGACTTAAATCGTGATTTATTTATTTTAATTTTATCCTTTGTTTGATGTTTTACAAGATTTTTACCTTTTTTTTTATTATGCAAAAACATTAAAAAAAAAAAAAAAACAGAAACGAAATGAAATATAATTGCACTAACTACTTAGCTTAACTTTTTTGTATTTTTGGCTTAAAATAAAATAAAAAAAAGTTTTTTATGATGTGTCATGAAAACAACAAGAAAAAAAAAACAATTTCTTTTCATTATTAATTAATTAATAAAATTAATGCTAATATACAGTGTTGAAATATTTATTTGATATTATTGAGGATGTGACTTAATTAAGCGCATTTACTATATTTTTAATTTTTCTAATTAAAACTTTTTTTTTTTTTTGTTTATATAAATAGCAAAATTAAGTTTATTTACATATCAGTAGAATACGTTTTATTTAATTATTTAAATCGTGGAGTAAAAGTATTTTTCGTTTTTTTTTATGTTTTTGTTTTGTTTTGTATCAGCTAAGTCAGGTTGATAGTAAACATTTTTTTGTTTTTAATAATCTTTTAAGTCAATGAAGTGTTAATTTGTGTTGCGTCTTTATGATATGCTACAGTGGACTTAATTATGAATAAAACACTTGTTATTAGAAGTCCTGAGTTGTTCACTGTTATAAACTGACTTAATTCAAGTCTTATCAATTTTTGTTTTTGTTTTTTAATTCAACTTAAGGTCACATCTGTGATAAACTCTGAAAGATGCATAATTTTTTAATTGGTTTTTAATCAATAATTATTAATCAGTTGTTAGATGAATATTATTTTTCTAAAATAAAACAGAAAGCAGCTTCTTGAATATTCCGAACGATAGAAAATCAGAAAAATATTTTTTTTTAATTCTTTATTCATGAGCTTTCAATTAGAAACTGCAGAAAATGCATTCATTCAATTGCATAAAGTAAAAAAACAAAATTCTGTCAGCTATTGCCTATGTCCTTCAGCGAATAAATATTTTAATTAATGCAAATTTATTATGTCCGTGTGCAACACGTTTAAAGTCTGAATTATTTAATTTTTCTATATTTAGAATTGTTAATTATTTTTTGTTTTTTTTTTTTTTTTTTCATTTTTCATTTTTTCGTTGATAAGAAGAACGTGGGGACGGTTTTGAATGGTTAATTTCACATAATTTTTTAATTGGATGAAAATTTAATTTATATTTTTTTTTATATTATTTCCGATAAGATTTCTTTGGTTTTTTTTTTTATTTTATTTTTAGAAAATATTTTAATTATCAAGTAGAAATATTCTAAAAATAAAAATTTTATATCAGTTCTGTTACAATGAGAAATTGTTTTGTTCAAAGGTTTTGTATTATCAGGCTATTATCAGGATTTTATTTTAGTGAATTTTCTTTTCTTTTTTTTTTTAAGGATTCATTATTTGTGATTAATTTACGGACTAGGATTCTGTTCTTTGCCAACTAGAGTTTTAAAGCGTATAGAGCGTTAAAGCACATCTAGCAATTATAAAAAAACAGCAAAATATAAAATATTCGAAAAGTAAAAAAAAATCCTGAATTTCTATATTTTCTATTTCTAAATTCATTTTTTCTTCATTATTTATTTAAAAAAAAAAAAATTTTTTTTTTTTCTTGATTTCTTAAAATAGAAGCGTACGCGGCAGACGCGACGATAAAAATTATAGTTTTTCTAGTAAAGAAAATAATATTTTGTTGTTTTTGAAAATAAAAAAAAGTGTTATTGTGACAATCAAATAAAATAATTAAAAAATATAAGCAGCAAACGAACGAACGAACCAACCAACCAACCAACCTAGCTACAAGCTACTCACACTTGTTATAACAGCAATAGATTAAAATTAGAATTACCTTCGAGGCAACAATTTAAAAGAAAAAATTAAAATGAAAATTTTGTTGTTATGAGTACAGAAATAAAAATAATTTTTCTTTTCCTTTCAATTGATTTTCTTTGTTTAAATTAAAAAATAAATTATTATTTTCTTTTATTTGTTTATCTCACTGAATTTACCCACGGAAAATCGTTTCTTTTTTTATTATGAACGAAATTATTACTTTGGCAACAGTGCAATGATTTATTATTATTTAGAAGAAGAAAAGTAGAAAAAAAAACTGATTACAATTAAAGCATAATAATAATTATTATTATTATTAAAAAAAAATCTGGTTATCTCTAGCCAAAAATAAAATAAAATTTAACGAAAAAAAAAAAATTTATTTTTGTATTTTGTTTGTACGGAAAAAAAAATGTGTTTATTGTGAAGTGGAAGATACTTTAGATTTGGAGTATTTATTTCTTGTTTGTGTTACACAAAAATAATTATTAATATCATTATAATGTCAGTGTTAATAATTGTGACGTCATGGAGATTTTTATATTTATCGATTTATGATTTGAATCTAAATAAATCAATAATAAGTCGTTTTGCGCTGTTTCTTATAATAATTTTTATTAATTTATTTCTTTTGCTGTAAGTGCTTAAGGTGATAGAGAACATTATAAAAGTAAACGTAAAAACGTGACATTTATTATTATTTAATTATATTTGTTAAGTCATTTATGTTTATTTTTATACTATATTTATTATCGTATTATTTGTTTTACGTAAAACGATTGGAGAAAATGTGTATAAAAAAAATATAAAAGAAAATTTATTTTGCAAAGAAAATAATAATAAATAATTGCCTAAATGCGTACTGTACTGTAGTACACATTTTCTTACGAAACGTACAAATTCGCAAGTGATAAAATGATCACTCACGGTATATCCTTATTTATTTGTTGCTATTTATCCTAGTTTTAATTAAATTTATTAAAAAGTTTTTAATTTATTAAAATGTCTATTTTGCACGTAATCCATGTATTATTATATTTATATTTAAGGCAAATGCACAGAAAAAAAGACATTGAGAAAATAAAAAGGCAACAAAACAAAATCGAATGAATCATATTTTTATTATTATAATAAAGTCAAAGTCTATAAAAATAAACTTTTGTGTTTACTGTATTAAAATGAAAACATTGTAAACATCACTGAATATTTATTGTAAAAGAAAAAAAAAAGAAGAAAGATTGCAGTCAAAAAACGCATTTTAAATAATTTTTTTTCTTTTTAATCTTATTGTCGCTTACTTAATTATTAAAAAAAAAAACAAAATAAATCATAAATGGTAGCACGTGTTTTTTAATTAGCTAAGCATGTTTAAACAAAGTAGGTAAGCAATATGTGTGTAGAAAAAACTGATAAGAAACAATTCTGAAAACCTATCACCTGGGTGACATCAACGTCATGTTCTTCATGTGAAATTTTTATTTTAATGACAGTGGTCAGCTGTTTTTCGTAAACAATTTCTTTGATTTTTATTTACATCAATAATTATCATAGCGATGTTAATTGAATCTTTGGATTAGCATGTTATGTACGAATGTCAGTTTGCTAATTTTTTTTTTTTTTTTTTTTTTTATTATTTTGGTAACAACAATAGGAAAAGCTTTAGAAATAGAAATAGAAAAATGTTTTTTAAGGGTAGCTTTAGACTCATTTATTCGTTAAAGAAATTATCGCATTGCAGCGCTGTCTTCTACGTTGATTGTTTAATTTTTTGACCTTTCTTGCCGGCCAGGCCAGGCCAGTTCAGTATTTGTTTCGATGCTTAATCTTGTTTTAAAATTATTTCTTTATAAACAAATCAACTTGTTTTCTCTGTTATTTTTCTCTTTTATTTTATTAACAAAATAACATGTTTAAGAAAGAAGAATTCTTTCATTGCTTTGCCTTTGCGTTGCGTTGGTTTTATTCCTATTAAATAATAATAAAAGTTATTGATTATAGATATATAGGATTATAATAATAAAAAAAAAAATTTCTTTTTTTTATTTACTGGAGGAAAGAGCAAGAAAGTAATTAATAATAATTGGTTATCGAATAAAAAAAAATAAAAAATTAAAATAGGAAACTTGTGTCATAAAATGTTTTGATGAGCTTTTATCCGTAACAATCAAATTGTTTATGCTTGGCTAAAGCACAGTAACGTAAAAATGCAATTAAATTATTATTTAATGGTTAAAAAAAACTCTGCAAGAGTTTCCTTAGTCAAACAAAAATTAAAGTTTTTACGTTTTTAATATTTCACAATATTCACCTGGATAAAAACGGTTAATGACAGTGAGTTTTATTGTAACAAAAATAAAATAAAAGCTTCGTAAATTACGATCAGTTAGTTTTTGCAATGAAAATTCATTCCATTTGAATTAAATTATTTTTTTTTTTCTTGAATTTAATTAAAAATCAAGTTTAATTGTGAAATGTGTAAAGCAAGCAGTTTTGTTTGAGTAAAGTAGTGCACTTGTCGCTATTATTAATAGATTTTTTTTTGTTGCTTTCTTGTTTCTTTTACTTGCCTACATTTAGTTGTCTAAATTAATTTAATTTATTAATAATTTGTACTATTTTTATGTAATTCAATTGAAAAATAACATTTTCCACAGTTGTTTGTTGGAGAGCAAAAAAAAAAAAAAAATATTTTTTTTTCGTTGCAATTTATAAACAATTTTCAATTTTATTTATAATTTATTTTTAGAGTGAAAAACAATCTGAAAACTGATTTTCATAGTAGGAGTTTAAGTAGAACTTAACAATTAATTAATTGAAATAAAAAAACGAAACAGAACTGATCAGTCTTTAGTGTTTATTTTTCTGCGTAACATAATCGTGAAGTTTACGCGATTTTATTCGCTAAATACAAAAAAAAAATGTTTTATGTTTTGAAAAAAACTTGATGGAGAAAACAATGGATTTTCTATATAAAAAAAAAAAAATTAATTAATTAATTTAAAACCATCAGGATATAATTATCTAGAAACAATTTATTTTCTGTTTTTTTTTTTTTTTAATGTATTTACATTAAGAAGCAACAATAACAACAAGAAAAAAAAATATTGAATTCAAATTGCTGTACAAAGATAAATATAACGAAAAAAATTAAATTAATTAAACTGAATTAAATTTAATTAAAATAATTAAATTACATTTGCTTGAAATTATTCTTTTTTTTATTTATAATCAACAACATGTGCTGATTTGTTGCCATTTCGAATTTAATTTAAATTTTTTAACAATTATTTACAAGAGCAAAAATTTGTTATTTGGATTAGATGATGTTCGGGAATTATTTCATTTACGATTTGTGATTTCCTTTCATTATTATTATTGCAGCAGTGTTTGTGATGTGTTGGAAGATTGGCGTTATTTAGTTTACCAAATCAGTTGTTCTTAGATATTTACAGTGAGCTTATCTTAAGTTTTTTTTGTTTTTGGGGGTTTTTGAATATTTAACGTTGAATTATAAGTGAATAAAGTATTTTAAATTTAATTAAACTAAGCATCACCTAAAAACACAATTTTTTATATTTTATTTTATTTTAAAAATTCCCATTAATGTCACGTTTAACTACTTACGTTAATTAATTATCAAGTTAATTGTTTTATTAATGTTTTTGCATTTGCTAATATAATTATAATAAGAATAATAATAATAATCTTTATCTAAAATAAAATAAAATCAAATCAAATTGTCACCAGAAAATTTACAATTAAAAAAAAAAAAAATAATAATTTTTTGTTGTCATTTTGCCAATAATAATTAAGCAAAAATTTAGTTCAAGTCAAAATAAAAAATATTTAATATTTTTTTTTTACTCTTTCGTTACAGAATACCGATGCAATTTAAAATAATAATAATAATAATAAATTAAATGTTTATTGTGATATTACTCTAAGAATAATAAAGAATAATCTGTGATCTTTGTGATTATAAACGAGAAATAAAAAAGTGAAAAGTAAAAAGGTACTACTAGAGTTAAAATAGACTACAAAACGAGTGTCATAAATAAAAATTAATAAAATACAAAAATCAAGCAACAATTAATAAAAGAGAGGATAAAGAGAGTGTGTGCTAGTCAAGACACAAACCAGCAACAATTAATAATAAATTAATTAATAAAGTTTTGGTGGTTTTGCGACGATCACCACAATAGATATATCTGGCGCTACTGTGTAAAGCTTTTACTTTATACCAATCAACGGGAACGTAGCACACAGTCACAACAAAAAGCACACAATCCAAGCAACAAGTTGTTCCCAACATACGAGATTTTCATTATTGTTGCCTACATTTGACCGCCCGCTTTATTCAGCTGCTTTTTCTTTTTCAGCTTTTTTTATTCATCATTAATTTTTGTTTTTAGTTACTCACCAAACTGGATACTGTTAAGAGGTTTGTTGTTGTAGTTGCTTAAGTTTTCTTAAATATTTTATAACAAAAATTAAATTAATTAATTAATTAAGGGTTTTGTGTGTGGTTTTTGTTAATTAAAATGTGTTTTTCAAAAAAGATTGTATTAATCTAAGAATGATTAGTGATATTTGAGTAATTGTGCTGTGGCGTTACATTTACATGCTTTAATGCTGCACTATTGTTTTGTTTTATTATTTAAATGCAATTTAAGCCGTACGCATCACCCATTTTTAGTAAATTTACTGCACTTGGCACAGTGCTAAAAACGATGCTAAAACTAGGGCTAAACACTTTATATGCAATTTCCTGTGATATTTATAACAAATTTTTCTTTCCTTCTTTCTTTCGTTTTTAATTTTTTTTTTATCTACAAAAACCACAAAAGAATTTTATTTGAGTATTTAAAAAAAAAAAAAAAAAAAAGTTTAAAAGTTTAAAATTTTTTTTGTGTTATATTTATCGCTTGTTTTGTTTCGTAAAAATAATCAACTAAAGCCTTAATTGAGATTAAAGCTAAAAAATTAACAACAACGAAGAAAAAAAAAATTATTATTATTTTTTTTTATTTTTTAATTATGAACATGATAAATAAAATTTATTTTTATATATTAATATTTTATTTTTACGTTAAAATAAATTATTTTTGATGTGTTGAACCAAGAAAAAAAAAATTGTTTAAAAAAAAAAGACGAGAAGCATCGCGGTTACAGTAAAATATTTTATGTCATTTCGTTGATGATTTAAATTAATTACGCGTCATCGTCAATCATGATTCTTCTTAGCATTGCTAAAAATAAATAAATTAAATAAAATTTCTTGCTTTCACTCAACATTCGCTATTAAAAACAATCATATCGGATGTGTAATTTGTTATCAGAGAGAAACGCTACTGTATTTAATTAGAATAGAGATAATCGCGTAATAAGATCAAATCAATAATATTATTGATTCTGTGATCTGTCCCCGGATCGTTTTTATTTTTATTATATTTTATTGAAACAAGAGAATAAACATAAAATTCTAACTAATTCTGTTAAATAACCTCGTCACAAATAATTTTATTAATCGATTTTTAGTCTGGCTACCTTTAAAACGCATCGTATTCTTTTATTCCTAACTCTAATATCGAAAACAAACTTTTAAATTATTAAAATAAATTAATAATAACATAATAAAATTGTTAATTAATTAATAAAGAAGAAAAATAATTTTTTTTATTGCAAAGAAAAAAACCTGATGCAATAAAATTGAATTTAATTTATGCCACATAAAAAAAAAACGGTTTATGCATTTAATTTATTTACTAGAAAAGAGTGAAAATACAAATGAATTAATTAATTTATGCGAAAGAAACAACAGCAGAAAGAAAAAAAAAATGACAATAATACAGCAAGTGCGTTTTATAAAATAAATAGAAAATTGCATTAACGATTGCAACATTAATGCACCTGCCCACCTGTTTCTCAGTAATGTTTTAATTTAATTTAATTTTTTTATTATTATTATTTTTTTTTTTTAATATATGTTTGTTATTAGATCTCGCTTTGATGACATACATGCGATTTATTGCGACTGTAGATTATTAATAACAGAAGGGAAACTAAACAAGTAATTGTTGTTGTCGTTGTCAGTATTAAACTTGCTGAAAAATACTTTCTTTAATAGAAAATTGATAAAACAATAATAAATCATAAATTATAATTATAGCGAAATAAAAATCTAATTTTTTTTTTGTTATAAAATTTAAATTAAGATTTAATTGTAAATCAAAAAGTGCATTCAAAAAGAAAGAAACATTTATGTGAAACATGTTTCAATTAAATCACAAATGAAACATCTGGTTAAGCTTAATGAAACATAAAAGTTTCTTATCAATTTAAAGATTGATTTTAATTTTTTTTTTCGTTGTTGTTTTTGTTTTTAATTCATTTATTGGTTTATTGCGTTAATTTAATTTTTATTTTGTTTACTCGATTGATAAAATAATAATAAAATTTCACTTTTATTGTGCTTTTTTTTTTTTTGTTTTTAAGACTGATTACTGGTTTTTTTTTTGGTTTATTGTGTTTTCTGTTAATTATTTTTTTATTTTTTTTTTAATAATATAAATTAATTTACGCGACCTTAAATTGTTTTTTTGTTTTGGCATTAAATTGCAATGCTTTGGTTAAGGTTTTTTTTTTCTTTTAAAGGAGCAATGCAGATTGATTTTACCGCTTTTAGATGCTGCATACTGCATTTTTCTCTGTAGCTTTTTTGCTACTGCTGCTGCTGCTTAATGTGACCGAATTAATTTTTTATTTTTAATAATATACAATTACAATCGAAATATAAATTATATTTTAAAATTATTCTTTAGTTTGTTTTTAATTAAAATAATATAATAATAAGGTAGTAAAGGCAGGAGACTGCATTATGTAATTTTTGATAAAAGTCGCCAAAGTAAATTCATGTTCAATGTAGACGAATTGGTGCTTTACACGCTACTACGTGAAATTTCTTATATCACGGCCAGTTGGCTTATTATTAAGTCAAAGGAATATTATCACTTATCATAATCTGAATACAAAACAATAGGCCGTATAATATACCTACAGCTCTAACGCCAAATAAAACATGAAATTGTCAGCAGCTGATTGCTTCTCCATACAAATACCAAATAAGCAACATTTTATTTTTTAATTAATTAATTTATTTATTTATTGCTGTCGACATTGTGCTAGATTAGCCTTAGATGTAAGAAAGCACTTTATCTAAGAAAACATAAATTAATTTCTATTATAATTCTATTGTTTGTTACAAAAATTACAGACAAATTAAAGGCGATTTGTATGCTAGCCAACCTATATAAAATGGATTTTGCAAACCTCGAAATACCTGGCATTACTTGTCGTCGTTGAACAAGTGCATAACAATGCATATCCAAGCACGTGTTATTTCTATTAAATAATTAAAAATTGCAACCATAAATCGGATATTTTATTGTTTCGTTTTGTATTTAATACAAAAATCATCGTTTTATTGCAATTAATTAAAAACAATTTCTGTGTTCATCATCATGTTAACAAGAATTTATTACAAAGTGTACCGCCGCCACCACCACAAGTGTTTTTTTACTTTATAAATTTTTTCTATGCTTAATCTAAAATCAAATTTAATTCAATTTAATTTAATATACTTATGGTTTTCCTGTTTACATTGTAAAAGTTATTAACAAAAATTTATTATAAATAATTACGGCTGTGAAATAATTAAGCGAATCTCGCGCGTTATTAATCAACAAAAAAATATAATTTTTTTTTTTTTTATCCCGTTTTGTTACTTTTTTTTTTTTTTTTGTGTTAATTTAATTAAATAATTTTTTTTTTTATTTATTATTTATTTATTTCCACGTGATTTTAGACTGTCAAAAAAAAAATTTATTACGATTTTATTTATATTTATAATAATATTTGTCATGTGTTTTGGTAACTAGTTTGTGTGGTCACTATTGGCCGATTGTTTGTTTTATCGTTTGCTTGTCGCGTCGTTATTGTGTTTTGTATAAACGGTAATTATGTTCGTCTAATTTATTTAATAACAAGTAATAAATGAACGATTTATACTTGATTAAGATTTAATCTAATCGGTATTCGTTCATTTCGAATTTGTTTTGCTTGTCACTGAATGTAAATGTGTGTTTGAAATAACGGAATAATTATATTTTGATGGATCATTTTAATTGATAAAATCTTCTTTTTTTTATTCATTATAGTAAATTGATGTCTAATTTTATTTTTAATAAAATTTTAAATAAAAAAAATCGCGTGGATGCGTGTCTGTTTTGACGGGCTGTGCTTCTCAACGAGGCGGCCAGCCGTCGAGGAGGAAACCCAGACGGTGCTGTGCGGCGGTTATATACCCGCTGGCACCGTCACCAATAATCAGGTGGACGCATACAGTTCCACCGATAATATAGGAATCTCAACGATTTCCTATAATAAACATAGTTTATATAATCAGGACAACGGTAACGGAACAATAGCAATTAAAAAAGGAATACACGAGGGTTATACAAATCAGCTGTTGCTGACGTCAACGTCATTGGCATCGTTGAACGGTGACGTTGATTTAGTAACATCGCCAAATTCAATAATAACAGCATCGCCAAAAACGACGGCGTCTCCACTGGCAAACGGTAACGATCATCGATTAGTTAACCAACAGAATCGAAACGATCAAGTTGAACATCTTTTAGTGCCAATCAATATAAATCAAATAATAAAGAAGATGCAGGAACCAATTGAATTTGCTGTTGGATTGCCAACTGTAGCCATTGCAAACAGTAACATTAATAATAATAATAATAATAATGATAATCTTAATAATAATT
This sequence comes from Ptychoptera albimana, assembly GCA_961205885.1. Lineage (NCBI taxonomy): Eukaryota > Metazoa > Arthropoda > Insecta > Diptera > Ptychopteridae > Ptychoptera > Ptychoptera albimana. The sequence goes on along the minus strand of OY540801.1, from coordinate 10,003,798 downwards.
TAAATAATAATAATAATAATAATGATAGTAATAGTAATAATAATATAAATCATATTAATAATAATAATAATATGGAAGTGATGTCGCAACAAAATGCCCAAGATCTTCAACAACAAGTAGGGAATTTACAATTGAATGATAATTGTGCTGTCGTGGATATAAATGCTGCTCTAATAGCTGCATTATCAGCTAAGGAACACCAATTAATAGTGATGGTGCAGGAACGTGATCATAGAATTCGTGATCTTGAAGATGCGATGCGTCGCAAAGAAGAGGAAGTGGCCGAACTTAAAAGCCATCTAGATAAGTTCCAAAGTATATTTCCATTTAGTCAACATAGTGGTGCTGTTGGCGTTGGAATGGGCACGCCTATGCGTAAAAAAGCCGCTGTCCATGGTCCCGGTGTACAACGACAAAGAGCAACAGGAATCTCTGCAGAGCCACAAAGTGAGAGTTCTGTTATGGAATTACTGAATGTTACGTTCCCAAAATATGACAAGGAAGAAAGGTGAGTGAATTTTATTTTATTTATTTTTTTTTTTTTTTTCATTTGCGTTTTAATGTTGTTATCATGTAAAGTGTTTTGCAAAATAAAATCAAAATTCTAATCGAACGAATTGAACTGAATTGATAAAAGAGGAAGCATCGCCATAGTTATCTGAGTTGTTTATTACATGACACAGTAATTTAATTTGCGTGATAAAATGACTCTTTCGCTGCAGACAAAAGTACAAATATTTTACCGTCATTTGAAATTCCTGCAATGATTTATGATTTTTTATTTATTTTTTATCATCGTTTAGAATTTGTTGAATACTTATCTGCTTATAAATAATAATAATTATTATTATTTGTTTATACTCAATTGATTATTATGTTTACACACATAAAATATATATATATAAAAACAGCAGATAATTGGTGATTGCACTAATTTACGTTCTCTTGTTTTGCTTATCACTTTTATCATTTTGTCTTTAACCACAGTAACGTGAATAATAGTGACAAATTCATTATATTTATCAGGAATATTTTATCGATAAAAAATCTTATCTACTTATTGATAAAAGAAACTAAAACGATTAAAACTGATAAATTATTTGTGGCCCAATATTGCTGTGTAATAATGAAAATCTAAAAAAAAAATATGCATTTTGTCGTCAGACACTATTAATTTGTACAATTCTATAAACAATTAGCTATTAACAAAGAGCAGCAGTAGTTAAAATAGAATTTTTGATTCATTAGCCAAAATCAATAAATTGACGCGACGCTTTTTCGACGCAATGACATGAGGATTTGCGGTTTTTATAATTTTCATTCAAGTTAATAATTTTTTTTTTTTTTTTTTTGTCAAGGTTTTCACACTAAAAATATAATAAAATTTTATTATTCCACACTTCTTTATAATCGTTATGATAATTATTATTATTATTATTATTCGAAAGATCATAGAGTAATTTAATTTTTTTTTTGTTTTGTTTTTATTCTTTTATTATTTTACGTTTTATAAACAAGTGAAAAAACAAAAATAAAAAAATTTTCGCAAATTTTTTAAACTTCTTAAATATTTAACTAATTTGTTATTAAATTGTAAAAATTATATTTTGCAAAAATAAACAAATAATAAAATATGATTGCGGTTTAAAGCAACTAGAAATAGAATAGGATTTTTCATTTTTTTTTTTCATTATTATTTTAAATTATAAATAAACAAAAAATTAATTAATTAAGTCTGAATTACTTTACTGCTCTTAATCAAGGTTAAAAACTTTTTTAGTTTTGTTTCAAATAAATGAAGCAAACAAATTCATAGACGCATCTTTATGGCTAAGAAATAAATTTTTCGATTTTTTGGATAATTTATTTTTACCATTAGTCAGAGAGAAATATCGCCGAGAAATTAATTTTGTAAACGGAAAATTCGTAGAACAAGCTTCAGCCACTTTTAATTTAATTTTTTTTCAACTCAACAAATGCTGCTTTATGTTCTAATTAAAAATGAAAGTAAATAATTTTTTTTTTATTATATCAAACTAATTAATTTAAATGACAACATGCCAGCAGATTATTTAATTATTTTATTTTTTTATTTAAAATTTGATTAAAGTTACTATGAGGCCCTTATTATTATTATTTCTTTTCTATGTTTTGTTTACTTAATTTGTTGGAATTTGTCCTCGTTTATTATATTAATTGTGCCAAATTTATGCTTCTATTATCACATATTTTACTGTAGATAACAGAATTTTTTTTTTTTTTTTTTTTTTATTTTGTAGCAAAAATGCTTTGAATTTAATAACAATTGTTGATCATATTTGATTTTATTTAATTTATTTTAATCAGATGGAATCTTTTGACGCATTTATTACTTCTATTATCATTGAACTTGGCATAGAGTGATTTTTCTTGCTGTTGTTGTTGTTGTTCTTAAATTAAGTGTTAATCTGTGTCCTTTATTATGTTTTCTGGCGTGTTTATATATCAATTAAGTTAATAGAAGAAAATAAATGATAAAGATCTAAGTCTGACAATCAAACTAATAAGTAAAAATATTTGTAAAATTCGAATCTTTCAAATCACATCACCGCACCTTAAAAGTTTTATTAAAGAGCCACTTTGAATATTTCTTATCAATTTCTATAAATAAAATTATTTTAATAATAATAAAAAATCTGCTCAAAAAAGCGTTACCAAACACACAACGTCAACAGATTAAATAAAAAAAAAAAAAACTTTTTTATTAATATTTATTTATATAATATTTTCAATAAAAATTCATAAAAAAAAGGTAAACAGCTTCGACAAATAAAGTCTTGAAATTAAGGATCGCAAAAGACAAAAAGTCGCAAAATAATAATAATAATAAATTGCATAACCTTGATTATGGGTTGTTGGCGATTTTTCGCAATTTAATTTTCTTTTTTTTTTTATTTAATTTTTTTTGGTAAAATAAATAAAAATAAATTAAAATAAACAGATAATTAAAGCGCTAATTAATTAAATAAATAAAATATTTTAGCGTTATAATACAGGGTGGATAATAAGTATGTTATGGAAAGAAATACAATAAGTAAAAAAAAAGTTAGTGGGCGGTTTATGTTGTTTGCTTGAATAAGGCGGTAACCATGAGTATTATGTAAATTCATTATTGTCTTTTCAACTAATTAACTAATTTATTAATATTGTTTGTTTAGTATACGGTAATGTATGGCAATGAATGTATCTGAGAACACCTGATTGTAATTAGCATCGTGGCTTTGTAACTTTATTACCTATGTTGACTTTCACATATGCAGTTTTTATGCTGATTTAAATCATAATTTTATTATTTGAATAATTTGCTAATTCAGTACCAAAATGAATCTGCATTAGTTCAAGTAAAATGTAACCAAGTACCTCTACTGATACTGATTTGTTAAAAGATTAAAATAATCGAATCGTTCTAGTATAGTAAAAATAAATGTTAAATAAATCATGACAGCGTGCAAAAGCATAATTCTCTACCTTTCTTAACATTAAAGGTAAAGCTTTTATGGTCAAAGTTGCACTTTATTTATTACTTAATTAAAAATAATAATTTTTATTTTAAATGTTTCCACTTTGTTGACGCATAATAAATGTTTAAATTACCAAAAACATTAACATTACGTGTTACTCATTCCATTCGTTATAATTCATTTAATAATAAACTTGATTTAAAAACATTTTTTTTTTTTTTTCGTTTTTCTTGTTCTTTTTTTATTGTGTGTTACTAAAAATAAATTTCAGCAAAGTCACGTCAAGCAATGGTTAAACGTAGATAAATCAAAAAAAAAATATGTAAATATGTTAAGTTTATTCAATATAAAATTATCACATTTTTTTATTTATTTTTGTTTAATTATTATAAATTATTATAAGAAATCAATTTTTGATTAATTTAAAATTTAAATTAAATTTTTTTTTTTTTTTTTTTTTAACAAAACGAATTGTTTTTATCATTTAGAACGGCAAATGGTAATTGTTTTACGTTTAATATTGAAAGAAAAATAAAATAAAAAAAAAACTGTCAACGACATGAATGAATGTTTTGAATGATTAAATTAATTAAATAATAATGAGAGTAATAAATAAAAAAAAAAATAAATAAACAGTAAATAGTATTAATTATTATTTTTTTCTGTTTATCAATTTTTTCCTAACCACATAATGCTTTTTTTTGTTTAGCTTTTTAATTACGGAAATTTATCGTTGTTTAATGGTTTATTTAAATTATTTTTTATTTAATAAATTATTTTAGGTTAGTTTTAATTATTTAAGTTAGTTTTGTTTGTTATCATTTTGTTTTTTTTGTTTTAGTTTACCTTTGTTTTAGCATATTTAGGTTTGTAATTTCATTTTTCAAGGTTGTACTTGATACACAAAATGAAAATCAATAGTTTTCGACAAGGAACTTTTATGGGCATTCTATGTTAAAGTGTTAATTTAGAATTCGTTTTAAACTTTCTCACTGATTAAATTAAATTATCAGTTCGATGGCTACACCAACGCGCTATCAACAATCAAAGTTTATTTCGTAAAGCGCACAACAGTTGAATGACATTTATTCTCTCTCTCTTTTTCTTCTGTCTCACTGTCTTCATCAAAATCCTTGTTATTTTATTTATTCTTCCATCTATTTATAATCAAATTAAAAATACAAAATATAACCACAAATGAATAACTTATTAAAAAAAAAATAAAATTAACATTTTTCGTTGTATTCCTAATAAAACTTCATTCATTTCTTCTTTCGCTTAAACTAAACTTTGGTTTAAATAGGGAAAAAAAAAGTGTGTTGAAATTGCATTCTTTGCAATTGGAATTTTGAATTGATTATGGTGTGACCACTGCTTGCTTTATGTCCTGTGAATTTATTTTGAAATTCAATAAAAGTTGATTTTCTATAAATAAAAAAAATGGCACAGAAAGCCCTCCCACTTAATTTATTATCGTAATTACCTGAAAAATTACCTGCATTCAATGTAGAAAAATAATAAATAAAGAATACAAAAAATGTGTAAAACACACAAATGGCATTCATTCACATTCACTTTTATTATTAGCTATGGCTTACAGTTTAACGTAGACTTAACTAAGTTATGCTAATAAATTTATAATAAAAAACAGAAGGAGTTTAATTTTCTTTTTAAAAAAATATTCATTTCTAATTGAGAGAGCACAAGAGAGTTGGACATTGTCTAATGCAGTTAATTAAATAATTTTTATTGATTAAAAATGCCCACGAAGACATATGTTTTTGCTGTTGAAACCACACTCGAGCCCACACTTTTGAAACGTCTTTATTAATAATAAATTTCAATTATTATGAGATGAAGGGACAACAAAAATGTCTTATTTTTGTTTTAACCAACCGAAATGAATAAAAATTTAATTGATTATCGCCGTTTATTATAATTTACATTTAATATTTTGAAGAGTGTAGAAATTAAAATGACAAATTTATTATTCATTTTAAAGATAAATTTGTCTAGATTAGATAATTACTTCGTTTTCTTCAACTCAATCAATTAATGAATGGAAACTTTTTTCGATTATGTTTTGATAGAAATTTTTCATTTTTTTCATTTTTTTATTAATAACATGATTGATTGATAAATTTATTGCATTTTAAATCATGTTCTGATTTTGATAATTGTTTATAATTTTTGTAAAAAAAAATGGTACAGGAATTTTCTTTTCAATATTTCTGGTAATATCCTTCGAAATTCCAAGTCAAAAAAAAAAAAAGAGAGAACAAAAAACTAAAGTGGTGAAATACTCAGTGAATTATTTTTATTATTCAATCTGCAACATTTATTATGCACCATACTGTGAATTAATCATTGATTTGTTTTTTTTTTATATGTTTTTTATGTTTTTTATTATATTATTATGAAGTTATGCCTATAAAAACAAGCAACAAACAAGCCAAACATAAATAAATATATAAACAAAAAATAAATAAAATAAACAAACAGAACATGTGATCAAATGAAATAAAAATAAATAAATAAACAAATAAATTGAATAAAAAAAAATTTTTTTTTTTTTTATTTTAATTTAAATTCAAATCGATAAATAATTTTTTTTTATCTATTTATAAGTTAGTGGTTTCGTTGATTAAAATCTGTTAGAATCATAGGAATAAATTTCTTCGTTGCAACGAGTAGATTTTTTTTTTTTTTTATCCAAGATTATCCTTCCTTAAAAAATTCTTTTTTTTTTCTAACTTTGATTTTAAAGAATAATTAAATAAATTCTTTGTAACATTTATTTATTAATTAAATATAAAGTGCTAATGAAAAATGTTAATTATAATTAATATTATAAATATAAATAACTGATTAGACACAATAATACTAATAGGGAAATTACTAGGAATGTTTACAAAAAATGTTTGTTTTCTTCTAGAAATTAACGTAAAAATGTTTTTATTTTTTTGTTTACACATTTACTGTAGAAGTTACCTGTTACCTGTTTAACCTGTGATTTTCAAACATTTTTAATAGGGTTTTTACAGTGTTTAAGCTTGATCTATATTATCGCGTTTTTTTTTCTTTTTTTTTTTATTTAATTTACCATCAAATTCCCCGATTTGTTTTTAATTATAACGTTATCAACGAACATTACAATTATCTATTTTATTCAGTTAATTAATAAACAAAAAAAAAAAAATCATTCAGCAACATCACGCTTCTTTTTTTTATTTTTAAATATTTCCCTTCTTCTATTTAAATTGATTTATAACGCGAACAACAAAGTATAATGTTTATGTTATTTTTTATATTAAAAAAAAAAAAAATTTATTAAATTTATGATGAATAAGAGAATTTGTCAATAATAACAGCAGAAAAATAATAATAATAATAATATTGTGTTAACATTACCGATAACAGCACTAATAAATAATAAATTTTTTTTTTTTTTTAAAGTCACATGAATAGCGTAAATTAAATAAATATTGAGAAAAAAAAATAAAATTTATTTAACACATTTTTTCTATATATGTTTTTTGAGAAATCATTATAGATGATTAAGTATTTGTGTCTTGTAGAAGCATTTCTTGCGTTTTTTCATTTTTTTCATAAACGTAAAGGTTTTTATTGTATTTTCACACTAGTTAGTTACTAGCTGTAGTCGTTGTAGTAAATTAATTTATTAAATATTAAGAGGAATTAAAAAAACATGAGTTCTATGCTGTATTTCTAGTTCATAATTAGAAGAACAGAATTTGATATTTAAATGATTTATGTAACAATTACGTTATTAAAAAGTGTGAATATGAATTGCACTTGAAATTCAACTAATTGTACAACGAGTATCTGAATTAATTGTGGAAATAACATTATAACATGATAATTAGCGGCTTTTATAATGTCTAAAAATGTTTTAACATTTGTAACAGTTTTATTATTATTATTATTATTATTATTATTATTATTTAACGAAACTCTGTACTCTTTTCTGTAGATTCTTTATTTGTTTGAAATGAATTTAATTTTTATTGATTGTTTCTGATTCGTTTCTGTTTTTTTTTTTTTTTTTTATTCTTTAAAGCTGTGACTTAATTTTTATTTAATAAAAATGCTGCTGGTGTCAATATAATAATAATAATAATAAATTTATTGAAAAAAAAAAGAGAAAATACTTTGTACTTGTTTGATGGTGGTTGGTTACTTAACAACTATTTTTAAATTGAAATTTTATTTTTATGCTTTATTGCTATGCAATTTAATAATTAGTCAGACCACAGACTCATTTAAATGTCGTGTGTTGTCAAGAGTAATAATTGTTTTTGTCTATTATAAATTAATTCAATTATTTATCTATGTGATTTTACTTCCCATTTAATTAATTATTTATTATTAGCATTATTTTAGAGAAAATACGACAAAAATGTGCAAATAAATATATTTTTTTTTTTTATTTATAGTAATGCATTTTTTTTATTTATCACGTTTTTTCAACAGTTTTATTACATTTATTTATTTACTTTTTATCATTATTTTTTTTATTTATTTTTAATAGACGTTTTTATCAGTGGAAACAGAAAATTCCTTTATTATTTTTTTTTTTTTTGTAAAACATTTTGGTTTTTTATTTTTTATGTACTTTGAATGTTAGTGCATTATGTATGTAAGTCATTTTCGTTTTATTTATGTTGAAATTACATTTTTTTTTTTTTTCTATTTCAAAAACTAAAAATGTTTATTAAATTAGAAAATTTTATTGTAAAATCACTGAAATGTGATTATAAAGTGTCTGGCATTAGCGAGTTAGTTAAGATAAAAATTCAACTATTTAAAATTAAACTATTCGCAAATAGGTGGCAGTAGTATTTATTGTAGTGAAATATTTTATATTCTTTGATTATTCACGTTTAAAATTTTTCTTTTTCTTAATTATTGATTTTTTTTATAATTATTATTGCTAATTGCCAGAAACAAAAACGTGGACACAGTAAAGTATAATCCGTAAAATATATTAATATCCGAAATAACTCCTCTGATGAATTTTATATGTAATAAATTACTTAAAAACTATGAAAGCATGACACTTTAATGTCATATTTATGCCAAAACTATGTTTTCGTTAAATTTATTTAATTTTAATTTTAATTTAATTAAAGAGTAAAAAAAAAACACGAAACATTAAAGATTGATGAGGATTTTGAACTTTTTTCGTTTGTTTGTTTTTTTTTTTTTTTAAATACATTCAAACGGCTTTTAATAGTTTTTTTTTTTTTTTTTTTTGGTTTTATGATTGAAAGTGAAAATCGTTTTAAAAAATTAAAAATATTTTTATTTTTTGTTTTGGTTCATAATTTTGCGGTTTTTACGATGTGATTTTTGTTTTATTTGCTGTGAAAAATCATTTCTTTAATTGCAGATTAACTGTTTAACATAAATATATTTTTTTTTTATTTAATCATAATTATTATTCGTAATGTGGGTCATTTAAGTTTGATTAAAGGCGACATTTCGATTGATTTTTATATTTTTTAATTATTTTGTTGTGTTAATGGGAAAAATCTTTTTTATTTTTTTTTTTTTTTTGCAAGATAAATAATTCATTACACCAAGCACGCGATTTATTGGTTTTTTATTTATTTATTTTTATTTTTTTATTATTATTAAACGGTTACCCTGTTTTTACGTACCTTTAATGTTTTATTACATTTTTTGGCTGCATTGCATTTTTTATTTATAAATTTTACTTTATGAAAACATTCAGCATTCGTGATTTTTTTTTTTTTTAATTTTTGGCAAAATCAAGTAAAACATAAAACGAGTTTATGTAATTTTTTCATTTATTATTTCAGCAGCAATATTGGTTTTTGTGTTTATTATTTAATCGGTTGGTTACTTCAGGAAGTTTTCGTTTCAAATAAAAAAAAAATATATATATATATATATATATATATATTTTTTTTTTTTTATTCATCCTTTTCCTGCGTTTTTTTATTTATTTTTTTTTTTGTCTATTTAATGTTGACGCCCAAGACGTTAATTTATTCATTTTATTTAATTAATTAGTTTTTTATTAATTTTATTTATGCAAATGCAGCTGTTTATTTGTTTTGATTGACAGACTACATGCGATTAAAAACGCAATGAAAAAAAAAAAAAAAACGAAAAGAAATTAATCAAAATCGGCTCTAGCGTTAATTATTTTTACAACAAGAAATAAAAAAAAAATTATTTTACTGAAATTACACCTTGTAAACAGTTTTGTTTTTTTACTTTTTTGTTTAATTAATAATTAATTAAAATAAAACAAACATGGAGAAAGAAATAAACGAAAAATGAACAAGAAAAAAAAAAAGAAAATTTATTTTGGTTTAATAAAAATTTATTGCATCCCGGTTTTGGTCACATGAAATCGCTTGAAGTCCTTTTGCAATAATGCCATTTCGGTAATAATTTCGCTTTTTTTTATTTTTTTTTTTTTTGTACAAATTCTTTATTTATTTAAATAATTTTTGGTATTTTTATTCAGAGGTTATAATACTTTAATGTGAACCGAATTGAAAAAATTAAATTTCGTTTTGACTTTTATTTGTTTAAATTATTTATATCGCGTTTCGCATTTAAACGTTGAAACAGTGAAATTAAATTTAAAATTATTATCAATGAAATTGATTTGACATTGCGTCATTGTATCGCAATCACATTGTTATGCATTTACTGATTGATTTTTAATGAATTTATGTGGTTGGTGAATTTGTAAACAAATAAAATATTTAAATTTCAGTAGGAAAGGTTTTTTTTTATTTTGATGATTTTTCACAATTCAATTGGCCGTCTCACTACCTCAAAATAAACATCAGTGCAAAGTTTCAGCTGAATCTGAATTAATACAATTTTCGCTTGATGAAAATAAATTTTTTTAACACATTTCATCGCTGTTTTATTACTTTTAAATAATTTTATTTTTCTTTATTTTATTTGTTTATTTTATTTATTTATTTATTTATTAACAACCGATGTAACACAGATGCAATGCGATAAAAACCAGTAAAAGTGCTAAAATAATAATTATAAATATTTTTTATGAGAATAATTAAAAAAATTTTGTTTGTCAATAAAGTCCGCAAATATTATAAATTTTTATTATTTTTATTATTATTAATTTATTATTTTTGCACGCACATCAAGGTTGTTAAACAAATCATCGGTATTACATTTTTATTTATTCTCTTATGAAAATCATAATAAATTTGTTACGTTTGGCTTAGCTTAGCTTAGCTTAATAAAAATTTTGTTGACGGCCATGTGTTGTTTAATTTTTTTATTTCTAATTACGTTGCGTATTTTTAGCGTGTGGTGATTTTTACAACAGTTTATGTTATAGCCACTATGTCTGTCTGTTTATCTGTTAACTTTGTTGATGGAGTGTTTTATCGATATACATACGAAGCATTAGGTGATATATGTAATCCTTTCGGGTTTTTGTATTTCTTCTGCGTAGCCAGCACAACACACTGAATACTTGTTGTAAATATATAAAATACGCATGAGCAACTCACTTATCGTACATTAAATTAACAAATGAATTTTTCAGTTTTTAATTATTGCTGTTTCTTGCGTGTTGCATGATATGATCCCCATCGACTAATTTTTAAATTTGCGAATCTTTTTGTCTTTTCAACCACTTTTTTCGCATATTTTTCTCTCTTTAAGTTACCTTGGTTCAAATAAAGCGACTTTTAGCTCAGTTTTTATGTGCTCTTATGTATTTATTATTTATATTTTTCGTTCAATATACAATTTGAGTTTAGTCGCGTATTTTATGTATCGTCGTCGTTGTCGTTGTCGTGTCAGTTCAATTCAATTTTTTTTTTTTTTTTTTTCAATAATTATTTAATTTAATTCACTTGTTGTTGTAACTGCTGCTGCTGTTGCTGCTGATTTTTTTGTTTTGTTTTTAAATTTTTTTTTTATTTCTTTCTCTCGTGGTTGAAAATTAATTTTAGTTGTGTGTTTTGTTGTTTTAAAAATAATTATTTAAAAAGAAATGAAAAAAAAAATTGTTTTTTTTTCTTTGAAACAGTTGTGCACGAGATTCTGTATTGAAAACATGTAACATCGTTACTTGGTTATTTTTTTTTTTTGTAATTTAACCGATAAATTTGTTTATATTAAAGTAAAAATAAATTTTTTTTTTCTTTAATTATTTTGCGGACATTTTATTTAATAATAATTAATTATTATTCGCTGTGTTTTGTACTCGGGTTTTTTGCATTGTGATTAAGTTTTTAATTTATTATTGTGCGAAATGGAATTAGAAAAAAAATTAAAAATAAATTAAACCAGAAAATTGATTAAATTAAATTAAATATTTTTTTTCTATGTGCACCAGTTTTATATTTTAAGATTATTTCATTGCTGATTAATTTTTTTTTGTAATACTTTGTTTTAATTTATTAATAAAATAATAAATAAAGCGATAACTGCCTAATCATTGCTTAAATGTTATAAACCGAATTAATAATAGTTTTTTTTTTTTTTTTATTCTGTACGTGATAATTATTAATAAAATAATTAATAAATTAAAATTAAAAAAGAAAAAAAAAACAAATTTGGCAACATTGTTTCGCTATTAAAAATTAATAAAAAAATAAAAAAAGAAAAATTAATAAATCTATCAAGGTGCTAATACGTTAATGACAATTAATTACGTCATTTAATTATCTGTGTGTGTGATTAGACATGTGTGTGTATACGTTTTCTATAAAAAGTGCAAAAAATTTACAAAACTATTATTTTTCTAATTAATTATTGATTAAAAAAGATAGAAAATTTGTTTACAATAAACAACAAAAGGAAAAGTGCTCGATAGATTTTATTTTTATTTATTATTAATTTAAAACCTCTGTTATCGGAATAATAATTATTGTTTGTTTATTTGTTTTTTTTTTTTTTTTTTATTATTATTATTATTATAGGAGAGTTAAAATCAATGTAATTACCAACCGGAAACTTGAATAAAAGTTTTTAATAAAAATATTAAAATAATAATTTTGAGGAGACAAATAAACAGTTTTTTAACAGCTCTTATGTTGCCAAAAAAGAATTTTTTTTTTTTTTACTTTATTTTCATGTGTTAATGTTAAATTAAATGGATCAGTAATTGTTTGATGTCCTCATTTCGGTTTGTTTAATACGTTTTGATTAATGCGAATCGTAGGATACATACAGCCTCTTCACGATGTTTTAAAACCTCGTTGTCTTCCAATCAATCCAATTTTGTAAAAGAAAATTTTTCCGCAACACTAATTCACGTCTGTTCGAAAGCGAACACTTTGACACTTTATGTTCTAACGTTAAAAACCCCCCACATCCACTGTACTGTTTTGATTTATTAATTACTTTATATTTTTTAATGTTGTTTATAAATTATTTTCCCTTGTTATTTATTTTATGTATTTCGCTAACCAAAATACAAATAATTCTTCTCATTAAATTGATCACAATCGAGTAATTAAAATAAATAATAAATCATGAAATGAAGTTTCTTAGTCATTCAGTACAGTAAGTACGTCAATTACTACGCATTTTTTTTTTTTTTGCTTTTTTAATTTATTAATGAAGAAATGTTTTTTGTTTCCTTTACTATTGTTTAAAAGATTTAAATGAAATTATTTATCTGTGCCAATTGTGTTAAAAAAAAAAACTTTTTCTTTCTTTAATTTTGAGATTTTTTTTTTTTTGTTTGCTCGATGGTTAATTTTAATTGTGGGAGCTTCACCTCTTTGTCTCTTATATTATTTAATTATTATAAAACACAAAGTAAACAGAAATAGCCAAACCAACAAAAAACAAAATATTGGCTCGTAAGACGATAATTACTAAGGTTTTCTGTGACAATTCGCGAATATTTACTTTCTCTTCTAGTTTTACGTTAATTCATTTTTAAATCTCTAATCGCCTACAATGGATTTAGTCAAGCGATTAGTAGGACAAAACCGCCTAATACACTACGATTCTTAAATCAATTGTTTAACGATTTTATGAATGGTAAAACTGAGTGATTTTTGTAACTAACTTTCCAAATAAAAATTTTTTTTTTTTTGCTTGTAAAGTGCTCATGGCCGGTGTTTAGTTTAGTATGGCAAATAAACAGCCACGACCTGTATAATAAAGGTTATTAGTGTAATACCAACGTTGGCTTACACGCGCCAATCTTGGCGGTTTTTACTCACTTAACCGTCACAGCCTCGGCTACCCTAAGTAATCCTTCTTAAAGCAAATGAAAAAGTAACGAATTTATTTAATGCACGTTTTAGTGTAAAAAAATAATTAAATTGTGCGTGTCAAATACCGCAACAAAAATCGTGTTGGCGGATTATGTGCTATTTTTGTTGTTGTTGTTAATTATAATAATAGCAAAAGAAAAAAAAAATATTTTTATACACATAATGAAACAACGACCGAACAATGACATCGCGCGATGTAAAAAAAATATTATAATTTTTTTTTTTTAACAATCAAGTTGCGTATTGTAACAGCGATTATCACCTTTTTTTATTTTTGTTTTGTTATTTAATTATAATAATAATAATAATTATTATTTTTATTATATCAGGTTAAGCTAATTATAACGTAAACCCCACCTTAACCACCCACTTTATCATTTTAATTTTAATTTTTTATTATTCTTTTTGTGTCACCTTACGACGTGTTTTGCTTTTACAACCAATTTTTATTTATTTCTGTTACGTATCATAATGCGAATAAAAAATTTAATTTTTTAATTATTAATTAAATGTTTGTTTGAAATTTTATCTTTCAAGTTTTCCGTTAATTTAATTTGGCTGATGTGTAATTAAAATGATGTAATTGAGGCGGACGTTAGACTAGGTTTAACATCAAAGCACTTGGGAGTTTTGTCGATTTTTCGCTTAATTTAATTAAAAACAAAAAAATTATTTTTTTTTTACTTCATTCATGTTTTTTTCTTCTTTTTTTGTAATTTCTTTCTTTAAATGATATTCCACGATCGTATCTTAATGTTTTCTTAAAAGCTTATTTTACTATCCAGCCTTCGTGCAATGATTCGGATAATGAGATAACGTCAATCAAACATTTTATTTTTGCATGCTAATAAACCGATAGTACTTGTGCTTGTGAATGATTTTGCACTAATTACGCGAAATTAAAATAATTTTTTTTTTTCTGCATTCAATTGAGAAACAGACAGATTTTTATCAAAACATTTATTAATTGAAATTTAATTCTATCCTTAGTACACTAACCACATGAACGATTGTAGCAATTGAAATTCATCAAAAAGAAATAAAAAATTTAATTAAATATTTATTCGGTTCTGTACAGTACAGTGCAGTGATGGGATGCCCTCATTAAAAATATCTCATATCTTGTTTCTTGATTTTTATTTATTTATTTAGTGTTTTGTGATTCGTTTTAATTTGTTAATTAATTTGCATTCACGTTACTAGTGTTTTACTTACGTTTACTCCTTTACTGATTAAACAATTTTATTTTTATCATTTTTATTTAGAATTTTTTCTGTTATACGTTTTACGCAACAGAAAAGTGTCGTGCAATAAATTATTAATAGAACATGGCAATTGTTTAAACGTTTTTAATTATTTCACATTTGTATTTGTTTTGATAAATTTTATTATAATTCACAAACAAAGTAAAGTTTTAATAAAAAGAATTTAGTACAAACAACTATATGCTAAGCTCTATAAAGAATTGAATTCATTTAGCAGAGACGTTTGCTATGGATGATGGCCTTGTCTCGCTTATTATTGTTTTTTTTTTTTTTTTTTTCTTTTTTTGCATTGACTGCGTTTAATTAATAGAAAAAATTAAAATTTTATCAATAAATAATTTTTAATGTGAGGAGCTGTGCTGTTTTTTTTTTTTTTGTTGTTGTTCGCGATTATTTTTAATTAATTTATTTCTCATTCACGCTTATTAAGTTTTTTTTTTTTATGAGTTTTTAATATTTTGTGGTTGGACAGAGTTTTGTTTACTTTATTCTGTTTTTCAGTTTTTCTTTTGATGATTTTTTTATTACGTGTTATTGCAAAGAATTATTTCTTTTTTTTTTCACGATCTCGTCTATCAGTATAAATAATATTCGGAAAAGCAGACATTTATGTGGTTGTTAACTAAAAGCCAGGCATTAACTATAATTCGGTTTAATGTTGTGCTGGAATTTTTTTCTCTCATTCATTTGAATGAATGAAAATTTCTTTTGATATATTTTTTTTTTTGTTTATTAATTTTTTTGTTGCCTAATTCTTTGTTTTAATAATAAAATGCATTACACGATTGTTTGATTAATACCCGCACAATAATCTAAATTTAAATTTAAATTTAAGTCAAGTTAATAATGAAAAATCAATAATTTCCCTTTGACAAATTAGTGGTGTTGCATCAAAACAAAACAATTAAATGTATTTCAATAAAAAAATTAAAATCAAATAAATTTGTTGAATAATAACAATAAAAAAAAAACAATAAAACGTGAAGCGCGTACATAATAGTTAAGTGAGAATAAATTCTAGTGGAATAAAGACAAGCAAACAGAAAATAAAGTTAATTAAGTTGTGTTCAGTAAAATGAATGATTTAAAAACGCCACAGTGTAGGGAAAAGAGAACTTCAGAGGAGACAATATTGTCGTTGCGGCACGAGCTGCGAGCACTCTACGATTCTTTAAAGGATAAAAACGATGAAGTGGTTATTCTAGAGAAGGAGATTCGTGATCGTGACATCAGTATTAGATTTCTGAAAGGTGAATTTAAAAAATTGAAAATTACTGCTCAGGCGACCACCAATGGAACAGTAGATACATCTGGTAAGCCGATCGATGAGCAGGTGGAACGTCTAGAACGTGAATTAAAAGATCGTGATGCGACAATACGTGATCTAAATGCTCACATAATTCATCTAACGGAAGACCTACACTTGGTCCAAAAGAATGCCGCAACCAAAGACGAACGCTGCAATGATATGCAAGTGGAATTGGATAAATATCGACAGGTGTTCCGTCCAATAACTCAGGCAATGCTAGAAAAACGATTATCCGGCCAATTTGATGATTGGGGCCCTGGCGTTGAGTCAACCCGTGTTATCCAAATAACAGAGCCACGTATAAAACGACAAGCTATCAGTGCTGCACCATTATCATCACTTGCCGGCTTCGACGGAGATCTTGTCAAAATTCCAAAGAATCATTTGTAAGCAAACGAATATGTTCCACAACTGACACTCTGTTTTTTTTTTTTTTTTTAGTTAAATTTTTTTCAGCATTTTTTACTTGTTTGCTCGTTTTATACAACAGCAAGTAGTTTTTCTATTTGTTTTATTTTTTTAGTTAATAAAACCAAGTAGCAACCGTGAACGTTTGGGATTTTTCGATTTTTTTTTTTTTATTGTTTTGTGTATTGTATAAAGCGAAATATCGTATTGCATAGTTTAGTTTCCTCTTTATGTGTGGCTGCTTACAATATCAATCGATCTTATATTCAAGATTAAATCAATTAAGTAGCACCAGCAACGACGTACCTACACGTATCTACAGCAATGAAGATTATAAAATATTTTTATTTTTGTTTGTACAAAGTGATGAGGTGAAAAATTATTTTCTTTAATTAAAATTAATTTTTTTATTCTAAATGCAACGTCTTTGTTAATCATATTAGCTGTTTCTAGCTGCGGTTTTTTCTTTTTTTCATTATTTTTATTGCATTTTCAAATGAAATAACTTGTTGCCACCGACCTATTTAAACAAACAAATAAACAAACAAAAGTACTTGTTTTGTTGAAATGATGAATTTTCATTAGAATATTAAAAAAAACTTTATTTATAAATAAATACGTACAGCGAAAAACTTAATTAATCTTCATCTTTTGAATAATTATTTTCTCATGTTTATTTTGCAAAACATTTTACACAATTTTTAAATATGATTTTTATTATCTAATGTAAATTAAATAATAAATAAAATATTTTTTTTTAGATCACGCGAATTAATTAAATCAGCAATATTGGATAATGATTTTATGAAAAATTTAGAAATAACACAAATACGCGAGATTGTTGATTGTATGTATCCGGTAAAATATGCTGCTGGTAGTTTAATTATAAAGGAAGGCGATGTTGGAAGTATTGTTTATGTTATGGAAGGTAAGCAATTTTTATTTTTTATTAATTAAATTAATTAAAAATTTTGGACAAAAATGTTTATTGAATTTGCCTGAATGTAGGCATAAAATATTTAAAAAAAAAAAAATTTATATGCGATGCCTTAAAGTATGCAATTGAATAGTATTAGAAACGAATACAGTGAAGTAGAAAAATAAATAATTTAATTATTTAATATAGCGTAAATTACCTTCACTTTTATTAACTTTTTTTTTTTTTTTTTGTATTTATAATGATATTTGGTTATTTAATATGATAATTTGTAACCAAGTACAAGTACCAGACATGTGTGTACCTGTGCACCTATATTTGCAAATAGTTAAAATAAGAAAGGAAAAATAATAAATAAAAAACTTTAACAAAAGAATTAAAGAACGAGAAAAGGTTTGAACATTTTGAATTTTGAAGGTTGGCAAGCTTGTTGCTTTGTCTTTAAATATGTGTTTTACTGTTGACTTAACTTTAAGTTAAAAAAAACTATTGTTTCGCTGTTTTTCCGTCGTTTTTCTCATAATTTTTTTTTTTTGTTCAAACGCATAGCAAAAAAATTATACAGCGTGAAAGGGAAATTATTATAATTTTTGTATGAATGAATGTCACTGTTACTAATATATACTATCTACTGTTGGTTCTACATTAATTAAAACAAAATTTGTTTACTTAAATATTAATAAACAAAAGTTAATCAGTTTTCATTTCTATATGCCTGTTTATTGTGTAGGAAACTCTACAATAAACATAAATTTAAACATTAAAAAGGAAATTTTATATTTTTGTTAAGACGAAAATAATTTTCTTATAACTTCAATATGTGTAGATTAAATATAACTAGCTTTACTTTAAGCGTGGTTTATTGCTTTCAAAAAGTCATAAATGATTTACAAAATATTACAAAACACACGGATGCATTAAAGAAAAAAAAAAATAAGAAATTCTGATAGAAATGCATATGTTTCAGCAGAGAATACAGTTTTTTTTAGACAAAAAACAAAAAATTATTAAACGTGCATGCGTTATTGACTTAGTTTTTGCACAAAAAAAAAAAATATTTTTATTGTATTCAGTGATCAAAGTCTAAACAATTTTCTATTTGTAACCCGAAGGAAATATTTTGTAGACACAATAAAATAAAAATGAAACAAAGATTTATTACAAGAAACGAAAATTGCACAAATGCATTAAAAGCGTTTTTTTTTTTTACTCGTTAAGTTACTTGCTTAATACAATCAAACAAAAACACACAAAATACAACAGAAATATGTTGAAACGAGTCAAAAGTAGTTTAAGTGGGATTTTTACAGGCGAGTAACAAAGCCACAATCGTTTATAATTTTTAAAAACATGAGAAAAATGTATTGTGCGCACGACTTAAACACATATACTCTACTTTATCACTCCAAAGTGACTTAAGTTTTTTTTTTGGTATTAAATAAAAATACAAAAAGAAAAAAAAAAGCTAAGTAAAAGTATATGCCAGCAAAAAATCAACGCGCTCAACAATTATTTTACTTCAATACAATTTTAGTTGCGTTCAAAACTTTAAACAGATTAAACAGTTTATTCGCGCACTCGTAGCTTAAGTTTTTTTATTTTTCTCGTGTGTTTTATGGTTTTTGTTTATATTATTTTGTTTTATTTCTGTTTAATGACTTTTAATTAAATTGAAAGAAAAATATGCAAAATTATTGATTTAAGTGGAAAATTAATAGTGAATTGTTTAGTGGAAATTTTTACTTGGTAGTAACAAAGAGATAGATAGATCTCTGACTTACCTGTCTTTTGTTGGCTACAGCTAGTTGTGAAAAATTGTTTATAAAGTTTAAAGTGTGATCGCGCAAAGAAAAAAAAATTTTTTTTTTTTTTTCTAAAATGGTAAAAACAAAAGAATTAATCTGTGTATTTAGGCTTAGCCTGACACTTTTTGTTTTATAGCGAGAAAAGTAAAAAACGTGTTTCCCGTCTGTTCTTTCGTTTGTATCTTTTGTTTGCTCATTTTTGCTATTTGTTTGCAATGCATGGTGCCACTGATGGCGTGTAGCACATGCTGGCTAAGATTTACATCTCATAAAACAATACAACCGACTTAAGTGTGTCATTTCAACTATCTCCTAATGTGAAAGTAAAATTAGTTTAAAAATCGATAATAAATTTGACAAAATAAAATTTTAATTTCATTTGTTGCATTATGCAGCGTTACCTGTGAGCACCCCTGTTAATTTTCATAGATTTCATACTTTCAAAAAAAAAAAAAAAACAATATCACACACACTCACAATCAATAAAGCAACAAGTTCACCTTGCTAATTTATTTAAATTAAAAAATATATTTTTTGAGCTTTGCATAAAGCTTTTTTTTTTCTTTTTGTAAAAAGAATTTTATCGATTTTATAATTTAAAAGAGAAAATTCCATCACAGTGATATAAAGTTTTATGATAATTTTGCTCATTGTGTTAATTGATTAATTATAATTTTCGAGAAGAAATTCCTTCGTTTTATTAAAATCAACAGAAAATTAATTTTTTTTTTTCTTAAATTTTATGCGAATTAATTAATTAACATTTATAAAGCGTTTTTTTTTTTAAAGTTTTTAATAAAAAAATAAATGAAAGAGATGAAAATTAATTATTTTATAAATTAACAACGACGGTTTTTTTTTTTTTTGTTTCTTATTAATTAATTTTATTTTATATAAATGTTGATACAATAATTGCAGCTGTTCACAGTTCTAAGCTTTTTCTTTTTTGTTTTTTATTATCTCGTTTCATTTTTTTTTTCTTTTTCTTTATTTCATCTAATGATTTTTATAAAGATCACCAGCTAAATAAGTGCGGGTTGATTGTGTTTATACTTACTAGCAGCATCATAGTATTGTGTAATTTTCCTTTACTCAGTGTTTTTCAGTTGCTTTAAATCTAAATGTCAGAACTGTTGAATATTTATCAATTGAAGTTTCTTAATAGAAACCCTAGTCTATCTGTAATTAAAACGAAACACAGAGTTAATTAGAGTTTTAGAATTTTGAATTTTTTACGTTTAATCTACAAAAAACATTTGTAAGCAGATGTTGCAGCAGCTTCGTTTACTTTAAATTTATAAGAATCTAAAAAAAAAAAACCAAATAGAGAGAGCTCAGCTGTTATAAACACAAAATGTAAACATAAATCATTTTATGATTAATTTTTCAAATGAATTTTTATTGTGATGCGTCATCCCCAGTTACATTTATTTAAAAAAAATTCTAATCATTTACCAATCAATTTAAAGCTGAATTTAGTCTTTACTTTGCATACGTTTATGCGAGTCAATAAACATGTTTGGCATATTTAATTAAATTTTTCTTCTAACACGAAAAAACCGTTTTTAAAGTTGCATGGCAATTATCACGTTTTTTTTTGTTTTTTTTTTTTTTTCAAATTTAATTTAATTAAAGTAATGTTAAGTCAACTTTTAATAACGTAAAGTTTGCAACCTTGTCTTATTTTTTATTATTATTATTTAAATATAAGCAAATGACTTAACTTTTTCTTTTTTATATTTTTTTTTGTTTTTTTTGTTAAATATTTGCGCCGTTTTAGCCGTTTTTTTTGCTATTGGCGTTTAATAATTAAGTTGTTGCTAATTTTTATTTATTTTGTTTTGTTAATTATTTAGCGTTTCTAATATGATTAAAGTGCATAAATAAATTATTTTGTTACCGTTAAATAACATTTTTTTTTCGTTTTGTTTGTTGGCTGGCATACAGGTATTGTCCGGAGTTTTGTTTTGTAACAAATGTCATGCACTCAATCACCGTGGTTATTTAATATATGGTAAAATGTGTGTGTTTTGTTATTTTTGTCCATTATATTATTTCAAATTGACCAACAAACAAACATGTCTGGCTATGTTATTATTCTGTTTTCTCTGTTGAAAAATTGTAACAAAAATTTGTTTCATTGTTTGTTTTTTCGGTATTTTCAATGCTCTGAACGCGACCTTACATATAAATGATTACATCAGAGGTGTTGCAATAATATGATTGCAGAAGGAAGGCATTTCACATGAATTTTTTTTTTCTTTATTAAACGATGAGAAATGTCAACATGTGTAGAATTATGTTTATAATGGGGCACCGTCAATAATCCGTTTCTTATATGATTGCCGTTAATTTTCTTGCTAACTTTAGAATAACCGCAATTCTGTCGTTTAAGCCACAGAATTTATTCTATTAATACAGCAAATTTAATTATTTAATTTATAAAAACTATAATTAAAATTGTTTAAATTGATTAAAATTATTTTTATTTTTTTTATTATTATTATTATTATGGTATTTGACCTACAAATTTTATAAGAAATTATTTGTTTTACCTCCTCTCTCTCTCTCTCTTGATTTTTTTAGGTTACACTATTTAAGTAGCGAAGCCTTTTTCTAGCTACTTTACCATACTTAAGTGGCTTAATTGTCTTTAATTAAACATTTCATACGTTAATGAGTATTCTTTTGATTAATTTTTTTTTCTATGTTTTCCTTCTGCTAATGTTTAGTGTCGTTAAAAAAAAATTTTATCACCTGTAGTACCGCTGATTTGTTTAGTTTCAGTAATTGTTTATTTTAAAAAAAAATCGTTTCTTTGCTTTTAATTAATGGTTTTGAGTGCAGTTTTATGCTTTAGAGAAAGTATGTTTGCAACAATTAACCCACCTGCCGTTTTGCATCTTTCTAATGGATTTTTCTTTTTTTTTTTTTTTTTTTTTTTGTACTGTGATGAAACTGGCGGATTATTCATCTAAAATTATTTTTACAATTGTCTAGTTGACCCAATATTAAAATTCTTTGTTTGGTGGCGATAAACTCATTTAAATTTTTTGATAAGAGTTCTTGGGTCATTGGTTTGTTTGTTTGTTTGTTTGTTTGTTTTTTTTTTTGTTAGCAAAACTGAATGAAAATTTTAAATTTAAATTTTGTTGTCTTGTAATAAATTTCTACGTTGAAATGATTGCATATTGGGTGTTATGGAAGTGCAAAACTAATTAAAAAAGAAAAAAAAAACTTTCATATTTTCTTTAGTTATTCCAAACGTTATAACCGATTATAATCACAATACATGATTATTTAATAATGTTGTGTTGTGTTGCGTTTGGGTTTGCGATAAGCTTCCTTATTATTATGTAAAATAGTTTCATTTGACCTTTAACACGATATTTAATCATTAATTAATGTTTAAAATCCTGTTGTATAAACATTAAACAAAATAAATAATCAAATAGATAAGACATTAAACAACTAATTGTGATAAGAATTTGTGCATGCTATGTACTCTTTGAGTGCTATATAAATTTAATAAAGAGTCAACATTGTAGTTTGCCCAACAAAAAATAGAAAAAATAGTTTTGGATCCGTGTTCGCGTTCTGGAATATTTTATTCACTGATAACATTTTTTTTTTTTTTTTTTTTGTATTTTTATTTGTCTTTAATCAAAAAAAAAAATTTTTTTCGTTTAAAGGAAATTAATTCTATTTAAGTAAATATTTAATTGAAAATTAATTTAAACTTCCGGTATATTTAATTTTTTTTTTTCTGTATGTTTATTAAATAATATTTAATAGTTTAAGCCGCTATTAGAAGTCGATGTTTGTGTTTTGTGTCGAGACTACTGGTGGCCCTGGCCATATACACATCGATGAATTTATTTGAAATTAAAATTTATGTATTTTATTTACTTTTATTCAAAAGGCATGAGAATTCAAACTTGCGATTTCTGTACAAACCGGTTTTGTTTATTATTAAACTAAAAAAAAAAGAAAAAATTGTTTTTTTTATCGCCCTGCCATTTCAACCAATACGCGAATAATTGATTTTCGCTTTTACATTAAGTCGCTTATCGACATTATCGGCATTATACACATTGACATAATGAAAAATTGACATTCTTTTCCGGTTATACAGACTTTTTTTTTGTTCCTGTAATCTAATTTTAATTAATTAACTTAGGCGGACGTTTTATCATTTATCATTAATCAATTATATTGCTCCGTATATTCTCTATCTGTCAAGTGAAATTAATTCTCTTATTATTCGTATTATTATTCTAAAGTTCAAGTTTGATTAAGATTAATTAAATTTGATTTGATTTGATTTTTATTGCTGCAATTTTTTTATCGAGTTTTGCATTTGTGTATAATACGTTTCGTGTGTCCCTGGGAAGTGAAATCAATAGAAGAAAGAGTTTAAAGCTTCATTGATAACTAAAGCTTTGAAATTTATATTAATTTTCCAACGAGAACGACCTACAAAGCGTTTTAATAAGCATAACAAATAAATAATTTAAAAAGAAAAAAAAAATTCCACAATAAAATAATAATTAAAATATTTTTTTTTAACTGCACTTTCCAACTGAATAATTGTTTGCTTGTGAAACGTTTTTTTCTTTTTTTTTTTTCAGACATTTCAAATAAAAATTACATAAATTTTGATTATTTATTAGATTATTGCTTGTCTAACATGGTTATTTATTTTTTTTAAATATCCAAACACCTTTACGATTGCAAAAATAAGCTTTGATTATTCACATTGCACAATGTTGTAATCAGTTGATTGTTTAAAAAAAAATAAAAAAATTATTTTATTTATGCGAAGACAAAAATAGATAACAGTGAACTGTGAACAACCGCACTGTAGTAATTGCATTAAATAACAAAAAATAAATAAAAATTTCGTTTAACAAATAAAAAAATTGATGCGACGTCAGGTAACTTTCCAATTTGACATTGTTTTGGTTATGTGTTGACGGATTTTTTAATTTTCATCGTCTTCGTCTTTTTTAATTTCTTGTTTTGCTTCTTTTTTTTTTCTTTTTTTATTATTATTATTTTGATCGTCATTAACGCTATGTTTACCTTACATTTCATGACTTAACTTAAAATTTTATGTTATTGTCTTGTTACTTTTAATTATTGTCACGTTTTATTTTGCAAATTTATTTAATGAAATTATTTAAATACTTTTGTGTGCTTTCATTATTTTTTTTTGTTGGTTGGTTGTTTGTTTGGTTGTTTAATGAATTATGAAATATTTTCTTTTGTAATTTTTGTATTTAAAAAATTTGTTTTTTTCTATGGTGCAACAGACTTTATATTCGGAAATAAATGTCAATCAATCAATTAATTATTCACGTAGATACTCTCTTATGGTAATTTTGGTCCAAAAGCAATAATTATTCTCTCTACAGTTTTTAAAATCCTACAAAATTCTATATTAAACATATTCTACATTAAATAAATTCCAACCGGATGTTTAATATTAGATACAAATCTTTGCTAATTATTTTTGCCATTGTTGACTTTGTGTTTTTTTTTTTTTATTTTTTTAATAATTATTTGTTATTTAGAAAAATGTTTTCAGGAAGTTATTTGCTAAAAAAAACATATTTTTTTTTTATAAATCATAATTCGTTTACGTTTCTTCTTTCTTTCAATAAATTTATTTATTTTTTTTTTTATTTTTTTCTGTTGTCCAAATTATTAGACATAATTTGCTGTTTAATGAGTTCTTCTACCTGCTTTATTACCTTGTTATTAAATTTTATTAGAAATGCAATACGCGCGTAAACGTGTATTTAATTTTCTTGTGAAAAATTTTCTCTTTTTTTTAATAAATTTTTTTTTCTTCTTGTTTCTAATTTATTTGTGTAATTTGTGTTAATTTTGTTAATTTTTGTTATTTTTTGTTAATTTATTTATTGATTTGTGTAATTAATTATTAAATTAATTAAATTATTGGGTTGTTTATATCCTGAAATTTTTCCTAAATCTTTTTCTAAATTATTATAAATTATTAAACAATAAAAAGTTTAGCGAAATATTTTATTTAATTGAATTAATTGTAATTTTCTAATTAAAAAAAAATCTATATGCTATAAATTAAAATTAAAATCCAGATTAAAAGAAACTCCTCTATAGATCTATTATTAAATTTTAATAGTTACTGTTTTATTAATTAAAAATTAAATAATTATAATAATAAAAATAAAGCCCCGCTATTAATTTAACCAAATGGTTCGCTAATTTAGCACAATTCTGCATTTAACTGATTTTATGAAAATTAAATTAAATTAAATTTATTATTATTTCTAATCAATAGAGAAAATATAAATTTTGAATTCCCATAGAGACTGAATGAATGAATGAGTAAATAAATAAAAATAGATTTTTTTTTTTTTAAAGCGGTTACAGTGTTACCAGTTACATACGTATTAACTTACCTGTTAGCTATTTACATGCCAGTTACTTTACTGTAAATGAAAAAATTAATTTTAATTTTGTGTTGTGTGTTGTTCTTGTTGTTATTTAATTATTTATTTATTTATTCAAATTTTGGCAATCACGTATCATTTATTATAATTTTACCGATACAAGAAACTCAATTGTTGTCCCCGGTACTTTGTTGTCTACCTTTATACACCCTACGTGATAATTTTATTTTTGTTTTTTGGTTTTTGGAAAATTAATTTCTATTCATAAAAGCAAATACTGAGCAAAATAAAAGTACAAATAAAACCAACTCTAGTTGCTTCTCCTAAAATAAATATTTTATTGTGGCTGACCAAGTTCGTTGGTTACCACCTCAGCAAAATATTTATTTAAACTTTCGTAAAAAAAAATTAAATATTTTTGTTCTGCATCTCTCCTATGTGTGATGATGGAATATTTAATTAATATTAATGTGTCTTGTCTGCCTTGTTACCACCATAATTTTTAAAGTAAATAGAAAATCCAAAAAAAAAGAAAAATTATGACGAATAGAAAATTGTGAAAAAAGAATAAATTTCTACTTAAGTAAAAAAAAAAACAATTTAATTATAAGTAAAAAGTGTGATACAAAGTGTATAAAAATAATGAAAATACGACGATACCCGGGAAAGGCTGTGGATGCCACCTTGTCATTAGATCGTGGTAATGCTATGGGTGCACTTTATGAAGCAAATTGGTTAAATGCACAGGAGACAATTAATGGGCACACAGAACAACCAAACTCAATACCATTTTATAGAAATAGCTACCCTCTGGTGCAAAATGGAAGCTCCAATTATGCAAACATACACAGAAAAGAGCCCACAAGTTTAGAAATGGATGATAGAACTGAACAAATATCCTCATTAGGCAAATATCAAAAAACTCTGGAGCATATTAAAGAGTTGGAAGATCGAACAAAAGACCAAAATTTAGTGCAAACAATTAAAGAGTTAAGTGGTTATCGGCCATCAACATTGCGTCGTAAGAATCGACGACAGTACCCCGGATGGGATGAGTTCAAAGAGCGTGCGAATGGTGAAAACATTTCTGATATAAAAGTTAAACCAACAAATGGAAATTTAGAGAAAACTAGTGGAAAAGTTGAACTGCGATCAAAAGATAAGGAGAAGGAAAAAGTTGCTCATAATAATGGATATGTAAATGGTGAAGCGGCCAGAAAATTAGCTGCATCAACTCGGCCGAAATCTCATGACCGAAGTGATCTTCGCATGAATGTTAGTAACAGTATTAAAGAGAATGGAGGCAACAATACGTTGCGACGTTCTCACACAATCGTAGAAAGACCAACAACGACTGCGTTGAGCAACAATTTAAAGCACACGCCATCCTCATGCTCGACACTGGATATACGAAATTTGTTTCACAAACGACAGCGAGCACCAGCAAAAGACTTACCTTGTGATGTTCCATTAATGGCAGTGAATGGTAGAGACACTATGGGTAACACTTACCAAAGTTTGCCCACATGCCATGATTATGAAGTGATCGACTATGATTCAATAGTCAGTGCGAATGACGTTAGTAGCAAAAATAAGCAAAACAATGCTGCTACAAATGGCTGTAATCTCGAAAAGTCGAAATCAACGAGTTGGTTTCGAATTCCCACACGACATCACAAGGATACCATTGTTGAAGATAACACGGCACAAATACCACTGCCACGTAATAAAGTGCAACGTGCAAAAAGTGTTAGAATTGGCGGTGTTTCAGCAATCGTAGACAAACCATTGCCAACTATCCGAAATGCAACCGATGCTTTGCCAAAAGTAAATGAGAAAAGTAAAAAGTCTACAAATGACAGTGCAGCTACTTCCGCATACAAACGTCTCGTCTATGGTACAATATCAGCCGGTACTAAATATCCACGAGAACTTTATAAAATGTTTGCACCCTCACGAGATAAATCTTCTGATCGACCGCCTTTAAGTTTGTCTTCATTACCGCCACCGCCATCAATTTCGCCACCACCACCCTTATCAGCACCGTCTTCACTGCAGAACAATCGACAAAAGAACGCTAGTGCGTCCAGCAGTCGATCAGCCTCATCCGATGAATCATTCAGTATACCACGTCCACGTCTTATTGTTCCTGTGCACACGTATGCGCGCAAACGTCGTACAGGCAACATTACCGCCGAACCAATTGATACGTCTGCAAAACCATTAGACGATGACATCATAAATACACCGAATACAAATGAATTTGACGAAGGTATGATTTAGAAATACAATTTTTTTTTTCTTAAGTGTATCAGTGCAAAACTACTCAATATAGTTTGGTGTTTAGCTTTCGTTACGATTTTAATTTTTGTTTGTTGTTTTTATTGAATAATAAATCTAAGCTTTAAAGCACAAACGAAACAATGAAACACAACAACAACAACAAAAACAAAAACAATAATAAAATTAGAAAATCAAAATAATAAAAAAAAAACTATTAATGTTAATTTTTTATTATTATTTTTTTCATTTTTAGAAATCAAATTATTTTTTAAAAAATTGCATTTCAACGATAAATAAAATTGAAAAATGAAATTGATTTTGGTTGTATAAAAAAAAAAAAACTAAAAGTAAAACAAAAAAAAAAAAATATGTTTCACGTAATGATTATTCCACCAATAAATAATTGTAATTCCGTTTTGGATCGGGTAAAATGAACAACGTAGGTGACTTTTATTATGACTAAGAGAGAATTAATTCACAATAATAAAATAAAATAAAAAAAAGTAAAAGTCAATAAAAATTTTAAATAAAAACAAATATTTGCGGAACAATTTGAATTGGGGTTGTGTTGAGTTATTGGTAAATTTTCCGTGTTGTTGTTCATAAGTGATAAATAGAGGAAGTCATGTTATTTCACACTTTAATAGTTTTCCGATAGTTTAGCTAAATTCGAGTTTGGCCGAAAAAAATTTATTTCTCGTGATACAGCGATTTGAATTTTGAAAAATTGCTTTTTCATTACTTTTGGTCATGTTTGGAAGCATTTATTTAAAAAAGTTTGTTTTGGGTGTAATTATTTTATTTTGCGGAATTTTAATGTATTTATTCCTGGTTACAAAACGCCAAAAATCATGGTGCTACGAGAAGATTTGGCCGAGTTATGGCTAAAGTATGAAGATTACTCCATTTTAGATCCAACGATAATAATTATTCAAAATTGGACGAACGTTAATTATATTGTCAGTAACGTGTTAAGGAAAGCGTTTAACAAATAGATTATCGAAGCGTTAATGCGTTAAAGGGTCGTCTTCTTGCTGTTCGCTTCTTTTATTTACATTAAATTCGACTTAAATCCAATGTGAATATTCAATCTGAAGCAATCAATCTTTCTTTACAAAATTTTAAACTTTATAATCGTGAAATATGTATATAATTAAATAATCTCTCGCAGTTGTGTTATTACCCATTATTGTGATAGATGAAAATAAAACAAACATAAAAGCAAAAAAAAAAAAAAAAAAGACGTTATAAAATAGAGAATTTGTTAATAACTTTCGTTTTTATTGCATTAAAAACTAATTTCATGTAATAAAAATATTTTCTTTGTTATTTCTTTTTCATTATTATTGTTTAGTTGTTGCTGCTGCTGCTACTACTTTTGTTGTTGCTACTTAATTATATTGAAGCAAACATAAATAAAATAGAAAAAAAATAAAAAATTTGAATAAATAAGCTTTGAGATTGGTTAATGAGCTTCAAAAAAAAATCACGTTTCGCTCGATTAAGCTCTTGATTTTAATTTATAATTTAACATTGCGATGTGATCTCTTTTTATTTTCGCTTGAATTAATTTATTAATTTTTTTTTTCTCCTTCTTCTTCTTCATCATCTTTGTGATTTGTTTTTTTTTTTTTTGTATTTTGTTAATGAATTAATTTTAACGCTTTTGGCGTTTTTTTTTTTTTTTAAACTTCGATAATGAATACAAATTTTGTGGCTTGGTTGGTCATCAACGTTTACATTTAGATTTATTTTACAGAGTTCAATTGCTGTATTAAACTTTAAAGGTTTATGTGGAATATTAAGTGTACTCTAGTCAGTACTTGAGATGACAGGAACTTGAAACCCACTCACCAGACATTTATTTAATTGATTTAATTGAAACATTTATGTAATTAAACTAGAAAAAAAGCATTAACAATGGATCTGTATTTATTTAAAAGATTTTTCAGTCAGCAAATCCCAATTTAGTGAAAAGACGCACAGATTGAATAAATTTTCAATGTTAAAAATTTTTTTTTTCGCATAAAAGTAGCGATGAAGCTACGACCAATGTCACAAGGTAAACAAACGAAAAAATTAATTTATTTATTGAGAAAAATGCGAAGGTCTGATAATTCAACGATAATTTCACTTTAAGAAATATATGCTCTTCTCTCCCGTCTTAAATAACTGATTGAATAAAAGTCCAAAAACCCTTTCACTTAGTTTTCACTAGTCGTGCTTTTTTTTGACAAAATTATTTATTTATTAATTTTAATTGACATTTCCTTGATGTAATTACAATTTTTCTTTTCTTTATTGTTTTTACTTTCAATTTTGATTTAATTTAATGAAATTTAAGCTTGTTTGTTGCTGCCAAAATAGCAAAATTAATGTATTGATTCATTCCTCTTCTTCTTGGTTTTTTTTTATTTAACTTTTAGTTTTATTTTTAATGAAAGTTTTTAAAGTTTTTTTTTTTTTTTGTTTTACTGTCGACTAATCAACTTTACTTTGTTTTGTAAATAGTTGATTGAAAATTTAACTTTAATTCTTCATTATTGGAAATATGGTTATTGAGTATTGAGTATTTTGATTTAAATATAAATAAATTGATTAAACGTCGGTGGGAGTGATAATGTAATAAATATTCGTCTGAGTCACATTTAACATATAAATATCCGTGTAAATGTAAAGAATTAAAAAAAATTAAATAAAATGACTTTACACGCCTTCGCAAATCTTATATTTTTAATCACTATGAAAGCTTTGTTTTTTTTTTTTTTTTACTTAACTCTTTTCTTACTTTTTCTACGTTTTTTGTTATTCAATTTTTTTTTATTTTTTCGTTTTTAGTATTATGTAAAGCAAATTGTGTAAAGTAATTATCGTAAAAAATTTCTAGAGCTTAAAATAAATTTTTCTTTAATTATAAGTTTAACGTGAAAAAGCTGTGTGTTGTATTTGGTAATAATTTAATAGCTAAAAAACAAACAAAAAATTATTATTTAAGAGGCTGCAATGAGAAAGTTTTCTTTTCTGTATTTTTTTTTAGTTTATTTTCTGTTTTATTAATATCAGGTAAATTTATTCTAAATAAAATGTTTTAATTAAACTGAATTATTGAGAATTTTATTAATTAATTTCCATATCATTTGCAATAATAATTTTTGAAAGAATTATTAAACAATTTGTTAAATTATTGATAGATAAATCTCACGCAATATTTTTCTTGAATTTTAATTAATCTGCCCTGCTAGTCCTTCACAAATTAAATTCACCCGACAAAGGTCATGGTATAAAATTAAATCTCGGTAATTTTGTAATTAAAAAAAAAAACTTTTTTTTAATCCGAGCTGGCTTATTCAATTAATTTCCATAACCATTGCCCACCCACAATAACAACAAAAATAATAAATAAATAGTTTTTTTTTTTTGTACAGTCAAATCCCAGGTGAATTATTTTACGTTGCGTTACATTGCTGTTGTACTACTTTATTGCCTGGTAATAATGACTTGAATAATTTTTTGCTGATTTTTCTTTTTTATTTCATTATTCTACTTTTATTACCTGTGATCTTTTATTAGCTCACTTGAATGCATATGAACAGGGCTGTAACTAGCTGTGTTTAAACGCTTCACCATTTTCAACGTAAGGCAGCAGTAGAGTTTTGGCGTAAAGAAAGTCGTCCACTCTGTTTTCAATTTTTATTTATTATGTACGTTCATCCTGTCTTCATGCCAATTCAGTCACAATGTCTGGAAAAGAACTACAGAAAAAAATTACTACAGCCAAGATAAGTTCTTTAATTATTTCCGTTTGGAAAAGATTTTTTTTTTTTTAATATTTTTAATATTTTTTAAAGAAAGAATTGAACTGTGGAGAAAAGGAAAAAACGAAGAAAAAAAAACAAACCTTAAATTACAAAAACACGAAACGTAATTTAAAATTAAATAAAATTTGCGTTTTGTAACGAACAAATAATGAATAATAAATAAATCACGCTTGAAAATGTCTAATTGACAACAAAAAAGTATTAAAAAAAATCTTTAAAAACGGTTTGGAAATGATGTCACTCTGGTATTATAATACTTTCAAAAAATTGCATTTAAAATTAATTAAATAATTTTTTTTTTCATTGTGCTTTAAAAGCTTTTTTTTAATGTAAAGAAATGAAATTAATTTTGTGTACGTACAACGTTGCCAATTTTAATTGGAATTTGATTTAGATTTTTTTATATGATTTGATTATGCAAATGTCATCTATCTACCTGTCTGCCTGATAATAATTTTTTTTTCTTTTCTTCCACTTTATGCAAACCGTTTGCTTACAAACATAAATCACCTGGTGTAAAATACAAAAGAATTTCTTGACCTTTCAACGTAACGATGTTTGTTTTTTTAATTATTTATTTATTTATTTATTTTTGATGGTGTTTTTCATCGTTTTTTATTCAATTAAAGGCTGCACTGTTCTAGTTTATTTGTTTGTTATTTTCTATTAATTATAATTATGTATTTTTGTCAAGGTTTAGCATTTCCGTTATAAAATTACATAAAACTTTGCTTATTTGATTAATTAAATTTTTTTTTTTTTAAATAAACTAATAATTAATTAAGGGTGAGTTTTGAATTAAGTAGAAAATTGACTTTGGTTAGAATATAAAAATACTTTGCGTTAGATCATCGTTGTTACAACAATTTTTCGTTTAAAGTTTCATAGATAAATTACCATAACTCGTTAATTTGTGCTAATTTAAGTGTAAATATGCTTAATTTTGTTTTTTTTTTATTGCTTCCTTCATTTCTATTTACTTAGTTAATTAATGACAAGTGAAATTCTATTAATTTTTTTTGTAAATCAATAGAAAAAACAAGTTTTTAAAGATTTTTGTCTCCTCACCACTCTCTCGATTAATTACAAGACGATTTAACGTTACAAGAAGACGAGCTTTGAAATAAGCCACAACCGGAAATATAATAAATTAAATATTTTTCTCAATAAAATGTTGAATAAACTGATGATGATTTTTTTAGAATTAATTAAATATTTCGCATCCTTCTTAATTAGTTAAGTAATGTTAAGTGATTTCGTTACGATGATGAGCTTAGCATAAAATCGCATGAGAATTTAATCTGTTTAAATGCAGAAATGAATTTTTAGAAATGTGTGAACTATGAAGTAGATTTAACAGCATAACGCTATAAATAATTAACAGCGATAAATGCACATTGCAAAGAGAAAAAATAAAAATCGCACACGCAAAAATTTCTTTTCACTAATTTTTGTGGGTTTTTTTTTTTGTTGCTTTTGTTGACAGTTGTTGTTGACTTACTTAAGTCAAGTATTATTATTTTATTTTTTATTTTTTGTCAAATGAAGAGAATAATTTGTTTTTAAATTAATTATTTTTAATTTGCAGACTTAACCACATAATCGTAGTTTTTTTTTTTTTTTTTTTCATTAAAGCAAACAGAAAACATTTAATAAGAATGAAATGTAATTAAAGAAACAAAAAGTTTGTAGAATAACCTCGTTTACAGTTAAAAACCAAAACCAAAAAACGAATAAAAAAAGAGAAGAAAAAATTATAATTACAAAGTGGCATTGTCACAGTTTATCTATCTCAAGCTAATTATAACAATTAATTGTCATTTAATATTTATTGCAGTTTTTTATTCTTTAGTTTTCTCTGTTTCTCTGACTAATTAATAAATATAATTAAATATTATTTCTACAAAGTGGTACAAAAGTAACTTTTAGCTATAAAAAATGTTTTCGTTTCAGAAATGATTGAAGAAAGTTCAAAGCTTTAGTGTTAAATCGTGATTGGTTGAACCTATCACGACTTTATTATCATAAACCAGCATATTAATTTTTTTTTTATTTTTAATTAATAGAGGGACGTGTCGAGGTATCCCGTGAAGGAAAATACTTATCAACGTTATCTGGGGCAAAGGTACTTGGTGAATTAGCAATATTATACCATTGTCAGCGTACAGCAACAATAACAGCGGTTACCGATTGTAAATTATGGGCAATCGAACGGCAATGCTTCCAGACAATTATGATGCGCACGGGCTTAATCCGTCAAGCCGAGTACACCGATTTCTTAAAAAGGTAATAATCTACGAAAAAGTAAAAGCAGAATCGTGACTGCATTTAAGTCGTTTATAGACTTTTTTTTTTGCATATAATATTTAGATAGAAATGTAAAGCCCATAAATAATATCTTTATCACGCTATCTATTTAATGATAAATTATTATTATTAGAAGACGAGAGAAGATGATGAAGAAAAAACGAATTTAATGTTGTATGATGATAATGTTGTCTGTTAACCTAAAAAAAAAAAGTTGAAAAAAAAAAAATGAAAGTAAAAGACTAGAGTGAAATGAGAATTCGGATTAATTAATAATGCTTGCTGCTTATGTTAATATAAAATATGTTAATCATGGGTAATAATAATAATAAAACTATATTTGACCGTGAAAGTGTTGTGCAGCAGCAACAGCACCAACAGCAGCTTCTTCTTCTTCTATTAAATCAGAAACTTTGTTTTTGTCTGTTGCTTGCTTATTAAAGACAAGACTTGGAAAGAAAAGCTTAGAAAAAAAAAGTTTCTTAAAAAAATTTTCCAAATGACATTTAAAATAAAAAAACATAAAACAAAACAAAAACATTAAGATAATAACAAAAAAAAAAAAAAACTGCGCGCGCAGCTTAAATAAAATAAAAAACAAAAAGCATAAAAACTTTCACCAAATATTTTTCAAACAAAAACAAAAATTAATTAATTAAAATGAAAACTAAAAGAAAAAAATTAATTTATTACTTTTACTCAAGTTTTTTTTGTTTTGAATAACTCGGTTAACTAGATTTCGGTTGTTTTGAACAATGGTGACTTAAATTATTATTATTAGTAGGCGAATTAAGCAAAAAAACAAAATAAAAATACGTGGGTGGTTTCTTTTGAAATTATGCTTGAGTTGTATTTTTGAGAGGTGCTTTAAGTTTACACTGTGCAAATGTTTTTTACACTTCCTCGTATTCTTCCATCTGTAGAAAATAATTATTTAGAATTTGGCAAACAGCAGCTTATGGGTTTTTTTTTTTTTTTTTTATAAAATTTCAGTGTTCCAATATTTAAGAATTTACCGGAGGATACACTAATAAAAATTTCTGATGTTTTGGAAGAGACGTACTATCAGCAAGGGGATTATATTGTACGACAAGGTGCCCGCGGTGATACATTCTTTATTATTTCAAAGGGACAGGTGCGTGTAACGATTCGTCAGTCAGGCTGCGAAGAGGAGAAATTCATTAGAACACTTGGTAAAGGTGACTTTTTCGGAGAGAAAGCTTTGCAAGGGTATGTCAATCATTATTTTCAATTTAATAGAGAAAAATCTTAAATTTCTACTCTTTTAATTACAGGGATGATTTACGGACAGCAAATATAATCTGTGACTCACCGGATGGCGTTACCTGCTTAGTGATTGATCGTGAAACATTCAATCAATTGATATCAAATCTGGATGAAATTAAGAATCGTTACGATGATGAAGGAACAATCGAAAGGAAAAGGTCGGTTCACTTTTTTTATTTAAATTTTTTCTTTTTTTTTTTCTCTTTTTTAATTCACTGAATCCTTTAATAAAAAAAAATTCATTTTTGTCTCTTGCTTCATTCGTTTATTAATGAAGATAATGGAAATTTCTGTGGTAAGATTAAACAAAATAAATTGAATTAGATAAGGGAAATGCAATTGTTAACCACTCTGCCCTTTTAATCTTTAATAATTGTTCCGTGTTGTTGTCTCTTTTATTATTTTTTTTTCTTGTTTGTTTGTAGAATTAATGAAGAATTTCATGAAATCAAATTATCTGATTTGCGTGTACTGACAACACTGGGTGTTGGTGGTTTTGGCCGTGTGGAACTTGTTCAAATTAACAATGAGCCATCGCGATCGTTTGCGTTGAAACAAATGAAAAAATCACAAATCGTGGAGACCAGACAACAGGCGCATATCATGTCTGAAAAGGAAATAATGGCAGAGGCGAACTGTGAATTTATTGTGAAATTATTTAAGACGTTCAAAGATCGCAAATATTTGTACATGCTGATGGAGAGCTGTTTGGGCGGTGAATTGTGGACAATATTGCGTGACCGTGGCCACTTTGATGACTCAACAACACGCTTCTATACCGCCTGCGTTGTGGAAGCCTTCGATTATTTACATTCTAGGAATATTATTTATCGGGACTTGAAACCGGAGAATCTGTTGCTTGACTTCAATGGATATGTGAAGCTGGTCGATTTTGGTTTTGCCAAGAAGCTACAATCGGGACGAAAAACATGGACGTTCTGTGGCACCCCCGAGTATGTTGCGCCGGAAGTAATTTTAAATCGAGGACACGATATTAGTGCTGATTATTGGTCTTTGGGTGTCCTCATGTTTGAATTGTTGACTGGTAAGGATGAAGGCGAAGCTGAAAAAAGAAAAAGGAATTTTGATAACATTATTTTTCTATTCTCTATTTTTTTAGGAACTCCACCGTTTACTGGAGCGGATCCAATGCGCACATACAACATAATTCTGAAGGGTATTGATGCAATTGAGTTCCCACGGAATATAACCCGTAACGCTAGTGCCTTAATCAAGAAACTTTGTCGCGATAATCCAGCGGAACGCTTAGGATATCAACGTGGTGGAATTAGTGAAATACAAAAACATAAGTCAGTACCTTAACCTGAAAATTAAGTGTTTTCAAAATTTTTATTTTATAATTTCTCTGTTTGTATTGCAGATGGTTTGATGGTTTCTACTGGGAGGGATTACGTAATCGTACATTAACACCACCGATCCAGCCACAAGTGAAAAGTGTTACGGACACAACCAATTTTGATGATTACCCACCTGATCCAGATGGGCCACCACCAGACGATTTATCCGGTTGGGATAACGATTTTTAAAAACTATAAATAAAAAAACAAACATATAAATGCGCTAATTTAATTAATTAATTAATTGTATCGAATATAATAGAGGAAAAGAAAGAAAAAAAAAATTGTGAACAAATTATTTTATTGTTAATTAATTTATTGTTTAATTAAAAAAGCAAAAATACGTTAGTATAGTTTGATTTTCTGTTCAGTTCTGTTCTGTTTTTTTTTTTTCGTTTTCGTTTTTATTTTTGTTTTTGTATAAAAATTTAAATTTAAATTAAAACTAAAAAAAAAAGAAAAATTAAAATAAATAATTAATAATTAATAATGTAATATTAACGTTAAATTAGACAAAAATAAAAAAAAAATATTATTGTGTTGAATTAAGGGAGAAAATGTGACGTTTCTTGTGAGGAACAAAAATTATGCAAATTTTAATTTAGATAACAAGGAATTTCCCCCTTTTATTGTTGTTTTTTTTGGTTTTAAAAGATGAACAAAAAAAAAAAAATATATTAAATAAATTCTTGCCTATTTCTAATTATTTTTATTTGATTTTCTTAAATTTTTGTCTAATTTAATTAACAAAAAAAAAAAAAATAAATAAATAAAAATATTTTACTAACTCTAATAACTTTACTATTTGTATCAAAAACAAAAAAAAAAAAGAATAAAATTTTCAATTAAATCACATGTTGTAGAGAAATTAATATTAATAAAGATAAAAATAAAACAAGAAAAATTAGGAAAAGAAATATATATGTAAGTATGTATGTATTATATATATATATATAATTTTTATGTAAATAAAACAATAGAAAATGAGAAAATATTTTATTTTATTAATTATAGTACAGCATAAATATAATTTGATAAACTAATTTGTTTGGAGAAATGTGTTAGTGTTTTGTCTTTGCTAAAGGTTGTGTTATAAGCTGATCGTTTTTTTTTTTTTTATCGACTACATAATATCGATATCACGTTTTGGAGACTTACATTAGTTTTCTTATCCCGATTTAATTTTATTCAAACGGGTAAAATTAATTTAATTTTTTGTAATTTACTTGGATTTAATTACAAATATATTTGTATATTATTATTACAATTAATATAATAATAATTCTAATAATTTGTGTATTTATTTGTATAGAAATAAAATAGTTAAAAGTTGAAGAAAAGTTAAATTTATTTTTAAGGTTAATTTGAGTAAACTTTGGTTTCAAAAAATTAATTTTTTTTTAACAAAATTTACATACAATGAGTGGTAGAGGTGACTTAATTAGAGAATTGCTAGAACGTGGAAGATTATCTGTGCCCTCTTCGTCAATTACGGAGAACTTAAATGCTTCACTAGCTAAAGATGATAGTGGACACAGCATTAATGCATTTACAATTCCAGAAGCAACAACTAGTCATGGGAATTTATCAATAACATCATCACGACAAGAGGTACTTATTTTTGAAATAAGATAAATTATTCTGTAATCTCTTAAAAATAAATTAAAGTTTATTAGAGGTAAAGGACGAGCATGTCTATTAGCAAATTTATCTGATGCAAGTAGAAATCCATTTGCTGAATCTTCGTTAAAAGAAAGTTCACCGTTGAACTTGAGTAATGTTTCTAGTGGTCGTGGAATGATTCTGCAGCGTTTTGCTGAACAAAGGCCAAGAGAACTTTGTTTTGACAAAAATTCAGTACAGTTGCAAAGTGAAACTGCAACAAATAAATCTTTGGAAGAAAATATTGATAAACTAAGTATTCAATCTGGGGTGGGTGACAGTGAAGTGATTAAGAATTTTAAGGGTACATCTGGACTTTCAAGACGATTCATTTGTAATTATATACGGCTTAAGATTTCTCCTAACCGTGCGGTATATCAATATCACGTTGAATTTTCACCGCCAATTGATTCAATTAAACTACGAACGAAATTACTTTTTTCCCATGACATTCTTGGTACTGCGAAAATATTCGATGGGAATCAGCTGTTTTCACCACATTTACTGCCAGAAACAATCAGCAGATTACAAATAATAAATCCACATGACAATAAAAATATTGAAATAAAAATTATTTTCCAACGACAACGATCGTTCAAAGAAAACATAAATATTTTGAACATCCTGTTCCATCGTATAATGAAACATTTGAAGTACGTTTCGATCCGTAACAAATTGTTTGATCCGTCAATGCCGAAAATAATTCCACAGCATCGATTAGAAATTTGGCCAGGTTATGTAACATCCATACAGGAGTACGAAGGAGGATTAATGCTGTGTCTAGATGTTTCCCACAAAATATTATCAACAGCAAATGTTCTCCAGCACATGAAGGATATTTATTTGTACAATAAGGACCAATTTCAGGCGAACGTGTTAAAATCTCTTCTCGGCCAGGTTGTTGTGACTCGATACAATAATAAAAATTATCGAATTGATGATATAGATTTTAAGAAGTCTCCTATGGATACGTTTGAACAAAATGACGGAAAATCCATTACGTTTTGTGAGTACTATAAGTCACACTATGGAATTACCATAAACGATGTAAAGCAGCCACTGTTATTGAGCCACAAGAGTTTACGTGTCAGTGGGAAGAGTGAACCAGTTGAGCTAATCTTTTGTTTAATACCGGAAATATGTTATTTATCAGGATTATCCAATGAGATGTTATCCAACATGAAAATAATGCGTGACATTGCGTCATTTACTAGTGTCACGCCGAATCAACGGATGAGTTCCTATCGTAAATATGTTCAGAATATAAATGAATCGAGTAAAGCAATGAGCATACTAAATGAATGGGGCTTGAGTATAGACGACAAAGCAATGACAGTAGACGCCCGACAGCTGGTCGGCGAGAAAATTGAATTTGCAAATAAAGCGATTGCAATCGGGAATGATGGTAATTTTTCTAATGCTCTCAGCAACGTAGAATTGTTAGAAGTGGTTAATCTGACAAATTGGGTAATAATTTACACAAAGCAGGATTCAAACAACGCCAAATCATTTATCGAGATCTTTGAGCGAAATGCCCGTCCTATGGGCATAAGTGTTTGTCGTCCAGTCAGCAGAATTCTTGATAATGACCGCACCGAAACGTATGTAAATTCATTGCGGGAAATAATAAATCAAAACACAAATATTCAGATAATTGTGTTGATTGTTCCAACAATTCGTGGTGATCGTTATTCGGCAATAAAAAAAATTTGTTGTGCAGAATTTGCGATGCCATCACAGGTGATCAACTCGTTGACATTGCGTAATGACAAGAAAATTCGTAACATCGTGCAAAAGATTGCGTTGCAAATGAATTGCAAACTGGGTGGTACTCTGTGGAGTATTAAAATTCCATTTAAAAATGTTATGATCTGTGGCATGGATACGTACCATTCGAAGGAATCTAATCGTTGTTCTGTGTCCGCCTTTGTTGCCTCAATTAATCCAACATTCACAAAGTGGTACAGTCATGCGACGATACAAAATAAAAACGAAGAATTATTACATGGACTGTGTGCTTCATTCAAATATGCTATCCAAGCTTACCGAAAGGCAAATAATACTTTACCGGATCGCGTTATTATTTTCCGGTAATTCTTGTCTTGGTTTACTAACCAAACTTTTTATTTTTTTTTAAATTAATTTATTTTTTTGTTTCCCGTCACATAGGGATGGTATCAGTAATTCCCAATTTAAAATGTGCATCGAATATGAAATGCCCCAAATACTTAAAGCAGCCCAATTGGAGTCATCGGATTATAAACCGTTGATAACTTTTGTTATCGTGCAGAAAAATATAAACACAAAGATCCTATCGGTAAAATGACAAATAATTAATTCCTGTCATGATTTAATCAATTTTTTATTTATTTAGATCTCCGGTTCCGATGGTTACATCAATCCATTACCCGGGACAATCATTGATAACACAATAACGAATAAATATTTATATGATTACTATTTGGTATCGCAGAATGTACATCAGGGCACCGTTAATCCATCACATTATATTGTCCTGCACGATGATGCAAACTTTCAACCGGATATAATACAGCGTTTAAGCTATAAATTATGTTTTCTATATTATAATTGGACGGGTAGTGTTCGTGTGCCGGCCTGTTGTCAGGTATTTATAGTATTTTAATTGGCATTACCTTGTTATTTAATTGTTGACACGTTTCATTAATTAAGTTATTAAAAATTCTTTTTATTTTTTTTATATTTGTTTTTTTAGTATGCACATAAAATGGCATATCTTGTTGGTGAATCAATACAACGTCCAACATCTGAACAATTGGCTGATAAATTATTTTATCTATAAAGAAAAAAAAAAAAAATATTTTTTTTAAAAACGTGTTGTGTGTCGTTTCGATTGTCGATTTGCCAATATAATGTGATTTGATTTATTGTTGTTGTTGTTGTATTATGTTGTGTCATCACTCATTCATCTCAGTCTCATCATCTTTATTTTTGTCATTCCAATGGATGGTGTTATTGAGATTATAATTATTATTTTTATTTTTATTGTCAGTTTAATTATTAATTAACCTTAACGAAGATTATTGTGTGTGTGTTTTTTTTTTTTTTGGAGAAGCTAAAAAAGAAATAAGAGGAGAGAAAAAAAAAAAACTTTTTCTCAGGTATTTAAATTGGAATTTTTGATCTTTTTTTTTTTTCTTTATATATCGGAACGCGATAATTTTTATTATATTATTATTTTATTTTATTACGATTATTAATTCTACCAAAAAATGATATCACCGTAAAGATTAGTTAATTAATTAATTTATTATTATTATTTATTATTTATTATTTTTTATTACATGAATTTTAGTTTTGAAATGTGAATTTAGAAATTTTTATTCTTTTTATTGTTTTTTTTTTTTTTTTTTTTTTTTTTGTGGTTAAAATTGTGGTCAAAAATGTCGTCAGGATTTTTTCTTTTAAAAAGAAAACTAATTTTATGTGCTAAATAATTTTAAGATTCGCTTCATTATGCTTTGGATGTTACTTAAGATCACAATGAGACTTTTTATTACGGGAAGTGATTAATAAATGGATTACATAGAAAATAAAGAGAAAATTTAATTATTGATGAATTTTTTTTTTTTTTTTTTTTTTTTTTTGTAGTAATTTGTTCTAAAAACTCCACACAATCTGGTTTTATTCGACCAGGTGTCCTTGCCCTAGCACCTTTGTAGAAATTTAATGAATTTCTATTATTTAAACGAGAAATAAGAATTTGATTATCCCTTTATGAGTTCTCTAACGCATAAAATATGTTTCCTGTGTTTGTTCCTGTTCCAATTTTTTTTCTTTTTTCTTTTAAATATTATCGCTTGCCGTCGCCGCCACCCTCGGAAGATTTTACATTCAAATTTTAATTATTATTCAGAAGGCGTATAGCGTAAAATGAAAAAAAAATATGCTAAAATGCAAATATTAATGTGCAGGCAGCGTATCGGGTAGAAAAAAAAAAAAAATGGGTAGAGGTGAAGAAAGAACAAAAAAAAAAACTATGCGAGTTATGTATAGATAGGATGGTGGTGGTGATGGTTCTACATACATAATTCATGTTAATCTAAGTCAAATGAAGGCATTAATAAAATATTTCTGTTATTTTGCTTTTAACTAATAATTCTGGTATAAAAGTCGTAAACACCTGTAATTGCCACGAGTAACTTCGGTAATGCTGGAGTAAAAGAGACGGGTATATTTTGTAGTCTTTATAGCATACAAGTGAAGACAAGTAATGCGGGAATAAAGCTTAATAATTGTGCTTTATCTTTAGCTTTGCGCAGAGGCGATATCGTAACCAATGAGGTCTAACCGAGGTGCGATTATTGCTAGTTGAAAACTTTAACCAATACCCCGCCGTGAGGACGTGAAAAACCGTCCACTATGGCAATTTTTGAAAGTCCGCAAGGACTAATAATATTAATAAAAAATGTAATCAGCATCTAGGACGAAGGTATAAGATTTGTAGAAATCTTTCCAGAGAATCGCTATGAATTTTTCTTAATCACACACAAAAATGCGTTTCATCTGAACTTAAACGGAGAGGACTTTGGAAATGATGATTAAATTCACATAACGCGCTAACCAATTGCGCCACGGAGGCACTTGAAAATTTTCCGAGCAGAGCATTTTTACAGAGTTTAACGATTTCAAATTAAAAAAAGTTTCATGGACTGAATATCTTGAAAATAATTCATACGATAGTATGCCAAGTATTATACAAAATTGCAGGATAATCATGACCTAAGATAAGAAGAATATTTAAATTTCTAGAAAATTCTATTCTGCAATCATTTTATTTGTGTGACATACATCGAAGCGAAACCAGAGCAGATTGTTCTCTTAAATGGAAATAATTAACCAACTGGGGGAGGAACAGGAAGATATAAACGCTATCAAAACACCCACGCGCGCACATTGTTAATTTTTTTTTTTTTACTACTACGTCCCGTAGTTGTATAGTAGCGACATCAAAACGAGAAACGTTGTAAATCAATACGAATAATTATTCTTTCATTGCAATACAACTACCAAGTGTTTGTATTTTGTCCTAGTTTTATTCCCATTTATCCTTTACTACGTCGTAAAATTCATTTTTACAACTTATTTGTGCTGGAGAAATGTCTGTTGTCTCATTTTCCCTTTTAAAATATACTTTTGATAGGCTTGCATCTTAAATTATTGATCTTTTACCATTTAATTGTGACTGCAAGATGAATTTTTTTAGACACGACAACGCCCAATTTTATATTTATACCACCACTACCACCACAACCACCCTATATACTATTTACTATATATATAACTGTCTCGCGCTGTATTAAATAATTTATTTTCTCATCAATCAAACAACAATAAGGAATAAAGCTTCCTATTTTACCATAAATATTAAGAGATGTCTATCCGATGAAAAAGAGTAAAATATTCTCTGCTGTTTAAATGACAACTAAGCCACAGTAGATATCGTTATACTCTTACCGTAACATTAACTCCCTACAAATAATAATAAAAATAAAAAAAAAAAAAGGAAAACTTTTTTACTACATTTCACATACATACACTTACACTTACAGCAACGAACTGAGTTTGCGGATGTCCAA
Organism: Ptychoptera albimana; assembly: GCA_961205885.1. Lineage (NCBI taxonomy): Eukaryota > Metazoa > Arthropoda > Insecta > Diptera > Ptychopteridae > Ptychoptera > Ptychoptera albimana. The sequence continues at coordinate 9,959,518 of OY540801.1, read as the reverse complement.
CATCAAGTCCACCCAGAGTGAAGGGAATAAAAAATAAAAATCCACAACCACCTTTCATTCATATTCAGTCAACGTAGTCCTAGTCCTGTCAACATGACAACATCATAGTAAAACGATGGAAATAAAGAAAGAAAAACTTTTCTACATTTTTTTTTTTTTTTTTTCCTTCGTTTTATATTAAATCTGGTACGAGATTGTTGTATTTGCTGAGCGGAGGAAATACCTCACACTTTCAGTCTGCTAGACAGAGTTTACGTTTCCATTAACGTCAATGTTTTATACTAAAAAAAAAAAATTAAAAAAAAAGAAAAATTACAGCAATGACGGCGGTTTTTCTGATGTAAACTGATAAAAGTGCAGAAAATAGCCTATCCACCCACTAACTGGCTTGTCGTTCCGAATAATAATCATAAAAAAAAAATTGCAGACAATCTTCTACATGAAACATATTGTTTCGTTTTTCGTCTTTTTTTTTTCAAACATCTTTTTTTCCTCTAATGACAAAATGAGATGAGATTTGTGGTTTTAAATTGCATCTGTAAAAAAAGTTTTCATCTGATTGATTGGAATTTTAACAAGTCATGCAATAATAATAAAAATAATATTTGGGACAATTAATTAAGGAAAATTATTATTATCTAAGTAAATGAATTTGTTTATTTTGATGTGATGTTGTGTAGGGGGATTATGTTGTAGGTGGATTTAATGGTTTAACATTTAAAATGAAAATGAACATCAGAAAACAAATATCTACAATGATGCGTAGGAACAATAAAATAGAAAGAAAGAAAACAAATTTAATAACTTAGGATGGAATTTGCTGTTGAACAAAAATATCATGGGCGTTAGTAGAATTAATGAGAAAATTATGATTAAATGTTAACCGATGGGTGAATCGGATGGTTTTTTTTTTTTGAACACATTTATTGTGGATATTTAAATTAGGACGGTAGGGATCTTTTGTTATGTTTTCTATCCGTTTTTACCTTTTTTTTTTTTTTTTCGTACAACATTATGCATTTTCTTTATTAAGCCATCACTATTCAGCAGCATCATCATTTATCGTGGCTTTGTCATGTTGTCTATTCTATGTCAGATAGTTTAATTCTGCTGTACGATTAATCTAAATAATTTTGTGTAAAGAAAAATAGCCATTTCACAATCATTATGATTAATAAATAAATAAAAATCCACAAACCTCTGCATGTTGTTTAGCCTTTCCTCTTCCACTGGATAAAACTTCTAAATTTTTAAATGTTTCCTAAGGAAAGTTAAACTACGAATTTTCATCTTTATTTAAATATTAAATTGCACATTCAGGTGTTTCTTTTTATATTTTATCTGCTCCCAGGTAAAATTACCATTTAATCGTTTCGTTTTGTAAATTTATGTAAATTCGTATGGGAAACCTCACATGGCGTCGTAATTTGACAGTTAAATTTGACATTAATTTGAAAATAATTACTTATGCTTTATAACAATAGATGTCACTGGAATTTTAATTAATATCAAATTAATTAAGACTAGTTACTCAATTTTTATTTTTCCTTTGCAGCGCAAAAACTCTTTGAAACAAAATTTAAATTAGCAAAATTATATGAAAAAACAAAAAAAAAAAAAAAAAAAAAAGAAGCAAAACAGCAAAGAAACAAGCACAAGGTCTTCGGTATGTAAAATTGTACTCTTTGTTGTCTATTTTTGCGATATTTATTATAATTTATTGTAAAATTTTGTCGTTTTTTTTTTTATTTGTTTTTCTCTATTTTTAAACCGGATAAAAATGTATTTTTAGCCGCACAACGCAAAAAAAAAAAACAAACAAACGTAAATAATGATAATCGTAATAATTATTAAAGTTTTGTTGTTTTTAAGTTAATAATAATTAAAAGAAGAAGAAGAAAAAATTCCACGAAGTTGAATTTATGTTAGACAAATGCGTCAAGAGAAAAACACAAGAACACAATTGGTGAGACAAGAGGAAGACGAAGACAAAGAAGCAAAACACACAATCAATTTGCCAAAATTAAAAATTTTGTTTACTCTTTGCTATTTTATAATTAAAAAAAAAATGTTTAAAAATTATTTTGCGTATAATTTACGTAGAAAAAATTCCATATTCACCATATTAAACAAAACAAAACAATTTTATATTCACCACAAAGTATGAATATGCTTCTACGTGACATGACATAAATATGTTTTTTTTTTTTTTGTTTTTTATGTATTTACATTACTTGGTTAACGTAGATAAATTTTTATTCATTATTTTTAGGAAAACAAACGTGCAATACGTCACGTTACTTCAAAAAAAAAATAATAATAATAATAAGAAAAACTCTTCCGTATAAAAAACGTCGTCTAACCAACACTATGGAAAACATAAACAGAAGAAAAAAAATCATAAAAAAACTAAAATCAACAAATGTTTTTATAATTTTTAATAAATATAAATCCTCTTCAATGTGTGCAATATAGCACGTGTTATTAATATACATTTATTTTCTTTCTGTTTAATTAATTAATTTTTGCACAAAAATTAATTGTGGTGAATAAAATTTAATGTAAACAAAAATTAAAAGGTTGTTGTCTTGGCTTTGTTTTTGTAAAGCGTGGTAACTCCACAAAAACAACAACGACGACAAAACCTTTTCTTAAATAGATTTCCACCGAAAAAGATATTACCTGCCTGTCTACCTTTCAAAATGCATTCAAATGCAACAAATCAACGGAAAGACCAAAAAGAAAAAATGTGCACACCAAAAAAACATAAACATTTCAACAATAAAGAGTGCAACGTACACAATATATGTGCGGTTCAGTATCGTGTTTTTGTTTACTGAAGGCAAAAAAATTTCATTTAATGCTTTTTATGTGTTGGTGAATATATACATATATATATATATGTATATCTTTTGGTAAACATCGTAAACAGCGAAAATAAATAAATAATTGCAATGAAAGACAATATTAAAAAAAAAAAAAAAAAAGTTAAATTTGAGCGGTTCGCGGAATGCAGCTGCCACCACACCGAACCAAGGCCTCGGTATCCCCTTTTATCTATAGTGTTGAAAAACAATATCAAAAAGCAATTCCAAGTCAACAATGCATGACATGTGCAATTTAATAATAACAAATCCACAAACACGTTAATCAAATGCATGCATATGTATAGTAAAAAAAAAAAAAAAAAAAAAAACTTACTTTTTCATCAATAGAAAATATAATTTCGCAGGTCGCGTTCGTTCTCTTTTGCTCACTTAAAAACACAAACAAAAATTTTATCGCAATTTTCAACGCCGCACTACACCGACCAATACCACCAAAATTCCATTTAAAAACAAAATAAAAAATATGTTTTTGTTTATTTTTATTACGCATTTTAAAAGTACATTTATGTATAGAGAATTGTGATTAAATTTTTTTATAATGCGTGCGCTTATCGTTTTTTTTTTTTGTTTTTTATTTTTCCTTCAAAAATTTATTTATAAAACGATACATTACATTGCGTTACATTATATACATACAAACAGCCATCGATTTTAATTTTACTACGCAATTCAACCTAGCTAATATGAAATATTTGATGTAAAAGCAACACCAACAAACATATATATGCAACTCTGTTCAACTAGTGTAAAAAGTTGAATGAATTTTTAAGTTTCTATTATGTTAAAACGAGATGATATAATATGTTGCGCTGTTGCCGTTGGTTTGTAATTTTTTTTGTTTTGTTTTTGTTTACAAAATTTTGTTGATATAATGTTCTCCACTGCGTGGCGCTACGTTTGCTTGAACTTCGAAACATAACTTCGCGCTATTGCGTATTATTATTATTTTTTTTTTTTTGGTTGTTGTTTTCGTTCTAAACGTTTCTAACATATATATTTTTATCTCACTCAAAAATAACCTTAAAACATAATAAATATTTATATTCCCCACGTTACGTATCCACAATAATTTTTATTTATTTTTTTTATACGCCGTAGTAATTCATCTGTATGCTGATTTTTTTTTTACATACATTGAATGATTTTGAATTAAATGAGTATAAATTTGAGACGTAGTTTCTTTTTTTTTTTTTAGTGTTTGTATTAGTGTGTCTATATATAAAATGTTTTCATAAAATTTTCATCGCATACAATTGAAATGAAATTTCACGATTTTGCGCTAAAGGAAAATTATTTTTTTTATCAAGAAAACAAAAACAACAAAATCGAAATGATATGATATGAAATGAAAACCAATAACAATAACAGTGACGGCGTGGTTTCCACGTTTATTTTGCTTTGTTATTGTTTTGATTGTAATAATTTTGTATGGTAGAGGGAATGAGTTAAACGACATTACAGGTGTATAGTAAGTATAGAAATATATTTTACAAACAAATGCGCACAAAAATTTATTCAACATAAATATGATGATTCTCAAAATAAAAAAATAAAAAATTCTTTATTGCAAATATTAAGAAGAATTTGCCACACCCACCAATAACTTTAAAATCTGCAAGCCAAACATAGATATTTTCCACTAATATATCGCGCCCTAAATACAATATAATTTTCTCTCATTCTCATTCTCTGTTTTTGTTTTGTTTTGCTTGCAATTTTATATTTATCAAAAAAAAAAAAAACGTCGATGTCACAATCAAAGCATTTTTTATTGTTTTTATTGCAAAAATTTACTAGGCAATGTAACCATCAGCAAGCACACATGTGCTGTGTATTTCGTGTCTCAAGAATAAATATAAATTAAAACTGCTGCCGCCCAACTGGACCGTGGTAAGAGAATTATTATTTATTTTTATTTGTAGAATGGAGCTAGAATTTTTTCCTGTCTTTTTGGTGTTATAGAAAAATCCAATTGAATTCAAATATTTTGCTTGAAGAGGAGAATAAGAGAAATCAAATTGGCATGTGTGTTGAATTTGCATAATTTTATGAATGGGGAGAATTAAATATATATTGGAAAGAAATAATTTTGTGCTCCTCTTTGAATTTTTTGGTTTGATTTATTAGAATTTTTTTTTTATATTTCTTACTGTTTTGCAATTTTTTATTTTTTTTTATTCTTTCGTTAATCAAGGTTCAATAACTTGAATTTATCGTTTTTCGCTGAACAAAAATAAAAGAAAAAAATCATCAAAATCGTGGCGAAAAATGTTGCAGTCATCATGCGATGTTTCACAACCAGAGATATTAATTTAAACTACGCGCCACAATTGTTGTTTGGCCAATGGTGTTGAATTCATGAATTTAGGTTTTCACATTATTTTTTTTTTTTTATTATTTTCTTTTAAATTGCATTGAAGGCCAATTTGATAAATTACTTACTGTAAGTCAATAACCTAGCTATGATGTTTGATTTGAATATAAATGAAAACAAGCGACATAAACTTATAGAAAGATTTAAGAAACATCAAACAGAATGACAAATGCTTAGTTAAAAAACGAGAAAAGAAAAAAAATTGTCAACTAGGTAATTTGAGAGGGTGATTTGATGTTTTTTAGCCATTGCTTAGAAACCGCGTTAATCGTGCACGCACGCGATGTGTTTTTCTTTATTTTTTGGGATTTAAGTAATGCTCGTTTCCTCTTAAATTTTCTAATACTTATTAATGTTGTATCGTTTGTTAAGTGACACCAAAGTCACCCTAATTTAAAAACATCGTTTTTATATAATGTTAACGCGTAGTGTTGATGATTTTCTTACATGTTTATCTCATAGTAAACCCAAAAAAATTAGGGGGGCCTCATTATAAATACTCTTACCTTCCCAAGAATCTATCAAATGTCACAATTCATTTGATATGGATTTAAAATAAATTTAATACGAAAATAGTTTAAATAAACGCGGAAATATAATAAAAAAAAACCAAGGCATCGACCCGATGTTAAGAAGGCTTAGTGTTAAGCATTTAAAAAAACAAAAAAATAAATGTTTGTATGGCTTTGCTGCACTGGGTCACACAGCGCCAGCATTGAAACGTCGTCGCCTATTTAAATAAACGCATGGAAGAATAAAAACGAAACTCCAGCATTAAATGAAGACTACAAAGTGCTCCTGGCAGATGAAAAATATAAACATTACGCCACCACTGACCATTCTTATTTTCCATTTACCCAAGCAACTCCGACGACAGCATATATACATATGTATATATATTTATGGTAACGTTAGTGTAAGTATTACACTTGGTTTGTATTTTATTTATTCAGCTGAATAGAAAAAAGGGGATTTACGATCGCTGCCTCGTTGTAATAATAATAACATTATTATATATGTTGAAATGAAATGGAAAACGAATTTTTGTTTGGTGGGGATATATATCATGATTGAAAAAAAAAAATAATACAACTTTTTTTTTAAATGCGCATCGCATTCCAACATAAAATATCCATCTCCGTCTCTCCATTGGTTTAGAAACGGTTTGTTGTTTTTTGCTCTCTATCGTTTTTAAAAAGAAAAATTATGTTTTTAAATTTCTACCGTTTCTTTGGGAATGAGTTGAGTATGTATATACGTTGCATACGTTGTACGATAGTGTAGGTACCGTTGTGACATTTAGCTGAAATTTTCTCATGAAATTTGAATTCTCCACTTTTTTTTCCTACGACATTTATACTACGCATACACCCTTAATATAAGAATATCGTTTCTTATGTTAAACAACAACAAAAATATTACAAAAATAAAAAAAACATTAATATAGGAGAAAATATAAAAATACAAAAATACTCTAAAGCAAGATGGACGCGTTTTACTACGTACGTGAATTTGATATCCATGCAAAAATAATCAAAACACATGGCATTTGTTGTTAAAAAAAAAAAAAAAAAGTAAAAACAATAAAAAAAAAAGAAGTCATTTCCTCATAATTAATAATAAAGTGGTGTGATAATTCAATTATTATAAATACTAATTAATTTTTGTTAAAATTGTGAAATGTGTATGAAAAACAAGAAATAAAAAAATCATTTATTCAAAAGTAAATAAAAGTTTTTTTTTTTTTTTGTATAGGAAAATATTGTTTCCCTCGTGTTTTGTGGTGAATGTAAAATTTTATTTTATATGTATATGTTTGTTGTTTTGATTTGGCATCGTCATTATATTTCGTCATAAAAAATATTTTTATTTTTTTTTATATACAAAAACAAATGATTTTGTTGAATAAATAAGTGAGAAATTCTGATGAAATAATAAACTTTGCTAATATATCAAAGACACAAACTTTATTAGTGATTATTTCTTTTTGTACAATTAATAGCCATATTGATGGAAACAAATAATTAAGAACATTTGGTTATTTTAATTTATAACCAACTATCCATCCACCCTAAAGAGTCTTGTTTGTTGTGTTTTGTATTCTTTACCACATTTAAGGGTATAAATGATTGAAAACTGTATTTTACGCCACATTTTAATGCGCAATCGTGAGCATTTTCTTATATTACGCTGCCTTAAAAGTTTTTTTTTTTTGTTTTTCGTGTATTGTTGGTTTTTATTTTCTCCGTCTAAAAAGTGCGCCTTAAATTTTCCCAAGAATTGGTTTTGTTTTTAATCAAATGTTTTCAATAAATTATTTTTAATTATTACGTTTATATGCTAATTTAATTAATAATTTAACCTGTCGTGCGCGCGTTTGATTATTATTTTAATAAATTAATTAGATTCTAAAAAGTCTTCTGTTAATTTTCCCAATGCGCTCGTTCATCCTGTTCATCATCTTTACGGTTCGGTACGGTTGGTTGAAAACATAACTAAAATACATTACGCGTGGTTTATTTTTTATTTAGAAATTATGATAATAATATGTAATATAATAAATATATTTTAAAGAAAAATTAAACAATTAACAAATAAGTTATATGTAGGGGTTTTTATTATTATTATTATTTTTTTTTTTTCGTAAAATTTAAATTATGACTTAGAAGAATTAAATAAAAATCGTGACACAAATTATATAAAAAAATGTGGTGAATATCTATATATATGTGGTGTGTGTCATTGCTCTTTTATATAAAACTCTCTTTCTCTTTAAAATAAAAACAAAGTTGCACACATGCAAACGTATACAACACATTCATTAATGAAAACAAATTTTGTATTATCCACAAATACGATAAAATATTTTTTTTTTCTTTTAAGTAATGTTTTGATTTTTTTTTTCTCGAAATTTTTTGTGTAGACTTTTTTTTGTTGTTGTGTTGTGTGCTGTGCTGTGCTGTGTGTGTTTTTTGTTTCTGTTTCTTTTTTTTATTATTGTTTTGTTTGGGTTTTTTTTTTAATGTTTTTATAATTTTTTTTATTTTTTTTCTTTAGTTTATTAACTGCGTTTCGTTTTGAAAGGCAAAACCAAATCAAAACAACTTGTGTGTCTCTCGCATGTTTATTATATGTTAGTTTATTTTCAGTTAATTTATTTACTTTTTTTTTCTGTTCTTTTTTCTTTTTGTTCTGTTCATTTAATTATAAAAGAAAAATTCTTGTGCAAAAAAATTTGTAATATCAAAAAAAAAAAAAAAAATTAATTTAATTTAATTACAAAATATTTAGTTTATTGTTAAATAAGAAGAATAAAATAGAAAGAAAAACAGTAATAAACCAGTGTAACTGGATTTTATGTATATATATAAAAACATTTGTGAAGATTCTTTGTTTTTTTTTTATTATTATTAATTAATTTATTTATTTGTTTTATTTATTCATTTCTTTTGTTTTTGTAGATGATAAGAAACAATTAAAAAAAAAAAAAAAAAAAAAACTAAAGACTAATAAAGTGTTTTTGCCAAAAATTATTGTGCAAACGGAAGAAAATGTGCTACTGACTGACTGTGTTGTATGAAGGATTTAAAAGATCAACGGACTTGAACCATAATATAAAAAAAAAAATGTTAATTACTTTAATGTAATTAAAAATAAATAAATAAAAAAAAAAGTCACAAAGTGAAGAAAGTTTTAATTAAGTTAATAACAGAAGAATAAAAAAAAAAAAAAAAAAAAACCGAAATCAAAAATTATTCGAGACGAGGAAAAGTTAAATTCAGTGGTGGATTCAAAAGAAAAAGGTAAAACAACATAACCTAAATCTCCTATATGTTTATAAATTAAAATATATAATTAGAATCAATTAAAAATTATTGTTATCAACGATATAAAAAAAAAAAATATAAAATAAAATAAATTTGATTTAAAATTGATGAAATAAATTTAAAAAAAAACCAAATTTGTTTGCACAATAAAAATTTTGAAATAAATTTTTTTTAACGAAAACCACGTGTTTGCCTTGTAAGTTGCAGTTGCTGCGGCTACTTGCAGCTTTTATTTATTGTGCTTTGTTTTTGTTGTTGTATACCAAAGTCTGCGTGTCTGGCTGTACTCAACAATTTTTTTTTCATTTTACTACATTATGATTACGTACTACGTACATAAAAATAAATGTTTTCTATGCTGTTTTACAGGAGAATTTTTGAAAAATTATTTATGGTGGTATCCATATATTTACCATGCTTAAATGACTTAAGGATGGTACAAACTTGAAATAAATTGCTTATGGATGGTAATCAATTGAATTGTTTTGAAGAGGATAGAAGTGGTATGAAAGAAAACCTCGTGGTGAATTATTTCAAGGTTTTGTTCAATTTTTATAATTAAGGTAAAAAAGGTAAAAAGACAAATTTTTAAAGTGGTGGTTTTACTACTAAACGACGATACATTTATTATGTCTGTTAAGAGTAATTTTTTTTTTGTATGAATTATCACAAAAGCTCGGTTTGTGTCGTTGCTTTTCCAGATATTTCTCTCGTATATTTTTACAACATTTGCACATAATTTAGTATTTTTTACTATAATCATCAGTAGTATTTCAATATTTAAATTGTTGAAAAAAAACCTTGCAATTATCGTGTCTTTAAATTATTTTTGTTTGTTTGTTGTTATATCGTACGTTAACGTAATAACTCTCTGTTTTTATTTACATTTTTTCTCTTTATTATTGCGCCGTTGTATGTATATAGCTGCAAATTCTCTGCTAAACAATAATTGTTTCGTCACAATGATGTTTTTTCTTCGTCTTCTTCTCTGTTTATATTTTTATAGTATCCATAAATTTAATTGTTTTTTTTTATTTTATTGTAGATATTTTATGTACAGGTGAATAACAGTTTTCATAAATTTTTTTTGTTTACTTTTCGATGTCCGATACTCTAATATTATAAACCCCATACATAGGTATTATTTGTATTAAAGAAGAAAATTACAAATGTATACAAATGTATGTATGTCGTTTTACCTGATAACGAATTTTGTTTATACAAATGACGTACAATAATAACTGGTTAGTTGTTTATTATTTTATGTAATTAAAATAAAAAAAAAAATTTCTTGTATTATGGATTTATGAATATGAATTTTTATTAATTTTATGTAGTAAAGCTAATTAAGGGTGGGTTGTTTGTTTGTTTGTTTATTAATTAATATTATATTTTTTAAGGAATACTTGTTTATGGCGTTACTTGTTATTATTGAACCTTAGTTTTCATTGACCTGGAATGCGTCCACTCAGAGTCTTTATGAAAGACGCAACAAGACATTTAGCGGTAAAAGGGGAACATGAGAAAAACAACAAAACTTCGTCATCAACTTTTTTTTTTTTTTTAATTTTTAATTTTAATTTTTATAAATAAAATTTTAATTTATTTTTTTTATATACAAAAACTACTTGCGCATAAAATTATTTGTATTTATATAAATCTGTGTGTGTGTGTGTGTTTTGATTATTTTTGGTGGGATTTTTTTTTTCTTTTAATTTTAATTTAAAAAGCTTTTAAAGTTTTGACTCTGTGTAGTGTAGTGTAGTACATAGTGGAAGTTGCTGGAGAGTTTTATAGTAAAAATTTTTATTTATGAATGGTAGAGTGAGAGAAAATGATGCAATAAGAGTGTCGTTTCTGTATTATTATTATTATTATTATTATTAATGTATTTAAAATGAAAAAATTGTACCCGTTTATAATACAACACAATTGCGTTGTTAATATAAAAATTGATTGAATTTTTACAATTGTTAAAGCATAAGGTAATTTACGGTTGTAAATTTGTTGGATATTGTATATCGACTTTATCAATATTTCTGTGGTGATTATAAAAACAAGATGTATTTATGTTTTTTATTGTTTTTGTTTTTTCTTTTGTTTTGTTTTGTTTTTCTCTTTTTGCGTTCATGTTGTTATTATTGTGGCGCAGCATCAAAAAAAAGTAGCATTTCGTTTACTATTGTTGGCGTATGTATGTACAGGGTGGTGCTTGCTTCTGCGCATATATTTATATAAACGACGCCATAATTAGCGCCACTTTGATCATGAATTTCTAGTTGGAAATAAATAATAAAAATAGAACGAATAATTGTCATTAAAAATCTGGATATATAAGGAAGAAATTTTCAATTTTCGTTTTCGTCGTTTTTTTCTTTCTATGTCCCATTTATAATTTATTTCTCTGATAAGGAGAGCGATTTTCTTATGCATATATAAAGGAGCGGCAATAGCAGTTTAATTAAAAGGAATGAGGTCAAATGATTTTTTATTTTTGATAAACGCATGCGCCTTTATTATATATGTGTGGATGTTGATAAATGTTTGTTTATTGGAGGTGGAACATTTGCTCCAAAACCAAAACAAAAAAGAAAGAAAAAAAAAAAAAATTGAACTAAAGATAATAATAAAAACAAAGCAACATGGCTTAAAAGGGAGGATACGCAATTCTTATAACTTGGTTGTGTTTTGTGTTGTGCTTTACAATATCAAACGGAAAGCAAGGAATAATAACAAAAAATAAAAACATTTTTTTGTTTAGTTTTTCAATAAAAACTTGAGGTAGCCATTTGCCTTCTGTCTTTAATAAATATTAATAGTGTTTAAAGTGGAGCCTAGTTTCCGTTTTTTTATATATTTTTTGTTTGCCTGTGTTTTTTTGTGCAATATTATAGCGAATAAAACGAAAAGCAGAAAAAACAAATAAAAATTTACATATCTGAAGAGAGTTTTGGAAAGAAAAAAAGAAAAAAAAAAAAAGATTACCCACCACCACCCGTTGTGTTTTGTAAAATTCATTTTTGTGTTTTCAATGTGATTTCCACGCCGTTCTGTTTTGAAAATGTGCTTTTTTTGTATTTTTTTTTGTTATTCCATTTCAATCAACCATACGTCGCCGTCGCCGCCACTCTGTTGTTATTTAATTCTAATGTGATTAAATGTTATAAATTGAATAATGTTTATGCAGTTTTTATCCTTTTTTTTTATTAATTAAATTAAATTAAATAAATAAATTTGTAAAATACTATTTATGTGTGGAAATAGATTGTGGATTAATTAAATAAGTGAGCTTTATTATTGTTATTATTATTTTTATTATTATTATTGTTGTTGTTTTATTTTGTTCTGTTTCTGATGGGCGGATGTTTATATAACAAGAATAATGTCGCAATTACAATGACGTCATTAAGTTGTTTAAGTTCTATATATGACGTCATATGCAGGTGAAAATAAATATAAATAGAAATATATTTGTAACTGTAGCCAATAAAATAGATTCGTTATCCCAGTTGATCATAGAAGAAAAATAAAATTAAAAATCTATTGAAAATGTATGTGCTGATGCTGGGTGGGTGATGGTAAAGTGTTTTTTATTGGTAATTGAAAATGGTGGTTGTGTGTGGTGACTAAAATGCATTAAATATTTAAGTACAGTATAGTACTCGTTATGTAAATTTCTAATAAAAATAATTAACGTGAACCAGGAAAAAAGGAAAAATTAAAAAATGGTGTAGAGTTTAGTAGTAACATACATTACACATAAAGCATATTTATAATAAAGAGTGAATCTATTTAATCTTCCGGTTGGCAGCTCATAATAGTTCCTGAATGGGACGGGTAATTTCAATAACGAAAGCAACAGCAAAGTCGTCGTCTGTTGTACAACAAGATGATTTAGGCAAGAAATAAAAATTATAATTTTCAAATAATAATAATAATAATATTTATTAGAGGGTGGTAAATGTTGTTGGCGGCAGAAATGGCGACGACATCGACGGGTGATATAATTGGGTGGCTGGGGCAGACAACGCGGCAACATATAATACAATTTTAACTAAACATCAGCAGTGTGTTGGCATAATACATATTTCAGGGAAAATGAAAATGAAAATAAAATAAAAATTATATTTTTTTGCTGGCAAAAATTAAATCTTTTTAACAAACGAAACACAATATCTTTGAGGTTGACGTAGTATCGTCGTTATTTTACTTTACTTTACTTTGCAGCACTGTATATTATTCCACGGATAAACATGCTGGTACAACTTGCACTTAACTGTCCCAGCAATAATATGCGTGCGCCATTATATTGTAATTTTTTTTTGCTTTTGGTTTTTGTTTTTGTTTTGTTGTGGTATGTATAGGTTTGTCTGTGAATATATAAAGCAATGTGGCGCCTTTGGAGCTTTTAACTATCGAATAATTTACAACGCAGCATTACATTATTTGTGTAATATATGTAGGAATATAAACAACCGAGAAACGACAGTGAGAGAGAATATTTGTCCTTTTCGTTCTATTTTTCCATTTATTATAAAATTTCTTTTGCGTTTCTTTTCCTTTTTTTCTTTTTATTTTTTTTTTTTATCATACCAATCCTGTTGTGTATTTCAGTTTTAATTTCAAAAAATAAATTATCTACTGCTGTGATTTTTTTATTTTTTTTATTTTTTGAAACTAATTAATTAAAATTAACAGCCAAAAGAATGCAATTTGCTGTGCATTATTATGAAAATAATAATAATAATAAATATTAATTATTCAAGTTTATCTTTAATTAAATAAATTGTTGAAATACAATTATTATTATTATTATTATTTATGTGCTTTGAGAAAAAAAAGCACAAATTGCATAATGATGCAATATGAAATATTTCACTTGAAAATAAATAAATAAATAATTTTCGCGATAATGTTACCTAAATTTGAATTTTATTTGCTGGAATAAATACGCTAAGTGCTTTCAATTTATCTTTGATTGATTTTTATTAAAATTTTAATATGCTTCTAATAATTGTTGTGATAAAAATAAATGATAGCTGCTTTAGCGCCAGTTTTAAAATTTGCGTCCTCTTTCTTTTTTTTTTGTTTAATTAATTTTGGTTAAAAAATATTATTCGGTTTGAAACGGCACCAGCACCAGCAGCAGCATAAATTAATTCTATTTTTACTACATATTTATTATTTTTTTTTTTCATTACGTCAATTCAATAATTTTATACAATGTTAACCAAATCATATTAAATTTATTTGCATTATTTATAAATTGTCAATTGAATTTGGTTATTTATTTATTTTTTTCTCTAGCAATTTCTGTTGAGAGTTAATCGTTGTTGTTATTTGAATATTGGTAAACGTGTGATATTGGTGGATAATAATACTAAATTTACCTATAAATAGTTGATTAATTATTCCAATGTCGAAAGATGGAAATGCAACTTTGTAGTAGTTATGCCTTTGTATTTTCAATGTTGCCACTTGGTGGTTTTAAATTTTTCTTTTCACTCTACAGAATATTTAATGCTGTTAGTGATGTGTAATAGGAGATGATAATAAATTGTTTGTTATTCTGTTATCTTTTAATTCCAAAAATAAATTTGTTTATTTATTGAAATATTTTTGTGAATAATTATTTAATTTTTTTTTTAACTAACTAACTACTAACGAACGAACTGGGAATAACATTCAACAATGATGATAAGTTTTAATTTATATTAATAAATTAATAATGGGATATCATTGTTGTTTGGAAGTAAATTAGTTGACTTGTAAATAAACAATTTGCATCATGACGCATACATAAAATAAAAAATAAAAAACTAAATCCTAATAAACAAAAAATACGAACTTTGAATCGTTTGTTTTATTTGTTGTTGATAAATAATTTTTATAAAATGTGAGATATTTTACAGAAGAAAAGAAATTTGTTTGTTGTATGCAGTACGGAAATATCAATGTTGTGTTGATTCTTTAAATTAATAATTAAACAGATATTGTGTTTATGTTGATGTTGGTTGATAACATAGGCATAGGCACATAGGCATAGTTAGTTGAAAACAATAATCGTCGTCAACTGATAATTTTTTTGTATCGGCTCTTGTTTAATTATTAGTTTAATTAATTATTTATTGAATATTGGTGGTCATGCAGAGTCAGTCAATAATATTTATTTTGTTTTTTGTTTTTTATTTTTCTTCTATATATTATATGTATGTACATATCAAATATTTTTTTTTTTTTAATTTGTATTGTTGTGTTTATAACTAGATTATTTATTATTTCCCGTCATTAAATGATTTTTTTTATTTTTCGATTTGTTTGTTTTCATTTTTGTTTATGAAATAAAATATTCATTTTGTATACTTGTATGGGATATACGATATACGAATGTATGGATATTTGTTTAACTATGTGATTTTAGTTAATAATTACTTACTATGACGTTGTTGCTGTTGCTGTTGCCGTTGGTTGAATTTCATTCATAATTTTTGTTTTTACATCTTTCTTTAATCGGTTGTATTATTATTATTATTGTTGTTGTTGTTTTATTATTATTATCCTTTCATGTTGTGTGTCATTATTAAAATGGTTATTTCAGAGTAACGATAATAAAAAATAAATAAATGTTTAACTGTTGAGAGTTAGTAGAGAATTGGTTTTTTTTTTTGTTATATATGTGTTGTTGTGTGCACACAATAAATATGCATAGAAAAAATATAAAAAAAAAGGAAATAAATTGATGTAGTATGTACCCATCAGAACCCCACTAAAGAGAATTTTGTTGTGTTGTGTTGTGTTGCGCTGCGGAACAGTTTGCTTATAAATCATCATCAATTTTTAGTAGCTGGCGCTTACGTTTCTATTGCAAGATTTGATTCTCCTCTATAGTGCAACACCCATCAAGAAGCAAGGTTTTGTTTTATTATAAATATAGATTTTTTTTTTTTTTTTTTGCGTATCCCATCTCATTGTTTAATTGTTTGGTTTATTCTGTGCTATTTTCATTACTAAGCAGCAGGATATGCGAAAAAAATAAAATAAATAATAAAGAAAAAACGTAGTAAGTCGTCTTAAGATTAATTTCTTTGTGTGTGGTAAAATACCTTTAATGAAAATAACGTTTGCCGTCAAAAACCATAATAATAATCTCAATAAACAAATAAAACAACACATAGATAGATAACGGACGAAAAGAGAATTTATATTTTGTTTGTATCGCCGTGAGCTGTGAAAAATATTTGTTGACAGTGTATATGGTTGTAGTCACTGCTTTGGCTTTGGCATATTAAAAATGCTTTATTTCCCCAAACAAAATACACATTTGCGAATAACGCTCCCACCGCCAATATTTTTCATATTTTTCTGTTGTTTTTTTTTGTGCTTTTCACACATTCTTGTTTTATTCGCGTTCGCGAATTTTTAATTGTATACATCGCATCGTATCGTATCGTGTGCTGCTATTATTATTGTTTAAATTTACTTAATTTAACGTTACTTACTTTACTTAGCTCTAAACTTCACTTACATACATAAACTTTTGACTTCGTTTCTCCACCAAGTAATAATAATAATAATGTTGTTGCTGTTGCTGGTGGCACTAATAAACTACAATCAAACAGAATTATTTATTTATGCTTTTTTGCCGTTCAGTAAGTTTTCTCGTGTCGTACGTTACTGATGGTAGCTTAGTTGCTGTCTCTAGTCGTTTTTTTTTTTTTTAAATCGTTTATTTAATTCGTTTTTTATTATTAGTTTTTGTTTATAAAAACATTAATTATATAAAAATAAAAATAAAAAAAAAAATAAAAATAAAGAAAAAGCAATTTATCTTTTCAAGATTTCTTGTTTTGATTTAAAATTTTTTTATGATAATAATTGGTTATTTTATTTTATTTATTAATTTTTTTTTTTTTTAATAAATGAAAACAACGAAAAAGTGTGTAAAAAAAATATAATATTTTTTTTTCTTTAACTGAGCTACAAATCAACACACAACGTATATAATATTAATAACCAACCAATTCAGATATTTAATTAAATTAATAAAGTGAATAAAAAAAATAAAAAAATAAAAAACAGT
The DNA here is from genome assembly GCA_961205885.1 of Ptychoptera albimana. Classification (NCBI taxonomy): domain Eukaryota; kingdom Metazoa; phylum Arthropoda; class Insecta; order Diptera; family Ptychopteridae; genus Ptychoptera; species Ptychoptera albimana. The sequence goes on along the minus strand of OY540801.1, from coordinate 9,942,349 downwards.
TTGTGGTCAAAAATTCGCGGTTTTGTATTTCTTCTATTTATTTTATCACGCATAATATTTATGCGTCGTGTGTGTTGTTTTCAAATGATAAAAATGATTCAATTTTATATTTTGATATAAATAAAATATAGATAATATATAATTCGGTGTAATATTAAGAGAAAAAGAATAATTAAAAAGTGGATAATTAAATTACTTCACTAATTTTTTCGATATTTATTTCATCGTCATCATCACCAACATCAAAAGGATTAAAAGTGTTTATTTTATCAAGTGTTTTCGGTAGGAAAACAAATAATTAAAATTTATTTAAGATAATCGTGCGACCATTTTAAATTGTCGCTAAGTCACAGTCAGTCAATAAGTTTTGTTGTTGTTCAGAGTTAAGTTAAAGATTAAACCAGGAATTAAATCAAAAATTTGAATAACAAATTGTTTTATTTATTTGTATTAAAAAAAAAAAATAATAATAATAATAAAAGCCAAAAGAAATATTTTCTCGTATTTATTTTTGAAAATATATTAAAAGTGCCACGTGATTTGTGTGTGATTAGGTTTAATTTTTTTTTTTTTTTTTTTTTTATTATTTTTTATACAAAAATACATATATTTTTTTTTTTTTCGCATTAATTAATTAATTTTTTTTTTTTTGTTTTCTGTGAGTTGAGTTTTGTTGTGAGTGATGAAATTCTTGTTGTTTAAAGATAAAAATTAATTTTTTTATTCTTTTTTTTTTTTACATAATATATTTTCTGTTAAGTTGAAATAAAAAATAAACAAAAATAAAAAAAAAATTAAATTAAATTAAATGTTTGGCGATTTTATTGTGATTTTTACTTTACCGTTTTTGGTATAAATTTTTTGTTTTGTGTGTGCGCGCTTGTTGCGGATATATATAAATAATTTTTTCTTCTTCTTCTTGTTATTTATTAATTTATTAAAAATAAAAGTGTGTTTTTAGTAGTAGATAAATAGATAGATAAATAAAATATTCTTCTTTAAAGCAAGGTTAAAATATTTGCAAAATCATTAAGGATATAACATCATTATTACTGTTTAAACGACGTCGCAATACTGGTATAATAAAAAATAATTATTTACATATTTATTTATTTATTTTTTCCTTTACACACACTCTCTCTCTCTCTATCTATTTTTGCTCTTTCACTATGTTTGAATTTTATTTTTGAAAATAATAAAAAAACTAAACAAAAACAGAAAAACAACCTCCTACTAAGTGGGTGACCTAAATATAAACTTTAATTTTAATTTTTGCAAAAATATATATGTATACATATATATATATATTTTTTTTCATCAAATTTGAATAAAATTTATTAGAAAAATCCTTCTTGATTTTTCTATCTATTTTTGATTAAATTAATTTTAATTTTTTTTTTTTTGCAAATGAAAATAACAAGAAATTATATTAGCTTTGCTTTGCCTTAGCGCGCACTAGCCATGTGTGCGTTGTTTTCTATTTAATATTTGCCATAGAGCAAAAAAAAAAATAGAAAAACAATCGTAGAGCAACATATTAATTATAAAATATTAATGTATCTGTGTTTCATTCATCATCATCCATCATCCAACATTTATTTTTTTACTCTTGTTATCTATAATGTATAAATAGAAAGAATAAATGCTAAAAATAGTAATAAAACATTAGAATGAATAATTATTATATTTTTATATAAAAAAAATTGCGAATTTTTCTCATCCCATACAGGTGCAATTTAATTTTTCTAATATTTTGCAAAATTTGATATATTTTTTTTTTTAAACTGTTAAAAATTGAAAGTGTGTGAATATTTTTTAATTTTTTTTTTTCGTTTTTTGTTTTATAATTTGCGTATTTTTTAAAATTTTATTTTTATACATCGCGTTTGTTTATTTGTGTTGTTTTAATTTTATTTCTTTGTGTTAAAATTTTTGTCTTTACACATGAACGACGAATGTTTAGTTTTGTTGGCAAAAAAAAAATTTTAAATTATTTTTTATTTTATAAAGGTATTTTGTTGTTTAACATTGTCTTGGCATGGCTGGCTTAAACACATAATTTGTAGTCAATCAGTTCAGTACATAAGTTTAATATTATATACAAGAGGAACAGTAAAAATGTTTTGTTTTGTTTTCAAATAGCCTTCAATAGTTTCAACTTAAATTAATTAATTTGTAATTTGTCCTACCACCCTCTACGTGTATTTTGTCTATAAAAGATATTATATATATATATATATATATTTTTTTTTTGTTTGTAACCTGTGTATATATAACCACAACCAAAAAGTAAATATTTTCAAGATCGCGATTTTATTTTTATAAATGTTTCTTTGTTTTTCGGTTTGTGTCTAAACTAAAAAGCACACGGGGCTTTTTTTTTTTGTTTTGTGCTATTATTTTCCGAATATATTTATATGAATACAAATGTAATATATTTTCTGTAAAAGAAAAAAAATAAAAAATATATACTTGTAGTTACTGTTTAAATTCAACAAACAAACAAACAAAATGATTTATAAGCGCGTAGATTAGAAACATTATATATGCTGCACACTTGTACAAAACAAAAAAAAAAAAAAAATATATATATATATATATAATTTTGTGCAAAAATATATATCTAAAAAATATTTGCACAAAAAATTAAATGAAATAAAAAAAAGAAGAAAAAATAAAAATTGAAAAACGAAAATAAGAAATTTAAAAACGCGAAAAGGCGTTCACACCACTAGGTTAAAAGAAGAAATAAAAAAAAGTACACGGTCAGATTGCGTAATTTTTATTTTTGCAAAAAATAAAATGTATTTTTTTTTTGTATTAAATAATGACAATTCAAACGCGCAGACACTTGTAGCCAGCCAGTATATAGAATAGAGGAAACAAAGTACGGAAAAAATCGCGAATAAAATAGCAAAAAAAAAAAAAAAAAAAAACTTATGATATTTAAAATTGTTTGCAATTTTTTGTTTAGTGTTTAGTGTTTCATCCTTCAATATGTATGCTCATTTATGTGTACACACATAAGTGTTGAAAATATATATAAATTCTGAGAATAATTTTTTTTTCGTTAAATAGTAAACAGATCTCTGTTGGATTGGATTTTTTGTTGTTTGCAATTGTTGACGGCGGTGTTGGCTTATAAAGTTTTGTAAATATGCGAAATTACCTGATGTTAGCACGGTGTGTTTTTTTTTTTTTTTGAAAATTAATTATATGGTGCCTTGTTGTTTGTCGATCGATCGACCGACCAATCGATCGATAGATATTCTTTAAGCTTAATTAATTTAGAAAATATTCAAATTTAATTTCGATTAGGATTATTTACTTATTCTTGTTTCTTTGCCTTGATCAAATCCTCTTCACTTGCGTCAATCAATTTCATTTGATAACATATTGAAAGCACAAACATTTTTTTTTCTTTCGTTTTTCGGTTTTTATGATATACAAACAAACAGAAAATTTAGTTTCTTCTTTTTTCGGTTAATATCTCGTTGTAAAAACTGATTATTGTATTTTCGTTTATTACGTACGTTTTGTTATTTTAGTAAATAATGTTTGTTTGGGTGTTGTTGCGCGTGTATATGTTGGATGCATATATCGTATCGTATACGATATTCAATAATGTGATGTTATTTTTATTAGGTAAACAAGATATTGTTAACGGTGGTGATGACACGTGTAGAATGATAACAGTTTGTCAAATGGATGAATACATTCTTTGAAAATAAATTTCTCTAAGAAGGAAACCATTAAAGAAAAATTTTTGTGGCGCATTGCTGGTTATTTTCATTTTTTTTTTGTATTTTTTGTATTTTATCTTTGACGTTATAATCGCATAATGATGTTGAACAAAGATGCTGATTTTGCGGTGTATCGTTTTGTCAGAGAAAATAAATATATGTTTCATTTAATTAATTAATTAATTTTTTTTTGAATTTATCCTTTTATTTTCTTTATTGTTTATCACTGACTTTTCTTTAAAAATAAGAATTGAATAAAGACAACAATTATTAGTTTATTTATTTTTATTAGCTGTGTTGTTGGTTTAGTAATTATGTTATAAATAGTTACAAGAAAAGCGCTAGGAATATATGTTTAGGGGACACACACAGTTTTTATAATTTGACGGTATTTTTCCGATGGATATTTAAATATATTACCACTTCTTGTCTAATTTTTAAAATACATTTTGTAATTTTAATAATAACTTAAGCTTGTCTTCAAATCGATTTTGACTGAAATTAACGTTTCACGTCGAACAAAAAAAAAAAAAAAAACTCGTTTAAAATATAAAAAGAAAAATAAAAATGTGAAAGAATTTCAAGAATTTACTCCAAATTTATTTAAATGCGTTTTTTGTTTTCTTTATTTTTCCCAACTTAATGATATTATTAATAACAAAATCGTGGTAATGGTAAAAAAAAAAAACATTGTTACACATGCTTCGTAGGTTTTTTTTTGTATAGAAAATTAACGATTAAACGTAAAAATATCAGTATAAAAAAGTAGAGAGATGCAAAGAAAAATGGATTGGTGAAAGTTATAACGCAAGAAATAAAATTTCAGGGAAACTCTTAGAACAAAGTTGATTTTTGTTCTACGGAATTGGCTGAAAAAAAAAAATTATTTCTCGCGTTATATAAATGCGGTTTCTGAATATCTGAATTTATTTTTACAGCTTTTAATATTTTTTTATACATAATTCAAGAGCACAACAACACCACACCACTGTTATTAAATGTTCAATCCGTTGAATTTGAAAGTGCGTAATTTATTATTATTAGTACATATAAATAAAATAATAAATGTCGTTGTATTGCTATAAAATATTTATTTTCGCAGAAAATTTTGTTTTTCTCGCTCTCTCTCCATTTTCATTAATTAATTACTTAATTAATTAATTAATTATCCGTACACTAATAATATCTTCTTAAATTTTTGATTATTATATATTTTAATTAATTATTCCTTCATTTAATTTTAATTTTGTTAAAAATGTAATAAGCAACACGCAGTAGATAACCGTAATGTATATGTCTTTAAAGATTACCTTCATATTCATATACTACAGATACATACAGTGCCTATGATATTTCTCTTGCTTAATTAATTTTCTTTTTTATTCTCAATAAAAATCTAATTATAATATTTTTATTGAATGTGTGTCTTAAATAAAATGTTTTACCACCACCACCAACACCACCACCATTATACGATATTAATTTTTTCGTTTTTTTTTTTCATTTTTAAATAGCTTATAATCGATTTTTTATTATTATTAAAAAAAAAATAAAAAATTTTGTTGATCGCGATCGATTGGTCCGAAGGTCATTTGATCATCGTGTGTTTATTATTATTATTTTAGTGTTTTGCTTGCTTTTATTTTATTTATTTATTTTAATAAATTTTTTTTTGTTTTTTGTTTCTTGATCGTGTATTTAAATGTATTTTTGTCAGACTTGACTTTGTTAAGTTAAATCAATCGATAGTTTGATAACCAATTTAAAAAATAAAAATTAAATTTGATTTTCTGTTTGCTGGTCTTTTTCTCTCTTTTGAAAACGCTTATGTATTCTACGTTTTGTGTATATTTGGTTTTGTGTGGTTGAGGACGAAGAAAATATTTTTATTTTTTCTTAATTAATTAATTAATTATTCATTCAATTATTTATTCTTTAAGACGCCTTAAATTTGTTTATATGTTGCTTTATTTTGTTTTATAACAAAATTAAAATTAAATTTCATTTTTGTTATTAAAAGTCTCATGTTGCCGTTGTTGTTGCCCATTGTCGTTGGTCATTGATTTTATTTTTATTTTTTATTTATATAATTAATTTCATAAATAAAAATATTTATTTCACTCTCCACTTCACATATTATGTAGATAGATAGACAAAATAAATAATAAATTATAATACATAATCGTTTTATATGATCTTTCTATGTGTGCTTTTTATTTAATTTAATTTAATTATAAATATAAGATGAAATGAGCCTAGCAATACTTGTCGTCATCGTTCTTTAAAAATTATGCACCAACAAACAACTACTATCCTTATTTGTCATCATTTTTGTGAGTCACGAAATATTTTTGTTTGTGACGTCGTCGTATTGTAAGAGTTCTTTTCTTATTCCCATCTTCATTGTTTTTTTTTTTTGCCATTTGTTAATATTCAGGTAACGCATTGAATGTGAATCACTTTGGGAATTTCTTTTCATCGTCATTTTAAAGAACGCTGTATTTTACACTGGAAATTACCATAATTTCATTTATTTTAAACATAAAATGTAACTAAGGTTGCTTATCATCGGAAGCCACTTGAGACATTATTTTTAATTAAATGAGTTTTTAGTTTTCTTATTTATATATTTGATTAATGTGTTTACAAAAAACATATATTTTATAATAAAATGATTAATAATTATATTTCTTTTTATATTACAGTGGTCGCAACGACAGCTAACGCATCATTTGTTTCACATGGGCCACCGTGGCGGAAAATTACCGCCGCGATGTCCACTCTACACTATAATCGATTGTCGACACTTTCAGCGACAGCGTCAACAGCATCGACAGCAATTACTACAACAGCTGGTGGTGGTGCAGGATCGTCAACGATGACGTCCGCAAATAATACATCATCACAATATAAGGTGCCGGCGGCTACAAATGCTAGCACCACAAATACAAGTTCATCATCAAATAATAATGGTAACAACAGTAATTCATTGGCGGCCCAAGAGTCACCAATTATAATTCAGGCAACCTTACGCAAATTAAAAACAATGAAAAAGAAAATCTTTGTGTTATATGGTGAATCACAGACAAAAGCTGCCCGTCTCGAATATTATGACAACGAAAAAAAGTTTAAATCGCGCACCCCCAAACGCACTATTGTGATTAATTCGTGCTTCAACATAAATCGCCGTATTGACATTAAAAATAAACTTGTTATTGCGTTATATACAAAAGATGATTGCTTTTGTATTGTTTTCGAAACAGAAAATGAATTGGATACGTGGCTAAGACATTTATTAGCACAACAACGCGGTGAAGATTCTGAGGGTGATGTTCCACGTCCATCATTTGGTAAGTTTTTTATTCCAAAACTTTTCTTATTGTGATTTATAAATATTAAAATGTGTTTTGCGGAGGAAATTATGTTGTATTTAGGTCATGCTAGTAAAAAGAGTGAGTGTACGTAAATTATGAATAAATGAATCAAAATTGAAATTTAATGATTACAGAAAAATAAAATGTTGTATAGAAAATATAGATAAAACGCAAGGGCGGAATTATTGTTTTAACAATTGAAAGACACAAGATAGATACGCTTTATGAAAATATTTAATGATGTATACATTTTATTTTAATTCAAATGAATGCATTGACAAGAATGAGGTTAAACATGGTGCAACAATAATAATGGTTGGTTGTCGGTTATAATTTTTTTTTTTATTATTTAAATCTATATCTTGATGACTGAATGCAAATAATAATTGCAAGATAAGAAAACAAAGAATTTATATTCTCTCAACCTCATTTAAACATACTTATTTTCCTTTATAAATGTCAAGTGAAGTAAAAGCAAGCATCACTGCCGTCGCCTCCTCTTCTATTGTTGGTGCGTGGTGTATTAATGAGGTGTATAAAGTTATTTAAGAGTTTTCTACCTTCGCAACATATGTGTACAATTGAATTTTAAAGTGATAATAAAATTGGAAGATTGGAACCTAAATGATTTAAACCGAAATCTATCTATAATGGTGAATTATTTATGCAATATATCGAATGTGTCATTTTATTTCAATTTTCTTTCATAAAACACGTGTCTCTCGTTGATATTTTAGTTCTGCATCTGGGTTATGTATTGTAGTTTAATGCTAAATTACTAAATAGTGGTGGTTGAAATGAAATTTAGGTCAAGGTTCCTTATTCTGTTTATAAATTAATTTCATTATATGCGAGCTTTTTTTTTTACTTTAAAATAATAATTTTTTTTCTGCTTATTACTTGAGATTTATTACCGATGTTAGAAAAATGTAAATAAAATTATATAAAGTACAGAATTATAGTTGAAGCTTTTCTAACATTTCTATAACAAGTCGGTGCTATAATTTATTATTATTTAATATTCGTAAAAAATGTGATAAAGAAAAGAAAGGAAAAAAAAAACCAACAAATGTATGGCGAGACATGATGTAAATCGCATTAATACTGTTATTTATTCAGCCAAGATGTTTTGTAAATTTATGAGGGTGGCAAGTGGTTGCTTTCTTTTTGTTCCTTTTTTTCTTTTCTTTTTTTTTTTTTATTTAGATAAAAAGTCAGTCAAATAATTTGGTTGCCCGTGGAGAAATATTTATTTAGTTAATTTTGCAAAACTATTTCTTTGTAGTAAAAACTTTTTGGACGACATAAAAAAAGAAGAAGGTTAGCTAGCTAGCTAGCTACTAACTAGTAGTATTATAATAGTGTGATGTTATGATGCTTCAATTATAATTTTTTTTTCTTTTAAAGAATATACTATGTTTGTCTCTAGGGTGAGCAAATATACTACACTTAGCTAATACTGCTGTTGGTATTTCTTTAACCAATTACTATTTGTGGTGCTGCTGTTGCTTGTTACAAAATACTCAACTTGCACCACCACAGGGAATGTCGCCAAATATATATATATATATATGTATTTAAAAAGTAAAGAAAAAAAGTCATAAAATGTTAAATGCTGTTTTTTTTTCATTCGTATGTTTTCTTTATTATATATAAATATATATATTTTCTTGTTTTATCGTTTTTCAACGATATTAAATTTATTTTTTATTAACTCTGCTCGTGTTTTCCTCATTTTTTTCTTTTTTTTTTTTGGCTGTGTGTTGTGTTTCATTCATTGTCTCATAAATATACGTTGGTTATATCTCTTCTACATAGTCGTCTGGTTCTAGTAATCGTAAACGCTTTTGTCGGAAAACATGTAACTATTTTATTAATTTTTTATGATTTTATTATTATATTTTTGCGGTACTTGATTCAATGTGTTCAATGTATATTATATTTTACTACTTATTTACATACGATTGAAATTTTCCTTATTCTTTTTTATTTTGTTGTTTTTTTTATTGTAATAACTAACTGTTACGACCCTGTTAATTTTTTAATCATTACTTTAGTGCTCAAGTTTGGGTGATTGAAAAATATTTTTGTTTGCTTTTTTCTTTTCTAACCAGAATTTTTTATTACTATTCTTTTACAACTCGTGCATTGACTTGACTTGTCTTGGCTTGCGTTCGTAATTTATTTTCACATGCGAGCAAAAAAAAAACGTATACGTAAAATTCACATTAACACGAATTCTTATCTCTTGTAAATGAGTCAATTAAGCTTTAATTCTTTAAATAAATCATTAAATGAACAGGAGATCATTTAACATTTTAATTATTTGTAATAAAAACCGCCGATTAAGTGCAATAATAATATTTTTTAATATGTAATGATGGTAAATTAATACCGGTGGAGGGTAGTGGAGACGCCTGGTGATTAGACATTATTCATCCATAAATGATAAAAAAATTATTAATAAATTAATAAATATGAATGATGATGAATTAGTTTTTACCTTTTTATTTTTAATTTAATTGCATTAAATGTTGTTCTGTTTTGTTGTTTGAACATGAAAATAATTTAATAGAGCAGGTAGTATTGAAAGAGTATGGAGTTTACCTAAGAATTTATTTAGTTAAAACCTAAATATATACTGATACAAATAGGTGTGGAGTGTTTATGTGGCGCCAAGGGTAGCTGACAAACTGACTAGCCGTTGGCATGTTGTGGGGTTTCATTTATCGAAATTATTATTACTGTTATTGTTGTTATTATTATTATTATTATTAAATACAGTTTTGTTTTTGTTATTGTTATTGTTTTATTTTTTTTTTATTATGTTGTTATGTGTGGTGCTTATTATGATTATTTAAATTGCACGCAATAGCACGTGTCAAATAGGTTTGTTGTTTTTATTTCGCGGTTCACCTATTTATTCCAAACGGTTGTTTTCAAAGGAAAATTCAAATTTTCGAATTTTATTAATAAAAAATCAATATAATTATGGTGACCAAAAGTTTACGCAATTATTGTGTGTCTATGCTGTTAAAAATGTTGCTAATAAAATTTGTATGAATCATTTATTATTTTGTTTGCGCGCTGCTACCTTCGAAATTTTGTTGTTTATTTTTGGCTAGATTTTAATTTTTTTTTTTTTTGTTAATAGGTAGGTGGTTTTTGGCTACTTACTTAGATGACAATAGTAACATTTTTTTTTTTAATTTTATTTCTTATTTGTTATTGTTATTATAATTATTGTTTGTAAATTTTAAAAGTGTAAGACAGAATGAAAAATAGAAAAAAAAAAAAAAACGTTTTGTGTGAGTTTTCTCAAGATATTAATTAGAATAAATAAAAATTTTTTTAAAATAAAAACAAAACAAAATATTAGTTTATTTATCTCTTGCTGTTGTTTTCGCTAAACTAAACAACATAATAAAGCTTTTTAACTATAATAGAACCTTGAACTTTTTTTTTTTTTTTTTACTATTTTCGTTTGTATACAGATTCAAAAATTTTATATGAAACTTTCAATTTATGTTTTTATACATCCTGTACAGCTCACACAGATCACAGTGAAATTAGTTTTAGTCATATTTTTGAAAACAGGCATATAATATAAACATGCAATAATCTATACTTTAAATAATTTATAGATTTTAGATAATTTGGATCGCTTGGTGTGCTGGCGGTGGTGGTGTGTTTATTTTTTAATAATAATAATTATTATTATTCAAGCTCGCTATTATTCTTGATTCAATATTTGAAGGCAGCAATAACAATATTATTGTTATAATTGAAATTGTTTTATGTTTAAATTTCTCACACAATTTTTTTCTTCTTTTATTTACTTTTGATTTTTTCAAATATTTAATATTTTTTATTTTATTTTATTTATTTATTTTTTTTTCTTGTAGTTCTTATTTTTTATTTCATTATTGTTGTGTTTATTAATATTATTATTATTATTTCATATTAACAACGCAATTAGTCGCTATATTTTTATTTTTTATTTTTGTTCTAAATAACGAAACAAAAAAAAAATGTTTTTATTACTTTTAATGTGGTAATTAAATAAATAAAATAGAAAAAAAAATAATGCGCGCCTGTAAATGGGGTTGTCAAACTATGTAAGCGTTTCGCGTTTTTTTTTTTAATTATATTTTTTTTTTGTATTAAATACTTATCAAAATATTTAATAAGAAAAATAAATAAATAATAAAGAGATAATGTAATGTGCTTTATACTTGTAATTATTATTTGTTTTAATATTAAATATGTTAATAGAGATAGAAAAATCAGAATATTCAATTTTGTGTGTTTGTGTGGCATGTATGTTAGTTATAATAATGATAATTATAATTATTACTATTAATTAAGGCAATGTTTGTATACGTTTGTATATATATATCAATAATAAATAAATAGAGATAATATCGTATCATCATTAGAATAGAAAAAAAAAAATCCTTATTTGATTTGATTGGTTTTCTTTTTTTTTTTTCTTTGCCTCAAAGCGACATTTTATATTCTTAATTTAATTTACAGTTTTGGTGTCTACACCCATCCTCACATGTAACATGTAACAAATAAAATGGCTAAATGACCAATGAATGATGTGTATGAGTCGCATTCATGGTTTCGTCAATGAGATTCAATTTCATTCAAATTTTTAGTATTTTTATTAACTTCATTCATACATTTGTAATAAACTTTGGTCGTTTTTAAATCGTTTTTTGGCCTTTATTATATAATAATATTATTATTATTATTATTATTATAATGATTGTGCTGTATTTGTAGTTTTTTAATTTTATTGTTATTATAATAAATCAGAATGTTGTTGCACTTTTATGTGTTTTTTTTAATAAGTTTAATTATTTTGTAGTTGTTTTGTGTATTATTGTGTTGTTGTTGATTATTACGCTGTTGGTGGATGATGTTTGTCATTACAACAAAATCATAAACATTATTAGTAACAGCAATAACAGCAACAACAGCAGTAGCATCATCATTTTTATTATGTTACAATTATATTTTGTTTTCTTTTCCTTTGTGTGCTTTCATGTTTCGTTTCAAACAAAAAATATTATTATTATTATTATTGTTATTGTTATTATTATTGTAAAAACGTAAGCAAAGCAACATAAGTGCGCAGTTTTATTTAATTTTTATTATTATGGCTTGTTTTTTATGCTTTTCTTGTTGTTTTATTTATAATTTTTTGTTTTGTGTATTGTCTTAAGAAAGAGATGGCAAAAAAAAAAAAAAAAAAAAAAAATAGTTTAGTTTTTAAAATAAACGAAAAATTGTCACAAAACAATTAATAAAAATAAAAAACGATTAAAAAAATTATTTTTCTAGATTTACAGGTGATTTATTCCTAGCTAATTAAAAATTTTTTTTTTTCCTACACGGTTATATAAGAGAAATAATAATCTAAATAAGTATTAAATAGTTTTGACATTGATAAACTGATTTGATTAGATGATGACTTGCATTAAATTTTTGTTTTTTTAAGCACACAAACAAGTTCAATATAAGTAAAAAAAAAAAAATTTAATTCTTTTCTAACACACACACGGTTGTAATTTAAAAAAAAATAATAATTTTATTGTGTTTGTTTGTCGATTGATAAATAATGACAATTTTTTTTATAATTTATATTAATATATATAAATACGAATTAACAAACTTAAAGTTAAGTACAAATGTTAAGTTTTTGTTGATTGTTGGTTATACTATAACTTACGTTTTATTATTATTATTATTATGTAAATACAACTTAACTTTACTGAACTTTTATTTATTTATTTATTTGTGTGTTTTTTAAAACTATGTACAATGGAAAAAACATAAATAAACAAGTAGATGGTGCGATGGAAATATAAAAAATTAAAATATTAACAAATTTAAACTAGATAACAGAAAAGTATACAACAGGAAGTTGATGTTGTTGTGGTTGTTGTTTAATTTTTTGTATAAATTTTACTATAAAGTAGCAAGTAATCTACTGATAACTATCTTTATAAATTAACATAATTGAAGAACATGTTTATGATAATGTGTGTAATAGTTTCATAGTACATTGATTTTTGCCTTTTTTTTAAGAGAATTCTCTTTATATGTATATTTGCTTCATTCGCGTTTCTTTTCGTAGAAGAATATTTTAATGAAATTATATTTTTGTGTTGTGTGTTGATAATTTTGTGTCTATCGCATTTATTATTTTTTTTTATTGTAATAAAAATTAATTTAAATCGGAAATCAGCTGATTGACATCATCTGACACTTGTTTATAATTTTTTTTTTTTTTTTTTTTTTTTTTTGTAATTTTAAATTAAATTATAACTTGTCTTGTATGACGTAGAATAAGAAAATAAAGCTTTAATAAACTTTTTGTTTGATAATCATTTAATGTTGTTGCTACTGATCTGCTGCTGCTGTTGCTGCTGTTACTGTTGGTGTTGCCGATGCTTGTGTTATCTATACTCGTTTATATTAATATTTTAAAATATTTGTAAATATAAATTTGCACACTTATTTGTTTGTAAAGAATTATATAAAAAAAAAAAACGAAAAAAAAATAAAATAAATAAATATTCAAGTTTTATCAATGAATTCAATAATAATATTTTAAGTAAATAATAACAACAAGCATCATAATTTAACGTGACTACTGCATTTGTATTTTTATTTTATTATTATTATTGTAGTGTGATTTGTTGTTATATTGTGAAAAAGAGATGACTTATTTATCACAGTTTCACGCCATCACTTGAAAATAAAATTAAAAAATGCAACAGAAAGTTGCGTTTTATTTACTTTTACTCTCATTTAATATTTGTTTGTTTCTTCGCAGTAGCGCTATTATTTTTAATAAATAAACTCAACAAATATGAATGAAATTTATTGGCAACTCCTACAGATTATATAAAAAAAAAAAATAATAATAAAAATATTAATAATTGTAGAATAGCAGCATGAGATCATATTGTTTTTCGTTTTTTCGGTTTTTTTTTTTGATAACCATACAAAAAACACCCAATGATAAAAATTTATTAAGAAAGTTGACATTTTACTTGTTTAAAGATTTTTCCTATTTTTATTTTATACAATTTTCTATTGTTTCTAAGTGAATACAGTTTACGCTTTTGTTGCGTTTTTTTTTTTTTAATTGTTTTAATTAATTAACAATAGCTTTATGATTTTTTTTGTTTAACACTATCGTGGGCGAGTTGTTGTAGGTATTTTAATTATTTATAATTGGTACAACCTTTCGGGAAGATGATTAATTAATTTACGTGTGATAAATAAGTTTAAATTGATTTTACATAATAAACTCGTTGGTCAAGTAGATAACCTTGGTTAAAATATGAAAAACCATTAAACAAACAATTTTTTTTATGAGTTTCAAATGGTGGAAGGCTTGCTTTTGTTTATCGTTGATCTGTATAATTAATTTCTCAAAGGGAAAAATAATATAAAATGGTAAATGGTGTACAAAGGAAAAAAAAAAGTATAAGACGATAAAAACTATGGAAAACAAAAATAAATACAATTCACAAATGTATTTGGATATTTATCGAAATATGAAACATAAAAAATAATTATGTAAGAGGGACAGATGGATAAAAATTAGGAAATTTTGGCAAATTGTATACACCACCTGCCCACCAAAGTATTCTTTTGATTTACTTTTATATGTTTTGTGATTTCTATACGTACACGTACGTCTACGTCACATACTAAATATCTGATTTCATTCAGAATTTTAAATTTTTATTTGAATTCTTCATTAGGAAAACAAAAAAAATAAAAAAAGAAAATTTGTATTAACAATATTAATATAGCGACACGCCCACCTTTTTTATTGTATTAACATTAACTAAAAAAGCAAACAACAAACAAACAAACAATATTTGTATGCTAATCAAATTTATTATTATTAATATTATATTATAGTTGGCTATTATTGTTGTCGTCATCATCTCAGTATCATCAGCATTATTATTATTATTATTATTATTTTAATTTTAATTTTATTTTTAACATTAATTAATGTCGATGATTTTTTATTGGTTTAAATTAAATTGTTTTGTTTTGTTTTGTTTGTTTGTTTGTTTGTTTCAATAACATATTTGTTACTTTTGTGTAGTAGCAACAATCTTATCATCGTCATCATCACATCAGTAGCAAGCAAACAATAACATTTTTAGTTATCATTTTCCGTTTATTTTGGATTAATTTAATTTTATTTAATTGTTTGTCGTTTGCTGCTTTAAAGTATTGTTTTGTATTTTTTTTATTTTCATAGATATAATTGAAAAATATAGCAAGAAAATTGCGTCATTTTATAGATTAATTATTATACGGCGGTTAACTGCTGTTGATTTTTTTTTTTTTTTTTTTTTGGTTGACATTCAGGCAGCTTTAATGCATTAAAGTTTCCCTTAAAAATATTTTTTTTTAATTATTTAAAATGAAAAATATTTTTTTTTAATATATGGACGCCTGTCAAACAGAAGACGACAGACTAAACAGCCGATGAAAAAGGGGTGAAAAGAATTATGTTAATTTGTTTTATTGAAGTGTGTGGCTAGCTAGCTAGCTTGCTGCCTGCCTGCCTGACTCCCATTTATTTGGATTCTTTTGTCTATAAAACAACCTTCAGCAAGCACATACTGGCGACAACACTTTTAACAAATATCGAATGAAAACTACTCAACAACTAACTTTAGTCAATCTAAATTGCCGCATATTTAAGTAAATATAGTAATTTGCATAAAATTAACATTCACGCGTTTGCTGAGTTTTTCATTAATTTAATTTTTTCTTTTTTTATTTTTTCGTTTTTACTGAAAATATTTCAAATATTTCTTTAATGAATTTTTTTATTTAATTTTGTGTAGCCACCAGCCAGCCTATGCTCGTCGTTTGCGTTGCTAATGCCTGTCTTGTGGCTGGACTCTCGCTTCTTTCTTTTTAATTTATATTTATAACATTTTAGTAATTTTTTTTCTTTCTTTTCTTTTTTGTTTTTAATGTTTTCATTACATACATTGTATGAAGTTTTAAAATTAAAATATTTTGTATTTAATCATTGAATTTAAATATTAAATTGTTTTTTTTTTTTTTTGTATGACTAAGCATGTGCGCTAATTTATTAATGGAATGCGAAGAGGTTTAAAAATTTATTAATTAACCAAAAATAATAATAATAATAAAAAGAAGAAGAAATGAATTAAATTTTATTTCTGGAAAAAAAAAAATATATAAAAAATTGATAAAATTATTTATAATTAACACAAAAAAAAAAAAAATAAAAAATTCGAAAAAGTTTTTTAAATTTGAACAAAAAATCATTGAGTTGAAAAAAAAAAATTAAACTTGTGTACTCATTCGCGTGTGTAAACTATAAAATTTTATTAAATAAAATAATAAAATAAAATAAAATATTTGTTCTAAACAATAATTATTTTTGACGCATTTATCGCTAATTCGTGTTAATTTTTTGTTTATGCTAAATTGTGCGATGTGATGACACAAACCTGTTTGTTATTAATTTGCGTTAAATTTAATTGATTTTTTTTTTTTTTTATTTATCATATTTATAATAAGGCTAAATAATTATTTTCATTAAGGAAAATTAATTAAATCGCCTATCACAAAAAAAAAAAAAAATCATAAAAAACTTTCAGAAATCATACGATTTTTATTTATCCACACAAGATTATTGAGACGCTGAATAATCGGTGGTAAATAACTACTATGATGTGGTTCTGAATAAAGTTTAGTGTTGTAGTACCCCAAAAAAAAAACGAAAAAAGCTCTAATGCTAATTTATATAATTGAGTGATTTGTGTTTAAACTTCGCTTCATGAATCTGCTTGCTGTGGCTGCTTTTACTTGTTTAATACTTAATAATGTTGATTTTTCTGTTTTACTTTATCTAAACTTAAAGTTAAGTAAAGAAAAGTCTATATAGTGTGCGTGTCATTTAATTTAGTTAAAACCACGCGTGCATATTGTGTTTGGCCATGACTCGGTGGATGGAGAATTTTTTTCGCTTTTTTTCATTTTTTTTCATTTTTTCCGTTTATAATTTATTATTTATTTTTATTTATATTTTTGCGACATGTGGAGGGTTTTGTATTAGTTTTTATTTAATTCTTTTTTTTTTTTTTTTCTTTTTGTTGTTTTTTATTAATTTTTATTATTATTTAAGTAATACGCATATGCGCGCGTGTATACTTAAAATAATAAAAATACATTAAAAAAATACAATCATATTAATAATAATAATAATAATAATAATAATAATAATAATAATAATAATTTTAATATTATTAGTAGTAATATGTAATCAATTTTTATAGTATTAATAAATTATAAAACAAAAAAGTTATTACTCTTTGTTTCGTTTCGTTTTCGTTTTTTTTTTTTTTTAATTTTTTATTATTATTAATTTCATAATATATAAATATAGATATTAAAATTATTATTAATTAGAATATACTTCCGGGTCATTTTAGGACATGATTTTTTTTTTTTTTTAATTTTTCGTTTTAATAAAATAAACAAACTAAGCTTGACTAATTGAATTATATTGGAACAAATAACCAATAGATAATTAAATTTTTTTTTATTTTTTGTGGATTGGATTTATACACCTAGAATTAGAAAAGAAAAATTAAAAAATTAATTTATTTTATTTTATATTATTGATTGATTTATTACATGAAATAATTGTAATTAATTTCTTTTTTTCTGTTTTGATTTAGTAGATTTTCTCGGTAAAGAGGAGTTTTTTTCTTTTTTTTAGATCTGGTTTTTATTAATGAAATTATCTTTTTTTATCGAAAATTTTTTTTTTTTTTTTGGTTATTTTTATTACTTTATTATTATTATTATTATTATTGTTATTCTTGATAATTTAGTTTTGTTTATAGTTTCAAATAAAATTTACATAAATTACATAAAAAAAAAAAAAAAATTAATTTAAATTGCATTTAAGTTGTGCTTTTTATTGCGCTTTTATTTCTTTATCGGTATTCTTATTTTATTCTCTTTTTTTTTCTGTTTTATTTCTAAATTTAACGATTTGTTTATTTCAAAAAAAATAAATAGATTCTGTGGTTGGTTGGTTGGTTGGTTGGTGTGTCACATAAAGTATAGTGACAGTTGTGTGTTTAGTTTTATTGTTTTTCGGGTTTTCATTGAATGAGGAGGAATTTTATCTGTTTTTATTATTGTTATAATATTTTTTTTTTCTTTTGGTACAAACTTTTAGGTGCGTCATTAAAATTATGTTTAAAAAGAAAAATGGTAATAAAAACTTAAATGAATTACGTGAATAAAAATTAATTTCTTATTACAATTGTATTATTTATTTTTTGTTTTTTGTTTAAAGCGAATTAATTAATTAAATTATTTATAAGAGAGATAGAGCTGCTCTAAGGGTTTTATATATTAATGTTTGTTCTTTTACCGCGTATTATATTTTTATGATAACAAACAACTATAGACGCTCCTTGAATTACGATCACCTCTTTTTTTTTTTTTTAATTTTTTATTTAATTAATGTTGCCTGTAATTCGACTTACAACCGAAGTGGCGGAACGGAAACGCGTCCGTAAATCGAGAAGTGACTGTAGTTAATATTGTTGATGGATAATGATGATAATATTAAATAATAAACACATGAAGATTATATGCCTAACAAGTTCATTAACTTCTTTAAAATTGTTTATTACGAATAGCAACAAGAGCAACAGTTGTTTCTTTTTCTTTTATCTTTTTTTTTATTCAATGAAAAATAAGAAAACACCACGTGTTTAACGTAAAATTTTTTATTTATTGCCCGTTGCTACTGTTTTATTTTTTTTATTTTCATTTTGGGCTATAATCTATCCATTTTAATCTTCCCCAATTTTTTTTTTGTGTTTATTATATTTAATTGAAGAATTTTTTGCAATAAAATTTTGTTTTAAAAAAAAAGCCACAGATCGCTTTAATCTAACAAAAATCTTTTCATTTTCAAGTGTGGAAATTATTTGTCTTTGTCGTGTTGTGTTTAATAAATTTTTTTTTGTTTCTATCAAATGTTGTCCATTCTATTGCGCTTCACTATTTTTGATAGTTTGATTGGTGTCGACGATATTGTCAAATTGTTTTGTCCGCGGTCACAATTCAAATATTATGTAGATGGAATGTTTAATACGGAAAAAGAAATGAAAGAAGATTGGAATTTGAAGAATTCATTTAAATATAAATAAAAAAAACAAAAATAAATAAAAATTTAGCGTTACTTCGTTATTTGTTTGTTTGTGTAGCGTTGTTTAACGATTAGCACGAATTTATTTGTATTTGGCTGTGTGGTGTCTTGAAACAACACAAAAATGTTCATAATAAAAGCTTATTTAATGCTTTTTTAATACGACTTTTGTCTTTGCTAATTTTTATTTTTGTTTTGTTTGTTGTTTTCATGGAGGTATTATTTTGTTGTTTAATTAAACTATGATGGACAACTGCAACACGTGCGTTTATTCTAATTTTGAATTATTATTTTCATTTCATTGTTATTTGATATATAATTAAATTAAAATTTCTTATTTAATTATATATGTTGATACATTTTTTTTTAATTAACGACGCATAAAAAAATTTTCTTTCTCTTTTCATTTCTTATGCATTTATTTATTGTTAATCATACCATTTTATATTATTATTATTATTTTTTTTTTTTTGTAATTATATAATTTAATTTAGTTGTTGTTAATTATTATACACGTGCGCACATGTTTTAAATTATTTTATCGCTATTAACAGCAAATTATAATAGCACGAAAAAAAATAATTTTGCTGCTTCCTTTTCTACACTTTATGCCTTGATATTATTTTCGATTGATTTAATGCATTTCCCATTGGTTTGGCGATGTTGGTTTCAAATGCTATTCTTTAAACGAAAATAATGCACGTGTGTCTCGTATTCACAATATTTTAATTAATTATAGTTTTTCTTGTTTGTTTGTTTGTTTGTTGTCGGAAATGTAACAAAACCTACGCTTGTTGCTATTGTGCATTATTATCATTTGCTTGTTGTTTATTGTTTTTATTATCATTTGCTGCTGCCTGCATTTATGTCTACAATTTTGCAGTTTCTTTCTTTCTTTCTTTTTTTTTTTCATTTTATTTTTAATTGCGATTATCATTTGGTGTGCTGTGTAATATTATGTATTAATTAAAAAAGAATAAAAATCGTAGAAAGCTTTAGATATAATCGTAGAATATGTGGATTTTATTTTTATTTTTATATGAGTGAACTGTTTTTATTTATTTATTATTGTGTTTGTTTTGCTTATTTTGCAAATCACGCTGAACAGTTGTTTATTTCGTTATTTTGTCATTATTTGTCACATGATAAAGTGTTTTATAAATAAAAATTATAATGATGATGATGATGATCCTGACATTGATATGTACAAGTGTGAATTTATTTATTTTTTCTTTTTTATGATGCTTACAATACAGTTTTTTTTTTATTTTATTTTATTTCATTTTCATTTATTGATACCAAGAACAATTGACCGATTGTTGTGATTAAGAAAGTATATTTTAATCAAGTTGTGGTGGTGTGTTTGGTTATTTAATACAGCAATTAAGACAATTTAACTCTTAGGGGAAATGAAAGCAGGGACACCAGCAGCAGCAGCAGCACCAGTAGTAATATAATAAAAAATTGAACATGTAAATGCTATGATGTGTTTGCCTTATGTTTCGTCTATATTTATTTATTTCTTTTTTTTTTATATAATAAAATAAATAATAAAAACGAAGAAGTTAAAAAAACATTTGATGTAGATAACCTTATCAATATGACGCCATCGTCGCCACTTTTCTTGTGACAATTTTGTCGCCG
The DNA here is from genome assembly GCA_961205885.1 of Ptychoptera albimana. Classification (NCBI taxonomy): domain Eukaryota; kingdom Metazoa; phylum Arthropoda; class Insecta; order Diptera; family Ptychopteridae; genus Ptychoptera; species Ptychoptera albimana. The sequence continues at coordinate 9,921,323 of OY540801.1, read as the reverse complement.
TTTTTATTTAATTTATTTTTTTTTATGTTTCTTCAAACTTAAATTTAAAAACAAATGTTTCCATCGACTTGAAAAAAAAAAATAAAAATTATTGTAAACGTCGAAAATGCGAATTCAACCGTAAATAAAATTAAGTAAATTATATAAGAATTTTATACCAAACCAACCGACCAACCAACCAAACAATTTAATATTATGTTTTTGTTTTATATTTATGAAAAAGCGTTTAAAGACAAAACTGGAATTGTCTGATAAATTCTCGTTCTTTCTGCTTGATTACATGTATCTACGCGGATTTTTTAAATAAATATTTTGGTAGTCACTTTGCTACGTTTTTTAATTGATTTTTATAAATTTATTTTCAATTAATCATATTTTATAAAAATATAATTACAAAACACACAATAGTTAGTAAATCTGTAAAAAGTGCGTTGATTTGTTTTTAATTTTAATTAAATTAAAATTCTTAATTGAATTAACTTTCATTAATTTTTCAGGTTTTTATTGCTGTTGTTGTGTCGACGCTGTGTTGTCGTCGTCGTCCACATTTTAATGAATTCTTTTTTAATTACTTAATAAAGTATTTACCTCTAATTCTATTTTCATATTATGTGAACAATATCGTGAAAATAATTTTTTTTTTCTGTCTTTGTAATTTATAATTGCTATTAAATTTTTTTTTTTATTTTATTACGTTAATTATGCTGTTTGTAGTTTTATTAAAAATAAAAAAAAAATTCTTGATGAATATCAATTTTATTATTGCAATGCTTAACATTTTGTGATTATCTGTAATTGTTGTTTAGATGATTAAATTTACATAAAATTAAGAAAAAATATTAACAAGAAAATAGGTGTGTGGGTAAAATATTTAGTTTTTATCGTAATGCTTACCTTCTTACATTCGTTACAATAATATTGTGGTCCCCATAAATTATAAATCATGATTGATGATTTTTATTCAACTTAATAATATTTATTTTTATTATTATTATTGTTGTATCTTGGTATGATGTTATCTATCTTGCATTGGTTATTTATTGTTAAGGATGCACTAATCATGTTTTTTTAAATTTTATTTTATACGTGAAGCATTCGTTTTTTTCTTTCTTTTTTTTTTTTTTTTTTTTTTTTTTGAATAAGCTGTAATCAAATATTTTACACGATGAACACTACAATTGGATATTAGCAATAATTATGCATTATAATTTAAAATAAAAATCAAAACTGTAATGCTAGTGATTTTGTTCGTTTAATAATAATAATAATAATAATAATAATAATAATTTTTATAAACTTTCATCTGCCTCCTTTATGTGCAATCTATCTTGTATTTCTCTTGTAGGTAATCTTAATGTTGTTGCAGTTGCTGCTTTTTTTTCGTTTTCTTTTAGATTATTTATATTCTGCGACTACTTTTATAAGCAAGCAACAGCGCGCATACATACCTTATTTAATATAATAACATTTAAAGTCTTGATATTATTGTTGCTTGTTGTTTTGTGCTCTGTCTTCTGATGTTGTTGCAAGTTGAATTTTTTAAATTCATTACCCTCGAATATTTGTTAGTCGGTCGGCGAGAAGTCGAACAGAAGAAGATATATTGCGACGGTATGTTGTTTATCTCTTTAATATTATCTTTTCTTCTGTAATTTTTCTTATTATTTTATTTTTTTGTTGCCTTGTTGTTTGTTACTTTTGTGTGGTGTGGCTAGTCGATACTTTAGTTGCAACAATGTAGCCAGACATTGCCGCTGTTAAAACATGCAATTTTTTTTTTCTGTTTTCTGTTTTATTTTGTTTTGTTTATTTTGCAATTGTGAGTGGCTGGGATGAACACTATTACCATTAAAATGAAATTCCTGTTATTATGCTTTATGTATTATATTATATATATATATTTATTTATTTATTTAACGCATATAAAAATATTGTTTATAGGTTCGATAAGTTGTGTGCTAAAAAATTGAAAAAAAAAGGGTAAGCAAGAAAAGGAAGAGGTCAATGCTATGATTATCTACTTCTTGCTGCACACAAAATTTAAACGCCAAAACCGACTTGACGAAATTGCAATACAAGCCAAGCCAAAGCCCAGCCATATACATGTATATTTAAATAAATAAATAAATGCATAAAACATAATTGAAATTCCCATCCCGCATGCACACATTGCTTTGTTCTTATTATTTTCTTATTTTTTTGTTTTTTTTTTCTTTTTAACCAAACGGAAATTTGTTTTAGTGGAAACTTTTGCAAACTATTTAAATTTTTATTTTGAAGATTTTTTTTTTGTTTGTTGGCTTTATATATGCGAAACGGAATCAAGTCGTTTGATTGTCTTTTAACAAAATCGCACGATTCAACTTTATTTCTTTATTTTTGTTTTGCTTTTATTCTGTCTCCGTACAAATTACAAAAAATAATTTAAAAAGAAAGAAAATCCAAAAAAGTAGTAGAAAAAATAAGTTTTGAATAAGCAAATAAAATAAAAAAAAAAAAAATTATTTATTTTTTCTTTTTTAAATTATGTGTGGGAGATTTTTGTGGTTGGTCATTATTTTTATTTTTGTTATTCCCAAACAGAAATAAGTAAACAAAAATTGTATCGACACAGAAAGGAAAAAAAAATAATAAAGAGCCGACAACGAAGACGTTGTTTGTTGTTGATAACGACAAAAACTTAAAAACAAATATATTTTGGTTAATTTTTTTATTTTTTCTTTCTTTATTCGTGTCATGAATTAAAATATATGTATAAAAAATAATAAATAAATTAATTTAAGTTAATAAGAAAAAACACACACAATAATTTATTTATTTAGTGGAGTAGAAAAAAAAGAGTAAACAACAACAGAAACACCTTAGTGTAGTAGAAGAAAAAACACAACAAGGAGTAAGAATAATAAATGGCAACGTACGAAATCTCATGTGATTGACCGTCGTCCACAAATTCAAATTGACGTCAGTTTTTAATTAAAAAAAAAAAATATATTTATTGTTTCGTTTATGTTTGGTTTTATAATTATTTATTTTTTATTTAGATAATTATCATTTGATTATAGCCTATAATTGCTATTTAATCATTGGCAACCAAACCCCCAACACCTTTTAAAAAATTTATTTTTTCTTAAACGTCATAATTGTGTGTGTTAATATTTGCCAAATAAAATTTTCTTTTCCTTTTTTAAAAAGTTTTAAATTAATCGTTTTTATAGTCGTTGCGATTTATTTTTGGTTTTTTTTTTCGCATCGTGACACTCTCACGGTGGTCTTGTATTGTATTTATTTTGTTTACTCTTTTTATTTATTTATGTTTTTGGTACTCTAAAAGCTTAAAGTTGAAAAATTCACAGACTATATTCGCTACTTACACCTCTTACTACTCCTACAATACTTTCTATTGTAAAATAATATTTTTAATTGTTATTAATTAAGTAAATTCCCAATATTATAAATCAAATTGGAATTTATGGTATTCTGTGTTGGTTTTTAAGGTAAATTTTGTTGTAATACAAAGTTTTCCTGTGGTTTTTCTGTATAAAAACAACATTGGGTTGTTTTAAAAATGTTTGTTTCTCTTTTATTATCTTTTAACGACAAAACGAAACCATTTTCGTGTGAGTTTTGATTTCAAAAAAGCTAGTAAATGTTGTGTATCCTTAGTTTTGGTCATTTTTATATCCGTTTTTGCTGTTTTTTTTTATTTGTTTGCGGTACTATTTATGTAGTGTATTTGCTATGCGCTGTCGAATTGTTGGAAATATAATAAAAATGTAACAACAACGATTTCGTGTATCCAAACCGTGTAAATCATTGGGAATTTGGTTGATTTTTGCGTTTCTCGAAATAAGGTAAAAATATTTCCCTATAGTTTATGCATTGAACAACAAAAAATAATGGGCATAAAATTTGGGGTATCAAAACGATAGAGGGTTATGAGCACTTTGATTTTATTACTTGAATTTCTTTCTATATATTTCTCTGTCTTTTATTTTCTTCGTGGCCACTTTTGGATTTTCTCTGCGGTTTTGGTTTGAATTATTTTTGCAACATTACTTTATTCCTCTACCAACCACCACTACATGCATAAATATATATTTTTCTCACAATAAATAAGAAAAATAAATTTTATTTTTATTTATTAATGTTTGTTGCGCTTTTCATTATTTTTTTTTTTTTTATTAAAGCGAGTATAAAAGTTTTTTTTTTATTTTCTTTAACATATAGATCGTGATTTAAGTTTGCAACAAAGTTGCAATATTTGTTTTTCTGTGTTTGTTGTAATCTTTGTTTTTATTTTAACATTACTTACAACAATCTACCTTGGCGTAAGTTTTTTTTTTTTTTGTTCATATGTTACTAGAATTTATATGATGTTGTGTGTAATTGTTGTTACGTTATTATTTTTATTATTATTATTATTATATTGCTTTCCTTTGGTTTGGTTTGGTTTGTCTTTGCTCTGCTCTGTTGTCAATATACGTTTAAGATTTTCCACTTTTTTTTTTTTTTTTTTTAATTTATGTACTCGTTCTGTATTTAGTCACCACAAATGCTTTCAAAAATGTCTTTTTTTTTTTTTTTTACTTTATCTTATGGTTTTTTCTTCTTTGATTGCGGTTCATTGTTTTTATTTATTTTTTGCGCACACAGTTTTTCGTTACTAATTAATTGTATTGAATTTTTTTTTTTTTTTTGCTACAGTAATTTTTTATTGTTTCTAGCTTTTCGATGAATTTATTATTATAAGTATTATAGAGGCAGGACAGGTATAACAATTTGTTTTCTATTATTATTAATTATTTAAATAAAAAAATTAAAATGTTATTAGTTGTGAATTTACTAAATTTTTCGTGTCCTTTACATTCTTGTTTTACTATTTGTCTTGTTTTTATTTATTTTTGCTGTTGTTGTTATTATTATTATTATTATTATTGTTCAGAAGATCATTACGTGTTTGTTTATAAAATAAACAAATGATATTTTATTTTTTGCATTCCGAAGATGAATACGAATTTGCAGACATAAAATAAAAGAATTTGCTAATTATTTAGCTTGCATAAAAAAAAAAGACAATAGTAAGGAGGAATTTAGTTTATTTAATTTGCCTGCCTGCCTCTATACAGTTTTTTGTACCTCACAATGCAGCAACATTTTATTTATGTTTCATTCTTTTGCATTAAAATCGTTTTTTATGCTTTATGTTTCTTTCTCTTTAAACTCCATCTGTGTGCATACTGTAATATATTACTGGCTACAGGTAATGAAAAATAAAAAACTTAATTAAGAAGTACATTTAAGAGTTTTTTTTTTTTTTTACAATTAATTTACTTTATACGGTTGTTTTGTGCATTCTTTCGTAGACTGACTTGGAGTTTGGACAACAAAGATATGAGTTTTTATTATATTTTCATTTTTTTCAGAGAGAAAAATCATCGATATAATCAATTATATTCTCTTTTTTTTTCCGAAAGTTTAGATATTTTAAAAATGCTTTTTTAACTGTTTCTGTCTTGATATGTTGTTTGTTTATTATTTTATTTTTTTTTGTTTTTAAATATGAAATCATTTATTATAAAAGAAATGAGGTTGCTGGTGGTTTTGCTGCTATTTATTATTATTATAATTTTTTTTTTTCAACATAGATCACATTTTAATATTTGTTTGTTTATGTTTCCCACATTGTTTCTTTTAATGAAAAAGAGTTTTAATAATAATAATAATAATAATAATAATTAATTACGATTTAAGTGCTTTTCTATTTATTAGTTTGCTAGAGACACGTGTATTTTAAATTAATAATTAAAAACAATATTAATAAAAATATAAATTGTTTTATTTTATTATTGATAATAATTAATAAAATCAACGTTTTTTTTATTATTTTTTTTTTTAACCTGTTTTTTTAGTTGTTGAAAGTATAAAAAGATTAAATAAAAAAAAAAAATAAAAATATATATAAATGAAATGCATAAAGACACAACACACAACACACAAGACAAGACAAGAGTACACTAGTATATACTATAAAGCAAAACTGAATATATGTTGTTGTTGTTTTTTACTTGCATAAAAAGTTGAAGCAACAACAATAAACTACTTTGCTATTTTTGTGTTATTTGTTGTTTGTTTGTTTGATTTTGCCAGTTTTGTTGTTTGTTTTTAAATTCGCTGGCATATGTTGCTGTTGTTGTTGCTGTTTAGTTGCGAAAAGAATGAAGCCAGCTACTACTTCGTTTATTACATTCCAGTCTAATTGGTTTGTTTTTGTTTTGTTTATTTATTTTTTGTTCTTTTAATCAGCACAAGCTGGCAGACAGGCATATGCAAGCGCGACTATGCTATGTTTTAATTCTTTTTTGTAGTAATAATAATAATAAAAACTTTAATAATTAATAATAATAATAATATTATGATTATTATGATTAATAAAATAATTTAAAAAAAAACCGCCAACAAGTATTTATGCACATAGAAAAAACCACAGTGCTGCCTCCAAAAATTTATTTTTAAATGACGATCGCGTACTTGGTCTGTCTTATTTTTTTTTTTTCGTCTAAAAAATCAGTCAATGGCCTTAATATTAATTTTATTTATATAGTAATAAAAAAAATAAAAAAAAAAAAATATTTCTTGGTTTCAAATTTTAAAATTGAATTAAAATTCCGGTTCACAATTTAATTGTTTATATTTTTTGTATGTAGTTGAATTAAATGTAAAAGGTTTTAGTCTCGATTATTTCCGGCTTGTTGTTGTGTCACCTCTTGACGATATATGGTCGGTCGCTCCACAGTTTCGCGCATGCATTGGTTTTCTATTCGATTTTGAAAACACAGAATAAAAATTAAAAATTAAAACTATTATTGTCTGTTTATTTTGCTATTGGCGTCCTTGACGTAATTAGCGCGTTTACATATTATATGTACTGGCACGTTTGTGGTTTTTTATTTAATTTTTTTTTTTTTTGTTTCTGCGGTATTCTTATTATTATTTTTATTTTTTGTGTTTAAATTTTGTCTGTTTTTCATATTTTGTTTATATATGTACATACTGCATGCATGTATTGTGTTTGCTATTCTTCTTTTCACTCAAAATTGATTAATTATTAAAAAACAATAACTGTTGCATTCTGGTGAATATTAACATACTCCAGATAATTGAAGTTTGTTTACTCTTTATTATTATTTTTTTTTTGTTTTACATTTTCTACATTTTTTCGTTTTACCGGTTAAAGTTGAGTATCTTCCGGGGTTTTAACTAGTTTTTTTTTATCGTTTAGCATTAATGAGTAATTTTTTTTTTCCTTCTATATTAATTTATCAACGGTATTGTTTTTTTTTTTTTTTTTTTTTACTTTGAATTAGCATTTTTAGAATAATATTTTATTTTTTAATATTATTGTTGTATCACGATCGATGGATTAATTTGTTATGTAATTAAGTTATGACGTTTTATTAATTAATTTTATTATTAAAGGTTGTATGTACGAGCGCGTGGAGCTTTAGCATTCGATTAGCATTTGTTTAAAAAAAAAAAAGAGTTGCGTTGCGCCCACCCACTCACCTATCTATATTTTTTGTCGAAACATTAAAACTGTTGTTAAAAACAAAGTCACAAACATGATTATTTTATTATGTTATAATAATAATAATAATAATAATATTCTGTGACAATAGCAAGTAAACAACAAGCATTACATTACATTACAAGCACAACACACTATAGATGTGTATAGAAATATTTAAAGAGAAAAATATAATTTATAATGAAAACCGGACAATAAATTAAAACTTGTTGATATACCAATGACGTCACCTTTGTGTGGTATTTCAAAAATGCTGCTAATTACATTTATTCTCTTTCTTTTTTTTTTTTTTTATGTTTTTTCATTTTGTATAGTTTTAGTTGGCTTAATTTTTTATTTGTTTTTTTTTTTTTTTTATTAAATTAAATTTATTGTTTTTGTATCTTTAAAATTTTTTTTTTATATAACTTTTTGATTTTGGCTTCTTTTTTCAATTATATATATTGTCTGTCTGTGGTCCTGCGGTGGGGTCGGTCTTTTGGTCAAGCCATTACTTGCCTAAAATATTACTTTTTTTTTTTATATTATTATATTTTGCAATCGTCGTCGTTGTAGTCGTAGTCGTCGTTGTTGCTTAAATATTTTTGCGTGTTATGTTTTGTCTATGAGAATAATAAGAAGAGAAAAATGGTTTTATATATGTAAAAATCTAAAAATAAAATTACTGCGTTTTTAACACGTTACATTTTCGGTTTTTAATTTCCGTTAAAATCTAATTTTAGATTATTTTTTTTTTTTAGTTGAGAAATTCTTTAAATAGCTTTTATTTTCTACTTTTTTTTTTTGTTGTTGTTTGTTTTGTGATGATCTCTCTGTGCCGCCTTGCTACTGATTTTACTTGGCTTTAATTATCATTGTTTTGATTATCATTTTGCAAAGAAAATTATGAAAATTATATAAAAATCGGTTTCCTTTCTCTATGTTCAGCTTACTGCTGTTGTGTATGCGCCATAGAATATTTTTTTAATGTAATTTAAAAAAAGAAATAATAATAAAAATAAAAAAACAATAACCGTAGTTAATTTGTTTTAATTATAATTTGAATTTTTTGTTTTACATTAGGAAAGTATATATAATTTTTTTTTTTTTTTTTTTTGAACGTAGGTAAATAAATACATACATATGTTGTGTGCGTATTTTTAAAATGAAGGTTATATGTTGTTGTTTGATTTGTGTTAATTACAGGCAGGCAATGTTGCAAAATTTTTTTTTCTTTTTTATTTATTTATTTATTGAATTTTCCTTTTCTTTTTTTTTTTTTTTTTTTTTGCATAAATTTTTAAATGTTTTTATAATAAGATTTTTTTTTTTTTGTTTTTTTGTAAAGATTAAAGTGTTTTTTTTTTTTTTTTTTTTTTTAAATAAAGAAAGCAACAAATGAATAGAGGGTGTGGGTGGGCTTTATTTTTAGTTTATTTTCATATAGATTGTTACTTGGTTTGCTTGCGCGCTGTTGTGTTTACTGTATCTGTATTCCCGTTGTTGGTATTGTTTGTTTTCTGAACACTCTCACAATATATAAATGAAAAAAAAAAAAAAAAAAAAAAACGAAAAACATTTGCTTGTTTAATCAAATAGAATAAAATAAAATAATTTGATTGTTTATTTGTTTGAATAGTTCGTTGTTTCTTCTCTCTAGTTATTAAAATTATTATCACTATTTTTGTTGTTTGTTGGTATTATTTAATTTAATTCTCTGTTTATTGTGTTAGATTTTGGCAACATTAATATTATGTTTTGTGCCCCAGCAATGTAGAGGAGTGTAACATGCTACAACTAGAGAGAATAATGATAATAAATGAAACGACGTTTCGGTGATGATAATATGTGATGATGAAATTGAAATCAGCTTTTAATATATATTATCTAAAAATAGTTTTATTTTGCTGTTTGTATTTGCGTTTGGCTTTATAATTTCTTATTTTGTGTGTGTGTGTATGCTTATTATTATTGTATAATTTGTTTGTTTGTTATAAGACACTAAACTGCGTGAATTATTCTTTTTGTATTCAACAACAAAGTGTTGCGTGAATTAAGTTTATTAATTTAAATTTTATTTTTGCAAAAAATAAGAAAAAAAAAAAAAAATCGAGCAGCATCATTTACTTATCTGTATGATAAAATAAATATTGTCATTATTTTACCTAATTATTATATTTTCTTTTAATGATGATGCTTTAGTTTCATTTTAATTTTTGATTATTCGTTGTGATTAATATATAATACTTACACGCCGTCGCCGCCGCTTTAGTTTAATCAACGATAAGTAATTTTGTTGATATATATTCAAAGTTATGTGGTATGAGTTGGCGGCGCGTATACAGCACCATACCACTTATTATTGACTCTTTATAATATTTTCGCTTGTTGTTTATTATTGTTTCATATGACGAGACATTACGTCACTTGTTTGTGTATTGAAAATACAAATTTCTGTTTTAATTCGTTTTTATTATTATTATTATTGTTTCTCTTATATTGTATTATTGTCACTGTTGTGTTGTGTGTGCACAAGGCATACATTAAATTTTAAGGATTTATTTAATTATTTTCCATATAGAAACTGTAAAAAAAAAAATATACATATATATTTTTTTGGTGGTTGTAATTTGTTGCAGTTTATTGGCTTATTATGACAGTACTTGCAACAATAGTTTGCACTTTCCATAGATTCATACATTATTAGTTAACCTGCACCTTTGCCTGCTAAATATGTATATTAGCAGCCCCCATATGTTTACTTGGTAAACTTATTGTTGATGATTACATTGTTGGCATATTGTTTTTTTTTTTCTTTATTTATATATTTATTTCGTTCGTATATTACATATTTAAATACAACACATCTTTGTTTGTGATGATGATGATGATGATGATGAGATGACGATCATCGTTTTGAGTTATTTAATATAAATTATTAGTTTTTTCTTTAAATTTGCATATGCTTTGTGCTTCTTGTTTGTCTGTCTGCTGTTGCTAAGATATAATAAATTTCTTACTTTTTTCATCTTTTCTTTTCCTTTTTTTTTTTTTTCTTCACTCTTTAAAATACGATTTAATTAATTTTTTTTTTCTGTTTATTTAATACTTTGTTTTTTTTCTGTTTCTTTTTCGTACATTATTAAATTAATTAATTAATAAATTTTGTGTTAAATAAAATTATTTGGTGTGTGTGCAATGCAATGCAATGCTTTACTTTCTAGCTTTATATATTATATACTCTCTGGTATAAATGCTAAACAAGTTTCATATTTTTTTTATTTATTTTTTTTCTGTATTTTCTTTGAATATAATTTAATTTTTTATGTGCAGATAAATTGTATGTTTTTCGTTTGTTATTTTGATGCAACATAACTTTGCATTAACTAAATAATTTATTCTTTAATGTTTATTACGTATAGCCAGCGCTGCTAATATACAATTTTTTTTTTTTCTATTTATCCTTTTTTTTTTTTTTTAAACGACTTATTTTTCTTTTATTTTTGCAATTAAAATGCAACTTTGTTGCGATATAAATTTTATAAAAATGTTATAAGCGTGTAGTATTCGCGTTGTTTATAAAAATATATTTTATACCACCGCCTCGTTATTTTATTTATTGTAGTCTAGTTTCTGTTTCGTTGCCGTTGGATTTTATATTATTTAATTTTCTTTCTTTTTTTTTTTTTTTTTGTTCTTCAGTGTGCAGTCATCGAAATTGTGATTTTTTTTTTTTTTTTCTTGTTTTAAAAATAAAATTATTAGTAGAAAAAAAAAAAAAATAAAATTTGAGCTATAAGGAAAATTAAGAGAAATAATTAAAATAATTTAATAAATATATGTATGCACATATCGAGTCATTCTAATTAATTAATAAATTAATTTATAAAATAAAATTATACCTGGATGCTTTTTTATTTATGTGTTACACTGATTATGTTTTAAGTGTAATAAAAAAATTAATTAATTTGCTCTTTCCATTGCCAAGCAATCTAGCTAGCTGTAAACAAACAAATCAAGAACAAAACCGACCGACATAACCACCAATCTAAATAACATCGCATAATATATGAGTAAAAATGTGGATGGTTGGATGGATGATGATGGTGGTACACGCATAATCATTTGTATAATAATAACATATTTATAAATAATTAATGCATTTGCATCGTTGTTTATTTTCAAATAAACTAATTAAAGTCATTGAGTATATCTTGTTTGAGTTTTCATTTTTGAAAAAAAATCTGTTTAAATAACTCAGCAGTTGTCATAAATTTTATTCATTTCTTATTTTACTTATAAATAATGAGAGAAGTCGTCGTTTATTAGATCTCTTTCATTATTAGGTAATAATAATAATAATACTAATAATATTAATTATTATAATTTTAACTGTTTCTACACTATAATTTTAATTTTTTTTTTTTTTTTGTTATTGAGCATATTTTTCAAAAGGCTAATTTTTCTTCTTTATTTTATTTATTTTTTTCCTATTTATTTTTTAATTGTCGTAATAAGCAAATGAAAAACAATTAAAATAAATTTATTTAAATTTAATAACTTGTTTTGTTTTTTTTTTTTATTTTTTTTTTAAACCGTGATAAATTATTTATTTATTTATTATTATTTTCTCTACTTTTCTAAGTGTTAATTGAATTGCAAATTAGGTTGTTATAATTATTATTGTTTTGTTTTGAGTTTTTTTTTCTTTTTTCGTTGTTAAGTGTAATTTTTTTTTTATTTTAATTGAAAAAGTAAGCAGCAACCGCGGCAGCTTGTACATTATTTAGTTGGCTTGGTTGGGCTTAATTTGTTGATTAATTATATAATCATTTACCTGGAATATTTAAAAGAATTTGATCGCGCGGTATTAACGTAACCGCTAGACATACCTCTACCGTGTCTCTGATTTTTAAGTGGATTTAATCCCACAGGTTTATTATTATTTGTACTCTCGTTTTGAATGGATTTATATTTGTAAGTTTTGTATTTCGCGTTGTGAGTGATTGTGTTGTAAAGCGACAAAGTGTCTTGTCTGGTCTCTGTTGAATTTGTCTGTTGATGATGTTTGATTTTCTCATTTCATCTGCAAATCGGTTTGTTACTTTCTTCATTGCTTGCTTGTAACCTTTTGTCTTATATTCTGTATTCTTATATATAAGAAATATCACATCGTGTATACCTCATGGAAATTTTCATTTTATTCTACTTGATATTCTCTATTGAATTTATCCTTTATCTTTTAATATGACAAAATAGTGATTTGTCTGGTTTCAGATGATGAATGATGGTGCAAAATGACTTTATGGGGTTTTACGTTCTTTACTGACTTGAGACACACTACACTGACGAGACATAAATAATACATAATACATTGTTCTTGGTAGTTATTAAATTAATTTGATATCTTTCGTAACTTAAAATTAGTTTAATAAAGTAAAAAAGTTTTTGTCTTAACGTGGCTTCGTGCAATTTTTCACTTGTAATATTTATTAGTTTCTAAAGTGTTTTGCAACTATTTTTGTTGACGTTGTCATATTAATTCTGCACACTATTTTGTGATTCTAATAAAGCAAAAATTTAAATGACAATAAAGATGTTTTGTGTTTGTTATAAAAAATAAAAAATTCAAATGATTATTATTCTGTCTGATTTTATTTAATTTTTATTTATAAAAAAAATAATATTTATTTAAAGTATGTGATGTCAGATAAAGTACACAATTTTTCTGAAATTGAATGATAACAGAGTCAAGCGAAGCGCCACAAATAACACTTGTAATCGTTTGTTAATTTTTTTTTATTATTTTTAATGGAGGCTCTTCAATGTGCTATCTATTAAATTTCATTTGTTATGTGCGCTTGTTTGCGTATTTGATTTCTATTGCAATCTACTAATCTGCCACTGCTTAATATTAGAATCATAAACAACTGAGAAACATATACAAAAGTTCAACGAATAAGAAATATTTATAAAGGAAGCTATAAAGTCCATATTTTATAATTTAAATAAATCATAAGTTGTGCAAAAAAAAAAAAAAAGGAAAAAAAAATCTTTTATTATCAATAAGAAGCATAAGTAGTGCGTTGCTTTTTTAAAGAATCATATCTGTGTTTTCTTTTCGTCCTTGATTTTAAATATCTCAAGATGATGACAATCGTTTTCTATTGTTTTTCCTTTTTTTTCTTTTTTCTTTTTTATTTATCAAAATATTTGTATATATTAGAGATCAACATGACAACGAACGATAACATTAACTACACCAAAATAATATAAATGATTTAAATTTCAAATAAAGATAATTTATGTATGTAAGTAAGTAGTAGTTTTATCTCTGTTAAATCAATTAATTAAATTAATTTAATAGTAATAATTGAAAATGTCGGAAAATTAGCGTGCTCATAACTTGAGAAATAAATTTTTTACGGGCAAACCCGTAGAACAAAGTAGATATCTGACGTCCTAAAGAGTATGCCTGCAAAGTTTCAGTTCATTTTGAATTAATTTTTTTTTCACCGAAATTCTGAAAAAAATGCATACAAACCATCAGCGTTTTTTTTCAATTTTCTGCGAGAAAAAAATTAATTCAAAATGAGCTGAAACTTTGCAGGAATATTGTTTGTGACATTAGAAATCGACTTTGTTCTACGTGTTTGGTCGAAAAAAATTTATTTATCTAGTTACACGGGTATTAATATCAAGTAATAAATAACAAGGATTGAAAATAGTTTTGCCAAAGATATGTGCCATTTATATTGTTCCTTCGTCGTCGTTGTCTTATTTAACTCGGCAGACTGCAAACATTATAGCCACGTTGCTGTTTTTTGTTTCTCTACCGTATTTTACCGTTTTGCTTTATGTTCTTGTCTCTTCCTAAAAGATTAAGTATTGGTATTATTGGTAAATAACTGCGACAGTGATGTTCAAAATCCTTGTGTGTTTATTATCAAGATTTCGCTTCGTTTACTTTACCATATGCATAAATGCCTCCCACGCACACAACAAGTTATTATTTTGCATTTATATTATTATTATTTTTATGATTTTTTTCTCTTCTCTTCTTTTGTTTTATTTTATTTTGTTTTGTTTTGTTTTTTTTTCTCGCTGTTATAACAAGTTCTAAACTTTTTCATTATGGATGGTGTGTGCTGTTATGTTGATTTTTGTCGTTGCGTCGTTTTTATGGAATTTTTATTTCTTATTGGTTTATCAATCGTCCCACTCTTCAAGGTCATGTAACAATTGTTCACATTTTTCCATTATGGTTTTTTTTTCTTTTATTTTATTTTACTTGGATTTTCTTTGTGTTGTTCACTTTTTATTTTATTTTATTTTATTAAGTCTTTGCTTTAATAAACACAATAATAATAATAATTTCTCTTAACGCTAGCTCTATGCTGTATGTATTATACATTGTGCTCTTTTAATTTAAATGCTGAATCAATCTTTCAGAATTGACATATGAAATATTATACGTATCATTATTATTATTATTATTATTGTTATTATCAGAAATAAAAGAATTAATGTTTATTACCATAATTAATTAATTAATTTAACTGCAATGTTATTGCTACATAATAACAATATATATATGTATCGTTTCTTCAACAAAAGGAATAAATATATTTTCTCTTCTATTTAAATATTTGTTGTCAATTGCTTGAGGTACACACTTGTACGCCTTCAAAAATTTTCCATTAATTTTCATTGGTTTTTTTTTGTTTTGTTTTTTGTGTTTTGTGTTTTTCTTTATTGAAGAAATTCATCTATTGTGCTTTATTATTATTATTTTTTTTTTTACTCAATATGTAAATAATTTTCCACTAAAATATTTTTTTTTTATTTCAAAAAATCTTTATTATGTTTGTTGGATTTTATTTCAAAGTGTTTTATTCTTTGCGTTACCTTTATTGTTGTGAAATATTGGCAACTTTAGAATTATTCATACTTGGAGTTATTTTCTTGTTTCTTAAACAATAATATTGCTGTGGTTGGGTGGAGATTTATGCTAATCAATGTTAATGTTTGTCGTTTTAACTGTTGTTCTGCATTGTGTATGCTTTATGTGATGTTTTTTTTTTTGTATTTCAATTGCATAAACAAGACTATTTTTGCCGGAAACATTTTTTGATGGTATAATAGTTTGTGGTTTTTATTTTATAAAATAGGAAAAAAAAACTTTCGAGAAAAAGCATGATGACTGGAAAATTACTGTGAAAACATAGCATTAGATTTAAGTAAAAATGGTCTTGTTAAGTTGTGTAAGGGGGTGTAAGTAGATGTTTTTGATTTTGTGATAAAGTGAAAGTAAAAAGTTGTTAACAATAGCAATAGCAGAGTAAACTTGAATTTATATAAATAAAACGTAAAAAATAGACTTTAAACGAGAAATGCCGAATGGTTGTTATTGGGCTTTTCTTTAATTCTATGGTTGCGCATATTGGTTTTGCTAACCCCACAATTTAGTTGAGCTGGTGGTTGTACTTTTCACATAGTTATCATACTACAGCTTTGTGGTTAGATTTGAAAATGCCTAAATTTGGTAACAACCAAGTATAATTGTTTAAAAGGAAAACGGAATCAACGAATATTAAAATGCTATTGTGTTTGTTTGTTATGTATGAATTTTGACTTGTCTCGTCTGGCATGCTGAAAGTTTTGAAATTATTTTGACGACGACAATAGCAACAAGGACACAAATGTTGCTTTTTTTTATTTCGGATTCTAAATAGAAAATAAATGAAATGAAATAAAACGAAAACTAAAAGAAGAGAATATTAACCTCTTTTCGAGTATATTTCGGTTTTTTTTTTTTCACTTTCTTCTTTTGGTGAAATAAGGAAAATTGATAAAGTTAATAAAAACAAATAAGAAATGACAAGAAGGACGTCGACGACGAATTCATGGCGGAAAATGATGATGATGATGAAATTGGTTCTATTTGTTGTGCAATGTCGTGTGTGAGGAAGTATTTTCTTTATTATTATTTTTTTTTTTGTTTTTATATTGAAATTATGTGGTTTTGTTAAGTGGTTTTGTTATTTGCTTTAATATTATTGTTTGTTTTCTTTATTGCAATCTATTTAATTAAATTTAATCTATTTGATTGGCGAAGAGAGAACACATTGTATGCGTTTATTTATTTGCATATGATCTTATATTGTATATTAATTTTATTGTGAGATTTACGTTGTTTGCTTAAATATAAATATCGATCAACAATAATTATCTGTGAATAATGATGTGGGTGACGAAGATTTCCTATAAGACGACAAAACTGCATAAACATTGGTTGATTATTTCTTGGGTTTTTAATTTTTACTTATTTTGAAATTATTATGTGGTGCAACGTATTTTCTACTGCCATTTAATAGACGTCGACGACAATTACTATGACTGTGACAAATATAGATTTTCTCACTAAATATATGTAAATAAATAAAACTATTTAAAAATAGAAGGCACAGAAAAAAAAAGATTAAATTAAATGACAGGCGTCTGTGTCGCCAGCCAGAATCGCATTATTTCTCTAAAATGCGTTAGAGATCTTGTTCTTGTACGATTCATGTTAATTTTTATTTAATAATATATAGATCTCTCAGATTGACTAGATTGACTTAATTTCTTAGTTGAACTTTTTTTTTTTTTTATTATGGTTTATGTTTATTGTGTTTTTTTTTTGTTTTTACTTGAAAAATGATTTTTTATTAGAATAGACTTGGTGGTGTGTTTGTGTGTGTAAAATTGTCTATGCACTCGCAATAAAAATAATTTTAATGTTGTTTATCTAAATATAATACAATTTATGCAACAGTTTTGTTTTCTGTTGTAATATTTATTTTATTTTATTTTCTTTAATTTTGATTTAGGCATTTTAGTTAATTTATTTAATTGTTGTTGTTGTTTATTGTTATTATCCATATATTTTTTTTTCTTTCAATCTAATTGATAGAAAAACAATAAAAAACCGCAGATCAAAACAAAAAAAAAAAAAAATTAAAACGAAAAACTAAATTTACTTTGATATAAAATATATTGCAATCCAAGTGCAATAATATTAATGGAATATCATTTTCCAAGTGGTTGATGTTCTTTGATGTCATGAGATGCATTCAGTCTTTACATTTTAACGAGACTGCTGCCACTTTATTTTGACTAAATATATTTTTTAAAATAATTAAATAAATTGGGTTACTCTTTGTGTTGTGCTCTATCTTTATTTAATTATTTTTTTTGGGATTATAACATTGTTTTTATTTTTTTTTTCGTGGACGTTATAAAATGAAAAAAAAGATTTTTTTTTTCAATCATTTCTTAATTCTTCATATCGTCTGGTTTTAGCCGATTTAGCTTTGTTGTGTCGTCGATATTTATGAAGTAATCAACTGTTGTCTGTTGAGAGTTTTTATTTTTATAAATAGTATTTTCTTCTTTATTTTTATTTTTATAAATATAATATACGATCATTGTCTGCGATACATAAATCATATTCTATAGCCACTTCACATAATAACATTTAACTGTCCTGTTTATTGTGTCTGACTAAATTTTGACGTTTTTTTTTAGTCCTGTTTGTTTGCCATTTAATAATATGTTACAAAAAAAATATTTTTATCTTAAATTACACGACATCAACAATAATCTATAATCGTCGTATACTATTATAGCAAAATCGAAATTCATTAATTATTATTGTTTAAAAGTTTTGATATTATTTCATTAGTATTTGCCGTGCATGTATTTATTCCGATGTGTGGATTTTATTTATTATTATTATTATTGTCAATCAATGAGTCGTATCTTGTGTGTTTGTTTGTCCACCCACTATGTGTCGTGAAAAAGATTTCTTTTAAATACTTTTTTGTTTTTTTTTTTTTTGTTTTTGTTTTTGGCATAAATGCTGCTGATCTCCTTTGTATCTGCTGTTTTCTTTTATTAATTTTTATTTGAATTATATATTTATATATTACAAAATTAAATGTGTTTGTGGGGACATATGATAGAGGTCATTGTGTCTAGTCTAGTCTATAGAATATATATATATATATATTCTACTTCGTTTTGGTATTTTAAATAAACGTTTTATTTATTTAATTATGAAAAGAAAAAAAAATAAAAAAAAGAAGCGAATCGGTCGGTACGCGGTACCAGTTCATATGCTTCATTTTTTTGGATTTATAATTTGTCTACGACATATGGTGCCGTCATTATCACATTATAAATAAAAATAAATAATTTGTGTACCGTGTCGTCGTGTCCTGTTTATGCTTTGTTATTGTTACATATTTTTCAAATACTATTCTCTACACACTGTTTAAAATAAATTCTTTTTAATAGACACATATTAATAATGAGTTATAATTATTATTATTATTATTATTGTTGTTGTTGCTGTGCTATTGATGCTACTTTATTCTTTGAAATTTTCTATTTTCGTATACCATTTAGTTGCGGCTGTTGCTTAATTGCAATAACTCGTATTACATATAAATGAGAACAAATTGAATGCAATTGTATGACATTTTTTTTTTTTTTTTTATTTTTAATCATATTATTTACCTTTGTATAATTTTTAATTTGACTAATTTTTTCTATTTTTTTCTTTTCTTTATAGGTAAGCAATCAATCTTCAGTTTTTGATTTAACACTATTTATGGTAAAGTAATTTTTTTTTTCTGTACAATAAAGTCATAATTGAACTGAATGACACGTACTTGTAAATTGTTATTGGAATTTTATTCGGATTTGAAGAGAAAAAAAAAAGTTTGGAAATACTCATTAGCACATAGTTTTTGGAGTAATTAAATCTATTTATCTATGTTTAAAAAATGCGATAGATGATAAATATTTATTACTCATTTATCCGCGTCGAACTCTTTTCTAAATTTCTCAATTCTTGAATTTAATAGTTTTCGGTCGGTGACTCATATTAAATGTTATTTTGTTTTTGTCACCTCGGTTTTGTTTTTATTGTTGAAACGAAAAACATAAAATGTTTATTTTTATTTAAGAAACTATTTTCGGAAATATTTTGAATAGTGAATAATTTTGAAATATGTGTATAATTAAGATATAAATGCGAAGTTAATTTAATTTTGATGGTTTTGGAATATATTTTTTATACGTAGGATTTTCCTTTTCTTTTTTTTTCTAGAAATGTTTTTTCTTGAGAACGGTTACAGTTTTATGTTGAATGATTTCCTGAGTTTTTTGTTTTATTTTGTGGTGCAGTCAACAAAGATAGCATTTTAGTAAAATCAAACGAAATAAAATATTATTGTGTAGTGGTTTGCTCTTATTGTTATAGACTTAATTAAATTAATTAACAATTTTCAACACGCGCCAATTATTTGTTATTCTTAATTTATTTTCTGTTTTCTTTATTTTTTTTTTTTGTTTTCTGATGTTTGTTTAATTAACTTGTCACACTTTAATTTTGTTTTAATTATTTTATTTTTTTCTCTACATATACATTTTTGTTTTTATTTTTATCTTTACTTTATTTTGCGTTTTTATTTCTTATTTTTATATATTTATTCGTCGTGAGCCGTAAAATCAACAATGAGGCTCTGATAAAAATATTTATATTACACACAAAAATAATAATTAAAAAAAAAGAAAAAGTAATTTAATTTAATTTTCTTTTTTTGTTTTATTTTTATTTAATAAAAAATTAATTATCAGTGAATGGACGACAGCTCGATTGACGTACAAACAAGGAGTCTGTTGATAAAGTATGTGTGTTTGACAACACTAAATATATATGCATATATGTTAATTTAATTAAACGAGTATAATTATAAAGTATAATTGATTTATAATAAAATATATCCTTTTTCAATTGAAACTTTAAACTATTCTATATTGAGTGCAACAAAAAAAAAAAAAAAAAAAAACCCATATACTGGAGGTAATAAAAGTTGAAATTAAAAAGTAAACAACAAATAAACCACCCCCAAAATGATGTCTTGTTTATTCTTTTTTCGGCTTTTTATGTTTGTTTTTATCAAATGTTGCTATTTTCTGTTTATATATTTGCTTTATTATTTATTATTATTTACACTATTTATTATTCTGAATGTTTATTTGTTAAACATTTAAAAATTAAAATATTAAAATATTTCTGCTGAAATTCTCATGTCGTTATTTGTCAAACTCCTACATCTTTTTTTTTTTTTGTTTTCCTAATATATTACATGAGAGAAAAAAAAGAAAACAAAATTAACAAAAACATTAAAAACGAAAATATAATTAAGCTAAGGTTTGATTTATTTATTTTTGATATATATATTTATATATTTATTCGTCGTAAGCCGTAAAATCAACAATGAGGCTCTGATAAAAATATTTATATTACACACAAAAATAATAATTAAAAAAAAAGAAAAAGTAATTTAATTTAATTTTCTTTTTTTGTTTTATTTCAATTTGTTTTTTCATTTTAAATATAATTGTTTGTTTCATTATAATAATAAAAAATTAATTATCAGTGAATGGACGACAGCTCGATTGACGTACAAACAAGGAGTCTGTTGAGAACAATTTATTAATGACTGACTAAACAGAGCAACAACAATAACGAATAGCGAAACGTTTTCTTTTTTTCATTCATAAAACTTATTGTAACTTGTTCATTAAATTCTTTTTCTTCTCTTCAATTCAGTTTTTGGTTTTTTGTTTTTTTTTTTGTTGCTTCTTTATTCTATTTTATTTAAATTTGAATTTTTACATAAGCAAATGGGGGGCCATTTGTATACATCAGTTTCAAGCAAATTTATATGTTTATGAAATAAAATCATAAAAATATGAACGTGCCTGTGTGGTGGTGGCGGTTTTATTATTAACAGATATAATCAAATCGGACAGGCAGACAGACAGATAGACTAAAAAAAAAAAGAAACAATTTTCAAGTTCAAAAGGGAGTATATAAAATGTCTTATGATTATTTTATGATAATAGTGTTGTGTGTTGTTTGTAGTTCGTGCAATAGTTTGCGATGGTCTGAAATAATATTTTTGAGAAAATACATTTATCGTTATAGAAGATCTGATAGTTGATGTTTCACTAAAAATATCAGAAATTTATATATTCATGTTTCATAAAATGAAATGGTGGAGAAAAATCGTTATTGTATTCAACGTAAATAAACAAATTATTTTCCTTTTTTTTTTTTCTTTTTTATTGCTGTTGTAGTTATTTGTGCAACACTGCTCGCCTTTAGGGCATCTTTGGTACAAGTTAAATTTTGTAAACATACGTTTTTGTTCATGTTATGATGTTGTCTTGAAAACTTTTAACTGAAAGCGATAGAAAGAGCATGATATTAATTGATTGATTTATATTAATGCGATATTATATTACCTGGTGTTGTTTAAACATTTGATTTATTTAAATTTCATAGATTATGCAGACTAATACAGGAAATAGAATAAAACTAAAAAAAAAATGTTTTTTTAATTGTTCTCACTAAAAAAATTAACAAGTTTAAAAAAAAAATCTTTAGAAACTAATTACATCAAGGAAGAATCTTTTTCACAATATTAAAATTAATTTTTAAAAAAAGGGGGTACAGAAGAACGTCGTCAAAGTTGTTTTGTCTGTCTGACACGCTGTC
This sequence comes from Ptychoptera albimana, assembly GCA_961205885.1. NCBI lineage: Eukaryota > Metazoa > Arthropoda > Insecta > Diptera > Ptychopteridae > Ptychoptera > Ptychoptera albimana. Next base: position 9,899,142 of record OY540801.1, on the reverse strand, counting down.
ACGGTTAATGAATTTCATAATGTTTCGTGTGTACGCGAACAATCGTAATTAAGATATGATTATAAAATTATTTTTATAATTTCTAGATTTTATTTTCTTCATTTACGTGTTTATTAGGTTTGATTTGGCTGGCTGTCTGAAACTCGGCTATCTTGATTATGCTGTTTTTTTCTTTCTTATTTTTCTTATTTTTCGATGCGGAGCGATGATCGTATTTATATTTTATGATTTTTAAAAATAGTTTATTTTTTTATTTTTTATGTTTAATGATTATGATCAGATTGATAAAACCTTGTTATTTCTTTAATTCGCTTTCTTAATTAACTAATCAATTAATTTTTTTTTTTTATCAAAGAAACGTATTTTAATTAAAATTAATTAATAATAACTGTTGAAGTATTTAAATATTTGGGAATTTTGTTTTTTTTTCTATAATGATTTTAAGATTTTAAAAAAATTTGATTTATTGTAATAAAAAAAAAAAAAGAAAAATTATTTTTATTATCTGTTTAATTTTATAAACCTTAATAAAAAGATGAAAAAAAAAGAAATAACCAACCAACAACCTAAAGTAAATAAACAACAATTCATATATCAAATATTAAAATATAATTATTTAAACGCAACCGCGCTAAACAGCGATAAACTGATAAAATATTTTTTTTAATTTGTTTTATGTGTTTATATAAATAAATAAAACAGGCGTATAGTATGTATAATTGTTGTTTTGGTTGACTTTATTTTTTATATACAGAAAAAAGAAGTATTTTTTTTTTTACTTGTCATGTAGGATATGGCGCCATAAAAATATTTCACATGACATGTGTATAATGGTTTAAAAAAAAAATATATATAATATATTTCGCGATTTTATTGTTTTTATAATCAGTGATTCTTAACCTTTGCTCCTGTCTGTTTTATTTGGTTTTATTTTTTTTTGTTATTATTGTTTTTTTTACTTTATTTGTCAATGCAATGTCGTTTTGTCGCGGGTTTTTTCATTTTTTTTTTTTATCAAATGGAAAAATATTTATTTGAATGATAATGAACAAATGCTGCTGCTTTACGCATATATTTGAGTATGCATTGAATACAGGGAATCATTTTAAAAATATGTTATCATAATTAATATTTTGATATTAATCTATTGTAAAATATGTATATATATACAAAATACATTGTATATTATTAAACTACGTTCGTTGTTGTTATTATTATTATTTAAGTGCGACCTTGTGTTTATTATTTTTATTGACTGAAAATAATAAAATTATTAGTAATTATAACTTCAATCAGTATTTAAGCAAAACAATAGTAATAATTTAATCATAATCACTAATAATAAATGATAAAGTATGTGTGTTTGACAACACTAAATATATATGCATATATGTTAATTTAATTAAACGAGTATAATTATAAAGTATAATTGATTTATAATAAAATATATCCTTTTTCAATTGAAACTTTAAACTATTCTATATTGAGTGCAACAAAAAAAAAAAAAAAAAAAAACCCATATACTGGAGGTAATAAAAGTTGAAATTAAAAAGTAAACAACAAATAAACCACCCCCAAAATGATGTCTTGTTTATTCTTTTTTCGGCTATTTATGTTTGTTTTTATCAAATGTTGCTATTTTCTGTTTATATATTTGCTTTATTATTTATTATTATTTACACTATTTATTATTCTGAATGTTTATTTGCTAAACATTTAAAAATTAAAATATTAAAATATTTCTGCTGAAATTCTCATGTCGTTATTTGTCAAACTCCTACATCTTTTTTTTTTTTTGTTTTCCTAATATATTACATGAGAGAAAAAAAAGAAAACAAAATTAACAAAAACATTAAAAACGAAAATATAATTAAGCTAAGGTTTGATTTATTTATTTTTGATATATATATGTTGTATTACCAATATATAATACGTTTATGTGTACATAGCAATCAGTAATTTTATCAAACACATATCGCAAACGCATTTACTATATATCACGTTTTTTTTTCTCTTTTTTTTTTTGTGTTGTGGGTTGCCCGAAATATTTGATTTAATATCATCTCCTTTATATTCTATTCTTATATGTAATAAATTTATTTGTGATATGGTGCAACATGTGCTAAACATCCGGTGTTGCTATATCTATTGTTCAATCTTTGATTAATATTTATTATTTTATTTTTTTTTTTTTCTTTACAAGGAAATAAGAAAAGCAAACATAAAATCTTGGTCCATATTTAGTTTTTTTCGTATCGTTTCCATTGGACAGTTTTTTCAGGAGTAAAGTTTTTAATTTTTATTATTTTCTATGGAAAAATAACGACTCAGCCAACCAGCCCCCACACAAAGAGAAAAGTTCAGATTGTTTAATTGGGGTGAATATTAGTGTCATCTTTTATTATAAAACTTTCTTAAAACTTTTCTTCTGCCCTTTTATTAGTTTTTTCTTTTTTTTTCGTTATTTAACTCGAGTTTAAAAGATAAATGTGAAAAGTGGATGAGTGAGTACGTTATGGATCTCCAAATAATAAACAACAATGTGAGCGATAAATGTCACCAGAGTGTTTTCTTTTTCTTTTAATGTTTTCATCTTTGTAATTTTATTTATTTTTTTTATCCCCAATTATAGCGCTTCCATATAAAGAGGATGGAGGCAGCAATGGTAATAAGTAACAATTTGTGTGTGTGTGTTATTGTGGGATCGAAACGCTATTAAAATGCTATCTTGCTACGTGTTTTATTAAGTTTATTAAAAGCAAAAAAAAAAAAAAGTAGATGGGTCGCCGGGTGAAAATTAGCAAAGCATATTCCGTTTTGTTTATTTTACAATTATTCTCTGTTTGGAGGAGATCATATAGTTTTTAAGATAAAGTTAGAACAATGTTACTTTTTGAACAAATGTTAAATTAAGTACAATGTAATAAATGAAGTATTAACAAGTTTCAAATTACTGCAGTAGCAGCAACAGCACAACAGCAGTGAAAAAAGTGGTTCGTTTAATATCCATATAAAAATGTCTACGTATAAAACTGTGTTGTTATTGACTAACTTGTGGATAATATTCTTGGTAACTTTCCTTTATGCTGCTGTATGTCTGATGCAACAATGTAAATATGTTGATGGATGACTGACGACTACCACTACACTACGACGTTGTCCACATTAAATATTTATGCTATTTTCCGTCACTGAAACGCGTTAATCAACATTGTGCTTTTCGTTCCATTAATATGCATGCAATACTTGTATTATATTTTTTATGTTTTTTTTTATTTTTTATTTTAGTTAATTTGTCTAATGTTGAAGTTTTGGAGAGATTGTCAAGATGTATTATTTTTAAGTTTCCTTTTTGTTTGTGTGAACTGAACGACGAACAGTAATGTATTGTATCATGTATGCTGACTTTTATTTTGTATTTAGGTAATGTGTGTGTGTGTGTGTTGGGGTTAGTTCTTCACTTTATTATGCATATATGATTGGGTTGGGTAAAAAGTATGCTCAAAAAATGTATGATAGTTACATAAAAGTATAGATGGTAGTCTCTATTTTTATAGTATATGGATGATGTATGTGTAGGATGCTGCGTTGAGTTGAGTCGGAGAAGTCATAACACCTGTGACATAGTCACATAAGCATATCTTATTTTATATAGCTACATGCGAACGCACTTTGTAGATTCAACCCAAACATCACTCCTAAATAACAGTAACAGTTACAACATAATAAAATGTGGCGAACAACAAGGTTAATTGGTTGGGACGGAACAGAATAACCACCTCTTACTTGCATATATGTATACTTTATTACGTTGTATTTCAGACTTCCTTATGTAATCTTCGACCTTAAATTGTTTTTTTTTCTTTTCTTTTCTTTTTACGAGTTAACTCGGAAGGAATACATAAACTTTATGCAATATATTTTTGCTACAGAAAACATTAAATTGTTTAAATATTAATTATGTTTTATGATAATTTTATAATTACCTATATAAAATTGATTTTTTTTTTTTGTTATAATTCGCTGTCGCTGCTGTTCTGCTATTAGCGTCGTTGTTATTTGGGTTAAAATGTTGAAACCTTGACGTAAACACATATACAATTGGAGTCAAAATTTATTAAGTAAATAATAAAATAAAAAAAGTGTAAACTCAACATTGTTTGTGGTATATTAATTCTTTTTTTGTTTTTATTTTATTTTTATTCATATTTAAATAAAAAACACGTGACACGTGCTTCAGCAATAAAATGGAATTAATAAAAAAAAAAAAAAAAAAATGTTTGTCTGGTTGTTGTTATTTATTTATTTATATTTTATGTATTTTTGCTAATGTTTTCTTTATTTTAATTTAGTGTTTTTTGTTTGTTTTTGCTCTTTTATATATATACAATTTTTTTTTTTAAAGAGTTGCAATTTATTAATGTTAACAAAAATGAAAAACTAACCAACAACGATATTTAAATTATAATTAAAAGAAATAAATTGATAAAACGTGGTTAAATTTAACTATTAAATGTTGTCTGCAATAGTTAATTGATCGATTGATATTTAAAATGAATGGCATCAAGTGTCACATTTATTTGAAATGCATACATGGTTGATGTTGTTGTAAATAGTATTAATTATAAAAAAAAATTGTTTTACGCGTAACTACGTTAACCGGAACTATAATAAGATAATTATTTCGTTAAGATATAATTGTTGCTTTCAAAAAAAGGGATAAAAAAAACAATATCTGCAATAGAGTTTTTGCCGCATGGTGGTCGTTGCACGTTTAGCATGCTAACATTCGTCATTACATTTAAAAAAAATAAAAAATTCGCGTGGCTTTACTTTTGAATTATATAAAGTCCATAACAAAAATAATAATAATAATAATGAAAAAAACATTCCAAATTGCACACCCTACCAATTGTAAATAATAATAACAATAAAAAAAAAAAAAAAAACAAAACAAAACTCCCAGTTTTATAGCTCAGCCGCGTGTACAGATGACGATTGTTGTTTATATTTTTAGTTATTCTTGTTAATACTACTGGATATGTGCTGACATTATTAAAGAAACAGCAAGCAGTACGTGATCCTAAAAAGTCCAATGAACTTAACATGACAGAATTCTTCTATTTATATACACATAAATAAAAAAATGTCATCAAGAAAACCGACTCTTGTCTTTATATAGAATCCTGAAACAATTAGATAATTCGGTGTCATTTTGGTTAATTTCTTGCACGCGTGTAGTATATAGACTGTTTCCGTATAGAAAAAAAAAAAATTTATTGTTTGATTTTTCCATCCATTTGTCTAATTAATAAAACAATTATTAATTTTCCTTTTTTGTCACTAAACGTCAAATTAACAAATACGAGAGCATTTGCACACAGAGTTATGGCTTTGATTAGTTATTGAAAGAATAAAAAAATTAGTCACCGAGCATAAGGAATTGGAATAAAATTGTTCCATAATAATCTATTATTGCCCATTTTTCTAAGGCTGTGGCTAGATTAAGATGTCTTTATTTATTTTATTTTTCATTAATTTATTAGCATTGGTCATACACGCGCGTGCAAAAGTGGCATGTAAATAGGATTGGATTTTGGTTTACTATTACCAAAAACAATCATTGACGATAATGGAATCATGACATGCTTACCAATTCAACCCCATCTACAGACCATCTATAGTTTCTGCTACTTACTCAATCCCTCTATCTTAAATTTGCTATTTGTATAAAGAATAGATTATTAAATATAAAATAATGCGGAATTCCGTGTTGACGTTTCTGTTAAACACGACAAGGTTCAATACTGTAAGGAATTTAGTTATTGTTGTCGTTGTCGTTGTTGACGCCGGTGGGTGTAGTATGTATCCATACCACTTGGAAATAATTGTTAGTTGGGCGTGTACAAGATTGTGTTTTGTAAAAAGAAAAGGCAAATGTACAGCTTTAGCAACCATGCAGGCAACAAACAGACAGGTTGACTGTCAAACTCTCAATAATGGTTTTTCTCTTATTCATTTTTTTTTTTCGTTATTTTGTTTTAGTATATTTATATTGTTCATTTAATGATATGATATAGCAACAATACGTCGATAACCGATTAGCAAAGTTGGTTGATGCTTTGAATGGCGCCACAAAGTCGCCACCTATTTTCACACACATTCCAATTTTTTGTCTATTTAATTCCACTTTATTCGTAACATTAGACTCAGAATAGTAATATAATAGGTAGTAGCTGGTTACCAGAGTTAACAGCAGTTCCACATAAAACTAAAAATATAACGAAATCGATGTGATCGCATCACGTGATTTGTGTTCGTTCAGAAAGGTGTGCCCCATACAAAAATAACTTTGCGAACTCTTTGTTAGGGCTAACGCCTTTTACTCTATCACCGCAACGATATTGATATATCTATATTATACATTATCTTCCTTTCTTTCTTTCTTTTTTCCTTATGTATGCCCTTTTATTAATACTTTTCGTCGATGGTAAACAATAACCAAAGCAGTCAGTCAACTCCGGAGCCAATTAATTATATACAAAAAAAAAATGTTTATCTGTTGTTCTTATAATTGAAGCAATAATAGTCGTCTTGCTATTTCCTACCACTGTTTATCGTGCTTAAAATTAATTTATTTTGTAAATTATAAATCATTGTTGGGTAAATGATAGAAGAATTCAATAGTTTCTGATAATTACACGCAACACAATGTATTTATCTATTTATTTCCAGCTACTATCCCGCTTAAAATGATGCTTATCTGTTTTATTTTATTTTTTTTCTTGTGCTATTATTATTATTATTATTATTATTATTATTATTATTATTATTATTATACGAATAAGGTAAGGTGTAGGTGGATGATTTAAAATAAATTATTGTTTTTCAATTATATAAAGTTTGCAGAAACTAACTAATAATAATAATTTTTATTTTTATTTTTTCAACAATAAATTTATATTTTTATATAAAGTAAAGTAAATGCAATCATTAATGTCATCATCACATATCGATATGTGTATAAAACAATTTAAACTTTTATTCTTTTATTTATTTCAAGTCGCAAAAACTAAGTATTTACACGCGTCTTTAAATAATAATTTGACCGCTATACACTATTAAACGTTTAATAGTCTATCAAAATACCGTAAATAATCACAAAAATAGAAGAAAAAAAAAACTAATTATCAATGGCAAAAAAATATTTAATTTTGTGTCTTTTAAAAAAAAAATAAAATAAGTCAATGACCAATGACCATTAATAATATTTTTCGTCGTCTTATTTATTTATTTATTTATTGATTTATTATTGTTACAAAACTTTTAAAGTGCATACACTTGTGTTGCTGTTGGAGTTTGGAGTTTTTTTTTCTTCTCACTACTTTAACCACAATCAAATTACATTTATGAAGCCAAAAAGAATAGAAATAAATAAAAATAATGGAAAAAATATTAAATTATTGGCGCCACACATTACACATTATTTGGCATTTTAAGTTTTCTTGGTTTTAATGATTACATATCTCTCCAATTTTATTCCGTTTACAATTTACAAGCTATTTATATGCTGAGTGGTGTGCTGCAGAGTGTCGAAATGAAATCAACACTGAAACACGCAAGCTTTGCATAACATTTATTTGGTTCTCTTCAGTCCTTTTGACTTGCTTTTTTTTTTGCTACGAAATAGACATTTCCCCGAATGAATAATTTTTTTTTTTTCGTTTAAAGCTTTACAGCATTTAGTTTACCACATACTCGTGTATGTGAAATGGGTTTGGTTTTATTAAACTTTTTTTATATAATTCTGTCGTTTAGCCAATTAATGGAAAAGAAGTCTGTCCGTCCATCTATATATTTTGGTTTTATTATTTTATCAATCGAAATAGCAGTAGCAGCACGGCAATCATATAATTACTTTATTAGTTTGTGGCTGGTTTTAGTAGTTGTCGACTAAATTGGAATAAGTTCTTATAAGATTATTTCCGTGTTAAATTTTTTAGAATAAAAAATGATGATGTTAACATGCAAAAGCACAAATTTAAAGTAAAAACCACCATCAAAGTGTTGGTATAAAAAAGAATTATTATATGGTCGCAATGGTGCAGCAATGATTCCAGTTAAATATGTCATTATTCTAAAAGGGTACGGTGGTTGTGCGTCGTTGTTGTTTTGCAAACTAACTATAAAACTAGAATTTCATTGAATTTAATCAATTTTTATGCTACTTCTGGTTAATTTTTGTTATGAACAACAATAACTAATAATAATTATGATAATAATTATAATAATAATTATAATAATAATAATAATAAAGTAGTAGAAGCGAGGATACAACAAATTGAAAATTACATTTAATCACGAATTATTCTATTCTACGAAATGGCGCTTAATTTTAATTTTTTTTTTAATTAAAAGAAAAATATTTTATCTTTTATTTTCTTCTTTCTTGTGTTTATTTCTGGGCAAATTTAATTGTATTTAATTTTCGATTTTATTATATCAATATATTTACAAATTATTCTGTCCACATAATGTTTTTTTTTTTTTTTTTTTTTTTTTTAATTTAAACAAAACAACAAAAAAAATAATAATAGTAATAATAAAGAAGCAGCAACATAGAAATGATTTAATCGCACTAGAAGAGTAGTGTTTGATGTGGAAAATTTAAATTTCAGTTTGATTTTCGAAAACACTTTATTTTCGTACAACACAACACTAAAAATAAAATTCGATTAAAAAACCAAACATAAACGATCGTAATATTAGATGTCACGTTCTTCACTTGACGTTTTCTAAATGTGTAATGTCTAACTATCTGGGGATTTCCTTATGCGAAGAAATTCCAATATTTATTCATTTATTTTTCTCGTTTTAATAATAATTTCTTCTTGTTTATGTTTGTCGCGTATTGTTGTTTGTTTTGCTTAGGTTTGCCATTTTAAATGGCATTGACAATATTTTATTTATTTATTTATTTTTTATTGTTATTTACCTATTTTTTTTATTTGGAAATTTATTATTTGCAGGTATGTAGTTGATATAAGTGCGGTAATACTCAAACGAATGAATTATTTTAATTGATTCATGGAATTAGATGTGAAAATTATTGTGACTCTTCTACGAACGATGAATTTTGTTATTTTGGAATAATAGATAATTCCTTGTTTTATTCCTGCTGTTTTTTTTTGTTGTTGTTTTTTTGCTGTTGTCATTATTTAAAGAATGAAACAAGGAAGTAGCTTTTATAAAGTAACGATAGGAAATGAAAGTCATCATCTGTATTGTTCGAATTATTATTTATTTAAAGAAAAGAGAAAAAAAACCAAAATTAGAAATATATGTAAATAGAAACATTTAATTGAGTGAATAGTGAATTACAAGAATGACGATGCATGTACACAAAGTATTATTATTAATATTTTAATTAATTTTCTATTTTATATGAAGATTTGTAATAATATTTTCATCGTCTCTTTCTCTCTTGTTTGTTTATTTTGAATACTTTAATTGGGTGTTTGTTTGTTTGTCTGTTTGTGTTTTGATTGTGTCTCTAATTAGAAACGTTTTATTTAATATTTTTTATTGAGATTGATGTGTAGTGGTTGTGTGGTTATTTGCTCAATTAATCAATATACTTATTAGTGTTTTAATGCCAGTTTAAGTAGCTGTCAAAGAATCTATTGTTATGATGAAAATAAGTTACTCACAGCAAACAGGTGTTTCCATTTTATTATTTTTTTTTAATTTATTGTATATTTGGCTTTTTTTTTTTATGAATAATAATGATAATAATAATAATGTTAAGCCTTGTTTATTTTATTATTACTGGATTTTTTTTGTTTATAATTTTATTATGTAAAAGCGCCAACACTTTATATATTTGATATCACTGAATTTAATTGCTTAAATTATTATTTAATATAATTTTAATGACGCTAAAAATTCACATAAAATTTTATTAATTATAAATATTAATAATTCAATCCATCTATCCATTCACATCCACCCACCCACAATTAAAATTATTTTTAAGAAATCAATAAATCTTTTTGCTAGGTTACTGTTTGTTGAAATAAAATAAATAAATAAATAATAAAAAAAAAAAATGATTGCAAGGATTATCCCACATTTATTTTTTATCACCAACAGACAGCTTCGAGCTTAAAGCTCCTTTTTAAATAATATATATTATAAAATTTATATTATTTATTGGCATTTGTTGTTACGTTTTTTGCCATCTCTTGTGTTAAATACATTATATTATCGCAAATAATTAATAAATAAATAACAGCAACTAAAATTAACCATTAAATGATGACCAAGTTAGATGATGATGATGATGACAAATCAAAAAAAAAAAAAAAATTAAATATCTATATAATAAAATTCCAATAAAAGTGTCAATGTGACATAAATTTTGATGAGAAATTGACTTGACTTGTTATTGCTAATTTTTTGTTTGTTTTTTTTTTTTTGTTGTTGTCTGTTATACATTGTTGTTTCTATTCTTAGCACCAAAATGTTTTTAGAGTCAGTAAATATATAATAGAAAATGAAAAAAAAAAATAAGAAACGAAAAATCTTAATCTTGAAAGAAGTAATTACTCTGTGTATTGATTAATTAAACAGAAACAAAAACTAATTGTCTTCACTTATTGAAGAAAATAATAATGTTACAAAATTAAGTAATAAAAAAAAAACTAAAACTAAATAATTTTTGTAATTTGATTGGCTGCGTTGTGTGTTCTATGTAATTCTGTCTCTGTATATATACATAGATGTGATGTAATTCGTTAAATGTCGTCTATCCAAGAATAAATTTGTTTGGCGCCATTGTTTGGCTAGATTATTGCTTGTACGACGTCTTTTCAGTTTTGCTTCTTATTTCTTTCCTTTATTTTATTTTATTTAATTTTTTTTTTTTTCGCATTTATATTTTTATATATAGTTCGCTTTTGAAAATTGTCGAAATCAATGCAAAAAAACGAAAAATAAATAAAAAATCAACTTCAACAACAATAATAAAGAAATAAACAATTGTTGTGCGTTATTGTGCTAAGAAGTTTCGTTCAAATTTACTTAACTTAACTTAACTTAAGTAATGCTGTTATTGGATTTGTTTTTAAATTTAATTTACATATTTATTTGCATACATACATAAATATGTATATATATATTTTGAATTAATATTATTTCGAGAGGAAAAAAAAAATCGTCTTCCTTATTTACCATCATACTACTCACTAGAACCTCACTGGCTACTGCTTCTGGCTAGATGGCAATTTTGTTTTTAGTTTATGATTACAATTTTTATCAGAAGGAAAACTAGATAAATTTAAGGAATTGTATTTTCGTCTAGGCATTGCATTACATTACATTGAGTTATGTAATGTTTTTCCTATTATGCTGTTGTTGTATATTCTAGTGGCTAGAAGTACAATGATGTCGTTAGTAAGAATAAAAAAAAAATTGTAAAATTATTACTTAAATTTTACATGGAATTTTTTTTTTTATGAATAAATTTATCACAAATAATAAATAAAATTTATTTTTCGAATTTAATTTATAAATGCGTTGTTTTTTTTTATTTGCAGCATTCATTTGGTCAGTTCAAGTGCAACGAAAGGGTTTGGCAGAAGAAAAGGGTATTATTGGTGGTTATCATTTGTGCCTAACTGAGCAATCCTTAAAAATGGTAAGAATTGGCGGTGAGACAACGTTATTGGGAGAGCCTCGCATGGAAAGCATTGAATTTTTATTGATAACAATACGAAGGTAAATTAAAAAATAAAATTTCATTTGAAACTTTGCGGAAGTCGTGTAATGCTTATTGAATTTTGTTTTATTTTATTAATTTATTAGATGTGGTGACTCACAGTGTTTCTTTTATATGGAAGTCGGTCGGTGTAGCGCAATAGGTGCCGGTGAGTTATGGATGGAAACAGAGGATCCACTAATTGCTCAAACAATGCACAGAACAATTATTAAGTAAGTAAATTTATTGTTTCTCATATGTATTAATTATTAATTAGCAACGACGACGACCCAGTAGAAACTATAATTTGTTGCTATTGCTATTGTGTGTTGTGTGTTTTAATATAATAAAAGAAATAAATTACAACGGTGAGCTCCTTTTTTTCTTTTTTTTTTTTATTTAATTAAATAATATACTCACTCGTTGTAATGAAGTAAAGTGTACTCCACGTTGAATTTTTATTGTTTTATATTATATTGTTTGTTGAAATTTACTATAAACAACAACAAACAAATAAATACAATAAAATTAGATACACAGAAGGGGGAGTTTTTTTTTTGTCGAGGGCACACAATAATTTGACCAATTCGTGCTCTTCAAAAGTCAATTAAATGAAGTAATAATATTAATAATAAAACATTACATTACTTTGGTTGGACTGGACTCTAATAATAATATTAATAAAAACTATAGCAGCAGAGCACGTAGATATTATTATTTAGATAATTGAAATAATAATATTTGTCATATGGTTTGGCTTGGTATTTTGTTGATGATGATTTCTTTATGTAATTATTATTCATAATTCTCAAACATTTCTATAACCTTAGTTTTAACTTCTTAATTATATATTTATTTGAGAATACAATAAAATAATTATTATTTGTTTAGTTTAGACGGTAATGATTGATTGCAATGTACGTACCTGAAAGATAACATTAATAAACAAGCAAATCCATTATTTCTGCGTAATTTTAACATATTTTTAGACAAAATGCATTTGCGTGTATTCATTTAAAAGCACCATAAATATGCAATTTGTAAATAATGTCCTACATTTATAATTATTATTTTTTTTTATTTTTGCTTTTAATGTCGTCCGTCCCAAACATATTTAAAAAAAAAAAAACAACGAAACGTAAATTCAGTCTCACAGAGTAACATACATATGTTTTTGTTAGTTTTTTTTTTTTTAATTTCTAACAACCATCTAACCATGATAAATATCACTTTGTCATGCAAAAAAACATTTTTGTTTTGATTAATGATTATTTTAACAGTGAAATTAATAATAATAACAATAAACAACATTAATAGCTTTAATAATAAATAATGGCACTCTGTGCTTGTGTATAGGTGTTGTTTATGTTGTTGTTTATTTACTTTTCAACTTAATCTCTTTTAATTATTTGATTTCTATCATTACAAGAGATTAATTTATTATTATTATTTTTTTTCCTTTTTAATTATTATTTTTTTGCTTTATTTATAAATTGTTTTGAGGGGGGAGGATTATATGAGAATTTATTAATTTTAACAAATAAATATTTTTCTAGTGCAATGTCTGCGAGTGTTAAAAATCGTGAGGAAAATTTTCCTGGTCCGATGTCTAGAACACGTTCTTCATCGGCAAATGAAGCATCAAAACCGATATCAATGTTGCAAAGACGTCAAACACATGCAGGCAGTAAACCATTAAATTTTTCACCATCAGGTGGTAAGTTTAAAACTTTAATTAATATTTATTTATTTGATTATTATTATTAACCTTTTTAATAATTTTCTTATTAATGCTTTATTAGTATAGAGATTATTTTTATAGTATATATAATATATTATACTATATTATACTAAACAAAAAAAAAAAAAAAGAAAGAAAAAAACAATTAAGTGTTTTTGTCATTTTTTTGTTTTTTTTTTTTTAAATTCATTAATTAATTAAATTTTTCTTTCATTTTATTTGATTTTTTATTTTATTTTTATTTTTTTTTGGCTGGTGTAATTAGATTATGTATACATTAGTACTGATGGTGATCAGAAAACCGATAACTAATTTTGAATTCTTCATTATCTCAAAAATTTTAATTTATAATATTTTTAATATCACAAAATTTAATTAAATATATTATTTATTACTAAATACTTTATTTTAATTTTAATTATATATAATTTTGTAGATATTTGTAATTATTTTTTTTTTAAAATATTTTTCTTTGTGACGGGATTTACTTTTTTTTTATTTTATTATTTTTTATACATAGTTTGATTGCTTTTTATATTTATTTATATTTATATTTAATTATTTATTTTTGTTTTTTATTAAATTAATTTAATTGATAAAATTCTATAAATTTTATTAATTAAATGATAATAAAAATACCAATATTATTAATTAATTAATTAATTAATACCTTTATTATTATTTTTTTTATTAACAATTAAAAATAATTTTTAATTTTTGTGAGATTTTTTTTTTTTTTTTTCTGTATTATTAACCAATAGTGATTTTTTTTTTCTTTTTTTTTTGGAAACTAACAAATGTAGAGTAGTTTTTATGTAATTAATAATTCTTCTCGTTACTTTTTTGTTTAATTATTTCCTGAAAAATCATAATGAATTATTATTATTATTATTATAATTATTAAAAATCAAAAAAATTAATAAAAAAAACATTTCTTTCTACAATTTTATTAATCATTAAAATATTATATTTATCAACAAACTCATTTTTTTTTTTTTAATTTTATTTAACAATTATTATTTATTTTAATTTTTTTAATTACTAACGATTTTTTTTTTTTTAAATTAAGATGAGAATTTAAAAATGAAAAAGAAAAAAAAAAATTAATTAATTAATGAGTGAGAGAAACACAAAGTAAATACATTTTTGGTTGAATTTTACGTCGTAATGATTTTGTTTACTTGAAATTAAATTATCAGGTGTTTTCGCATTTTTTTTTTATTATCTTAAATAATAATATGATAGATGGTTGTTGACTTATTTCAATTAAAAGTTTGTTTTTCTCTTATTCTCCTTATACTTTGTTTTTAATTTTTGTATCTGCGAAATCAATAATTAAATTTTAAAATTATCAAATTTGTTCTGTCTGCGAAAGTATTAATTAATTTTTTTTTCTCTTTTCATTTTACTAAAATAATAATAAATGTCGTCGTCGTCGTCTTCATGTTTTTACTGTGTTTACGCAGAAATGTTTAAAAAAATTTATCTTGAAAATGATTCAATTTCGTCGTTGCGTGTTCGTTCATTATATTTTAGTAGATTTTTTAAATTATTTATTTATTTATTTATTTATTTATAACTCACAGAATTAATATTTATTTTTTAATTACTAAATTACAAAAAAAAAAAAATTAGATGGAAAAATGCTTGTGATGATTATGAATTGACTATATAAATATTAATTAATAATTAAAATATATTTTTATTTATTTATTTATTTAATTGGTTTTATTTTACAAATGCAGTAGGATGAATTAAAAAAAAAAAAATAAAATGTGAAATTCAGAGCAGCAAAAAATGTTTACAAAAATTCATTAAAATTTCCTTTGTTTTTTTTTATTTATGTTAATTTAGAATTTTTCAAAATTTATTGTGATTTTTTCACCTATGAATGTTTCTGTTTCAACATTGCGAAATTAAAAAATTTACAACCTTTTTGGCTATAAACTTTATATTTATTAATTTATTAATTAATTACATCTTTGTCTTTATTATTATTATTATTTTTTTTTTTTTTGTAAATGATTTCTTATTTATCTTGTCGTTCCATAAATGTTTTGTGGTCATAAATTATGACTTTTTTTTTAGAGAGAATTTTTTTTAAATGAAAAAAACAAAAAATTTAATGAACAAGAAAAAAAAAACCGCTCTGAGTGTTGCATTATTGCATTTAAAAAAGTACTTATAAAAGTAATAAGTAGCAATTAAATGACTTATGAATAATTAAAAAAAAAAAAAAAATGAAATGCAGGAATTGCATTAAATTTTAATTGTATTTTTTTATTTTTTTTTGGTGTGCAAAAATGATTTATTATTATTACATTTATTTTGAGCAAAAATTTAATTTAAAACAATATATGAATATTTATTTAATTAAATATGAGATTATAAAATAGTATGACAAATGTTTATTTGGCAATTGGGCCCGTGTTCCCTATTTGCAGAAAGTCCACCAGATGATATTGCAGAAAGTAGTGCATCTTTTACAACTTTACAAACAAATGCAGTTGTTGAGTCATCTCATTTAAATAAGAATGGTGGGCAAGGTGGTGGTGGTGGCGTTGGTATATCACCATCATCTAGTTATAGTGGTGAGATAAATGGTAGTAGTGCAGGAAGTGCTGTCACAGTGATACATGTCCATCGACGACAAAAAAGTTTACCATCACCACCACAACAAGTGGTGGTTGGTGGTGTTGTCGGAACAAATAGTGGTTTGGGTGGTAATGGTGTCAATCAAATTTCCAAACATCATAAAGATTTATCTGCATCAAATACATCAATAAAAGCCGGTGGCAGTATAAATACAAGCTGCTTACCCACAACTAAATTAAATACATCTTTAACAACAATATCATCAACACCAATATCTACTATAGCAACCAAAGTCGCTACCTCCTCATCTTATAATAATAATAATAATAATATAAATACAAATAGTAATAAAAAGGTTTCTGGTAGTAATGTGAAAAGTACTATTACTACAGCTACAACAACTACAACAACTACTACTACTACTACCTCCCTTGACACAATTTGTAGTAAAACAAATAGTACCTTGAATAATAATAATAATTATGTTCCAATCACTGTTGACACAGCTAAAAATGCCACCGCACACCACAAAAATAAAAATCATAACAATAACAACATCAACATCAACATCAACAACAACAACAACCACCACCATAATCAGCCACCATCAACAGCACCAATAAGTACAACTGTTTCAACAAATAATGTACTTCCACCTTCAAGTAATAATCAACCATCAACGGACATTTTAAGTCATCACGGTAAATGGATATTTTTATCTATTTTGTATGACTTTATATTTTTTTTATTTTGAAGAATCTGAAAATTTATTTTTATTTTTTTTTTATTAAATTTTATTTATTTATTTATTTCATTGAAAAAAAAAAAACATAATTTACATAAAAAATTTCGCTGCCACGCGCGCTAAGCTGCTGCTTTCAAAAGTTACAAAAGATTTTTTTTTTGTTGTTGTTGTTTAATGTAAAATGTGTAATTTTTTAAACTTTTTAATATTTTAATTAACTAACTAAATAATATTTAAGTGACATAAAATAATTTATTTGTTGTTTTTATTCAATAATTAATAATAAATGTTTTAATATTTGCTGAACATAAAATCGGTTACTACTACCTACCTACTTACTACTTACTATGCCTTAAATATCGAAAAGATTCAAGAATTTAATTGTTTTTTTTTCTGTTTTATTTTAATTATTTATTTAATTGTGCAATAATATTTAATTTTGTTTTTGATTTTTAATTTTTAATTGTTGCGTTAACGATGCAAATTAATTTTATTTTTTTTTTTGCTCCTTTTTCTCAATGTTTTTTTTATTTAATTAATTAATTAAACGCAACCTATAACATATTTTATTTTCTATAAATTTTTTTTTGCTACTTTGCATTGCATATATTGGCTAATTAAATTATTTTCCTTTAGTTCTTAATTTCTTTATGAATCAAAAGAAAAATTAGTATTTATAAATTTTGTTGTGTGCGATCTTTTGTGATTGATTGAATGAATGAATGAACTAAACTGAGAGGAAACGAAAATTGCATTATTGGCATTTAATTTTTTTTTTAATTTTTTTTTTTAATTGGCTTTTATTTTATATTCATTGGCATTTTTGAAACATACTTTTAATAATGATTTTATATAATAATTGTATCGACGACATCATTTTCTTATTATTTTTATTTTTTGCTCGACTGAAATTCATGATTTTTATTAATTATAAAATAAATACGTAAAATTATTCATCGGATTATTGTCAGTTATCGGACTTGTTTGATATTTTTTATTTTTATTGAAAATAAATATTTATTATAAACAAGTCAATAAATAGAAATAAAAAATGTCACCAACAAATATAATTGTTATTGGTTAAATAATTAATTAACACTAATATTTTATTTTTATTAAAAATATTATTATTTTTAAATTATTATTATTGATACACAATAATAGTTTAGTTATTTGATTAATTTAAAAGAAAAATGAAAATTAATCAGTGACACAACAACAGAAAAACAACAACTGCATTAAATAAAATTCAATTTAATTCCTTCTGTCGTTGGCTATATTCAATAATAATTTTTTTTGTATTTATTTCTCTTTATTGATTACTCAATTAATGATTTTTATTTTTTAATATTATTATATTTCTCGTTTGTCGTCGTTTAATTAATACAAAAAAAAAAAAAAATGACTAAAAAAGTGGAGTAAACAAATTGTTTATACATTAAAACAACAACAATAACAACAAAAAAAAATATTTCATTCAATTAATTCACAATAAATTACTATTAATTTTGTTTAATTAAAAAAAAAAAAAATAATAATAAAGGAAAGGAAAGAAAAGCAACAATTCCTCCTATCCCAATTATTAAATATTTTCCATTTCTTTGTTCTCTCTACGTAATCAATTTTTATTGGCGATTGTTATAATATTTTTTTTTCTTATATTGTGTTTGGGCGTACAAACTACATAAACGATGGGAGAGATTTTTTTTTTTTTTTTTGCAGCGTTATAATGGGAAAGAAATATGTAAAATAATTAAACTGAAACTATTAAAATGCGAAAATATATATAAACAATAAGAAAATTATTGATGAAAATGATAAGAACTCAACATAAATGCATTTTATGTGCTTTTATTTATTACTTTTATGTTTTATTTTTATTTTTTAATTCAAATGCATGCAGCTCAATAATTTTGCATAAACTTTGCTTGATTTCTATGTTTTTTCTTCATTTTTGTTTTTATTATTATTAATATTCTTCAATTTCCTTATAAATAATTAATATTTACGCAAATATTATTTATGCTTAAAAATGAATGTTTTGTTTTTTTTGTCTGAATTATAATCATGCTGTCTTTTTATGATTATGATTTTAATTTTTTTTTCTTTGTTTTTTTTTTATGCTTTCATTAAGAATTTTTTCCATTTTATTATTTTTATTTACTAAATTTTTATTAATAATTGAATTGTTGTGCCTGTATCTTCGTGATCTTCATGTTAACAACAATTTTATTATAAATCTCATGGATAAAACTATAACATAAAGAATCTGCTGTTTTATCAACATAAATTAATGAAACCGATTATGTTTTAATTTTAATTTATTAATTAATTTACTCTATTGTTGTTATCCGTAATCAACAAGTTGCTGTTGAGGGGTTGTTTTTTTCTTTTCTCTGTTGTTTCAACTTTGTCGTCGATTTTATGTTTTATGTTTGATGTAGGATTTATTGTTCTATCTATTTATTATTTTTTTTTTTTTGTTGTTACTTTCGTTACGTAGTTGAATTATTTTGATTTCTGTTATATAAACGAACCGACGTTGCTTTCTTTTAAGATCTGCGAAATAAATGATTTTTTTTTTTATATATATTAGGTTATTTTGTTTATCTGTATTATTTCTTCTTATTATTACTTACTTGCTGCTACTTTTTTTTTTAAATCAATTTCAACATTTTAAACATCTTTGCATTGCATTATCATTACCATTACCATTATTTTGCCTCCTAAATTACATATAAATATATATATATATATATATATAGCATCATCGTCAGTTTTCAACAGTTTAATCAACATGACATCCTGTAAAATACAACATCGACAATTATTCATCAATCACACATTTATTTCAAGATCATCATCGTTATCATCATCAGCATCTTTTACTCATCATCAAATTGTTAATAAATAATTTAATTAATTAAAAAAAAAAATAAAGAAAATAAATCAAATGATAATAATATAATTCAATTTTTATTTTTATTTGTAAATATAATAAAATGCCCCAAAATTAATTAAATTTAATTTTGTTTTAATTATTATTTTTTAATGTAAATATAATTTTCTGTGTGTGCGTGTGCGTTTATTCTTTAATTTAATTTTTTTTTTTTTTTTTGCATCCTATTTATTAATTTGTAAATAAAAATGTAATAAAAAAAATCAACTAATAATTAATTTATTTAAATTTAGAAAAAGAAAGATTTTTTTTTTGTTTGTATTGCACATTTCACTTTATTTTTTTGTATACACAATTTATTTTATTTTCTTTATTAATTTATTTTATTTTATACCAACCAAATATCGTAGCTAATTTAATTATTAAACCAAAAAAGAAATTGAAATTATTATTAAATGAATTTTTAATTTAAAGAAAGAAAATATTAAAAAAAAAAAAAATAATAAATTTATATAAAAACATTTTTAAAAATGTATAAAAAAGAAACAAATTATTAAAATTATTTTTATTTGGCAAAAAAAAAAAAAAACCAAAAACAAAAAAAAAAAATTGCTATTATTACAGTACTATTAGCTGCTGCCGCTGCCGCTTGTTCCTCGTCGTCGACTAGTTGTTGTTGTAGTAGTTCAGCATCCTCAGCTACTTCCATCACATCATTGACAAATAATTATAACAATAATACATATAATAATAATAATAACAATAATAATACTACAACAGCATCTGGTGGTTTATCTACTACTGGCTCATCAAATCATCATCATCATGTTCTTCATCAACCACCACAACATCAACATCAACAACAGAATATGGTTTCACATCAACAACAATCATCATCTGGATCATCAATAACAACAGCTACATCTTTATCATCATCTGCATCATCGACGTCTTCATTATTATTGACACGAACTAGCCGTAATCCACAGTATCCGATGACGGCGCCTCTTATGCGTCCAACGTTGGGCTACTGCTTATTGTCGACAATCCAACAACGTCGACATTCGGTTTCAGGTATCACAATTATCACAAAAAAAAACATACACAACACACATTTGTTTTCCGTATAATTATATACATAAATATCTTTTCTATCACTATTCTTTGTTATTTTTTTATTTTATTTTATTTTTACTATCTCTATCTATCTATCTATGAAATATTTAATTTGAGTTTTATATCGAAACGTAAAGAGAGACATTACTTTGGACTATGAAACTACTCTGTCCAAATAGTTTTTTTTTTCTTTAAATTGTATTTTGTAAATTTTGTCAAGCTAAGTAGATTTTAAAATATAAAAACAATTAATTTTTATGTTATAACAATGTATTTGAGTTTCATAGTTTAGTATTATCATCATTATTATTATGTGTTGTCATATTGTTGTGTGTCACTAATTCATGTTTAATATTTACTATTTATAATTGTAAGTGCTATGTTTGTATTGTTTTGTAATTTTAGTTTTTTTTTTTATAGTAACTATTTTATTGTAATTATTTTTCAGTTTAATTACTAATTACTAATTATATGATAATATTTTGTTGTGTAGTAGTTTTATCGTCGTAAGACTTGGTAAGCTCTCTTCTTCGATTTCATTGTATTTGCTACGGTGTAGTTGTTCAAGTACGAAACGTTTAAAATACTTATGTCAAAAATATCGCGTAAAAGGACGGAATTTTTTTTTTTTAATAAACATCCAAATAAAATTATATTATTAGTGTCAAAGTAAATATTTTGGTTTTTCAAAGTATTTCGTGTATGAATTATAACAGCAGCGGAAGTGATAAATCATTTCGCCTACAATATATTCTTTTTATATTACTATTAAAATGCTTTATATTTACGGTTTTCTGTCTTATATGTACATACATTTAAAGTATCTTTGTTTTGTAACTATAATAATAATAATAATCACAATCACAAAGAACAACAATTCATTCACTTAAAAATGAAATTAAAAATAAGAAAATTATAGAGTAAATATAATAAAGCCTAAAGACTGACTTAACACAATCTGTCGGGTATAATGTGTGTGTGAACTTAATAAAGAAACACAAAATCTTATTATAAATTTATGTCAACTTTTTTTTTTTTCGCTTGTTATACAACAAAAAACAAAACGCACATTATGGCCAAAGATTTTATTTTTTCACTTCAATTTCTGTGTTCATTTCACATTTCATCTAAGATTAAAATTAATTCAATCATTCTTCTTGGCCTGGTGTTGCTGCTGCTGCTGCTGGTGTTTTTTTTTTTTTTGCTGCCGTTGCTGGTCATTATCGTTTTCATTATTTCATTGTCCGTCCGACACGTTAACATAAATAATAAAATATTAACGTTAGTCTTCCACGTCGCACTCGTGTCTTAATTATGATAATAATGATGATGATGACTTATATATATACACAGAGCATTGCTGCTGTTTAAATCTTTTTATTTTATTTGTATGAAAGTACAGACAACCAGATACTTTTTCATTCATACGATCGTCGTTCAGTTTTGTTTAGTCCATCAGTCATTCATTCATTAATTTAGTTTTTTATTTTTATTTTTTTTTTTTTTTTTTATATATTCATTCATGCTTAGTTAAAATAAAAATAATACGTTACGTTTCGTTGAAGAATTTGCGTGGCGACAAGAGAACACAACTAGACTTTACCAACATTATAATGCATTTAATTCATATTTAAGTGTTGGTCGGTCTATAAGTTCTGGTCTGACTCAGGTTTATTCATTTATTATATTTTAGTGCATTCATATTTTTTTATTTTTAATCATTAATAAATTCTTGAATTAGTTTTATTTTATTTTTAACTAGCATATTAAATCCGCCTATTTCTACTATAACAATCTCTCCAATTAAAAAAAGAATATATCTTTTGTATGGCAAACACTTATTAAATATATATTTTTAATTTTAACATTAGAATATTTTATTATTTATTGTTTATTAGTGCAAATGAAAAGTTAGGGCAAAAAAAAAAAAAGAAAAAGAAATAAAATTATTAGTATTAATGATAATAAAAGTAAATATCGTTTATTATACATGGAGGTGGAGTGTTGTACAGTGTACAAAGGCCAGAATAAGTTAAGGAAAACTTTACTTAATAAGTAGAGTAAAGCATAAAATAAATAAATAAATAAATGAAAAAAAAAAAAAAAATAATAATAATAAATAAGTAGGAAGTAGAGTGGTAGTAGCATAAGAACTTAAAAGATTTAGATATTTAATTTCTTTTCATGTTTTTTTTTTTTTGGTTTTCTTTTTTTGCTTCTTCTTTTTCTTCTTATTTCTTCCTGTTTTTTTCGGGTAATAAAAATCGTTGAATTATTATGGTTTTTCGTTTTTATTATATTTTATTTCGAAATTTATGATAATTAAAATAAAAGATTAGCAAAGAAATTTATATGTTTTCAGATATATAGATTTGATTTAATAATATTTGAGGTGGAATTTAGATTTGTAATAAGAAAAATCTTCATCTCCCACTTGATAAATATTTTGAGATTATTTTTTATTTTTTTTTTTTACTTACACAATTATTAGAGGAAACGAATGAAATTGCATTTGATCTAGTTGGCATTTAAATTATAAATAATGAATATAGTTTAATTGAAGTGGAATTTAAATTGATTTTATTTATTTTAATCATGAAAGTACACAACAAACGCTTTTTGTAAGAATAAATAATAGATAAAAATTAGGATATCATTGTTGTCTTTAATCATAAATAGATTAGATTAATATTTTGTTTATTATGAATCTAAAGTAAAAAAAAAAAACTTTTTTATTTCTTTATATCCTTGTTGTTGTTTTTTTTTTCCGTGCTTGTCAAACTTTTTACTTTTTTTTTTGCTACTTTGTCTATTGGTGTTGTGCGTACTGCCCTAGCAAAAATAGAAATTTGAAATAAAATGATAAACATTCATATATACAATGGTAACATAACGCATAACGCACAAAACATACGATAAATGTGCTTATTTTATTGTAACGAAGACGTGATATGAATTCTAGTTTTCTTTAGATCGACATACAGCATAAGCTTTGACTTATTTTTTATTTCCAAGTTTTCGGTTGTAAGGAAAAAAAACTTCTTAACTTAAGTTAACATCGGTTTGAAGGAATCGTATAGAAGTGTGCTTTGACAAAATAACGCGTTATTATATGATGTGTGGATATGGATTTTGTTTATTTCAATTTTATGTATTCAGGCGTGTGTTCCTCTCCTTAGTTAGCCAATATATATATATTTATTTATTTATTTACTTGTTTTTTGTTTTGTTTTTTATTCTTTGGTGTGATCACATCATAATATTATCGTTGAAGTCGCAAATGATGCTGTGCTGGGTATCTGTAGATTTTTATTATTATTATTAGTATTGTTATTATGTTTATTATTATTATTTTTTTTTTTATATGGGTTTGGTTGGTATTATTATTATTAATATTAAAAGAAGGGTAGATAGACAATTTTTTTTTGTTGTGTATTAAATAAGAAAACAATATACACACAGTCACAATTCATATACAAATCATCTCTACTTCATATTATCGAAATATAAAAACAAAATATATAAAAAAATATGAAAAAACAATGAATGTGTGTTATGATTTCAAAATGAGATGGAAAAAAAGAAATTGATCGTAATAGTAATAATAATCATATGAAATGCGTATTTATTTTATGTATTATTATTATTATTATGATTATTATGATTATTACTGTTATTATTCGATATTTTTCGATTATTATATATTACAACAAATGGAAGTAGAAGAGGAAGAGGAATAAAATATGTACTAATAATAATAATAATAATAATAATAAGAAAGAAAATAATCATGAGAGATTTTCTCATATATGGTACATCTATGTATATAACAGAGGAACTCTAAACAGAGAGTATTATATCTGGGCATAGATATAGAATATGTATAAATTTTACAATATTGTCTTGTTATTTATTTTGTGTACGTGTCAAATAATAGCTTGGAATTATTTCTTTGTTTTTCCTGCATCTTAACTTGTCTTGGCTTTTCTTTTACCATTTTCTTTTATTCTGTTTTTCTCATTACAACTTTTTTTTTTTTTTTTTTTTTTCATTTACCATTAACAACATTATTCAAAATCTATGCTAAGTGGGAAAACAAATAATAAATTTGATGAAAGGTTTAAAAGAAAAATATATATATATGAAATCATGATATTATACAAACGAAACCAATTCAGAATTTCCATCATATTATTATTATAGAGAGATTTTCTTCGTTTTCGTTTTCTACATTTTCCTGATCTTTTGTTGGTCATCAAAAGATAGATGATTATTTGTTGTAGTTTTGTTCTGGTGTCTGTTCATCTTTAACAATATTGTTATTTTGTAACTATGTCTGGATATTTTTTTCGTTTTTTATTTTAATTTGTTGCAAGGATGCAACGTGTAACACACAACAAAAAGGATATTTAATAAAACAACAACGTTTGAATTGAAATAAAATTCTTAATAAATAAAATAATAAATATAAAATAATTACTAATTAAAACTAATATTATTCTATCTATTTATTGCAAATGTTGTTCTTTCTTTATATTTAAATTAAAAAAAAAAAAATTGTTCCTTGTCTTATGTGCTTTTTGTTCTGTTGTTTAACTTTTCTTTAATATGTGAATGTTTGTTCAATTTTTTTCTTTTTTTTTTTATTCTCTTCTTTCGTGCATTATATATTGTTTATTTACTTTGTACAAATTAATTGTATATAATTTACATTTAATTGTTTTTGCATCCCATGTTCTAACATTTTTATATATATATATATATTTATTTTATTTTTTTATGTTTTTAATTGGTAAATGAGTATGCAAGGTGTAGTAAATATAATAAGTATATAACACTTAAAATTCATTTATCATGTACAATTCTATACATTCCTCTAACAATTCACCTACCTAGCTGGTGGGGCAACAACAACATATACCCAACACTTAATATACAATTTTTTTTTTCTTTTTGCGTTTGCTTACATATAAATTTCATATTTTTACATGATAATATAATTTAGGATACATAAAATACGTGTTTCAATCGTTTTATATCATTTCGCTCTTCCAACCTTAATGTAGCAACAACGGGGACAGCGTGTCATCATCAAAGGGCTCTGTCCTTGCCAAGTGCAACACCAACACTATCAAATTATGGTAGTAATATAAGTAGTCATGGAGGCAATGCGGTGAATACTGGTGTAGGTGGTGGTGGTACTTCAAATGCAGCATCAAATATAGGAAATTCGTATCAGCAACAATATAATAATCGTCATCATCATAGTTTAAGTAGTTTTTGTGCTGCATCAGCAGCAACAATTGCTACAGGAAGCATTGGAATTAATGGAACTAGTGGCAATCAACATAGTGGAATGACAAACAGTCCAAATACATTAAGTGGAATTCAACCGATTCATCAACGGACTAGGTCACTGCCATTAACTGAGGAAACTGCTATACAATTGCCAGCTCCGCCCATAACCAGAGGGATTAATCGTTCCAACAATAATTACAGTCATCATCACAACATAAAGTCGTGTTCGCAACAGCATTTTATGCTGTCATCGACAACATCGTTGGGCTCGTTAAATAATAATAACAGTTATCTTTCAACGATAAACAATTACTGCAATGCAGAAATTAATAACAATACTGCAGGCACAACATCAATGGAGAGTATTGTCGAGGATGATGTGGTCGATCATGTGTCAACAACAATACCATCATCATCAACATCACAGGCATCGACATCATCATCACCGTCTCCTCCGCCACACGCACACCTTCCACCTACATCATCCAATCATCATTCGGGTACATTCATCAAACCATCATCATCGACCGTGATGGGTGGTGGTACATCATCATACACATCAATGTCACCACTAGCACGGAATTTCGCTGCAGCAACGTCAGTATCGCCCTCGTCTTCTAGTATAACTGCTCTTCCGGTAGCTTCGCGGAGTATGTATCTAATTAAATATCACATATTTTTTTCTTTCCCCCTTTTTCTAAAATATATTTTGGTTTTTCTATGTTCTTTTTTTTTATATTTTTTCATCAAATTTTCTTCAAACCGTCAGTTTTATCTTTGTTAAATATTTTCCACAATGTCCTTTTCTTTTTTATTTTTTCTATCATGTTTGTTTTTATCTTTACTTATCTATTTAATTTTTTTTTTTTTTGATTCTGCACAACATATAACGAATCTATTCGTTTTTATTCTTTAAATTTAAAAAATAAACAGAACAATTCATTGTCAATGTAGAGTACAATTTATACAAACACCACCTTATGACAGCAAGATCAACAACATAATTGTGTTTATGATTTGTAAAGACTTTTATAATGCTTTATTGTTTTCCTTCCCGTTTTATGTTGTCTATGTTTATCTTCTTTTTTTTTAAGTTTAATATAAAATATATGTTTTGTGTTTTGCTTTTCTTTTTTTTTTTTTAATTTAAATTTTATTTTAAATATGCTTTGATTTGTTTTTTGTTTTTAATTGCTTAATAATTTTTAATTTTTTTATGTGTTCAATGAATGAATAATTAAAAACATATGTTTCTCTTGTTTGTTTAATGTTTTATGAGAAAAAAAAAAAAGGAATATTATTGCAATGTTATCGTCGTTTTTTTTTCATCTCTTAAACTTTTTTATTATGCTTGTTATTTGATTTGTGATTTGTTTTATTAAATATTGCTGCTTGACATTTAATTTAATAACTTGGGAAACTTTACCAAATATATGTACGCGCGCTGCTTTCATTTGTCTAATTAAAAATCATTTATAAAACTGTGTTGCAAGAAGTTTTCGAAAATATAAATGTGGGTAATTACGGAAGTGTTCAATTTTTAATCAAATAATTTAATCGAAGTGATTTTTATTTTCTCCTTCTTCTGGTTATTACTCTTACCCTCATCATCTCGTCGCTTATTTAAGTCTCTTAATTTAATTTCTGATAATTTTTTTTTGTGTGATTCAACGAGACACTGTAAGGACATTAAATCAGTTTTATGCTTTTTTATTAAATAATTTTTAATTTTTTTTAATGTAACAACGAAAATAATTAGTGTGGATCCCACAGGAATTTATAATCTCTATCAAATTCTATAAAAATGTGGTTATATGTAGGCTACAAAAAACAAAAAACGAAAAAAAATTAAAATTTTAATTTATTTACTCTAATATTGTACAGACAATTTTTTTTTTTTTTTATATTTAATTTAATTTAATTAATTCGCTTGTATTTATTAATTTTACAAACAAAACATAAAATATATCAATTAATTTATTTTAATATTCATTATTTAATAAATGTTATAAATATATATATATAGTGATATAGTGGTGTTTTGTTGGTTGTTTATTAAAAAATATAAAATAATTGCACAAAAATAAATACACACAACAATTAATTTAATTTTTTTTTTGTTAATTTAAATAAAAACACAAAAACAACAATTATTATTTATTAAAAAAAAAGAGAGCAAGTGGAAACATATAATTTGCTCATTATTATACACAAAATAATATATTTATTTATTTGTTGGTTTGCTTTATATAGAAATAACGCGCCTAATAATTTTTAATACACATAAATCCTCTAAAGTTTTTAATCAATTCAAAAATATGTACATAAAAAAAAAATGTTTTTTATTATATCAATTATTTTTATTTTATTCTCAATTTATAAATTTTTTTTTTTTTTTTGGTATGATAATGCACGATTTGTATATTTTTTTTTTTTTTTTATGAATATGAATGTGAATTGAAATGATTAATTAATTGATGGCAAAATAAAGAAAAATCAAAAAGAATTTTCTATTATTTAAGGCATTAATTACAAACAAAAAATATATTTTTTATTATAATTAATGTAGGCACTATAATGGGACGTGAACGCTGTGATAGTTTGCCATCGCGCAATCGGACCATAAGCGAAACATCAAGTGTTACAAATTCAAGTTTGGCGAGTAATTCTATGCCACCGCCAAGGACAATACCTTCATCGATTGGTGGCCGCCCTCATTCAATGTATAATAATCGACACAGTCATAGTCCTCCTGCAAATTCTTGTCCACTAAGTCCATCGACTGGTTGTTCCGAAAGTGATGGATCATCGTTAAGCATTGATGAGACTGATGGATTTGTAAATCCCCATACACCAGATGATTATTATATGGGAAGGTACACGAGGTAAATAAAATTGGAAAATAAACTCTGTGACGTGAGTTTTTATTAAACTTTGGTTATTCCTTTAGTCACCTTACAACTAGTATACCTGAAGAAATGGATTATTGGTACAATGAAGTAGTTAAGAATGATAATGACAAACCCAGTTCTATGGATAAACAGTCAATAAATAATAATGGTGGTAATAGTAATCTGCATAATAGGTTAGGAATGCATACAGGCACTCTTTCGTTACCTATAACGAAGGAGCACACGACACGCAAAGGTAGTCCAGCGCCACAATCAGTGGGATCTACTGAAGGCACATCAGGTTATATGGAAATGCACAGCCCTTGTGGTAGTTCACCAGGTGATCCAGCAGGATCAGGCTACATGACAATGTCACCAGGTGTTGATTTTTCACGAGGGTAAGACTAATTTAATTTTTTTTATATTCCCGTTTTTATTGACTGAGTTTATATTTTAGAATTTACACAAGTAGTTCGGGAGCCCATAGTCGTGCTTCTAGTTTAGCTGAAGAAACTGCAGACGGTTATGTGCCAATGGGACCTCCGCAAACAGATGGATATGTTGATATGGATCCTACACATAATCACCATCAACATCACCCACATGTTCTTCATCATATGAGTCATCACCTTCCTAATGCTGGTGGAATGAGTTCAGCTGCATCAAGTTGCAGTATTACTAGTGGTACACCATCTACTGATATTCGTTTTGCTGAATATCATTTAGATAAAGTTACATCTCGTTTTACACCTGATGAAGATGAGTCAAGCTCACTAGTTGAGCGACCGATTCGAGCATATTCTGTAGGAAGTCGACTTGAACATAATAAAAGAAAATTGCGTGTGGATATGTTAAATGCAGAACATGCAAATTCTCGAGTGCGAGCTTTCTCAGTGGGAAGTCGTGCTAAAGTTCCTCGTTCGTCGTTTACACTACATCCATCTCAAGGTGTAGGAAAATATATAACGAATACTCAGGATAATGCTGCTATGATAAATAGTACAGGTAGTGGAAGTGGAAGTAGTACAACTGGTGGTTATACCGTTACTGTGAAAGGAAAGAAGTCATCGAGTGCACCGATGCTGAGTAGTCACAAATCACTAGGTTCTGTTGATCCAATGGATGATTTAATGGAAATTGACTTCTCAAAAACATCAGATAGAGTTTCCAATTCACCAATGAAAGCATCACTCCCTGTCCCAGTGCCAATTACTAGAAAATTGGATCCTATTAGCTCATCAAGAATGATGGATTTATCTCCAAAGATGACACTAAGTCCTGGTGAAAGAGCTGTTTCAGGTTATGTTGAAATGAAACCAGCTGGTCCCCGGACAACTATGACGATTACGCATTCAACAAATCTGCCACAATATTTAACTCGTCAAAAAGCACATGAAGAAGAAGATGAATATCTGGATATGCGACCTGGTGCCGGTTTAGCTAAATCTCCAAGTCTTTCAAGTTCGCCTATAAAATTATTGAATACGCATCGAACAAATCAACTTTCGACATCATCGTTAGTTGGATCACTAGGGAAAAATGCTGGTATAAATAGTAATGATTATATGGACATGTCACGTTTACAGGACAAAAGTCAAGTGCATGATATTTCGAAAAATAACATTGCATCACCAAAGAATTCATCTGATGTTTACCTTAATATGAGCCCTGGAGATAGACATATCGATAAAATAATGGAGGTTGACCTGCCACAAGCAATAAATGCTCCAGATGAATACATGGAAATGTCTTGGGAAAAGAGTAGCAGTAATTCTTTAAATAGTAACAATACTAAAGATAAGCCAGCATCAGAAGAATATATAAATATTGACTTTAGTCGTAAAGATGCAAACTCATTTTCATCTACACCAAATAGAGAAAATCGCCTTAGTTCACTCCCAATTGCAATTCAATCAGCAAATAAAATGTCGTCTAGTAGTCGATCAGTTGGATCAAAAGCTGGAAGCGGCCCTATACCAGGTTACTTACCATTAAGTTCGAGTAATAGTATTACGAGCATTCGAGGAACATCGAGTCCCGCTCGTAGTAATATATCAAGAACTCGATGCGATTCTAAAGATAGCGGAATTGTGACACCATCTGGGTCTCAAGCAACTATATTTCCTTTTAGCCCAGGCAGCCCAATGAAGCCATTTTCGTCTTCAAGTGGAGATCAATATGACGCTAATAATTTACCTAGAAAATGTTTAGTAGATGGAACATCGGGTACAATAAGATTATCAGAGGAAGAAAGTGAGAAAGAAAATAGACAAAGTATACCACCATCTCCATTAGAATCACCATCGGGTCCATTTCCTATAAGATATACAAGTGATCCCACAAAAATATTAAATACAAGTACATCGGAAGTGAAAAGTTTTTTACAAACAAATAATCTAGAAGAAAAACAAGTTGACACACTAAGTAATAATTATGCGGACATGACATTAGGAAGTAACAAAATGGGTTCATCAAGTTCACTTAAACCGAAAATAATAGAATACGCTGATTACGTTAATTGCGCACCACCCACTACTCACTCTGGATATGTAACACCAAAAACTAATTCAATGACAATAGTTTCGACTCCAGAAGAAGATATGGCTGGTGATTATGCAATTATGGATCCAGTAAGTGCACGACGTATGTCTTCAGTAATGACTACTTCAAATTCGATTCAAGATGCACCTCCAAAAAAGTCTTTATTGGTTACAATAAACAATAATAATTTATACAGTAATATCAATCAAGATAAATCAGGAACTGCTGTAGCAGTTAGTGGTTCATCGCCAACATCTGCAACTGGTTCAGTTCCTCTTATATCGAGTGGTTTTCGACCAATATCATCAAATGTAGATGAGATGCTGATAAGGGGAGGCAATTATAGTACTAGTAAAATAACAGGAGGATCAACAAAATTGCTACGCCAAAATACAACAGATAGTTCAGGGTACGAAGTACTGAGTGTCCAATATGGAGGTAATTCTAAACATTCATTGTCGAGACCAAATTCGGTAAACAGTGAAAAAATTTGTCCTTCATCCAAAGGTAGTTGCAATAGTTTAAATCGACCCAATTCTGCAAATTCAGATCGCCTCCCAATGATATCTGCGTCCTCGTCTTCGTCAACATTATGCGGATCGACTTCATCAACAACATTGTGCAGCGGAATGGACAGCAAAAGTCAGAGTCCTTCATCTTCCGCAATATTAAGCGGCAGTAGACCGCAGTCTGTGGGTGATGCTGGCTCTCGACCTGATTCAGTAACTTCACTAAGCGATCCTCATGTTACTTCAAGACCACCATCTGTAAGTTCAGAGCGTGAGCTTCATTATGCTAGTCTAGATTTACCGCCGTGTTCCAGTCAACAAAATTTTTCAAATCATATTTCCGATGACGCCTTTAATGAAGCCGCTTCACCAGTTTGTTTAATTGGAATGAGTGGTTCACTTTCGAAGCATGGTTCTCTGTCTGGTGACTCATCTTCAACAAGTCCCAGTCCGAATACAGGCTCTGGCAGTGGACAGCAACAACAACCAGCATTTACCTACGCTAAAATAGATTTCGTGAAAAGTGAAAATCTTAAAGCCGCCTCTGCAAGTGCTGGTCCTTCTGCTTCAACCTCACAACAAACACTTATTCCACACAACTAACAAAAGTATTAACCAGTTTTATGATTAAGAAAAATAATTGACAACTAAATATATTATGATTACAGTGAATAATTATAAAATTAGTTAAAAATATAAAAAGAATTTGTAAATAAAATTGAAAATGCAACAATAGTTTGTAATGAAAAACAAAAAAAAAAAAATTAAATAAAATAAAATGTCGTTAATTAACTAAAATAAACCGTAACCAATACTGCCACAATAATGAAATTTTAAGAAATATTTAAATTAATTATATTATTAATAAAATATATATAAATAAATAGCAAAAAGGGAGCGTAGGTGGTACAGATAACGAATAATAACTAAAAAAGTAATTAATATATAAACAATAGATAAATAAATTGTAAGGAAAGATGGAAATGAAATATTCATTCAGTAAAAAACTGCACACAATGTCGTTCAAACAATTTATTTTTCGTTTCTCCTTTTTTTTATTATTTTTTTTTTTTGTGGACATTTTGTTGTTTATTAATGATAAAAAGAAAAGAAAAAATGACGACTTATGCCAAAATAATTAAAAAAATAAATTAAATTTCATGGTGTTACGTTTAGTAAGCATTTAATTGTTTCCTATGCCACATCACTACCTATTTAGATAAACGAATTATATATTTCAACCTAATAAAACGTTTTCCAATTTAATTCTGTTACGAGTATCGTTCGTGCCATATTATGAAGCTGAATATTTTTTTTTTTTTATTTTTAAAAACCAACCACACAACAGAATAAATAATAATAATAAATTCACAAAAGAAGAATTTATTTTTCCTCTGAATATTTATATCTATATACGGCCGCCTGGAATGACGTTTAACATTTTTTTTTTTTTTTTACAGACGTCTTTATATTACGTTAAGGTTAAATTGAAGTAGAATGTTAGGTCAAAGTGCACCAAACAGGTACTAGGTACTAAGATTTATATTAAAAAAAAAAAAAAAAAAAAAAAACAATGAATGCTGCCACACTGATAAGCAAACTTTTTTTCTTTTGTTTTTGTATATCAAAGTAGTACCTAAAGTCGAAAGCTTAATGAAACAAGATCAATTTATGCTAAAGAAATAAAAAAAAAATAAAAATTGTGTGCGTGTGTGTGTCAAAAATGTACACAAAAAAAAAAAAATAATAAAAAACTAAAATTAAGTAAATAAAATGCTAGAAGCTAGAAGAAAAATAGTTAAATGAAAAATAAAACAAAAAAAAAATTAATTAGAATTAATTAAAAGAGAATGAAAAATAAAAGGGAAAAAAAGGAAAAAAAAAAAAAAAACTAAATAAAATTTAAGTAAATAAATTAATAAAATTATAATTAATTAAACTAAATAAATAAGGAATTTAACTTAGGAAATTATTTAATTATAATTAATTATTAAAGTAATTTTTAATTTTTATTCTTTTTTATCTTTCATTGATTTATTTCTATTAAAAATTCCTCAAATTACAAGACTGCCATTTAGAATGAGAACATTTTTATAGAGGGATGATTGGAAAAGTTTTTCTTTTATTCTTTTTTTTTTTTTAAGTAAATTACACATTATTATTATTATTATTATAATTTTTTCTAGATTAATTATGCTAAAAATAAAAAAAAATATTATAATAATTAATCGTAATTATAAAGTTTTTTGCTTAACAATTTTAAATGGATTACGGCCGCGCGTAAAGATGAGAAATTTTACATAATTATGATGAACGTGTTGAAATGAATAAAATGAAATTGATTGCTAAGCTACTATATAAATATATAATTTTTGTCTATCAATCATTTTGCTTGCAACAACCAAATAAATAAATAAATCAATTAATTAATTAATTAAAATGCGTGTAAAACGTGTTGCACGGATGATCCTAACATTTAAATCAAATAATGTATGGGTTGGTGATTGTTGTTTTTACAGCTTTAATTAAAAAAAAAAAGAAGAAAAATGGTGAAATATAATTATTGAAATTAGTTAAATATTTTTATTGTTTTATTATTATTATTATTGGGAATTTAGGATATATGGGTGGGTGTTTATTTTATTATTTTTTTTATTTTAAGAGAGAAAACCTTAACACTATTATAATTAGTTAATTTTGATAGAAAAAAAAAAAAACGGATCATAAAATCCACATGTGTGTTCGGTTTGTTATTAATTTTTATTTTATTTTTTTTATACATGATAAAACTTTTATTATTTGTTGTTGTTTTTCTTTAATTAAAATTTTTTCTTTTTCTTGTTTTTTTTATTTTTTTTATTGTTTTTTTTTTTTTTACCTACCAAAATATATAAAATTAATTAATTTTTTTTTTGTAAGAAAATTGAAAAGAAAAGAAAATCTAAATAGGAATAATTTAAGAAAATAATTAATAAATAATTATTTATAATAATAATAATATTAATAATACTAATAATGAATTGAGTATAATAATTATTAATTAAATTTAATTTAATTTTAATTAAAAAAAATAAAAAAAATCACAGAAAATGCAACAAAAAATATTTTTATTAATATTTTTCCTACCCCGTTTTATTTTTTTTTTTCTTCTTTTAATTTTAAATTTAAAACTTTTATTATTGGTTTTTATAACTAAAATATTTTATTAATTAAATTTAAATTTAATAAATAGTAATAATAGTAATATAAGAAAATTAAATTTAATATAAATAAATAAGTAAATAAATAAATAAATAAAAAAATGCAACTCAAAGTGTTCGAAGTGTGGCTATTTTACAAAAAAAAAAAAAAAATAATAATAATAATAATTCAATAAAATTATAAATTAATTAATGAATTAATTAATAAATTAATTAAAAACAGACTAAAAAAAGAAAACACAGTATAAATGAAATATATTTATAAATAAATAAATAAATTAAAAAAAAAAAATTGTTTAGTTATAAATAAATTAATTAAATAAAATTGAAAAAAAAATTAAAAAAAAAAATTGTATTTTGTGCGTGTGTATGTCTGAATATTTCCTTATTTCTTGTGTTTCTTTCTACAAAACAATAATTAAAATAAAAATAAATTATTCTTTTTAGGTTAAGGAAAGTGGATTAAGGAGAGATATTAATTAATATAATTAAATAAATTAAATAAATAATTTCATTCATTGATTATTGATTGATTTGTTGACGTCGTTATCTGTTATCCGAAATGATTATTTATTAATATTAATTAAAGGCAAAATATTAAATTAAAAAATAAATAATTAATTAATACTTGTGCATCACATCTGATTTAGTTATTAATTAATTTTTGCAATTATTACATAAATTTATTTTAGTTTAATTAAATAATTTACACACAAAGAAAATAGAAAAAAAAAACAGAGACAGAGACAGTACACCCGGTACATATAAATAAATAAATAAAAATAAAAAAGAAGCTTTAATTAGACGCGCGAATTAAAATCTCTTGCATATATAATTATAATAAAATTATTTTACTCCTCGCATCATAATTTTTCTTGTTTTTATTTAAAATTAAAATCAAAAACAAAATACACACAACCTATCTATGCTGCTGTTTGGAGGAGCGCATAGTCACTAATTATTTTATTTTTTTATTTTCTTTTTTAAATTAAACAAAAATAGTTAATTTTTATAAAAATTAAGTTTAAATAAATAAAGAAAATAAATACCAACAAGAAAATAGCACAAAATATTTAATTAATTTCTTTTTTATTCTTACGTTTATTGAATGACTTAAACGTTGCATAATTAATTAAATGAAATTACATTTAAAAAAAAAAAAAAAAAAATTCATCTAGTGTTTTAAGTACAGCAAATATGTGTTCCGTTTCTTCGATTATTAATTTTTAATTACTATTAATTGCAAATGTTTTATTTTTTTTTTATATAATTACCTTCCTCAATAATTATTTTATTTTAAAACATAAATTATAACTACCTACACACACACACCCTTATTGTAAACATTCCGAAATAATATTGAAAAATAGAATTAAGATTTATTTTAATTAATTAAAAGCAGCAGGGGCAGCAGCTCTGTGTGCAGCTAAAACAAACACTAATAACTTTAATCAATTCAATCTCAATAAAAATAAATTTGTTATCCGATAATTATGTGTCGTGACACAAACCAATAATAATTTAGTAAAGTTTATTACTTTTTTTTATTCTTTATTTGCATGGTGCTAAAGTTAACTTTTGAAATGAAAATAGATAATTAAATAATTAAGCGCATGGTCTATTTTTCCTATAAAAAACAACAACAAATATTTAATATTAAAATTAATTAATTAAAATTAAATTAACACAATACTGCCAATTGTAATTATTTTCTTTTTTTTTTTTGTCTTCATTTCTCAACATCATATTTTAGTTATTATTATTATTATTAATTATTAATAATCATTATTTATGTTTACCTATAAATAAATTTAAATGAAATTTGTAAATTAAAAATTAATTATATTTATCTAAGATTACTAATAACCACAACAACAACCACTTTATGATAATTATTTTATTGTAAAGAAATATAAAAAAAAAAAAATTGCCTAACCGAAGACACAAAGTGTATTCACTAAAAAAACAAAAAAGAAAAAAAATTTAGAAAATATTTAATTTAATTAATTAAATAAAAAAATGAATATTTTTTGCGCGCGCGCCGGTGTGTATGTGTATTTTTTATTGTCTTTATGTATAAAAATACTATATAAATATATATATATAAATAATTGTAAAAACATATTAAACACATTTATTAATGAAAAAATATTAAAAAAAAAAATCATCATACCCGGATTGTACAGTTTTTAAATTAATTACTTTGTATAAATTAATTTTATTTATAATAATGATAATAATAATAAAAGCAATTTGCTAATTTACATTATATATATATATATTATTATTATTATTATTATAAAATCAACTTAAATAAATATGAATATTGAGAATGTTCACTTTTTAGATAGCCAATTATACAAGAATGTAATTAATTAAATTAAAAATATTTATTATAAATAAATAAAATAAATATATAAATACAATATCATTCACTTATTAATAAATCAAAATATAAATAAATAATTAATATTAATTGTATAAAAGAAAAATGAAAGGTAAATTTATTATTCTTATATATTATATACTGGAGTTTAAGTAACTTGAGTGTGTTTGCTTGTATCATTTGGTGGATGTCATTACTAAGAATGTAACATGATTTGTGGTGAATATAAAAAATATAAATTGTGTACTTGCTAAATAGTTATAATTGGAATTTTATTTAATTTTTTTCTTTATCTCCTTATCCTTTATATAATAATATGTAATATTTATGTTTCTTGGCTATGTTTATAAATCACCAATTAATATGTTGAATAATTAATTTTTAATTTGTTTAAATAAGAAACGAAAAATAACAAAACAAAAAAAAAACATATTCTAATTATTTATAATTAATTAATTAATAAATAAATGAATAAAGTGAGACAGAGAGTTCCTTTTTGTTATATTTTTAATTTTTATTTGTTTTTTATGTTAATTTAAATGGAAAATAGAAGAGAGACCTCGTCACAGCCATTTTAATTAATAATAATTAAAATTAATTAAAACTGTAATTCAGCTATGAAAACACATTTTATGTTGTTTTTTTTTTTCTTTAGTTTATTTAATTTGCATTACGGAGAATATTCTTTATTTAATTATATTTATAATGGTAATAATTAATAAATGAATTAATTAAACAGAAAACAGAAGAAATGATAATTTAATAACATGAATATATTAAAATGATTGTAATAAAATAAAATAAAATAAATTATGAAATATTATTATTTAGTAAGCAAAGAAAAATAAAAATGAAGAATTAAAGAATAAAATATAAGATAACTTTAAAATAAATAAACCGAATAGTCTTTGATTTCTTTCTTTTTTTTGTGTGTGCTACATTTTCCAGTTTTCCTAATGATTCATCAATTGGTTTTTATGATTTTGAATTTTTTCAGAACCTATATATAAAGCTGAATTTCTGTATTCAATGACTATAGGCTACATTATTTACTTATTCTTTGTGATATGATAATACAGCCACTTGAATTTAAATTTTGTCATTAGGTTCGTCGTTTTAGTGCGTTGATGTCCAGCATTTTACTAGAGTACTAATACTGCCTGCAACAGAATAAAGTTTTGGGACCGTGGAGTGTGGATATGTTTAAAATAGAAATAAAAGAAAATAGTATTTTAGTTTGTCAATTGGATTTTTTATTTATATTATTAATATTATATAACTCTAATATATAATTAATTTCTAAATATATTTATTTGCATATTTAATTTCAACTTTTTATCGTTCGGTCGGTCTCTATCTCTCATCGTTTTCACTCATTTGATTATCCTGAATATTTAAACCGTTCTCCATGGTCTCTACGCCATCAACTATTGTCATTTACAAATTAACAAATGTTTTGTTCATAAAATATAATTTAATTAATTAAAAATTGGACACACACACATTTAAAATAGAATAATTAAATAGAAAAATTAAATTAAATAGTGGAAAAAATTAAAAACAATGTTGGAAGGTAAAAAAAGAGGAATCCAAGTTCTCCCATTAATGTTTATGTTTTGTACGTTTTAAGTACGAAAGCTTCGCCGTCAGGGGATACTTAATTTAGTTATTGTCATGTGGTTGATTGGTGCTAGCTGATGCTGAGAGATTAAGAATAGAGGTGGATGGGGCACCGCTACCAGACGTTTCCATTGGTTCATCTTCTAAAGCATCGTTTAAAGAGTCAGAAACAGCAGATACTGCCAATGATGAGGCCGAAGGCGCTGTTAAATTTAAAACTCCGCTAGAAGCCGATAATGCATCGTCAATCATAAGTTTGGGATGTTTTGCTGCTGGCGGTGCAACAAGATCGGCAATGGAAAATTCCATACGTTTCTTCGGTGGTGGGGATGGTGTTGGCTGCTGACGTGATGGTTCACGAACACTGGATACTGCTAGGTCTGCTGCACTAAATGGATATTTTAATGGTGGGGCTGGCGGTGGAGGCAAAACGGCTGGACTGCCGTCTCGTGTCGATGAAGACTTAGGTATAGGGGAGGAACTAGCTGTTGGAGATCCAATGGATTCAGTTGCAGTCGACGACGGACGTGAAGAGACTTTCGGAGGCTTCATCATCATAGCCTGGAATGCTTCCTCTTGCATTTTAATTAAGGAAGCTGCAGACGATGGGGACATGTACATATTATTAGCCGCTAGAGTAGATTTGGCTAACGGATCGGGAATGCCTCCTGGATATTTAGTGGGATGACCAAACAAGGCTGCCATCTCTTTGGCAGCTGCCGTTGCAGAGTTAACTGATGAAGTTGATGAAGCCGATGGCGAAACAGACATATGCGGATAAAGCAATGAATTTGAGTCAATAAGTCCAGATTTTGTGCTAGGCTGTGACGGCGAACAAGTTGTGGCTCCCCCAAAGAGAGCATTTAGCTCTTGTGATAATCCAGCGTGATTAGTTAGCTTGCCACGATTGTTTTCTGCTAACTGTCCACCAGAAAAAAGGAAGTTTTCTATATCTGATGGTTTTACTGTAGTTTGGAAGAGGCTGCCTAGCATATCAGCTGCTGCTGCGGCCGCAACAGCTGCCGCATGATTAGGGTCTGTCGAAGAATTGGATTTTTTTCCACTTCCACTTCCTGTATTTCCAAGAACTGGTGCAAAAAGTGCAGACAAATCGGGTATTGCTGGAATACTGGAAGCCAATGCAGAAGCGGTCATTGTGTCGCCTCCCATTTTACCAAAAATTGAGTTAAAATCGGCTTGTGCCTGTGATGCACTGTTGATATTTTTTCTCGACGATGACGAAGCCATTGTTGAAACATTGGATCCGGACGATTGACATCCCGACGTTGCGGCGACTGCTGCAGCTGCTACTGCGAGTTGCTGTTGCATAATATATTGGCTTAGCTCTGGAGACATTTTTGAAGCTTGCAGCATATGCGCTAATTCCAGCGATGAGGGCATGGATTGCGCTGCTGCAGCGGCAGCTGCCATATGAGCAACCTGGGCTTGTGCTTGAGCTTGAGCCTGTGCTTGTGCCTGTTGAGCCTTTTTGCTAGAACCTTTCTTCGTCGACGATGAAGACATTGATTGTTGTTGAGCTGATTGGGCTGCTCCGAAAGCAGCCATTTGAGCTGCCATATCTCCACTCATGCCCAAAGCAGCCGCTTGTTGCAATAATAGTGACGTATATTCTGGCGATTTAATAAATTCACTGAGTCCAGATTTGTCAGCAGATTGCATCATTCTATGCAATTGTCCTGCCATCATATCTTCCATATCAAAGTAATGTTGCTGTTGGGCTGCAGCAGCGGCGGCCGCTGCGGCATGATGTTGGGCTGCCAGCGTTTGTCTTTTACTATTCGCTGATGTTTGAGTAGCTGTCATCATCCCTCCGCTATTTAAAGAGGAAGAAGTTATCAACTCTAGCAATCGACTGTCATGATCGCGGTGATGTGACGAATGTGCAGACTTGTTAGATTTGCTGCGAGACGATGATGTCGATGAAGTCTCATTTGACTTCGCGGATGATGGTGCTAATCCTGTGAAGGAGAATAACATAAGTAAAAAGTTTAACTCACTGTTCATAAAATTCAATCAATTTATTTATCTCGAACAAATAAATAATGAAGAGAAAAGAATAGTAAATAACATTGGGGTTGTAATACTTGGTTAGGACATTTAATGTTAGTATACGAAAAAAAATTAGAAATTAGAAGAAAATACCTTGAACCATCATCATATTGTTAAAGAGTTCTGGCGATTGGGTTAACAACATTTGACCAAAATCACCTTTTTCAAATTGTGCCATGAAATCTTTTAGCTCTTTTAAATTTCCACTATTTCCACCACTGCCTCCACTTGACGACATTAATCTATCAACATTTGAATCACGATTTGAACTACGTGAACGAACTACCTCGTGGTTTCCTACATTGGACGATTGCGATGGCGACGATGTCATCATGGATAAAGAAAGAGGTTGTTGCTGGGAAGCAGTAGTAGCTATTGTTGATGCCGATAATGTTGGCGTTATCGTTGTTGAAGACATGTTGATAGCTGATGTATTTGAGACAAGTGATAACGGCGTTGTTTGATGAGATGAGGAGATTGGAGATGATTTTGATGGAGTAGTGATACTTGATGCGGAATTAGCAGCATGCGCTGCTGTTAATGTCCAAGGGAAATCTGCCGACATTGAGGCATTGCCAGATGTTCCATTTTTATGCTGTGATGATGTAGCTGTGGCCGGATGCGAGTGCGCTGCTTGCGTTTGAAACAATGCAGAAAAATCACTTTGCAAAAGACCAGGTGGCAATTTTCCAGCGAAATTATTGAAGAAATCTGTCATATTGCTGGTGGCGCTTGTACTGTTGTGATCTGCTCCACCACTTTTTACACTGTTTGGCGTTAATCGACTTGGGCTGGAATTACGGTGAGAACCACTTCTATGGTCAATTGTACTTAAATCAGCTGCTCCATATTTATTAGGACTGGGCGCAGGCGAATTACGTGTTCTTGAAGACGTGTCTGACTTTGCAGGCGAGGGGCTAGCTCTTATAGGTATTTCAAATTTAGCAGGACTTGCTGAATTTGATGGTATAGTAATAGGACTGTCGCGTGGAGAAGATGATGATGTTGTCGATGCTGCAGCATTTGACACATTATTACTAACGTGACCGGGAACTGTTGGAATAACTAATGAGGAAGCAATAATCGATGGATTCATATTTAAACCAGAAGGCAAATTTAATTGTTGTTGTAAAGAGGAAATTTGACCTAATTTCAATTCCTCTTGTAATTTCATTTTATCTGAAGCTAAAATATCTTTCTCGTCTTTGGACAAATCATCAACTAAATTAATCGGAGGAACGTGGCTTTGTTGAATTTGTTGTAAGCTCTGAATTTGCTGTTGTTGCGATTCAGCAGCTGCTGCAGCCGCAATGGCAGCTGTTATAGCAGACTGAGGTGGTTCAAAATTATCCTCTTTTTCTAATCCTAACAAATCTCTAATCCAGTTCCACAAATCAGCATCATTTTGCTCTTTTGGAAATTTTGCGTAAAGAGTATTTTTCAGTTTCTCAATGTATGTTGTATCATCACGATAAATAGATGCAAAATTAATAAAATCATTGAGAAATTTTTTGTAATATTCGACACATAACCGCATTTCATCACGCATATCATCAGGTAATGTAGGATCCTGATTTACAGAATATGACATTAGCATTGGACGTCCATATTCCATTTGTTTTAATTCAGGGGGAGGTACAACCCAGTAAGCAATTATACCCGATTCTAATGTTGCATCTTCAATATTATACGGAGCTAGAAAAAATTAATAAGCCGGTATTAGAAACTAATTTAATTCTTTTATTCTTTAATTTTTTTAATTTAATTAATTCTTTTGATAAGTTTCCACATACAACAAATAATTCCAATACAAGGCGTGTAAGTAGCATCGGAAGGTCCTCTCATTCGAATTTGATAATCTAATTGAGCATCACAATCTCTGAGTGTCGGTTGCGCTTGTGCTTTTGGATGGGAATGATACCAACCGACAAGCTGAACATTTTTCTTTAACATAGTTTTTTGAATGTCTAACTCAACGTCATTTGACCGATCTCGATCACGTTTTGTATTACGACACGGAAATGCGTGTGTAATTGATAAATCTAAAAAAAGGAAAGTAAATAAAAAACGAATAATAAATAAAAGTAATTTTATTATTATACTATGTGCATTGACATCCCATGTTCCTCCTAAATAACCGCAAACTTCACTATGTGTCAAATGACAATGGAAATCCATAATTAATACTGCTGATGTGGACAACGAAAGTAAAAACGGTTGCATTTTGTTTATGGTTGTAAATGGTACACATTCTACTAATGTATTTGCATCACTGAAA
Organism: Ptychoptera albimana; assembly: GCA_961205885.1. Lineage (NCBI taxonomy): Eukaryota > Metazoa > Arthropoda > Insecta > Diptera > Ptychopteridae > Ptychoptera > Ptychoptera albimana. Next base: position 9,855,495 of record OY540801.1, on the reverse strand, counting down.
ATATATAATCAATCGAAAATATCTGCATGAAATAACATTTATTAGATAATAACATTTGTAGACTTACTGAGGAATATTACGATTCAAAACTGTATTATGAGGTAAAACATTTCGTTTAGGAGGTGGCGGCGGTGTTGGTTCCTTTTTCTCATTCTCATTTTCACAGTCTTCTAAATATACAAAAACATAGCAATATTTTCAGTTTTTAATGTTTTTAGCGAAAAGAAAAAATTTACAAAACAGAACAAACCTTCACTCATTGTTGCGTCTTTTTGCAATTGACACTTTCTTAAATATGTTGCTTTGTATGCATCTAATTTTTTACCCTTATATTTAACAGAAGCCCATCCACAGCCAGACTTCTTATCTGGATTTATAATTCTTTTACAATGTATTGCCCATGCACTTGGTGAACAAAATATTGTTTCAGTTTCTTGCGATTTAATTTTACCATCAGACAGTAAATCACCAACAAATTTTTGACCCTTTATAATTTAAAAATAAAATTATTTTATTAATTAATATATATTATATAAATTGTATTTACTAAGTATTCTATAGTCATTGCTGATTTTCCTGGTTGTAACATATTTGCCGCCATTAGCATTGGTAAAGTAACTGTTCTACTTGTTCCGTTATTTATACCAAATTTTAAGAGTGCACGTTCATCTTCCTGTAAAATTGTAAATAAACATTATATAAAACAAAAAATCAAATAAATTATTTTTGTTAAATAATTTTAAAAAAATTGTGGGCGAGCTGGGAGTGAACCTAACCTCATCATTTTCTTCATCAGCGCCATCACTATCATGTTCTTTCTCTGTTTCATCTTCTGGTTTTGTTGACATTTTACAATGTCTATTATTTATAAATACTGCACTTAACTATTACTTAACTTAATTATTAGTTTATTTTTAAAATATTACTTATCTTACCGTCTAATTTTTAATTAAATATACTAAACTTTATTTTAACTACAATTTTCCTTTATCTGTGCTTCTTTATTATAATCTAGCGATAATCTTGTTCACATATAGTTGTAATATTTATTATAAACATTAACTTGATTACTAAAATATATATTTAATGTAATTTATAAATACATCAATTGTATTTATATGCAGTTTTATTCACATTTTATCATTAATATATTAATTAACTTTTGTAACAAACATTTAAACGCCGTCAACGTCAAACAAAGTTTTGACGTTTTGATGTATAAAATCGGCTTTTTTTCATCTCTTTCTTGGCACTGTTATTACTTGCTTGCACTTATTGCATAGCAAGTAGTAGGCACTGAACGTTTCTAGCTATAATATTGCGCAGGGCTTTGCTTAAGGAATCCTCGGTGTCTTCTTGTACAATTCCAATATTTGACAGTTTATATTTGTTATGATTTGCTTGCTCCCCTATATTTTATCAAAATAATGGATTTAAACGTATTAAATGGAATGTGTAGAGGTTGCATGTCAAATAGTAATGAGGAATTACGACCATTGTTCGAATATAACACGTTTGAATTATATGCAAAATGTACTTACATGGAGGTAAGATGATAAACAAACATTTCAATAAATTAAGATAATAATTTCATTTTAGGTTCATAAAAGCGATGGCTTTCCTGATTCAATATGTTCATCTTGTTTAAAAAAATGTTTGTCGTGGCTTGCGTTTAAAGAACAATGTGAGAAAAGCAGTAAAGTCTTTCGTAATATTCTTAATAATAAAAGCAATAGTCAGTCTTTAGTTATTGATAGACACTGTGATGAAATAGAAAATCTAGATGATGATTCAGATAATGCCAAAGGTTTCAGAAATTCTTATTTTTATATGTTGAAAAATATTAAATTATTGCTATTAAGAATTACAGATTAAAAGTGCGATGAACTTTGTTGAAATAATAACCGAAGATAATAATTGCTTGGAAAGTAATCCAGATTCTTCAAATGATAGCATAGCAAGTCATTTATGTGTCAATAATTCTAAAACAATGTGTGAAAAATGTGGTAAAACATATCAAACTCAAAACAAGTGTGGTTCTCACATTAATACGAAATATATTGATAACAAAGAAGTCTTTTGTAACTTATGTAATATACTATTTTCCACACCGGGTAATCTGAAGCGTCATGTAAAAATAAATCACACGAAGAATGCACAAACCCAACAGTATCAATGTATCGAATGTGACAAATCGTATAAATTTCCATCGTCCTTATCAAAACATTTACTTATTCACACAAACGTCAAAAGTTATATATGCGATACATGTGGTAAAGGATTTGTCCATAAAACAGGTCTACAGGTATTCAGAGTTTTCTTATTGTTACAATTCCTTTAAATAAAAAATTATTTGCTTTTAGAGTCATTTATTATCTCACTCCAAAGAAACACCATATCGCTGTACTACCTGTGGTAAAAGTTTTAAAACGGATTCTATGCTAAAGATACATATCAGCCGACATGCCACAATTAGAAAATATGTTTGTTCAGAATGTGGTAAAATGTTTTCCACTTCTGGTGAACTCGCTACACATTCGCGTACACATAGTGGCGTACGACCTTACAAATGTGAACACTGCATCAAATCATTTAAAACAATAAGTCAATTATATGTCCATATTAGGGTTCATACAGGTGACAGACCATTCTCGTGTGAATTTTGTTCACAAAAGTTTTCAGCACAAGAGGTAATTTACTAATTAATTTATTGATTCTATAGTAATAAATGAATTTATTTTTGAAAGGTATTAAAACATCATAGAATGATACATACTGGGGAAAAACCTCATAACTGCAATTTATGTACAAAAAGTTTTCGACAGAAAAGTACTTTAAAGACACATATGAAAGTACATAAATTGTAAACTTTAAACCATAAATAAATTAATTATTTTGTGTAATTAAAGATAAAATATAGTCGAGAATCAATTAAATATAATTAATAAAAGTAACATTTATTTTTGTAACATTTGGTTCTTTTTATATTTAACATTTGTATGGTTTTGTCATACAAAAGTTATGGCAACACCAAATGCATTTTAAACAAAATTTATATTTCTTTCCAAAAGATAATATTCTTGCGTCATTTATAATAGAGGAAAAGTAAAATATTTACCGATATTTGGTAAAAAATAAATATATAATCAGTAAATTAATTATAATATGACAGTTTAATTAAAAGGTAATTTAAATCATATATAATAAATGTCAAAATTTTACTAAAGAAAATTTCTTTTATAGATTTAGTGAAGAAAATATTGAATCCTAACCTTAAAATGTCGCGGATATTTACTCGTTTTGTGAATTCTTTACATAAAAATATTAAAGTGAAAAATCCTATAAAAACACCTACATTTCGTAATGTTAGCAAACAAGCCGAAGAGCCTGGACAAGGTAAAGGTCCTATAACGTGGAAAAGTTTGACAATAGTTGGTGTAGGAGGTGCTGGAATTTTAGGGTTTGTCTATTATGTGAAACAGGAAAAGGAAATGGGTATGCTTACCTTATTAATTACACGAATAATATATGCGTAGTGAATAATATAAATTATATATTTTAGCTCTAATGAAGGAACGTAAAAGGATGTTAGGTAAAGCAGCTATTGGTGGTCGTTGGGATTTAGTGACATCCGAGGGTAAAAATGTAAAATCAGAAGACTTTTTAGGTAAATGGCTTTTAATATATTTTGGATTTACACATTGTCCAGATATATGTCCAGAAGAATTAGAAAAAATGGCATTAGTTGTCAATGACATAGGTATGTAATGGTCTTTTCTAAAGCTAATTATAAGATTCTCCTGTTTTTACAACTAAATTATTTTGAATAGAAAAAACACCAAAGAGTCCAGCATTGCAGTCATTATTTATAACAGTTGATCCAGAAAGAGATTCTAAAGAAATTGTTGGAAAATATGTAAAGGAATTTTCACCAAAACTGCTTGGATTAACAGGCACTGTGGAACAGATTAGTAAAGTTTGTAAAGCCTTCCGGGTTTACTTTAGTGCTGGACCTCGGGATGAAGATAATGATTATATTGTAATTTTAATTAATTTCCTATATTACATATTACTTGGCTCTAACATAATTTTTGTCTATTTTCAGGTTGATCACACAATCATTATGTACTTGGTGAATCCAGATGGTGAATTTGTTGATTATTATGGACAAAATCGTAATCGTGATCAAGTAACTAGTTCAATATTAATCAATATGGCAAAATATGATAAAATAAATAAAAAATCATGGTTTGATTAAGCCAAATAATATTTAATTTGTATTTAAAATTAAAATATTACTTGAAAAGTAAAAAAAAAAAAATAAATATTTATGTAATGAAATGAAGTGGCGTTTTCGACTCTAGAATTATATGTTTATACCAATTTCCTCTTTTATTTTTCTTATTATTTTCATTTTTTTGAACAAAAATTTATTAATACGTAAAATGCCTTAATTAATATTTGAATGATTGGTTGAGAGAGTATGTGTAGTACAAGCAGCAGCTTTAGATGAATAATAATGGTGGCAACATGATAAATTAATTAATAAATAATTAATAAAACTGTCTGTAAAATAGTATTAAAAAGAAAAAACAAGTAGTAAAAGCACTGAGCTAATTTCATTTAATTTTTAATTTGTTTATTAATTAAAGAAAGAAACTAAACAAAAACAAAAAGCGTTTTTTTTTTGATTTTTAATTATATATTTATTTTCCTTTATTTACTTTCATCTTTTCTTTTAACTTTATATAAAATGATTTTTCTTTTGAATTTCTTATTTACTTTTTTTTTGCATTTTAGCATTTTTGGTTCATTGTAAAATTCTTTTCTTAAAATTTTTCGAATTTTTCTTCTTTTTTTTTTTCGCTAAAATAATTGAAACATTTCTTTTATTATTTATTTTTTTGTTTGTTAATTATTCAAAATATAAACTTAAAATTATTTACATTATATAACATTTTTCGTTAATTAATTAATTAATTGAATTTATTTACATAATTTTATCTACGCAAGGGTTTTTTTTCTTTTTTTTTTTGCATTTTGCCGTTGGCGGTTCTCGTTTTGTATTTATTGCGTCAGAAATTTATAATTTTTTCTTTTTTTGGTTTTTGTTAAATTTTAATTACATCCACGATGGGAATAAAAACTTTGTGTCATTAATTACTTTATTTTTGTTTTGTGATAAAACCGTTGTGTTGTGTTCATTATATATAAAAAATTAAAATATTTATCCTAAAATTCAGTTGATGCTACGCCACTCCGTATAATTGTTTTTCAGCATTTGTCGGCTCCTCACAATCAAACGAAGCTAGCATAAGTTCTGTGAGTAAAAGTGAGAAAAACCATTTTTTTTTTTTGATTGTTTTTGCTTCTCTATTTTATTCCACTTTACCTGATTCACTCAATAATGTACAATTTTGTATGTGGCGTGACAATAATTCAAATTCACCAACATCTGGTAATTGTGTATTCACGTCGCACATGTGTCGTGTAAAAGCACCAACAATCGCAGCCAAACGGTCAAAGGCAGCAATATTTAAATGTCCATTCGGTAATCTACGATAAAAACCAAACAACAAAAAAAAAAAAAAACAAAAAGAAGGTTTAATCAAAAGACAAAAATAAAAAATTCGTTAAATATTAATTAACTTGATTAAACATTCGTCACGTGCTGTCAAAGCTAATCTGACAATATCACCGAATACTGGCAGCACAACCCATTCACCAGAACTGGGCTTTGTTAAATTATTTGACGATACTGAATTTTTTATACACTTTTTCTCTGTTATTATACAATCATTGTTCCCAGTTTGTTTAATCCATAAATCACCACAACCCTCTGCATGTTTTTGCATACAATCTAATTGCTGACATGTTGTTGATAATTTACTCCACTGTTAACAGCAACATGGAAACAGGAAAAGGATAAAATATATTAAAAATTAATAAAATAATTAATCCAAATCGATTTAATTACGTAAAGTACAAGTCTGTTATGTAATATTACAGATGCTATCGTTTATTAGCTACTGTATTCTAATTTTTAATGAAACACACAACGCACACACGCACACAACAATCCTAGCCATGTACAAAGGATATCATTATCGTTAATATTTATCGGTATGTTATCGGAAAATAAAAACATTGTATAATCCTTTCGTTTAAGGATTATTATTCGTATTATTGGATATGGATATTATTTTATTTTATTTTATTTTTTTGCGGAATAATCTACACTTCATTATCACGAAATTAACTAGTTTATTCATACAATTTATATCAATAAATTGTTACCCTTGATAACATTTGACGTTTATCATGGAATAATTCAATTCGATACACTTCTATATACATTATTTCTATGCTTTTACATTTTCGTTATTTACTTTTCAATTTTTTTTTTTTTTTTTTGGTTTTGGTTTTGTTTTATCAGCGAAAATATATTACAAATAATTTTCTAACATAAAAAGTTTTGAACACACAATAATAAATATCAATAAAATTAATGAACTTTATGTATAAATATCTATTTACTATTATTATTATTATAGTTGTTATACAAAATTGTTTTAAAATTCAATAAATTTACGTTTATGGAAAACTAATATTTTTCTATCTCTATTTACTACATACAAATATATATTTATGTGTTTAACACAATTCAACTATTATGTTGCTGCTGTTATATTTATTTAATAAATAAATAAATAAATAATTTTTGTTTGATGTTTTCCTATTATAACTACAAAATAGTGTTTTTTCGGTGTGTTATGTTTGTTTTTGTTGTTGAAAAAGTAAAGAACAGTGAAAAAAATTTTTTACAAAATCTAGTGAGATGTAATTAATAAACGTTTTGTTATTATAACAATATTTAATTGATTATAAATTCGCGATAATTGTCTGTTCAACCAATTTGCCTATTATACCCTTAATAATAATAATAAATTAATGTTTGTTTGTTTGCTTTAAATGTGGTGACAACATGAAATGAAATGAAATTAATTCACACTTTTAGTATTATTAAAAATTTTATAATTATTGTGACATAGAATAGTTTGTACATTGTTTAGATGGGCGTTTTATTTAAAACTTTATTACAAAAAACAAAAAAAAAAAATCTTTTATTGTTTATTTGTTGGTATTTTAATTATACTTGTTGAATAAAATGTAAGAGTTTACTCGGTTAAAAAATATTTGATCGTCATAAAATTTGTAACGACTTAAAACCAGGCGCCTCCACTATTATTATACAACAAAAATAAAATAAAATAAAATAAAAATAAAAAACTCATCAAAGCTCGATGTGTTTTTATGCTTCTATACTATTGAAATACAATTTTCATCTATTTTTTTTTTTTTTTATTATTATTATGGAAAATGCATTAAATTTATTTAATTAAAACACTTTAATGCACTTTTTAAGTAAAAGTTTTTTTTTCCACTGTTACTAACTTGTCTAACATAAATTCGTCGTACACCTGCAGATTTTCTAGTAAAATTTAATTATTTTAATAATTAGTTTGAAACAATCAAAATATTTAAAAGTGTAAAAATGTTTTTTTTTTTTTTTTTATGAATTTTCTAGTGTAAAAATTTTTTGATGGCAGACAGATGTTACACGAGAATTGAGCTTTTTTCGTAGTTTACTGAGTCGTTAAAGTATAAGTAGATGTGCTTTAAGTAAGTGTACCTCTATTTATTATATAGGAATATTATTTTTAATTTACGAATTTATTTAATTAACAAGTTTTTCGTGCTTTTATGTTTCGTTTTATTTTGTAACTTTTTCTCTACCGTTATTAGTTTATTAACTTAAATAGGATTTTTTATTTTTTTTTATCGAATTACCGTGATTTGTAGCCTCGCTATTGGTGGTATATCTAGTGATTCTAAAATAGCTGTTGCACTATTGTAGTTGCCAACTAACAAACAGTATTGGGCTGCGCCACTCCATAATTCAACAATTTTGCTACGATCACGTATCCCTGTACACTATAGAATAAAAAAAAAAGAAGAGAAGAAGAAGAAGAAGGAGAACATAAATGGAAATATTCTATATTGTAAAAATAATTGAAATTGAAGAAAAAAAATTTTATTTTCTTCAACTACTCTTTGTGCTTTTGTAATTGAAGTAAAGTTACAAAAACGTAAATAAATGTAAAGAGATAATAATAATGGACGTGATTATTACTTGTAATATTTCATTAGCTACTAATAATCTTAATCTAGCCGACCAGTCAAGGTAGCTTTCTAGGTTGCACGTTTTCTTGTGATCCTGACAACCAGGTGGTCCACCACCTGACGTTGATGGTAAATCACGGTCTTTTATCTACAGAATAAAAGAAAGAAAAAATTTCTATAAAGTTACTTTTTTTCATTATTAAACTAATTTACTTTTCACGTCATAAAATCAATTAAAAGTTAATTGAATTACCTGACGGTCTGGCTGTAAAACATTTCCACTACATTGTACAAATTCTTCTGGTCCAACGTGCTTTGCCAATTTTCTTTCGATGCGACATAGTATTTTAGCTAATTCAGTAGATGTGGGCCAGCTTATTTCGTCTATCTAAAAATTTTTTTTTTTTTTAAGTTTATTTAGAAAAGAATTTAAAATTAATTTTTTTTAATTTTTCTTCTTTTTTTTTTTTTTTAGATTTCTTATATAATTGATTATGTGAATGAATGAATGTTAACAAAGCAGAAGAAGCATTAAGAATAAGTAACATGTCGCAAAATATTTACTTTATCCTTATCTACATCGGATGTCTGACAAGCACGTAAATCTTCTTCGTGATGTTCTAAGTCTGTCAGACGATTTAACAAGGCACGCAATAGTTCGGAGACAACATCACCTAATCCAGTATTTGCACATCTGGTGATTTAATATTTTTATTTTTTTATTATTAATATTACATTTGGAATTGGATTTTTAATAAAAATAAAAATAAAACTAAAAATATAGAAGAAATACAGAAAAAAAGAAAAAAAAGAAAAGTTTTACCTAGCTACGATATGTTTAACATGACACATAATCCTTTCATCACGAAAATCATATGGAAACGTCTTTGTCCAGATTCTTAATAATCCAACCAAGCAATTTAGTGTTTCTGTTTCAGGTACTGCTGACAATAAACGTCCTAATAACTCATGTGGTCGAATGAACAGACGTGATGATAGCAAAAATGAAAACACAAATTCCTGCAACAAAAGAAAATAACGAAAAATTTATTTGAATCGATGGTGGTGGTAATGATTTTTGTTTAGAGAATAAATATCTAAAATCACATTTCGCTAAACATACGTATTTAAATAAAGCCCAACGTAGCATGCAAAAAAGGATTAATTTATCACATAAGATGCTGAGATTTTCTTTTTATTTTTGACTATGTGCATGGGGAAACTACATTATCTACTTTACGTTTTAATGGTGTAAAAGGAAAGGATTAAACTGTTGGATTTTGCGGTTTTAAATATCGTAAATAATAATAATAATAATAATAATAATATATAATTAAAATATTTGATTATAAAAACGATAACGCTACTTACTGAATCTAGTTCTTCCGGTTTTGTTGGCATAAGGAGATTAACTATGGAGTCAAGTGGACCAGACACAATACAGCCTTTGCAATACATGATGCCTCCCGGACCGAGTACAGCATTCTAGAAAGAAAATATATATTTATTTATTTATTTATATTACATTTTTATCTATTTGTTATTATTCAACAAAAGATAATCCCAGAAAAGTCTATACTAAGAATGATTCAGTTATTCAGTTATTTTATATTTGTGGCCAAAATAGAATTTAATTTTCATTATTGTGGTTCCACTTTTTATTTATTTTATTTACAATTTTCATCTTTAAACATTAAACTTAATAAATAAATAAGCAAAAAGCAATTTTAAACACCATTTCAAGCTCTGAGGAACATAAATATACCAAAAAAAATGTCCTCAGTTAATGGTTATTCATAATCCTAATTTTTATATAAATATTTACTCACTTAGGTGGTCGTTAAATTGGTAAATGGATAATAAACTTTATAATTATTCATTGTTGACATTTAATTTTAGCACAGATTTATGCCATGCTATTGATTTACGTACAGAACTATATAATACCAAAGTGGGTCGTTATTATTTTTAATATTATTACTTAAGCCACATAATTAATGGTTAAGCCAAACGAGTTCTTGATGCCATCAACTGTGAATACCGCAGAATAGACTTTTCTTAACTTAATAAAACAATTCACGTGCTGCATTAACGACATTTAATTTGTTTGTTACTTAATTTTGATAATATAATTTTTTTTTTTCTATTTGTTTATCAAGTTTTCAGTTGAATTTCATATTCAAATCAGGTTACATTTGTGCGTAGTTACAATAGAAAAGTGTTTAAAATTTGTTTTTTTTTTTTTTTTTTTTTGGGTAATAAAATGTAAAGAAAACGAAAATCAAATCAATATTAGCATTCACATGAAATTGTCGTTAGCATACATGCCGTAAATGTCTGTCTATTTATATTCTATTTATATTTATATTTATATTTATAATGAATTTCGGGAAGAAATAGAAAACCTCGACAGTCAATTACTTTAAAAAAATGGAAACAGAATTTTTATTACATTATTGTGGAGGAATCGGTATGGTAGGAGGATACTGAATGTTCAGTGATGCATAAAACTGGTAATCATGGTTCTACCCTATCAAGAGAAATTGATAATAATAAAATAAACAAACAAAATCTTATAGATAATATTTATTACTTGATTTCTACTTGTACTTTGAACTTTCTTCGAACGCATAATCAATTTTTTCCATCATATTTTGCAGTAAAAATATTTTTTTTTTTTTATTAATTTTTTGTTGCCTTATTGTAGTTATACTACTCGTAGATGTGATTAGCTGAAGACTGTTGCGTCATACCAACAAGAACAAGAACAACGAGTTTATGTAAACATTTTTGTGATTTCTCCTTTTTAACTCAGTTAACATTGTGGAAAAAAGGATGAAATAAAAATAAATATAAATAAAAAATAATCGACATGACGATGATATCATAAAAGTGGATAATAAATTTTCCATTTTTATATTTGCTCCCAGTAAATATTTATATTATTTTTATGTTTTTTTCTTCTTTTTTTTTTTGCACAAATACATTTTGTTATTGATTAAACAAGCGCCTGCAGTTGGGGATAATTTAAAAAAAAAAAACCAAACTACAAATAACAATTATTATTGAAAATTTAACAACGTAATTGATGGATGCTATCGTTTATGTACGATAAATTTGTATAAAATTAAAATAACAGAGATTAATAAATAGGAGACTATTCTCCCTTTGGGCTATTTTGTTATTAAATAATTTTATTACTTAATTAGTGATACGCCTTCGTCGAATATTAGTTCTCTTATTACAAAGTGAGGACAAAGTTTTCTGTTTTCTGCTTTGTTTTTATTTCACGCAATGCGGTGTCGTACGTAATACTGATATCGAAACTAATATGGAACAACTTGTTTCTGCACATATGTTTTTGTCAAGAACGAAAAATTTACTAAAACCCATTAAATATGACACATTTTTTGGATATCTATGACATCGCATAACTATTATTTAATGAAATAGAAAAAAAAGGAGAATTTCTACGTATTGTTTAATATTTATTATAACTGTAGCCATATGCTGTATCATATAAATGCACATTGGATGATGTTGCAGACAGAAATGTTCAAATATTAAATATATGGACAATATGCTTTATTATATATTTGCCAAAATATAATGCTACACCCACAAATCAACATTCTTTTCACGTTACAATAAATTATTTTCTTTAATTGAGATGAATTTGCCAGAATTTTCAAAACCATTCAAGGATAATAATTTACCTTTTAATATACTCTTTGTTGAAATTTTGTTTTAAATCGGGTTTGTGTGAAAATAACAACAGGATAATTTAAATATTTGTGAAAGACGTTTTATTTTGTTAATTCTGTGTTGATAGGATTGTTTAAAAAAAAAAATATTAACACCTTTGCATTAAATAAATATTCGAATTTAGATCAGCCATAAACACCTTTTAATTTTTTTTTTGTTTTGTTTATTAATTATTATTTTTAATCAATGGTAGTGCTTTGTAATTATATTTAAAATTTGTTTCATTGTTTTGTTTATGTATTGTTAGATAAATGGATAAACCGTTTAAGAAAAGTTTCGGAAAAACTTCCATTTGAACATTTACGTCTGTATTTATTTTATTTTTCATTAATTAATCAAATTAAGAACGTGATTCGACTATTGGAAGAAAGAGAAATGGAAAAAGGATAATTTGATTAAACTTACAGACAAGTCTTGTTGATGTTGTTGCGATGTTGTCGACGATACAGACGATGATGACGTGACTGCTGTCAAATGTGGTGCGGCATTGTCACAAGAAACTTCAGGTGATTCATTGGAGCTGCCTAATATCAGTTTAGTGCTGCCATTCAACAAATTTGATTTATCGGGTGAAAGCACCTGCAAGAGATGAAAGAAATTATTTTAAAATGTAAATAAATGTATAAAGGAGCAGGCACAGCGCGACCCTTTTAATAACAACTTTCTTTTATAGCTTAATGATTTTCTCTTCAATTCATAGAAACAATTATTTATATTATAAAGTTTCTTATTTCTTATTTCTAATTTCTACTTACGTTAAAAGTTTAATCAAACATAAGAAAATGTTCGCTCTTCAAACGAAATGCGGTAAAACAACTTTCAATTTTTTTTTCTTCCATTTCTTTTTATTTTTTTTATCAAGAATCTTCATTAAAAAGTATTTTTATGCTTAAACTTTTTTTTTTTTTTATAAATTTCATTAAAGTTTTTCGGTTTTTCATTTGAAGAATTTCTCATAAAATGCTACACGTAGACACTTCACCTCTTTAATATTGGGAACGTTGTTGGCTCTCTAGCAACCACAATACTGATTGTGACATTGATGGATGGATTTTAAATTAGTTATTAAATTTATAAAGCGAAGAATTCTGAATTTAATTCGAAAGAATTGTGATTTATACGTAGCCTGTCAATAGTCGATATTCAAGTTTCAGAAACTTTAAAATAAATAAACAGAATGTTTTTTTTTATCGGTTATTTCCTTCTACACAAGTACGCAGTAATTAATTAGTCTGGGAATACAAAGTGATTAATAAAATATTTGATTTTACATATGTCCCATATTAATGTGTTATAACAGAACACATACTCTCTATGTAATTTATCAAATATTGGTGAATTCTAAAAGTTCCAGAGATCATAACTCGAGAAATAAAAAACATAAACTATAAATGGAAAAGTTCTTTTTGTGCCTTCATATTTAATGCACCTGGTGCTGCTTGTACAGTCGATAGAATTAAACTAATGGATATTTGTTTCTCTAACGAATATAGAAACTAAAAAAAAAATATTTGTGAAAATCGATTTTGATGATAAAACGTGAACATAGTACTTAAATCTTGCTACCCGAATTTCAAAAGTGATTGAACGATGTTCTTTGCTCACTTTGCAATTGGGATTTGTATAAAAATGACGCATTTCCTAAATCGATGCAAACGTCAACATATAATTTATGGTAAATTTGTGAGAATGGCCATTTGATAGCTTTATAAAACCATAAGAGTTTCGTACTAATAAATTTTACTACCCAAAATGTTAATTGGTTATCGATTGCTATGTCTACCAAAGTGTATTATATATTTATAGAATTGACGAGCTCTAGCTATATAATTCCGGTAATGATTTGATTCCTCAGCAAAGTGTATTACATTTATAGTAAATAACAACAACAGTAAAAACAACTTGTCAAAGCTTAGTTGTTGTAGAAAGTTTTCGATTAAGGTCAATTACATAAAAGTTAATTAATATTGTTTATGACTAAATTAATAAGTTTTTATTAAGCGACATTCAGCTTCATTATTTTTGTTGCGTACCAAGACAATTTTAGCATCAATTATTTTATAATTTGTTAGCTTTTTCTAATAGATGATAAGGTATGTAAAACCAAAATCAGCACATAATTACATGAATTCAAATATTATTGATAAATTTATTGCTATGAAAGTAAATTTATATTAGTTAATTCGTTTTGTTTTTTCGTATGGTCATAACATTTGGTATTGTTTGTTTTTGGTATATATTTTGCACTGAATACTGATCCTGGTATAATTCCGTATGAAAATAACCAAAGAAAATAAGGGGAAATGCAAAAAAAAAAAAAAAAAAAACTATTTCAATATAAAAAACAAACAATGGAAGTGTTTTCAGTTACGTGAGCTTATTTACTTAAATTCGGATTCTTACGTTTATTTATTCATATGCTTGTTATATTTTATTTGTAATAAGTTACATGTTTTTCGCTTACAGAAATATCCTCCATCATCATCTAAATTACCAAACATAATATAAATTTTCATTTGAATAACATTTCTATCAAAAGATACAACACATGCGGATCTGTTTATATACGAATCGAAATGCATGGTGGTAAATTTAATAAAACCATGATTAATCGTAAAAGTTCCCGAAAAAATGTGTGTGCTTTTCGATTAACTCAGCATTTTTACATATCGTTTTATCTATCTATTTCATAGCTTGTCAAAAAATCAGCTAATCTGTCTGTTGTGGTCTCTCTATAATTATTGAACAGCTGTTTGTTTGCTTCCTTCCGCTGTCACCTTATCGGAAACGGGAAATGCTTTCTATAAAATATAAATTTTGCTATGTTTCAACGCAACTGATGCGTTATGCTTGTTTTAATATTTAAATTCAACTCAGTTACCTAGTGTGTGTCCCTATATTTCACATTATTTAAGCTAATTTAATTTATTTTATTACATTTCAACCCGAATTTTCTTTCAATACCACTGTTTCATGGTTGTCTCTCTGGGGAACACAAACCATTTTACATTTTTTTTTTTTATATTACTAAAGGCTAGTGGTATGTAGCAAATGATGGATTCGACTTTGCTGAAATAGAAATGCAAAACAGTTTCGATTTTATTTTACAGCATTTTTAAGATATCTTCGTCGCCTTTGTCAAAAAGAGATGAAAATAAAATTAAAGTACAAGATGTGAATTCAAATTAAGAAACGAATCGTAAATACAGAATGTGTGAAATGAGGCGAACTGGTAAATAAGTGAAAATACAAAAGTGTGTAAAACTTGAAATGGAAAAGAAAAAAAGAGGCAACAAGAAAAAATTCTATCAATTTAAGGCTTTATGTAAGAAATAAATAAAAATTTCTTATTTCATTATACATCAAACGGAAAAGGGACGCCCATTTAGCAACGTATGATAAAAAAGACATTTGGTGAAGATTCATAGGTCAAGATTGCTTGTAACTATTTAATTTTCCCGATAAGACTGAACCAGCACGGTACAACGATTTAAAATAATTTCTAATTTCTTATCTGCAGCAATAAATTTAATTTGATTTGACAAATTCAGTTTTTATTATGAGATGTGCCTTTAGCAAATAAAAAATGGAAATTGACTAAAAAATTAAATAAAAAGGAAAAAAAAAAAAATATTTTTTGTGACAATAAAAAATATAAATCCTTAAATTCCTTACGAAAGAATAAATATTATAGGACTTACTTGTTTTATATTCTATATAGAGTAAAATTGTTTATTCAGAAGAAGTAAGAATTCATCAATTTATGCAAACATGGAGACAGAATCAAGGGCTCTGTTTATATAAATTACCTTATTTATAAACAAAAACAAACTAAAATATTTAGTGATTCTAGAAAATAAAAATAATAAAATTCAGCTTGTCACCATAATGGTGAAGTCTGGTCGAACATTTCCAAATTCTCTTTATTATATATTTCAGTTTCTGACATCGAATTCAATATTGAAATTTGTTTGCAATACCCATGGTGCCATCGTCAACCGAACACACTGAAGCATTGAATTAATTCATGGATTCATCACTGAATATTTCAAAAATTTAATATAAATATTTTAAAATCGAAGGCAAGAACCAATACAATCAAATTTCGATCAGGCGATTTTCATTTAATTCCTCAGCAGTAAAGGGAATATGAAGTGAAATATTTCGTGGATGATCGTGAATAGAATTTTTTATTTTTTAAACGATATGAAACGATACGAGAAGGAAAATCAAGATTTAACACAAGGATTTCAAGCAGTTCAAATCTATTTCTTATTTCTTAAAAAAAAAAAATGGAAAAGAAATTTTTTTTTAGTTTTCTTTGGTTTTTTAAAAATATAAATCGACTACGTGTCATTTTACAAACGATTCTTTGTTCTGTCTTTAAATACAATCTATGTGCTAAAATATCCATTGTGAGGTTGCTTACTGTTACTTCTATTCATCGTATTTGAAATAATTTTCTGTTATTGTTAAACCTCGAGTATTATTTACACCTGTAATGCCACACAATTTTATTACCAAAACAATATTATGTGTACGGAGAATGTTTACATAAAAATGTTGTACAGGAATTTCTGCACAAATAAAACCCTTGAAGGCTGAGTTATAAAATTTATTTTATCTTCTGTCAATTTTTGTCAATTTTGCCAATTGAATACTTTTTGATATTAACAAAAGGCTATGTCAGTGGTGAAAGTTTATTATAAATGAAAACTATTCATTGTTGGAGATAAATTCTTATTCAAAATTGCGGTTATTTGCCAAAATCGTATTTTAATTGAATTAAATTTTGATAACAAAGAGTAATCTAATTAACAGAATAAAATAAAATATTTGAATTATAACAAAATAATAATTTCCATCAATTTTGAAGTTATTGAAATTATTTGTTAAAATGCAAAACATTACATACCATTAGCTGATTACATCCATTTTCTGTTTTTTTATCATCATCATCAGCTGTACAGTCTTTTTCACTATTTTTCCCATTTTTATTTGCTTTCAGGCGATCTTTATCCTTGTTGCCGCCATTCCCACCTCTAGCCTTTTGAATAACACTCTGCCGACAACGAGTACCACATGCGACAGCTGAGATTTTACTAGCGTAATAGTACATAGCCATACGTCAAGATTTTGTTTTATTAATTTCACCGACATGCATGAATGTATTCTCCTTGTTGTTTGTTGTAATGTAATACAACAACAAACATACTTAAAACTTCAACCAACTTTTACTAGAAAATATTATCATTCTCAAAGCTTTAATCAATGTCACATCATAAATTCACATTTTAATTTTATTTTTGTACAAAAACAACAGCAAAAAAAAAAAAAAAATAAAATAAATTATTTTATCGTTGTCATGTTTTTAACCATCACTTAGCTAAACTATTGGAACTTTCTCTCTCTCGGTGCTTTTTTTGCTATTATTTCACTATTTTTCACTATCTAACAGCAGCAATAACTTTTTCATTTTTAAAAAGAATTTTTTTTTTTTTGCTATTTATGTTATATATTTCAGTACACTTAGCATATTTTGCTGTACACAAAATATAACTATTTTGTTTGGATGTGTGCTTTTTATAGAGGCAGGAAACTGTCACTTCAGTATATCGTTCATTTTATACCATGATTTTCCTCTGTATACGATGATTTAAATTCAATTAAATGACACGGCGTAGGGTTTAGTTACTAATTTATTTGAATTGATATTGATTTCTTGTTTAATTGAACTTAAAAGACAGAATGGTTAATATTCTAATGTGATTCTGGAAATATATAGAAGTTACACAGATGAAAAATATTTCAAAAAATTTAATTTATATGAGTTAATAAAGTTTCATATAAATTAAATTAGTGTACGGATCGATGGGCTTTGATAATATTAAAAAGTTAGGCAGAACAACCAAAAAAAAAAAATAAATAAAACAAAAAAGGTAAAATTTTAATAAAAATGAATGATGACAACCAAAATGTATGCTAAAGAGAAAAAAAAAATCAAAAATCAAAGTAACGATCTTCCTTACAATTTAAATTTATTTTTGAAAATTCTACGAAGTTCGCCTAACAACAGGTATTATGTAAAATTCTCAGTATTATTTAAATTTTTTTCTTCTCTCTACTGGTTACTAGGAATGTAATAAATAAAAAACCAACGAAAATCCTGAATAAAAAAAAATTGAAATTTATGATTTATATTTTATAGGCTCGGAAGTGTAATTCACTGCGGTAGATTCCTGGTTTTATTTATATTATTTCTTTAATGGTATCGGCAGTAATATGTAAACATGTAAAATGGTTTCGGTTGGAATTTTTTTTATTATTACTCAGTGGTGACTTACACCTCTATTAACCGCATCAAACTATTGAAGGGATTAAACCACCCACTTCGCTTTCATTAATACCAGATTTGTGTGCTTTAATTATTTTCCGTAAAGTTTAATAATAAAACTTGAATTTTGGTATTATTAATATTTAAGAGTTCGTTGTGTGCTCTCTGTCTGTTTTTTGTTTTCTTTTTTAAGAAACGAAGGTTTTAAGATTCTATATTAATGAGATTTTAAAAATTAATCATAAATATCTAAGTATGTTTCATTCACGAGAGCGTCAAAGAAAATATCCCGCTTTTTACCTTGTACGTGGTGATGGTAATTATGGAAAATATTTAAGAAGAAAACATTAATAAGAAAATGATTAAAAGTTGAATCGTAAATAATTTTGTTTTCAAGGATTTATACAAACATAGATAAAACACTGGAAAGGTGAGCAGAAGTTTGATTTGCAGATTATGGATCGCAAGACAGTTTATTATTTTTATTATTTTTTGAAAAGAAAATGCTCGTTTGATCCAATTTTAAAGTCATGGCAATAAATTATCGCAGCTATGGAAATAAAAAATGAACACAAAATCTGGCACAAAAGTTGTAAAGAAAATTTGAAAATAAAAAAAAAATGTTTTTATCGTTTGTGGTCAATTGAGAATAGAATAGAAACCGCGTAGATTCCTTATGGGAAATCAATAGAAGCAACAACAAAAAATTTGAAGAAAATTTTATTCAGTTTGGATGTGTGATACTGATAAAGCAAAACTACTTAAAGATTTTTTTTTTTTTTACATCTCTAAAACAAAATTCCACTTAAAAAAAATAAAAATTTATTCACTATCACAGTTAGCCTGTATTTGGGTAATCCAGTGCAATTTAATCCAAAGAACACTTTTAATTAATCTCATTAAATAAATAATTAATAAACAAGTTAATGTTAATACATGAATATTTTAGTGAACATATTACCACTTTTCATTATAAGTTTACCGTTGCGTTGCTGTTCCTCATTAAAATGTTCTGACTGAAAGGAATCTGATCGTGTCGTCACACCACTTAGTTTGTTTTTTTAATTTTCCATTTTTCTTTTGTTAACATATCGCGCGATATGCGTTATAAATACCGTATAAACGCATGCAACGAATGGACCAAATTCAAATAAAAAAAAAAATAAATTTAATAAAACATCAAACGAGAGCAACAGGAAAATAATAAGCCAAACCGTGGACGGTGAATGCTTCCGTCTAACTGACTGGGTTAACTCTTCAAACTGTTATTGTTGCAATGCACTTTTCAGTGTAAATTTCTCCATTTCGAACATAGATATTCCCTACTTCAGCATTATTCTCACAATTATGTTGGTACCATTACGGAAAGTATCGTACCGACACATGCGCGCGGATAATTCTCCCTTGACGCGATATCAGTATCACACGAATTTTCTATTTATTTTCAAAACCAAAGTCAACAATTGTTTGTATTATTTAGAGCTTTAAGCTTCAACTAAGAACAATTTCAAAAAATTTGTTATAAAAGTCTCCACTTCAATATATATATATATATATATATATATAGATATTTTCTTGAAAATGACAAGCAATAAATGAATACATAAAAACCCTTGCCTTAACCCAAGGAACAAAAAAAAAACTAGAAGAGGAAAATATCTTTAATATAACTAAAAAAAAAAAAAAAACCAACCCTTGTTCTATTTTTCTTTTTATGCTATTTTAGTTAGTTTTTTTTTTCTTCGTGTGTGTGTTTGCTGGCAACGATCAAAATACCTTTAAAATAGTGCTCAGAACAAAAACAAACAAAGTTTGCTTAAAGTATGAGATAAATAATACTTTAATACGGAATAATAAGGAAGATATGGTAATCACCATTTATAATATATTTTTCTGTAGAAAAGAAATTGGAAATTATTGTAATTAAATGCTAAATCCTATTATTACTCACCGTAAAAAAAAAGAAAGAAAAATACAACGGAAAACTATTTACATATGCAGATGAATAGTTTAATTTCTAAAAAAAAAAACTCCTTGTGATAATATTAATATATTTATCTACCATGTTCAACCAGTATAAGGATCAATCACCATCGCAAACGTGAATGCAGGTCGAAATTTTCTATTTCACCTATTAAATTTTATTTATTCTAAATTAAATATGAGAAAATTTCCAATTTTTTTAATTACATTCACATTAGCAAAGTGACTCGGAAGCCTATTATAAATTGTAAGGAGAGATTTGCTAACTTGTTCAGAGTGTTTATAACAGAAAATATTCCAATAAATAATAAGACAATTTTTTTTTTTTTTTGGAAGAATAATTTAGATGAAAGCTGAAATATCCTTGTGTTTCCTGTTATATAATTTTTTTTCTATTACTTTTATAAGGAATAATAAACATAAACTAAGGGCATATAAATATAAATAAATTAAAATTAAAATAGAAATATAAATTATTGTTGTAACATAAAACCCAGAGTTCTTTGAATGAACGTATCCTAGTAACTATAGCGCCCACATTTAGTGTATAATCACTGAGATGTAATAAAGTTTTTTCTCTTAAAATAAATTTTGAAAATTCACTGTCCACACGAATACTGCATGATTTTAATTGAAACGGTAAATAAATGAATAAATGAAATTCTATACTCAGATTATGATGATTTCTACTTCATAATTTACGTACTTACGTCAACGACATGCCTTGTAGTTATTTCAATTTTTCCTAGAGAAACAATACTTGACAAGGTTTTATAAATAATGATAACTAATTTATTTGTCAACGACAATTTTTTCTTTACTCCATAACTGATTAATTTCCATCGTGAATATTCTCTATAGAAAGCTTTTATACCATAAAATGATTGGCAATCAAAACAATATTATAATCCTATTAGTTTTCTGCTTAATTTATTTTCTATTATCTATCAATATTGGCATTTTTTTTTTCTTTTTCAGCATTTTCATTACTTTATTTATAAATGAGCGGAATTCGTAAATTACCTTAGCTAACTGTGGGGTAAATTATGTGTAATAATGAATAATGAAAAATATCATCTTTCAAAATAAAATCAAGTTTATTTATTCCAAAAGAAAAACGTTATGAACGTTTGGGAATGTTTGTTTGTTTTAATTTTTATATTGGACTTGGTAATTTGACTTTTAATTTTGTGAAAGGCAATTTTCTTTGCCAATGGCGAATAAACTTTATCTACATAAGTCATGCTTGATTTGAAAGAACAATTTCGTATTTATAATTAAATAATCGTATTTTAAACTTGTATTGTTTGTAATAGAAATAGTTTCCGTTTCTCTGTGAACTGATGCATTTTAAGAAATTAAATGTTTCGTATAATATGTTAAGCTTGGATATTTGAATAGCGATGATATAAATTTATATATCAGGGAAAAGATGTAATTTCAACAAAAGTTAAATGTTTTGTATATATTGCTGGAAGCGAATGCTTTTTTTTTTTTTTTTTTTTTTTTTTTTTTTGTGAAATACACAAAGTGCTATTGTTATATTCAAAGTTTTATTAATTAAAAATCTTAGTGTGGATTAACAGTCTGTACAGTGAAATTTATAAAATAATAAATCTTGACTGGTGAACTGTTTAGCAGTGATATTTTGCTATGTCAAAAAATTCAAATGATTTTTTTATTTAATTAAATTAAAGTTCGTTGATATGTGAATAATAATAATAATTTGAATAAATGCAAAAATAAAATACATATTCACTGTTTATTCTGACATAATAAATATGTAATGCTTGTAGTGTACACATCAACCGGATATAACTGAATAACAATGAGGAAAAATAATAAAATAATGCTTAAAGTGAATTAATATAATAAAACTTTATTCATATGTTAAGAAACACATTAGTAAAGTAAATAATCTTCTTTATCTTTAGTTTGTTTCTTCCTTTTTTTCTTTTTTTTTTATTATTCAATTAGATTGACTAAATTGTGGTTAAACTGAAGTGTGTTATGCTTACAACATAGTTACATCGAAACAATGCTGTTTCATATGCATTATTCTCACACAATTATTACTCCACATTTTTTGTAATCGAGATTTTACGAAGATTTTTAATTTAATTTATGATTTTTTAGCTTATTGATTATTCTAAAAAAAATTATTTATAAATTTATAATTAGAATATCAATACGTTATGATAGAGAATTAGAAAATAGAATATTTATCTAACTGTATCAATATGGAATATGCAATATTTTTAATTAAATAATATTTATTAATATGTATTTGTGTGTATGTCAATTCAAGTGAATTTAACAAACTTCATCAGTGTAGTTTTTCATTTAATTTAATTTAATTTAATTTAATTACACATGTAATATGTATTTTAATAATCAATAATAAATTTTTGCATAAAACTAATTGATTTATAGTGAACGTAAAATTTTATTTCGTTGATCAATATTGTAATTGTATTTTATATGTTTTCTGATTAAAAATTGATTGATTTGTTATATTTGATATTACGTATTTTAAATGTAATTTAATAATAAAAAAAAAAAAAAAATTACTGATGATTTCTATTGAATGAATTTCCAGTACAATAAATAAATCAAAATGTTTGGTTCGTTCGAGAGAAAAATACTTTTGTACAAGAACTCAATGATGATATATACAGAAAAAAAGGGCGACAATAAACTCATAGTCTTACCGAGAAAAACACTGCTATAGAAAATGTAATTAATTTTCTACTTTTAATTATATTTCCCAATGGTTTTAAATGTAATATTGGCAAAACTAGTTTATCGTGGGAAAAACCAAATGAAAGTCAATTCAACTTTGTTAGCAATAGAAAATTGAATAAATATTTGATTAAAATTTCTAATTGAATTTCGATGTGAAATTTAAAAAATTACATATTTGAATTGTTTTATTTGTGTAAGTGTTTTTATTTATTAAATACATACAATAATATTGTGTTTTACCATTTTGGTTATTTCTGTTTTATCTCTACACTGAGATGTATACAAATGACAAAATGTTGACATCGTTCTATAATCTATTTGAGCTTATATAGAATTAAGCCAGAAGGTTAACACGTTCATTATCGGAGATGGAAAATCAATTAATTAATTAACCAAAGAGTCATTGTAATCTGTTTCTTGGTAATTTTCAACATAATTCAATTCTATTGATTTTTCTTTGTTGTTTTATTTATGAATGAATTTGAAAAATAATCCGAATTTCTATGAAAACAAATCAATTTGAAATTTTGTGGCCCTAAGTTATTTCTTTGTAATGCAAGAAAATACAAAAAAAAAAAAAAAAATTTAAACAACAATGCACTGGAATTGAAATATTCAAAGGATCTTTTTCTTCTGATTATTAAGATAGTCATAACTAGAAAAATAAAACTTATTCAGGAAGTATACAATTTTTTTTTGGCAATCATTTAGATTTTTAATAGGTAATTAAAAAAAAATTAATTAATTTCTTTACCCATAACAAGAGAGAAATTATAAAGAAAACACAAAATAACAAACTAGGATGTTCTAAAAACCCTCAATAATATTATATATTCTTATATCAATACTAAGAAAATATAATGAAATTTAAATCTGAGGAATCTGAGAAAAGAGGAATATACGATAAAGTCTACGCAAAAAAATTTTTTTTTTTTCATTTACTTTGAATGCAAATGACAAAAAAAAAACTCTTAACGGCATACAAGACAAATTGAATGACAAACAAGATTAGACATTTAATAGTAAGCGACATTTGTTCGTTCAAGAATAATCGTGTTTGTCGTTATTATAAAGAAACTTAATTAAAAGAAAGTAAATGTAGAAGAATTATTTAAAGGTGGAACATTTAAAAGATATTGATTTTGTCGACGATAGCAGCAGAACTAGATGAAAAGAAGTCAACAACAAATTATTTAAGAAATAATTCTCTAAATGGATTTATGCCGTAATTATAATAACCGGATAAAAACAAAGAGCGAACAATATTTTATCATTGCTGTGAATATTTCTATAAGCGAAACCATACACAAATTTTTTATTACAAATTTTCTAAGGTTAATCCTTTACATTTATTACATCAAAAATTTATACATTTTACGAATTATGCGGGTGAAATATTTTATTCTTACGAATTGAACATTTAAATAATTTTCCTTGAATAATTTTTTTTTTTTATTTTTTTTTCGCATTTGCCTTCTGAAAAGAGTTTTTTTTTATTTTTCTGGAAATATTATTTCTGACATGTCAGGCCATCATCATTTAACTTGCTCTTTTTGCCAATTGAAAAAATAAACACGTATTCAGATTCTTATGGCAAACTACTAAAATGAAATCAAGTTTATCCTTTTTTATAATGAAATAACCTTTTAGGATTTCCTTTATAAAAGCGGCAAAGTGTACAAAATGATGAATGACATTTACTGGTATGAGTCATGGGGATGGAAATATTATTAATATCTCTGAATAATCTTAATTAAATTAAATTGAAACAGCAGCAGTAGAAGAGATCAATTTAAACAAAAAAAAAGTTAAATTAAATTAAATTAAATTACTCTGGAATAATATGATTGGTGCACCCTTAATGGTTTTTTTTTCTAGCTTTAAGTCTTTAATAAATAAATAACTTTGCAATCCGATAAGTTAACTTTAAAAGCTTTGCTCAAGTTTTATAGAGTTTTTTTTTGGTAAAAATTATAATTCATAAGAAAATAAGGAAAACAAATATTGACCAGTTAAAACAAAAAAAAAAAACCTTTTTTTTTTTTAAGGAGGTCACTCAATGCTTAACCATTATTGGAAAAATGTAACCAGTGTTCCAGTGTTTTGTTGTGCAAAGTGGTTTTGCTATTTTGAAATGCATTAATAAATTTTTTTTTTTCTTTTTTTTAAAACAAATATTTGTTAATTGTTTAATAAAAAATGTAATTAAATATTATAACCAATAGGCATTTTTAAACAGAACACCCGATTATGCATGAGCAGACTGTTGGTAGTAGATAATTTGTGTCAATTTACCACTATGTTAATGCTAGAATGTATTTTTAATTTAAAATTTAATAACATTGTAATTGATGAATAATAATAATAATAATAATTATTATTATTATTATTATGCATAACGACGATTAAAAATTAATAAAAACGCAAAAACGAAAAAAGCTTCACTGGTTTTTATACGTTATATAATATAAAAACACAAACATTTTAGTGCTTTATTACAGTTGGCTACCAGCCAGTTTAAAACATTTATTAAAAACAATTTTGATTAATTTTATTGAAATTGTTGTTTTTTTTTTTTTTTGATAATCTGACGGTTTTTTGACAGTAAAATCAATAAAAAAAAAAAAGTTACTCGTTGAAATTCCTTATTAACATTTCATTGTTTTGACATATTTATTCGGTGGTGATTGTATCCTCCTAGGCTACAAATTTAATTTTTATTTCTAATCCATAGGAAAAGTTTTCGGTTATAGTTGTTGTTGTTGTTGTTGTTGTTGTTGTTGTTGTTGTTGTTGTTGTTGTTGTTGTTGTTGTTGTTGTTGTTGTGTACCAGTAAATTGCATGGTACTACAAAAAACCAAACTTAATGTCATTGCATTATTCGGAAAATACTAATCGAAAATAGAAATTAGTTTTTGAAGATTAAGACAAAAGATATATTAATCAGCAAATTTCTTGTAAATTGTTTTTTTTTTTTTTTTAAAGTGTACTTTTATCGAAATAGAACTTTTGAATTGAATAAAACTTCAAATCATGTTTCTGCAAATGATATTTTTGTGTAAAGAAATTGTTTGTCTACATCGTTTGAATGCAAGAAAATTAAGAAAGTTTTAGTTAAATTATATAAAATTATTCGAAGATTACTTTTGATCTATATCCTGTTTTATTAAAACAGAAGAATTTTTTTTTTTTTTTTTTCATTTAATTGTGAAATCATTGCTAGATGATTTGTAAAAACAAATAAAAAATTGAAAAGATGGGAAAAGAAAAGGAGAGTCGTTTCTGTCTGTTGATATTGGAATTAAACTTTACAGACATAATACCCATGTGAATTTGATCAAGAATAACAGTATAATAGTTATCAGTTTGATTATAGAAAAACATAACTTTTTAGCAACCTTATCAGATTACATACATCTTACGTTTCACACAAGTAACAACCATTCTAATACATGTCTCTCCATAAATTTATTATTTAAATTAGTTTAAACGAAAGATTCATCTACTAAGATAATTGTTTTATAAGTTTGAATGCATATGCTGAGCTTTCCGATATGTTATATAAATATATTAAAGCTGCTTAATAATACTGAACAAGAATATAAGAAAAAAAAAAAAAAGATTATAAAAAAGTAACCTTTTGACATGCAAGTTTTAATTGGATTTTTTTTTTTTTTTCGTTGTACATTGAAATCATCTAGCGTCTGTAATTTGTAATCAGTAATATGAGTTGTGAGAGTTTTTTGTTCATTATCTTTTTTACATATATTTTTACATATCCGCAGCTCACAGTTCTTGTTCTAAACAAAAAAAAAAAAAAAGATCCCGAAAGAATCCTGTACAAACCGTTGAAATGATTGTTACAAGTTTTTGTCATTTTAATATCGATTTCCTGTTGTCATCATATCAACGATCAAATTGATGTAATAAAAATTATTGTTATTGTTATTCGTTTTCTTTTTATTGTTTTGTTACTATGTTTCATTTTTCTTTTTTTTATTATTTAAATAAAAGTAAAAGTTTTCATCGGAAATCTTTGTGGACGGAGTTTGTTATCAGATGATATCACACTGAATATAAGAACTGGGGCATAAACACAAAAAAAAAAAAAATAATAATAGAAAAATATTTCCATTGTATTTTCCTTTTGATTTGAGCAAACGAAACATTAATTTCGGCAATATCTAATGTTATTCAGGGAAAGTGAAAAAAACACATTAAATTGATGGCAAATGTTTCAACTGTAAACATAGAAATTTTTGTAGAAAAAAATGAAAAATAAATATTTTCATTGGGTTTTTTTTTTTATGTTATTACATTAAATCGAGAACTCATTGTTTTAATGTTTAATGGTAATAAACAATGAAAAGATAAAGCATTAACGAAATCAGATAAAAAAATTCATTTTATTACATAATTTATGAGTTATAATTATCGGCTAAAATTAATGATTGCTATTTGTAATTTGATTAATAATATATATTTTTTTTTTTTTTTTTGTAAACAATGAATGAAATTTCTTACCAAAAAGTTTATTACTTTGATGGAAGTTTATGTATATGGATTTTGTGGGAGTATTTTATTATTATTATTATTACAAACTCAGATTAAAAATCAATTGAAATCTCTTTAAAAAAAAATTATTTTTTTCCTTACAAATTCATAGCACGCATAATTTTAATTTAGAAGTGAAATTTAATTCACTACCAGATAGCTCTTGAGAATACAATAGTTGAAATAACATCTTTAAAAATTGAATTCTTATAATTTTTTTTGTTCGGGAAAGAAATATTTACACGACACATAGCATATTGTTATCATTTTTTTTTTTAAATATTACACAGATTTATCAAAGTTTTATGACTCTCTATAAAGAATACAAAACGGTTTTCACCAAAGTTACTTTTTTTCTTCCTTTCGTTTAGTTGTTGTGCTGCAACAGCAAAGACAAGGTAAAACGTCAACAATATTAAGTGACAATACCTTAATCTATCCTATGCTATAATATATAATATCTACTTTGATCCATTTGTTATTCATTTATCATTGTAGTCGCGATTATAACAACTAAATCTTGAAAGATTTATTGTTGGATTTATAATAAATAAAGAGCGCACCGTTACATTACATTGGAAATTGAATAAAACAAAACAAAAAAATAATAATTTACCAGAAGCAATTTAACAGAAACTAATTAATTAATAAATTGTCTAGATTTTACTCGAAATTATATGTGAAGTTCCACAGAAAAATAATGAGAGGTTTTTTTTTAAACATTGTTGACAAGACAAGCAACAAATGTATTTACATATTGTTTTAGTTATTCAAAAATTGAACAGTAAATTGTTTACATAAGTTTACATAATTTGTGTATAGAAACTTGTAAGATAAATGTTGTTAGTTTATTTAAACTTTAAACAATTCATTAAACAATTAAGTATAGAATTAATTTCCCTTCCACACACTCACTCAACATAAGAAAAAGGCAGCTACTTTCCAAGCTTTCATTTGATTTTTATTCTCCTTTAACTATTTAAATTAAATTTAATTAAATTAAAAATATTTCAAGTAGTTGCTATAGAAAAAAAAGAGATAGATTTGTGAAACATTTTTTATAGTTTTTTTTCTTTTTTTTTTTAGTATTTTTAATGCATCAATAAAAATAAAATTTAAGCACAGTATTTTTTTTTTTTTTTTTTGGGTTAAGTTGTAAAAGAATTTTCCAAGTTTTATGGTTAAATAAAATTTTATCGTAGAATCTCTTTAAAGTCACTTAGCTACTATAGTCCCGATTTGATTTGTTTAAAATTTCGACAATTTTATTTCTTATAATTTCCATTAAAACTAATAATAGCTTAGGAAAGTTTCATTAGTTTACCTACATTATTTAGAGCTTTTTTTACTCTAATTTAATAAAATTAGCATACAAAGCTAATAGCAGGGATTATTTTTATTTTCTTTTTAATTCGTCGTTTGTGTATTAAAAATGGACGAAAATTAATTTTAAAATACGGGATAACAGTATTAAGTTTTATACATTTTTAATTAAGGAATAAAAGGAAATATCGTTTATTTTTATACGTATATATGTGGAGTGGGAAGCTTAAGTGTAATTAAATTAAAATATATGTACTTGTTATCACAATAAAGGCTATACTAACAAGAGTAGTTCAAGTGAGGTAAATCTTTATTGTATATAACGTAAATATTTTTATTTTTACAAACCGAAAATTTATTTGATTGAAAATTGACACATCCTGATAACCTTATCAAGAATTATATATAAAAATAAAAAATCAATAAAAACTAAATCTAGAAAAATACCTTCTTTATTTTTTTAAAGTAAAATTGTGCTTTTATTACTTAAACTGAAGAATCATCTTAACAGACATTAATCGTGAATAGTGATTGATTTTCTGACCTATTCGATAAAATGACAATCAAATTGACACAGATAGAATATTAATAAAGAGTAAGAAAAAATTTTTATCCGGCAGAAAATGATTTGAATAATTTGCTGTAGTAGTCACCAATAAAATATCAGTTAAGCCCAAAAATGTATAATCATAAGGGATAACTAGATTATAATAATATATTGTATCCGATGATGAAATAAAACCAAATGAATAAAAATGATGCCTTAAGAGCTGCCATTTTTAATATTCACTCATCTCTCAATAGAATTGTCAGCAAAATAAATTAATAAATAAATTTCTACTAAAATTTATAATTTTATTTAATTCAGTTTCTTTAAGAAAAACAAATCCTAACAATTAATGTCGTCAAATGAGGAAAGATGTTTTGTTTAATGGATGTAGGTAATAAAGATTTATTTTTCATTTCGTTTTGTTCTCATGCTTAGAGAATAAGTAACAGATGCCTTCGTTACTTTGTAATTAAAATTATTATGAAGGATTATGTCTTTATTTGCTATTAAATGATTTTAATTAAATAAATATTTAATTAATATACTTAAAAATCAATAAAAAAAATTGTGTAGAGCATTATACTGTCTTGTAAATCATTTTCTTTTTTCATTTTTTCTGTTAGAAAAACTATTTGCACTAGTATGTTCTGCACGTTTCTGTTTTATGTTGGAATGGTTTTACAAATAAATAAGTTTGTTTGTGAATAGAATGAAGACGATTTAAATTCTACGGTTTTTTTTTTTTATTTTTATTATTTTCTTGTTTAACCATTAAAATTGTTTTTTTTTACCATGAGCAACTATTACGCTAAACAAAAAAATAAATGAAAAAGAAAAGAAGAAACGAATCCTTTCTCACATGCAAACATTCTTAAATCATTCTTTACTGAAACTTTCGTAAATAACTTTAGTACATAAAAGCACGTTACGTTACGTACAACTAATAAAACAAACTGGTTGCACAATATTAGTCTATCTAGCAAATTATTATTGTATAGAAAAAAAGATGATTTAACTGCAGTAAATAATATTTAAAGTTTTATAGTTTTTGTTGAATTAATTTAATAATTTATTTGATTTTTGGTATAATGAATGTTATTATGAATTTAATATTTGATATTTTCAAGATAATTTTAATTGTAATCTTGTAAAATTTAATTAAAATAACAAATGTTAAAATCAATTACTGTTGAAATTTGTTTAAAATAAATATTCACAAAAAAAAAAACACACAAACACGAAATGACAAAGTAATCATTTACACAAGTATTTACACATTTTAGTGCTACGTAAAACACTCTGTTTTATACTAATTAATTTGCTCATTACAATACCTATCAATCACACTTGATTATATACAAAAACATTGTAAAACCTAATGTTATTAATTAAATAAAGTTTACCTAATGCTATACGTAGCATAGAAAAAAAATTAATTATTTTTGAATAAACTTCAATTACTTATAGCAAAAATTAAATTAATTATTTCATTTGTAAAATTCTATTACAATTTTACTTGTTTATATATAATTTTCACCTTTTATAATAAAAATATACATGCACGTATGATATATACATACATACATTAATACATAATATCTGTGCTGAATAATAAATAATTAATTTAAATTTAAACACAATTTAAAACACAAATTTTCCAAATAATTAAATTAAATGTAAAATTAATTAAATAACACAAAATTATTTATTTATTTTTTTATGTTTGTTTGAAAAATCATTTTGTGAGGTAAAAAATATGTTTTTTTTTTTTGGAATTTATTTCAAAAACAGATTTCAGAATGGATATTTAATTGAAAATCCTTGTACATCCTTACACTTATTTATAAATAAATATCGAAATGTTTTATTAAATGTCGCAGAATTATTCAATTTAGCATTATGAGAAAATGGACACACTTCAGAACTGTTTTTTTTTTTGCTTTAAACGTAAAACGTAAAATATCCCATTTCTTGGTAAAGATAATAAACACTTGTTTGTATTTTAATACCAAGGAGTAGTGAATATTGTGACAATTTTATTAACTTGTTAACCCTCTTATAGTAGAAAAAATAAAAAAGGCGAATTTATTATTCATAAGCATTTTCTAGTATTAAAATGTGAATACTATTATTCTTTATTTGTTATTTAAAGTACAACAGCTAACCTCAGTTTCTTCTTGTCTTATTAAACACCATGCAGACTATTATTTAAATAAATATTTTGTAGTGACTTTAAAGAGAGTTAATATTATTTGATATTCCTAAGGGAGATGCTTTGATAAAGACTTTTCTGCCAATATGTATGCAAATGCATTAAATTTCCAGAAGCATTTAATGTTTTTTGATAAGATTTTGGACACCTAGAAAAACGATTAAATTTACATTTATTCAAGTTTATTATCTGAGTTAAATTAATTTTTTTTTTGTTCTGCTTTGTTTTATCAGATGTATAACTATGGAAATATGACTGTGGTTTTTCTATTGGATATTCTATTGGAATTTATATTGTAAAAATATACAATCTACCACCCACGGTTAATATGTTCCAACATATAAATATTTTGAATTATTATTTGAGAAATAAATTGACAATTCAAGCACAGATCAAGCACATTTGATTAGAGTTTTTTTTTTTTTTTTTTTTTTTTTGAGAAAATTGCACTCGTCTGGTATCATGTGGTTATTCGGTTATTATCCAAAAAAAAAAAAAAATATTTTATTCTCTTTTGGAATACTTATGTGATTACATTTCAACATTTTTATTTTTGTCTGTGGTTTTAGTCCGTTATGTGTCTTCTGTTTTAAAGATTGAATCTGTCTATCAACTACTACGCTATCTGCTATAAATATTTTTCTTCTACAGCAGATATGCTGTCAATGCGATCCATTTTAAATTTATTAACCAATTTATTCCTTGGAATATTATATTATATTTAAGGAATCTATAACCCAAGTCTATGAACTGGCTTATTTACTTTATTTAATCAAAAAAAAAAAAAAAATGTTATAAAGTAAAGCATCTGAATGAGAAAAGTCTATGCATGTACGTTTTGGCATAAAATAAATGAATTTTAATACGAAATGCAGATGCAGAAAATTTATCCATGCCATCAACAACATTCCTGAAAACTTTACCAAAAATTTTCATTGTTTTCGTACCATCCTAATTATTGCCAATAGACGCAATAGCTGACAAGTAACAAAATTGTTCTTCCAGGAATTGAATAAATAATATCAAATAAAGATTAATGATAAGCAATATTACATAATTTGGTAAAAAAAAAAAATAAAAGGAAAAAGGTCCTTTCAGGTTTATCAAATATTAAGGTAAAAAAATGTGTCGCCAGAACATTAAAATTGCATCATCATTGCTCTGCTTATCATTACATATTAAATCTTCGTAATGTTTTTATGAATTTCAAATGAAAAAAAATGAAATTATTCCGACCCTAATCCCAAATCTAATTTCTTTTCGATTCAATCTTTTTTTTTCTTTTTTTATTTTGTATTCACGTAGGAAAATAATTTTTATTTTTACCTTTATCCCGAAAAAAAAGGAAATAAAATAATTTCGGTTGTTTCAACAGATATAGAAGCAGGTATAGAAGCACGAAAGGCGAAAATTATACAAACCAATGGGAATTGTAATTTTGTAGTCCTGTGGCAAAATCGAGAGAATTATTATTATGTTGACACAATAAATAAATATTTTAATTATTTATTATAGAGTCAGTGAAACACACACACACATATATGTTTTGAAAGAATACAAATTTATAATTGGATATGTTTTCAATTGAATTCAATCAAGAAAATTAATTTTTGTTACATGTTTAAAATCAGGAAAATAAAGGACAATTACGTTATGTTAAAAATAATAATTTAATGAGTTATGTTATCAAAATTACACAATATACAGATGACGTAATAATAATAATAATAAAAAAGGCAAATTTATTGGCTTAGGGGCTTTTTGTCTGATTAGTGGAAATAATTTAAAAATGACTGCAATTGATATTTTTTTTATTTATATAAAAGCTGCAACTATGACAATGTTATAAATATTTTCTGATTTATTTTTTTTTTTAAATAAAACCTGAATATTCTCTATTTATACACGTCTTGTTATTATTATTATTATTATATGAATTTTTTTTTTTTATTTTGAGTACACCATCATTTCAGTAAATATTTGTGAAGAAAATTCAACATCATTGACCCAATTCAGTAAAACCGCTATATTTACTACTTGGAAACAATTTTACATGTCGTTTTGCATATCAAAACTGATTATTTACCATCTTTTTTTTTTTTTTTTTTGTTGGTGTAAAAATAACAAACAAGAAAATATATAAATATTATCGTCAGTTTTGATTGATTGCGGTACCTAAAAGCTATCACGTTACAATAATAAATAATAAAAACAAAATTAAAATATAAATTTCATTGATTGATTATCGATGGCTGCACCAAAAAAAAAAAAAGAAAAAAAAAATTATTAAATATATTTAACATGATAATTTTTTAACTTTACTACCAGAGAAAGCAAAAAAGGTTGAAGATTTTTACTTTATTTTGGTTTTATCGTTAACATGATACAGCATCTAGTACACAGCATCGGGTGGGGTGGTTGAGAAATGATCCTTTCAACAGTAAGATTAGACGTGTGTTTCCTTACCACACATGTGGTAATTCATTTTTCATGTAAATAAAATATTATTTTTCAATAATTAATTAAATTAAAAATAATTGAAGGCATTGTCATTATTAATTAATTTCTATAATAAAAAAAAAATATATATATATATATATATATATATATATAAGAATAAGGGTGAAAACCGCATTACATATATTCCCTTTCAATGGATTAGGAGAGCACGTACGAGTTCACATTTTATTGTCTTATTTTATCACTTCAAAGAATGTGAACGAGTTTTTATCGAAAAATGATTCTCCATAAACATTAATTTAATATTATATTACTTATTAAATATAAATGTAGCATTACATAACTGTCTTAAAGTAATTTTTTTTTTTTTATTAAAGCTTTAAAGCTACCTCATTTCAATATAAAGTATAGAAACTTTGTAAAAGTATATCCTTGTCTTACATTGATTTTCTTTTTATTATTTCGAAGCGATGCAATAATTTTAACAGATAGTGTATATATGAAAAAGTTTACTGAATACAAATAAA
This sequence comes from Ptychoptera albimana, assembly GCA_961205885.1. NCBI lineage: Eukaryota > Metazoa > Arthropoda > Insecta > Diptera > Ptychopteridae > Ptychoptera > Ptychoptera albimana. Next base: position 9,820,858 of record OY540801.1, on the reverse strand, counting down.
AGCTTTCACACATATCCTTTGTGCAGAAAAACGAAATAAAACTGAAAAGCGAACACAAGGGTTGAAAACTTACATTATTCCATAAGAAAAAAAAAAAACTTAAAACAACTTAGATTAAATAAATGGAATCCACGCTATCAGAAACAGCTAAATGCACACTGAATATTGTATTTATTTCAAAAGAACAATTCAATTCGATTGTCAGGTTAAGAATCGGTTTGGTGGCGATAACCTAAATACTTCGCATAAAATTATTCAACAAAGTAATCCATATTCAACATAACGATAGTAGATATAATTAATTGAGTACCATTTGGGGGTTACACATTGAAATTAAATTGGGCGGACGTTGTCTGTAAAAGGGCCATAAATATCTAAAGTAAATAAATTAAATTTAAAAATAACAAAACCAGAACCATTTCGCTAAAATGTAATGAATCGCTTTTATATGGTCAAAAAAAGAAAAAACAAAAACTCGTACCAAAGAGATTTATATTGTTTAGACTGAAGTAGAGATAAGTTAGTGTTGTGTTTACATAATAATTAATTTTCCCGTACTTTGGTTTATAGTTATGCTATGGTAAACATACTTCAAACATTATTTTGAATTCATTCTCATTACTTAAAAACGCAAAATAATTTGCCAGAATTGTTGCATTTGGTTTATTCTTATCCTTGTTTTAGATTAAACAAATAACGAAGCTTATTAAAAGCTTTAAAATTATTTGTTTTGAAAAAAATGGAATTTCAAAAAGTTTTTTTTTTTTTTTTTGTTATACAAGATTTGTAAATGGTATTACGCAACTCATACTACGCTTTCGTTAAATTGCTCTCCTATGTTTATTTTATTTTTTTTTTTTTATTTTCGTAACCCGTTTTTGTAGGTGGTCGCTACAGGAATTTGGTCAAAGCGGGATTTTGTTTTTGTATATTAAATATTTATATTTAAATTGTTTTTACCTTCACAAGGTACAAAGTACAGCCTTGTTAAAACAAAACATAATTTTCCTGTTTTATATTTCATTTTTCTTTTTAAATATGTTTGACCGCAAAAGCGTTCATACCAAGCCGTCAAAGCCTTTAATTAGTTTTGCATTTAAATTGTTAAAAGGATTACGAAACGAAGCATTTGTTAAAAACGAAAATATTTACTTACCATTAGCGTATTAACGGTTTTTTGTACTATTAATAGTAAAAAAAATCGTCAATTAACTATTCACCATCTTCAGCTCTGCTAGATTGTAGCCAATTTTCTTAATGTCTTTCGTTTTATTTCCTTTTTTTTTTTCAATTTGAGTAAATAAATAAGTTTGTGTAAATAATTCCCCTCGGTATCATATTGTTCCGACTTAATAGCGATAAGCCAAAAAAAGGAAAAAAAAAGAATTTCCACCGAAACCACAAATCGAACCAACAAATAAAATCAACAAAAACAAACTGTTGGGTGATAAATTGTAATCGCTTTATTGCAATCAATGTTTGTTTCCCAATTCTATCTTTAACTTTTCAAACATTATATTGTTTGGTTGATTTTGAGATGTTTAGACAAATAATAATAATACACAGAACCAAAAAAAAAGATGAAAAAACAAAGAAACTTTTTTGTTTATGTATTCTATTTTGATTTGGATTTTTTTTTGAAGCTTTTTTTATTTGTTTTCGTTTCACAGTTGAGATGCTACGGATAAACAGCAGAGTTGTATAAATTAATGGATAAGAGTTGAATAACAAGTTTTAAATTTAGAAGCCAGGCAAAACAAATATCATTTTGTATATAATAATATTTGTTTTTTTTTTTTTTTTTTTACTGAAAGCACAAAATAACCCAATTAAAGGATTTTTAATGAGCATTAAAAAATAGAAAAATAAAATATATAGAGAAATGTGCTTGTTGCCACAATTTTAATTAGACGAATAAATATCTATCAACATAAAATCCAAGATAAATAAATTTTTAAAAATGGAATTTAATTTAAGAGACAAATTTTCCATGCCATTCCATATTACTTTGTGGATTAGCGTAGCGGTGCTTTGCGGTTCAGGAAAGGTAAGGTAAGAATTTATAAAAAGAAAAATGATTAGATTACAACATCTGACTACAATTTTATTTACAATTAAATGTAAGCATTATGTTGTAAGCATTTAACCATTGCTCCCCTCATACAAATAACCGGTATCCAAGAAGTTTTTTTTTTTTTTTTTTTTTAATATTCGGTAATTTTGACTTAGTAAGCCTAATTAGGAGCCATTATTGTAATAATTAATGCTAATGAGATTCCATTACTCTGATTATTTGTTCAAATTGTATTAAATAATTTTTTAATACACCCAAAAATAATGGCTAAATGTTAATGCTGTTTAACCACATAAAGTGTAAAAACATTATTCAAAGCTGTGATAACTTTTGTTTGGTTGTGTCTTTAGGTGAAACTTTAAATCCTTTAGAAAACTTTGCATAAATTTGTGAGACAAGATTGTTGTTAATTTTTTCTTTTTTTTTTTTTTTTTTTTGTTATTATTATAATAATTTTTGAAGAACGAATACAGCACGAGATTACTTTTAAATTACATATAATAAAAAAATAATAAATCTAGTGTATTTCGGGAATTATGGTTGAAACTCGTAAACGCTAAAAACTTATCGTCTTTTACAGTCTCCTGACGTTCCATGTCTCATAATTGTAAATAGTTTAATATTCTTTGAATGTGCACGAAGGAATTTCTTAAAACTATTTTATTATTTAATGTAAAATCATAAACATCCCAATGGACAGCTTGACTAAATTCATCGTATTGTCGAATTATTTTTTTTCATTTCTTTTCTTTCGTTTTCTTTCATTTTTTTCTTCTTTTTTTCACAATTCTGTAATGGTTTATATTCACTTAGATACACACTGGTGCTATTCTTTTATTATTATTATTATTATAATGTTAACCTTTTCATACTTTTTCATTTATTATTTTGGATTCTTGTTAATAATTTTTCATACCCTAAAGTTTTGCTGGTTCATTAAACGTATTTGGCACTAAATTTAAATAATTTTATATAAGCTACATCTTTTCGGTTTTATTCGTCTTTGAAGTTTTATGTGCAATCCAATGGACAATTGATATAAAGAATAAACTTTTTTTTTTGTATTTCAAATCACTTCGGGTTTTATCAGTTCACTTCATTTGCACATATATGTGCAGAATGTATAGATAACTTTTCAAGCAATATCTGAATTTATAATTCATGGTGCAATGACAACAATAAAATCTTTATTAACAAAATTACAAAAATCAAGAATACAAATATTTTTTTTTTATGACCACAATTTCACAAACGGACTGTCTAAGTATATTTCAGGAGTCACATCATTTTCACATTTCTTGCTTGTATAAATAATTAAATATGAAGTCCTTTTGCCCAATTTTTAGTATTTTAAATTTTATTTAAAAACAACCAGCCACAACGCAATCGTGCAACATACATATCTTTTGAAACATTTTTATTATAATTCTAATCAAGTCTCGTCTGAAATTACCGAGTTGATAATTTGAATTTTACGACCGAGACAAATGCACATACGTATGAAAAGAACAAAATATTACAACAGAATAGCAAATAAATATTTTGAAATTTATGAATTTTACATGTAAATTGCTGGTTTTGGTATTTCTCCAAATTCTGTATAATTTGCTAATTGAGTTTTTTTTTTTTTGGTTAAACTTTTCAATTCGGTTGACTTAAAGACAATTAAGGTACAACAAATTAAATATTCGAATTTTTTCATTATTGTTAATTATTTAATTGGTTTCAAACTGAATTAGAATTTTTTATTTTATAATTGGCAGCACACATAACGAATACGAGACAATAACCGCAATCAGAATTGCATTCAAAATTCTTTTAACCTTTTGTATTTGTTTTCATGAATATCATTTTACTGATTATTCGCTATTGATTTTTTTTTTTTTTTTATTGAAAAAAAAAAACTAAAATAACTTTATTCAGCACACGTTGAAATATTATGTCTATAATAATTTTCCATTTTGATTACACGAAAAAAATTTTATTTTTTTTTTGCTATATTTGTTTAAACTTTTTGTTATCATTCAGTCAGAATGAGTCCAGATGCTTCAATGCAAATATATCTATTTGGTATGAATTTCTATTTATTTGTTTGAAGAGGAACATGATAGCACCCTTTCGCAAAATTAAACGTGTACGAACAGATTTTACAATTTTGGTTATTTGCGATTTTTTTTTGTTGGTTTTTTAATGATTTTTTTTTTTTTCTTTTTGGTGAATAATTAAAGAAAAATTTTGCTTTAAAATTTTTTAAGAGATGTCAATCACATGTACGATAATTTAAAGTTTTTTATTCTCTAGTTTATTATTTAAGATGAAAAATTTGTGTTGTGTTTAAAATTAAATCAAAACTCATTGGTTATCTGTATCAATTTTCAGATGGGTAACCTTTTTAGATTTGTTTTACTTTGGTTACCTTTCTCAGAGGCATTAATGTTAAATTTTAAGCATAACAACTTAAGCTACATATATAATTTAAAGCCTATCTTTCTGTTAGCTATATGCTCTGGTAATATTTAAAATTCGTCATAATGCCTAATAATAATTATTTGTAGAATATTCATGTTTTACCAAATGTAAGGCAGATAATTTTAAATTTTTTTTTTTTTAAATAATTTATTAAATATGAACGTGAATTTTTTATTTTTTATTAATCTGCTTACTTAAGAGATAAACATTCAATGAATAAATAAATTCAAAATCAAAAACCATCCGACTATACATAATGAAATTAACTTTTTTTTTTTTCGTTTATTCTCGATTATTAATGACATTTTGTAATACTACACTTCTGACAAATATAATCGCATTAATTTCAATATTTTATATAAAATAAAATTGAAAAAAAAAAAAAAAAAAAAAAAAAAAAAAAAAAATAGAGGAGACGAAGTAGAATTAGAAGAAGATGAAGGGATTTGCGATAACTAATTATATTTGAAATGCTTGTTTTTCATAAAAGACTTATATATTATTTAGTGAATATTAACGAGGAAAACCATCATCTGTATAACAGAAAATTTGATTATTGTAAATCAAAAAATACACAACGGTAAAACCACAAAGTTAGTATGAATTTTTTTTTACAAGGGTAACAACCATAGAGGTAAAATAAATTAATTAAATCTCTATTTAAATTTGTTTTATAGGGACAATTACATTAAATTTGATTGTGTCACTTTGGTGAATAAAGTTATAAAAAAAAAGAAGAAAACTTGAACCTTCGGGTCCAATTCAGATTAAGATTTAAGTATTTCTGTCTTAAAAAATGACCAAAAAGGTTTAAACTACATTTCAGAATAGTAAATCCTATAAATATCTCTGTCATTGTTGACAACTTTTTTATTTTTGGATTAGACAAATATTTGCTTTAGTTTATGAAAAGGGTAACACACAGAAACTTGTATAACATTTCCGTTCTATCTACATATCCCTGCCATCATATGAGAGTTATAATAAAAATGAATTTCACAAAATACTATCAAAATGAATAAAATTTTATTCGATTACAGGAACATCAATATGGATATTATGACAAATTGTTGATATTGTTAAAAAAAAAGAAAAAAAGAAAAAAAAAATTGGTCACAGTACCTTTGGCATGAAACATGACAAAATAACCATCAAAGTATTTTTTCCGATAAATTCTATTTGCATAGTAATAAAATGTTTTTTCTCTTCTCCATATTGGTTATTATAAAAGGTCTTTGGTTATTTAATAAAATTTATTTCGCTATTTTAAGACCTTTTAAAAATAAATATATTTTACGATAATAACTGATAATCTACGGAATTTTAAATAAATATTAATATTTGATTGGTTTTTGATGTCAAAACGGTTCATTGTTGAATAAAATGAAATCTTTGTTATTCTAACACGACTGAGTTGTGAATTTATTCAAGTAAATCGGGGACCACAAAAGTCACGATACGTATTTCTTACTATTATATTTTTTGAAGATTGATTTAAGAAAGAAAAAAAAAAACCCCATGATAGCCGAATATTGAAATGCTGTAAAGCTAAGATAAAATGGATTATTGGATTATGATAACAGAAAATAAATAAAAATAAAAGCTGCAAACATCCGACTCTGTGCTCTGAATATTGATAATCATATACGAATCGAACAGATTTTTATATTTATTTTTTGTGTTTAATATAAAAGGTTTAGGAATATCATGCAATTTTATATATTCTTTAACTAGTAAAAGCAATAGAAAACTGGCTAAGAAAAAAAAAAATAAAAATCCTTAATTTGACTTTTCGATTACAAACAGGTAATAAAAATTCATACAAATTCTTCACTTTTTCGTGGTTGTTAAGAAGTTTTTTTTTTTTTTTTAAGAACATTAATGATTTCTAAAGTATATGGAAAATGATTTGCACTTTTTACTAAAGTGTTCTGTGCTTTCTTTTGTACGCGTTTAATGCTTTCTTAATAAACTGTATAGAGAAAAAAAGGGACGAACATGTAGACAACAATTTATTAAATTTCTTACAATGATTGGCAAATTTAAATATTTTTCCTTTCTTATTACAAAATATTTGACCAATTTTGATTACATTTTTTTTTTTCGTTTTTCTTTGATAGAAGGAATGTTTATGTCATTAAAGTTAGTTAAAGAGTCTAGTTGCTTGTACTAGGAGATAAAGAAACCAATTTCCATAAAATCTAAAAAAATAAAACAAAACATTAGTTGGTTGTTTCCACAGTGCTCAGCATCGTCATCATTTTCAATTTTATTTCTGATTCTTCTATCTAAGCAATTTAACGAAATCCATAACTGAAATGTGTGTAAAACCGAAATTTAAATAAAACAAGAAACAAAAGGAGAGAAGCTAAAAAAAAGTACGTAAATACATTGTGAGTTAGTATTTAATGAATAAATTACATGTAGATAATGTAATGTCACATTATTATGTTTTGTATATTTATTTATATTTAAAGTTGTGAAAAAGTAAGTGAGGAGAAGTGAAAAGATAAACAAAAAACGACGAGTCATGTTGAAAAATTTAATAAATAAAAAAGAAAAAAACTTTTCCTTATAATCGAAATATCAGCATATTTTGACTTTAAAAAAAAAATATATATATAAATCGATATTCTTTGTACATAAATGTAACATTGGTATGCCTAGAGAATCATTATTGTACATAATAAGACATGATAATATGTTAATAGGAAACCTACATAAGCATAAACATAAACATACAAAATGGAAATGTAAAATTTTGGTGAAACAATTTTTATTAAATGCAAACGTGAGTTTATGTATGGATAAAGATTAGGCTTGGAATTATATATATATATAGGAAATAATAAATAAATATTCAGTGAATAATTTTACCAATTAATTAATCATCTCATTATTTATGTTGATATTATTACTGTTTAATCCCATTTAATTATTTCGATAATAATTGTTTAATAAATAAATAATTAACTGGCAATACATAAATATTTTAAATTTTAACAATAAAATTAAATTTATTGTTGATGGTGGTGGTGGTGGTGGTGTTGTTGCTGCTGATTTATTTCCCTGTTAAAAAAAAAAATTTTTTTTTCTTCATTTTAATATGCTTAAACTCTCTCTTCTTTTTTTTTTTTTTTTTAATTAATTTATTAATGTGAAATGATTTTGTTTGGTTTCAGTATTTTGTTAGATGGTTTTTTTTTTTTATAAAAATCGGATAGAAATAAATACAAAAAAAAAAAAAAGAAAAAACCCGACCCCAATTCTTTTTAATAATTAATCAAAAAATAAAAAATAAAGAAAAGAATTATAAAAGAAACCTTTTTTCGGTTTTTTATAGATATAAATATGTTTTTTTTTTAATTTAAATATTGTATAGAAGAATAATTAATTAATTAATTAAATCATATCGGTACTTAACATATCATTAATAAATAATAAATAAAATAGAAAGAAAGTGGTAATCAATTTATAACAATATGATATTTATAATGAACATAAAGATGGATCTTATAGTGTCAAGAAACGATGGTTGTATTGTTTGGTACAAGAATGGTGAATTCGTGTGACTTAAAAGATTTGAGAGCACTTACCTTTTTAACAATGTAATTAATATTGTAAGTAACAATGCTAAGAGCTTAGAGTTATGACAAACTAGATATTGTTTACCTAGAATTATATTCACATTATTGTGAGCTGAGTCATATCATAATAACTAAGCATATTTAAGGATGTGTAATAAAGATTAAATATGTGAAAATAAAATGACAGCACACATGAGTTACCCATGTTTGTTCATGCTCAACACATTGGTAAACATTTGTTATTATACAAGTAGTCTAGTTCCGCAATATTTTCCATCTTTTTTGTTTTGTATCTTCAGACAGAAAATACGTCCTAACACAATACACAACGATGTGGTCGTACAGTGGAAAGAAACTGACAACAACAACAACAACAACATCCCTCTTTCAAATTGTGTTTACTTTAAGGTTAAGTATTTAAACATTAGACTCACACCTTATGTTGACTGAAGGCCCTTAGTGATACCGTAAACTTTCACATATTGCTCAGATAACAAAGCAACTGTGTCGCCATCCATATACTTCAATGACAGCAAACTAATATCATCACTTAAGTTAAACAGAGTATCCTTGGATGATGAAAAATTCTATAAAAAATTCATGTAGTAAGCCACATGGTACGTTGTTTGCTTTTTGGTCGAACCTTCCATGACATAAATTAAAGTTTTGTGAAGAGCCAAGCTGATTGATTATTTAATGCAAATTAGTTTTTTATTATTTGCAATTCCACTAATATAATAACGTAATAGCTAGTATCAAAAATTTATTAATTAATTAAATTTTTCTATTTATTTGCCAGTAATCCAATATAATGTATGTTTTTTTCTCTATTCATCCGAATATATTAATTAGCAAACACATTGATGGAAAATTATTTATGATTTTTCAATGACAAAAAGTTTATTCATTTCGTTAACATGTAAAATTGATTTTATTTTGAATAAATTAATTAACTAAAAAAGGAAGTTTTTCAAAAGCTAGATTATTAAATAAATATCCTCAAAGCAGACAAACGTGTAATTGTCAGTTACAGTTGGAATTTTTATTTTTTTTTTAATTGATTTCCATTAGGCAAACAAGGAACTGGCTTAATTGAATTAAAGCATTAATTTTGGTAAAAAACAAAAAACTAATATTTGTCTATGAGCTATATGTACGTGCCGTAATGATTGGGCAAACAATTACAAAACTTCTGTAATTATTTTTCTCATTTTAAATCTTATAGCGAAATTAATTATTTATCATTTTAATTATTTGTATTTCGACAGAATTTTTATTGCATTGCCTGAAGGTTGTTTAATTTTTTAATAACCAATTTAAACAGTCGAAGTTTATGTTTTATTTTCGTACATTTAGTTAACAAGGATAAGTTGGCCCCGAGATACACAAATGTTTAATGAACTTATTATAATTTTTTTTTTTTTTTTTATTATTTTCTTTCCTTTATTTATTTCTCTGCTATTGATTTTTTAGGAAATGGCAAATAATATAAAAGTTAAATCAAGAATAAATACAAAATTTGAAATAAATGAAAAAAATCAAAGATCAGGATAAATGTATTTCGTTCGATTTTGTGTGTTCACAACAAAGAAAAATTTAATTAGATTTTAATTTTTTTCTGTGTAATAAGTCATTTGAATGAATAATTTATTAATTAATTAACAAATTAAACAGAAGAAAAAAAAGAAATAATTCTTTGTGAATCATTGGTCGTCAATTATGATATCAAATTCAGAAGATCAGTATTGGCAACTTCCCACCTTAAACCTTTGTTTGAAATCCAAAAATTTATTCCACTACTCTAACCAATTAAATATTACGCAACACAAAAGGTTAATCTTTTATTGAAAATAACCTCATCTGTCTAATTATAACAAATTTATATTTTTTGAATACAAAGGTAATAAATATAGAATCTAAAGTGCTGGTGGCATTTTAAATAATTAAATAAATTAGTGTATTAACGGGAGATTGACTTTTTAATTATATTTTGACGAATAAAAAATTCTTTTAAAATTAATTAAAATTGTACATTAGCAAATAATCTTCTCGATAATTATGGAGAATTAATTCATTATAAAAAAAAACTAATTAATTTTCAAATCACTCGCAAAAAAATCACCGAAATTTATACAAAAAAAAAAAATTAAATTATGATTTTCTGCGGTTTATGGCACTAATAATAATATTTCCAGAATTTTTTTTTTTTACAATTTACCAAACAAACAACATAATGTTGAAATAATTTATAATTTGATTTTGGTCCACGATTGTGTGGGAAATTTTATCAATGCTCTCGCCACCACGAATCCAAAAACAATTAAATAAAATTTATAGAAAATTTTTTGCTTTGTACATTTCACCAATGCTACGAAAACTTTGCTATAAAGTTTCCGATCTTTAGTTAAAGAAACGAAGTAAAATTTAATTTATTTCAGAAAATAATTGAAAAAGTTTTTAGTTTTCTTTCAATTTTTTTTTTTTTTTTTTTTTTTTTTTATGATTTTTTGATGTTTATTGCAAGTCCAGATATAATAAGCAACGAAACAACTATGACTCGTATTCATGAATATCTGTTTCCAATTTATTTATAAGAAAAGGTAAATATTTGTTCTCTACATAAGTACCCAGCATATATTTCTCTAAGCTTTCTAAGCAAACAAAGAGAAAAAAGTAAAATAAAAAAAACTTAAAAAAAACAAATTTAAATAAAATGACAGAGAAATTTCTGTTTATCATAGTTCCGAGAATTCATTAAAAACTATTTTTGTGCAGAATTTTTCATTTTCTATTTTCGTATCGATTTTTAAACATTTTTTTTCTCTCTGTTGTATCGTAGCGAATGTATTTATCATATTACGACAACTTTTATTAATAAATGCTTTACAAATATCAGCTGAAAAACTAATGTAATGAGAAAAAAAAGCCCTCATTTCTGTAATATTGATTTGAAAAAATCGAATTTTAGTTTTATTTTGTGGGTAAGGAACGTTACACAAAAGTATTATTGATTTCTAATCTTGTTTGATTATTTGGTTAAAATGTGATAGATTATCCACGGTACCATGGATCGTGTTTGTTAAATGTATTTTCCATTCACAAGATTGATCCGTTTTTCATTTATATAACAAAAAAAAAATTTTTTTTTTTAATCAAAAAACAGCTAATGGCTTATCACAGTTTTGCTTTTTTATTTAAAAAAAAAAAAACTTTTTTGAAAACTTTGTGATCAAACTATAACAATGGATGCATTTTCAAACTATCGCTTTGTGCAAAATAATTGATAATCCGATTAAAGTAAACAAAATAAAACATAAAAGAAATGGAGAGTCTGAGATAGATTTTATAGATTTTTTCTTCTTTTTTTTTGTAATTAAATATTTAATATTATTAAAATTAAATAAAAAAAAAAAAATAAAATTTATATGCAAATCCTGGTTAGGGTTTGACTAAATCCACAATTTTCTTTTCCTCTTGTTTTCTTGTTTTCATGTTTTTTTATTTCGTGGAAAAAGTTGTTATAAAAGCTTTTAGTTGTCAAAATTAAGTTTAAAGGAGAAAATTTTTTTTTTTTTTTTTGTTACGATAGATAAAGAAAATTTAATTTTAGAACAATTCGATTAGAAGAAAAGCTTTTATCTATCTTTTAAGCCATCTATAATACATTTTTTTTTTCGGTTTTGCTTGTTTACTATAATCTCTTGTACGTTTTATAATACAAGGTGATGTCTTTTCGGTTGTATACAGAATGCAGAATGTTAGCTTTTAATTAAACTTTAAAAATGGCACATTGGCGTACAAAATGTTCGTACTCTAAAATGCTGTAACTTCATAATTAATCAATGCTTCTTCATTAAACAATTAAAAGCGTTTTATATTATTTTTCTTATCTAATTACTATCTAAAAACTTTTCTCAATTCTTTATGTAAATTGTAAAAAGAAAAACAATAAAAGCTTTAGCATAGCGTATAAAAGTAATAAAATATGTTTTTTTTTCTTTCAAAAATGTTTTGTAAAATGTTTACTGAAAACAAACAAACAAACAAACAAACATATATTGATCGTTTATAGCAACTTGAGTAAATATTAAAAAGTAATATTTTGCAGATTTATCAATTGACAAAGAATTGTTTTTTTTATTTTTTTATTATTAACAAATCTAGGATAAAAAACTTTATGCACAAGCATCGCATTATTACATAGACGACAATGTTACATAATTACACATTTTATTTAAATTGTTATTTAAGTTTTATAAAAATATGTAATAATAAAAAGCTTTTTTTTTATGAACAGAAAGTTATTTTACAGTAATAAAGTTGTTGTACCTTAAAAATTCCTGCAAGATGCAGTCAACAGAAGATAAGTGGATTTATAATGTAATTTAGGAATTTTCGTTTATTTTCCATATTTTTGAAAAGCTATCATAATCTCATTTATTACATTTTTTTTTTTGTCTTTTTTGTTTTATTATGATTTTCCCCACTTATTACTTTGTAATATTGTTCTGTTCAAGCGTTAAATACAAATGAATATACTGAAAAAATGAGCCATTCCTAATTCTAATTTCTGTGTAATAATTATGCTGTTGTAAAAGTAAAAAAAAATCAATTCACAGAACTCTCCATACAATTTTTTTAGAGCTGAAATAATTGTGCAGCATATTTTGAGTCCAGAATCGAGTTAATTCTTGGAGTTTTTCGATAAAAAATTGTATTTCCCGTGATACGAATTTGTTTTTTCCACTATTTTGCGCACCAAAACTGAATAATAAATTTTAATTGGACATTTTACTGCTATCATTGGTGAAATGGATTTTAACTTTATTGATTTTATTTGCCCATAAATTATAAAAATAAAAAAAAAAATCGTTTTTAATTTTGAATTATATATAAATCGGTCATAAAATAATAATATTTTCCAGTTTTCTACAATAAAGAAGGTTGTGAACGCTTTAAAGTTTAAACGATAGGATAAATTATGGATAGAAAACAAAAAAAAATAAAATAAAATTGAATATCTCTTTAAATGCAAATATTTGTTCTAAATCAACATACAATATATCCACACGGAGATTGTTTAATGCATTGTTTTGATAGAATACAAAATTAATATTCTATTGAAAACTGATAAATGTTGCAAACTTTATTCAAAACTAGGAATAAGGTAAAACAAGAGAAACCAATCAATTAATCAATGAAATAAAATGATCGACATTGACAGAGGAGGTATAATTAATTATTGTTTCGGTAATTTACCTTTATTAACACGTGTGTATTAGACATTCAAAGATACCCATATGCTGTCTTCTTGTTGAAATTCTTACCAAACAAATTAAATATGCTAAAATATAAAAACACAAAATTCTGTATCAAAGCTATTTTTAATATTGTTACAATCCAATAATCCCGCAATTGTCGTTATCCTGATTTGATTTGCATTATATCGTTTCCATAAATATATGTATGAAAAGTTATTGCACCGGAATTATATTTGATTGCCATCAGTGAATTAATCGTACTAATTACAGTATTTGATTAAAAATAGAAAATGGATTTGTGTAGACGTCCATTAATCAAGAATTAAAACGATTCAAAACAATAGAAGATTAATGTTAATTCAGCTGAATTCGAATTAATTGATTGAATTTATTTTTACTGTATTGCGATAAATCGAAATCACTTTAATCAATATTATCAAAATAGTGCAATCATAATAAAAATGTTCTCTCATAATGTTTCCAATGGAATCTGTACACCACCCCCAATATTAACAGATTTATTTATTAAATAATAATAATCACCAAAGAGCTGCTTATTTCAACTTTATTTCCACTTAATTATTTTTTATATTAACTTAAATTTTTTATTCTTTTTTTTTTTTTTTGTTACAGTTTTTCATAACTTTTCTTTTAATTTTAATATAGAAAATTTATTATTACTTACCACCCGCAACTCCGCAGCTGAATTATTATTAAGTTTAATGCGATTAAAAAAAAAGCTAAAAAGTTTTCACAACTTTTATAAAAATAAAAAAAAAAACTTCCTTAAGATTTCAATAGATAAAGTTTTGCGATAGTAAACACAAAATTTTATTTTACTTTATCTCATCATGGGATTAAATTTTATATAACACTTCATACTCTAATGCACTGTGTACTATTGAAATAAAACCTAATTGCTTATATTTATATTAAAAAAAGAAAAAAAAAATTCTATAATGTAGTCAGCGGTTAGCGACTATGAATTTAATTTTTTTTTTATTACTCAATATAAATCAAAAAAATAATAAAAAACCTTTCAACAATCAATTATAAAAAATGCGTAGAATATGTAAAAAAAAATTATAAATAATTTGTTGTAAACACGATAAGATTTTTACACCTGTAAAAAATGTATAAAAAAATATTTCAAATGTATAAACAAGGAAATAAAAAATCTACATGCTTTACATGCTGTAATTAAATAAGTGCGTTATGTGTATCATGGTTCTTTATTAACGATTCTATCGTAATTAAAATAATAAATTTGTACCCGTTGCGTTGTTTTATTATGTGCTATTCCCACATCTATTTACAATAAATCACATGCCTGGTGCTGTCAGTGAAAATGAAAACAAAAATAAAATAAAAATACGTAATTCACGTCACAACATATTCAATTTGGTTAGCATTAAAGCACCCTAAAAAAGCACAAAAACAAATTTAAAAATGGTTATAACGAAGAAAAAGAAAAAACAGAAATTAATTTTTAACACATTTTTAGTTTTATTTGTTGTTTCCTAAATTACAATAACGTAATTTAAGGACGACATTTGGTGAAAACATTACCCAAAGTAAACGCAACAGTAACTCCTAACAGCTCATACAGAATTTATCTTATAATTTTTAATTTTTTTTTATATTACAACCTTTTATGATAAAACACAAAAGAAGAATATAGATATAGCTTTTGCTATACATTTAGTAATTATGTAATCATGATTTGAACATTTTAACTTATTAACGAAAATAAAAAACGAAGACATTTTTATTCATGTAACAGCTCAAAGGCAACGGAAATTAATTAAACTTTTGTTAACAACAAACGTAAAAAATTGTCAAATGAAATGAGGACATTACCTTTTCTCTGTTTTTTTTTTTTTTTATATTTTTTGATTTATTATTTTCAACTCAACTCAGCTTTACCTAGCATATAAAAACCTTATGGCTGAGTCATACAAAAATTGAGTTAAAACATTTTACGATACCTAATCGTAGGAATTGTTTGACAGTAAATTCGCTTTTTTTTTTAGTATTTTTAAAACTTTTTATTTCTGTTTCGTATTCATTTTGCAAAAAAAAAAAAAATTATTTTAACATAGCTAAAGTTTCATTCAATAAAAACATAAAAAAAAAATTGTTTTAAGAGCATCAGACGATTATAAAATAGACATGTCATATGTCTAATGATAAATATTAATAAAAAGTTAGGATCAGGAACTTTACAAAATTATTCATTTGATTAAAAAAAAACAAAAAAAAAGATTGTAGTATGTGGGTAACAAGCAACATATTGGCAGAATTATAATGTAATTATCAAATTTCAACAAGTTTTATAATTGGAGGGAGATATTTAATACAAACTTTTAGAAATTACGATTATTAAAGGTAATATCATAAAGCATAAATTCTATTCATTGTTAATTATGAAAAAAAAAAACACTTTTTATTAGGCAGCTGTTCATCATTACTTATTACAAGGTAAACAAGCTTTTCTACAAAGTAATAACGTTTCCCAAAGATATCTAAATAAAAGGATTTTGTAAAATATATTTAATATAGAAATATAGAATCGTATTTGTTAATAAATTTATATTTGTTACCGTTTTGTTTACCCCGAATAAATATTGCTATATTAATATGCAATAAAAACCATATTTACTTATTTATCTGTATAAATATTGAGAATACAGATGTTAATAGAATGTAAAATTTATGTTTGATGTAATTTAATTAACTCACCCACCGTTGCATAGGTTCAACATAACTCAAATCAATTTTTATATGTGAGAAAATTTAATTATAATTTTAAATAAAAATTCATTTTTCGATTGAAAATTTGATTATTTTTGACTAAAAAAGCAAATTAAGCTATTTCACTGGTTTAATAAATAAAATTTTATTTTTTATTAAATACAGCGATGCTGGTAGTAAAGTAATAGCTAGTTATGTTTAGTTTATATTATGTAAATATTTAATTAAAAATCATAGTTTGTAATTATTTTATTGTAAATATTTGTTTATTGTTTTTTCTACTGACTTTGAGTAGTTGTTCGTTTACTGATGCATTATTGACTGTAATATTATGATAATAATATAAATTCCTATTTAATCCTGTTTATAGTTGGTGTTTAACAAGCTATTTGGTTAACACTATAATTGGATAAGGTATATTAATAGATTAAATAATCAATTAAGACAAATTACAAAGATAATATTTGTCTTAGGAATTTCTTTCTTTTGTTGACAGCGATGATGTACCAGTCTTAACGCAATACAATTGATTGTATATCTCTCTTTGTTGTCTTTATTATTATTTTTTTTGCTGTAAAATAGATGGAAAAATAATCAGATCGGCTATATAAAATCATTGTTAATTTAAATTGTTTGCCCTAGAGTCTTGATGAATTTTTTTTTTTGTTGTTTCTCATCATTTGTAAGAGTAATGACAGTATCGAAAAATATTAAATTACTAAAGATCTTGTGAGAAATAAAAATATCCTGTAGGCAACGATAACATTCCCGTTTTCCTTTCTTGACAATCAAGGAAAAAAGTAACTTCTTAAGAATTCATTTCCTACAAACAAAGCCAACAGCAAAAACACTTATGAAATATTAAAGTTTTCATTTGAAATGACGATTGACGACTAGGAAAGTCATCAGTATTACATGTTTTTTTTTTTTTTTTTCTTTTTTTAGACAAAGGGATCAGTGGTAAATGTCATTTATATGCCTTATCTATTGTCTGTCAACGTTTTAAAGGAGCGTTAATTTAAAGATAACAACCTACTGCTTTTTTCTGAGCGTAGGATAGCTTTTACAATTATTAAAACTTATCCATAAATCATACAACAGCTACAAAAATGTTTTTAGTTTCTAAAGAGACGATAATAACTAATTAAAAAGCTTTAAAAAAGTTTAGCAAATAAATGAAAATTTGTCAACTATCTGTAACAACTAAACTAACAATCAAAATTTAAAATATTCTATCTTGTATTAAACTCATTTTGTTGAAGAAAATTAATATTTTATGTAAATTGAGTGGGATGATAGAGTAACAGAAATATTTTTGTACAACATTTCTAACTTAGAAATTCACGTTCATGTCTCCATGATGTTGGAATGCTTTTACTGTAATGTACAAAATAAGATTCGTTGCATTAATATAAGATTATTTAAAATTCTAAGGTGATTTTTGCATTAGCATTTATTAAACCACTCTGAAAAAATAAAGAGAAACCAAAGTTTATTTTATTTATCAGCTTAAAAGTATAAAAGATCAACAATTTAGCTTTAAATAAAGGTAAACCAAAGAACTGAACACTGTACAAAAGAATTTTGCTAAAAATAAAAAAAATTCTTTACTAATGAACGAATTACAGAACAACAAGTATTATTGATAGAAAAGTTAAATTATAATTCTGAAGTCATGATTTATAATGATGAAAAATGATAAATTAGCTTCGTGTAAAACGATCAGAAACAGAAAAATTCTTTAATTATATTTAAGGAAGTAAATTAATGTTGTGAACATTTGTATATTTATATAATGCAAAGCAATTTAATTTTGGCTACACACGAAAAAATAGAAAAAAAAAAAAACAAAACTTCAGCAATATTAATTAATTGATGATGACTTGGATTACTTTTGATGTAAATAAATAAATAAAACTGTAAAGAATGCCCATATAAGTAACATACTATCAGTTAATAATTAATGCTGTGTTCAAATAAATGTTTATAATGCGTTAAACACTCAATTTACATCGCATTTTATACGCTCATATGTTAAACAAACATTATTATTTTTCTTTTAGCAAGTAGAAAACTATAAAAATAACAGAAATGTGTATCCAAAAGTCATAACAGTCAAAATCGTACACACAATTTGTCTTGATTTAGATGCCCTTTGTTCAGAATGAAGATAAAATATGTGAATATAAAATGACAACAGATACATAGAGTAGTAAATACGTATTCTTAAACTTAAACATGACTATGATACACTTTAGGTGTGGCAAAACATGACAACAAAATGCCTCTCTTCCAATTATATGTTTACTTAAAGGTTAAACATTTCAACATTGGACTCATACCTATTATCGTGTGGCCTATAGTTTTCCTTATTTACTAAAATAAGAACACAACTTTAATTCAACTTATTTACGTCAACGAGAAGAAACTAATGTTTCCCTTAACATGTGTGTAGATATAATAAAGTTTTTTGCTACTTTGCTACAAGACCACATATGTTACAAATAAGACTCCAATTATACAAATTGTATAAATTTGTTATATCGGTATCGGTGTCTTTTTTACTATAATAAATTCAAATAGTTTTATTGATAAAATTAAATTATTATTTTGTTTGTATTGTCTATTGATATTATGAATATGAAGAGTAAATAGTTTTAATGAAATCAATGGATGATTAATAGTAAATAATAAATCAGAATGATTAAATAATTCAATTCAATAAATAAATAGTCTGAGTAATTAATTAATAATGATTATGTGCACGTTGCGAAAAACTTTATGATCTTGAACAGGAGATCTCAGGAGCTATTTTACCGTTTGTTTGATAAAAGGTTCATTCAATATTTTACCTTTATTCAGATATAATACCTATGCACTTTCTTGATAAACTATCGAGACTAGATTATCTTTCGTTTGAATTTATAAGATTTCACTTAAGAAAAACTATTCAATGGGAATTTTTCATTTTCAATATTATTTGCAAAACTTCTACAAAACAGATTTTCTGGAAAATCATAAGCATGACGCCAAAAACGGTTACTTTGAGACGTATAACTTTTGACATGTAAATATGCAAAAATGTATTATGTGATGCACTATAAATGTTTGCGAATTTACTGAGTTTCCTACAGAATTCCGTTGCGTTTTTTTTTTCTTTTTTTTATTTCTAATACATTGTAAATGTGCTTTAGATCGATTTTTATTTTAAATTGTGTTCACCATAAAACTATAAGAATTAATTTCACAATATAGTTTAAAGTTATCAGTAAATTTTCTGAAGAACATAAGACTCATGCATTAATATTAAATTTACCAAGTGAATAATTTTGCAAGAGTTTATATTTCATATCTTAGAAATGTTTAAATACTTCGTATTCGTATAGTAGAATTACTACCGACGTTGAGAATGTAAAGTAATGCCTGCAATTCCATTAAGATTAAAATGGCTTTGGGAGCACAGAAAAACTGTTGTTACTAAAATGTTTTTTTTTTTTTTTTTTTTTTGTAAATAGAACGGAAATTTAATATTTTTTCTTTGTATAATAATAATTTTTTTTTTTTTTTGAAAATAACAAATTGCCTGAAGATTATATTAATGCAAAAATAAACATGGAACAAAATGTTCCATTTTAATGGAAAAACTTTCTATTTAACTCTTTTGGTCGGATTATGAGTTAGTTTGTATGTTAAATAATATTTGGCCAAGTAATAATAACTATTTGATGGTTTTTAAATAATGGATTATTAAAAATGAATATAGCGACACAAAATAAAAAAAAAAAAAAACTACAAAAATCCCCCATAAATCCTGAAATAATTTGACAAAAAAATAAAACAAAAAGAATTTGATTAGTGACTGAAAAAAAGAAAAAAGAGTGAAATTCTTCCGACTTAACAAAACAAAACTAAATTAAATAATCGTACCGAGAATTAAATTTCTTCTTTTTTTTTTTTAATAACAGAAAAATGTTCCTCCATGCAGATTAAAAAAAAAAATTGTTTATCTTTACAGATAAAAACACATTTTCCGTTAAAAAAAAAAACACATGAGATTCTTCAATAAAGCATTTATGATTCACGTTCACTGCAAATAATGAAAATAAATTGTTTTTTCGTTCTATATAAGCATTTAATATTATGAATAAAAAAATTCTTTAAAATTTCATTAAAAATTGCGGAGAGAATTAAATTAAAAATGAATAAATTCGCAATTCGGTTGGGTTGCAATTTTTTTTTTATTCTAAATTCACTTTAATTTAATTAAATTTAATTCAATAGAAAAGACAATTTTTCATTTTTTTTTTTTTTGTTTGTTTGTAGCAAATTCTCATGTTTACCGGGAAAAGTTTTAATAGAAAAGTCTGAATACTTTCTATCAATAATAATATTATTTTATTCTTCTTACGGAATATTATTAAAGAAGAGAGAACTTACAATTATTTTAGAATAATTTTATTATTTATTGAACGTTAAAATGGATAATAATCCATTAATAAATAATAAAAACACTTAGTTTGGTTGGTAATTAATGTTGCTTAATTTCCCAACATTAACACAACCAAAATTTAATATCAATAAATAAAATTTATTTATAAAAAATGTATTAATTACAAAACTATTATTAATAATAAATTTAATTGATTTATAAATTATTTATAATGTATTTATCATTACCGAATTTCTGTAATTATTTTTATAATCTTTCATAATAACCTAGTAACGCCGTTTCCGCCATTTAATCAATATAGTTAAGTATTAAGCAATTAATAATAAAATAAAAGGATGTTATAGATGCTCTTTGATATAGTTTTCAATTTGTACAAAACAAATAGTGGCAAATGAAAGTTTTAATTAAACATTAACAATAAGAAATGACAGAAGTTTAATTAATAGTAAAAAAGTTAATAGAAAAATGTACTTAATTTAATTGATTCCCGTTCATACTTTAACACTCAATAAAATTGATACTCTACTTGTGTACGAAACACATTAAAAGTGTGATAACACATTTAATTAAAACAAAACGAAGAAAACCAGAAAAAAAGATAGAAAAAATTTTTTTTTTTAATAACAGAAACAGATCTTGTTGTTTCAACAATTCTTTTCCATTGTTTTTGTTTTTTGTTTAATTATTTTATACAAATAACACAAAATGCATTTTCTGTAAAAATGAAAATTAATGAGTCGTAATGACAACAACGAAACGCAATTAAAAATGTTTAACTAGCGTTAATAACCCATACACATATATACAAAAATATTATTTATTCAGGAACAATTAATAATATCAATAAAAAAAGAAAAATAAATAAAAGCTCATTTAATAATGTTTCATTTATATTTTTTTAACACAAAAAAAAAAGGTTCATTTAATAATTCACTAAAATCAATAAATATTCATATTAACACAGTGTGATATGGCACAGAGTTTATATAAAATGAAAATATAATCGCTGCTGTCATAATATGATGCAGGTGCAAACAAAAATTAAATTTCATTACACCTGGATGATTTGGTAAAAATATAAAATTTTAATAATTTAATATAACGCAAATTCTTAATTTCATTTAATAAATTTTTTTTTTTGGCCAAAACTATAGAAAAAAATAGAGATTTTTTTTTTTTTTTTTGCATAACTGCGTGTAGAAAATTACACAACGAGCAATTATTTAAAAGTTTTGCTTTGTTCGTTGTACCAGAAAAATAATAACCTCTTAACAGAGTGAGAGTGCTTCTCAAAGGCAAACACAACAAATGCCATACATGAAGCATTCGCATAGTCTGTTTTCTATAACACAAAATTCATGTTTCTCTTCTTGTCATTTTACATTAGGTTTGTTATTTTTCGTGTGTCTATATTTGGGCGCTTTTATTTGTTTGACAAAATTATTATAAAGATAGGAAAGAATAAAAAAAGAATTGTATAAATATTTAACGAGCTGCTATTATTTGCATTTTCTTATTTAAAATAAAATAAAGACGTGGAAAAAAAATTTCGTCTTTGATAATATTAGATTTTTGGTTGTATCAATATTTTCTGTCTTCTATCACTAACAAAACCAATTTTGCAGATTGAATGCCAGAGCTTTCATCCTTTTAGACATAATAAATGTTGTTTTTAGATCGAATTCGATATATAATTGGCTGGGAGCTATCTTTTCTTGTTAAAAATATCACCAATTCATCATTATCGGCTTTGGCTCAAGTAAACACATTTAATATTTTCATTTCGGGTTTTCGTGTCTTTTTTTTCTTCTATTTCTTTATTATTATTATTATTTCTATAAAAAGCGAAGACAAATTGTATTAATCCTATTCCTTGCATTGAATTTATTTATTTGGATTATGGTTGTGAGAAAACAAAAAATGTCTATGAGTTATTTTTTTATTTATAAAAACTTATTCAGCCGTTTCGTAAACAGCTTGGAAATAATAGCTACAGTCAGTGAGAAAGACACGAGTTCTTATAGAAGCGATAATAACGGTGACATAGATAAAAGGGGTAGTCAGTAACAGAACAACAAATACTGGAATCAGATATACAAAAGCCAATCATAATCTTCATAAATAAATACAAACAAACGAAGTACGTATTAGCAAAATCAAAGTTCTTTCCGGCTATACAATAACGCAAAATCCATATAGAAAACATTAAAAAACATAAATAGAATCAAAATCTATATAAAAGCTTAGGCGCCAAAAGGTAAACAAAAGCATTAATTCCGCATAATAATCGTGTAAATGAGAATCGTGTAAAACCGGGACTTATGTTTGTAGAAGAAAAGAAAAATAATGCTGATATTGCTGCTAAGAAATTTTTAGAAAATAAATTGAACGTAATAAAAGTTTAAGGATAATAAATGATGGAAAGTGAAATATTATGTTGGGTGGCGTCTCCAGTTACGAACAACAATATCGTTTTTTTTTTTTTTTTTTTTTTTTATTATTATTGAGTTAAAGACTTTCTTTAGATCTGCATAAATTTTAATTTTTTTGTACGATTTAAAAACGTGAATGTTCATCTGAGCAAAGGTTTTAATTTTTTAATAATTACTTTGCCAGGTAAAAACCGAAAGTATCTACATTATACCAGCTGTGATAACATTCAGTCTTGATTGTTCTTTTTAGTGTTTCTGCACGTGTACACAGTGCGGTTTATTATTTCAATTTTCTCTCTCTCGAAAGAGACACAAAACACAATTTTGTATTGAATGCAACTATAAAGTCAGTTTTTAATAAGAATTCAAAGACACATTTTAATATGCATCTACACGATTTTAAAAAGATTATCATTGTGTAAACATGTAGTGATAAGAACGTGCTTTACATAATAACTTTCATAAATTACGTGTCACACCGAGTTTTTAAACTAATGCGATAATATGAGAGAAACAATTTTTGCATTTTTTTTTTGCTTCAATTATTTTACTTTTTTTTATTATTATACCTTATAAGCAAACGTGATGAACGTTTTACTGTTGCTACAATTTTGTTACATAATATCAATTTAATTTAATTTACTTTATTACTCTCATAATTAGAAATTCTTTTAATCAATCCCAGAAGAAAAATGTAGTTTATTATTAATCTTTAATCGCAAGATAATCATCATTACTAATGAAAGAAGGATAGACGGTGGTATTAAGGCCTAATCTGAAAAGCCTACAATCATAACAAATTGCACCTTTTTATATCAAAATAAACTAACTGCTGAGTACTTTTACGAAATTTTAATTTGATAAACAGCTTTGTCGCAATTTCGTCACAAAATTATATTCGTACATAATTTGCGTTTTAGAGAGAATAATGCCATTCAGTAACGCCTAAATATGCTAATATATTTTCCGGATAACATAAACATAAAGCATTATGAAAATGTTATTAACCATAAATGTGATAATGTTTATTTGAAGAAGCACCAGAATAATACATTTTAATTTAATTTTGTCATTTAAAATTTTTATTACTCATTTATGATAAATGATAAAACTGACATAATTGCTATCATATTTACTCATTATGATTATGATTATTATGTTTAATGCTTTGATATAATTTTAAAGAATAGAAAGAATAATCAGGTGTTGTTTTTTTTTTTTTTGTCCAAAAATTAAGTGAATTCAATTTCATTGCATCAGCTTAATCGGTATTAGTTTTAAACCCCATTCGAAAAACCAAAATGCACATAATATTGTTTTGCTTATTTTATTATTTAATTTTGCACATTGTCATGTTCGGTTTATTCAAATTATCAACATTTATGTAACAGCAACGTTCTTGTATTATTTGTTCAGCTAATAAAATAAAAGCATAAAACAATAACAACAACATAGCAGCAGCAGCACAGTAACACCTCGTGGGGCACATTGTATTTCAGAAATGTTTTTGAATTTTTTTTTCTGTTTGTGTTATCTGCACAAAAAAGGAAAACAACATCCACTGAACAAACATAAAAATTAATATGCGGTATGATGCCCCAATGTGTTTGTCCTTTGAAATTTTATTGAGTGAAATAAAACAGCAAAAAAAAACTTCTCACCAACACTTGGTTTTAGTTGTTGTTGTCGTCGTCGTCGTCGTCATCGTGAAAAGGGCTATTATTACAAAGAAATTTACTTTTAATACAGGAAAATCAATTAAATTTCATGTAACAAGACATTTCGCGTTAAAAAAATAACTCATCATTGCTCAAAAAATTTGAACCGACAATTTACTATTTATTTAAAAGCATTTTTTTTTCATTCATTCTATTTCCGCAATTAAAAGCTTTATGTACAAGGGAACAATTTTTTTTTTTAATTTTTAATTAGAAAATTTTCAATTAATTTTTTTTTTTAACATAAAAAATAATCTCGAAGGTTTAGAATTATAATTAAATGCAAATAGAGAGGGTTTTTTTTATGTTATGTTATGTTATGTTCTTTTCCCTTGTGAAAACATAGAATTTTATTTTCGTTCTATTTTAGAAACATCAAAACGAATTGAATTTAATTTATTAACAAAAAATTGTTTTGTTTTATTACAAAAATTGTTTAATGAAAAATTATTGCAAAGATCCTGTGTATTGTGGTATCTGTTTAATAATAATTATGGAAAACTGAATGCGATACTATAACTATGTTGATAATTATGCTGTAACAATGCTATAGTAATATAGGCTTAACAGCTACACTTGAATGAAAATTGGAGTTGTCCGGAATTAATTAAAACTACAATAAAAGATTCAAGAAAAGATACTTATATACAGAATTGTACTTACAGCTTCCATTAAATGCATTAAATTATGTTCAATAAATTATTTATGTAACCTCAAAGACTTTGGGTTGTATTGGTTATTCCTGAAATAATTTTTAATCTGCTATTTGATTATTAAATCGATAAAGTTTCATGATTATTATGAAATTCAATTTGATTTCACTTCTGTATTATTTATTCTTAATCTGCTATGATTTAATTAAGTTGCGAAAGAACCATTTAAGGTATGAGTTGTAATCATAGTACCGAGTGTAAGACCACTAATTGTGTAAAAATATTTTTGAAATGAAAAAGGAACTCCTCTCCTTTTATAATTACAAAGTAAACATAGTTTGAGTTTTTTTCTTTTTTTTTTAATTATTTTTCCACGCCAAAATAATTTTTTTTCGACCAAACACGTAGAACAAAGTCGATTTCTAATGTCACAAACAATATTCCTACACAGTTTCAGCTCATTTTGAATTAATTTTTTTTTCACCGAAATTCTGAAAAAAAAATGCATACAAACCATCAGCTTTTTTTTCAATTTTCTGCGAGAAAAAAATTAATTCAAAATGAGCTGAAACTTTGCAGGAATATTGTTTGTGACATTAGAAATCGACTTTGTTCTACGTGTTTGGTCGAAAAAAATTTATCTTTCGAGTTACGGGCACGCTAAGATCTGGATTTTTATTCTTAAAAAATTGCATACAAACCAACACCTTATATAAATTAAAAATGTTTTTGGCTCTATCTTTGCATTTAATTCTGCAAATTTTATGGAACTTTTTAATTATTTAATAAATGAACAAATGTATTCACATCTAAATATACATAACCCACAAAGCATATATCACGAATGTCGTTTTGGTAGAAATTTTCTATTCTAAGTAAAAAAAAAAAAAACGAAAAACTTTTCTCTGTCGTAAATTATTTTTATACAAAAAAAAAGCCTTAAATTTGAAAAGATTTTACAGGAAGTCGTAAAATTTATCTAAAATTGTTATTTTCTCTCATAGATAATAATAAAAAATATGTTTTTATTACTTTAAAAATTACCGATTACTGTGTGTCTGCTATTTTATATGAGACTGTGAACCTTACTCAACATTTTCTTGTTTTTTTTTTTTTTTTTTGACATAATTCTACGTCAAACGAGTGCCCTTTTCTATGTAAAATATCAATAAAGTTAGTAAAAATTACATCGTAATCTATTAATGTTTTTTTTCTCCCTTTTTTTATGCTTCCGTAATAATTTACAACAATGTTCATGTTGTGGCAAATAAAATAATATTTCTGAAAAGGCAAGAAGAAATCAAAAAAAAAAAATCTACATAATTATGCAGTTTAAGAAATAAAAATGTTATCCGGTCGTATTATAAATGCAAAAATATATTAAGCCTAATGTGCATGCAAACAATTTATTTGATTTACATTAAAAAAATTGTTAATTTTAATTTTTATTGTGTTGCGAGAAGCCATCTCTCGCAAACGATTTAAATCACTTAGCAAAGGAACAGAATAAAAATTTATTCACATTGAAAATGACACAAAAACTTGGTGAAATTTCACATCGCCAACATTGAACATGATGAATAAATTTCCAAATTTATTTAATAACTACTTTAAACGTTAAATTAAATTATTTACCGAGCAAATCTCTTTTGATAACAGAATTAAATGAACCAAAACATTGGCTAACAAATCAGATTATTTAAATTTTACCTTTATATTTTAAAATGTTGCATTGAAATAAGTAAATGGGATTCCACTAGTAACACAAAACAATCAAATTTAAATAATCAATAAACAGTGAATCATCGTTTTTTTTTTTTTTTTAACTTTTGCATGGGTTGTTGAAATTGTTATCAGAAATTAAAAAAAAAATAATATAAATAAATTTCCTGTTTATTGCGAAAAAAAAATTAAAATTAATTGAATTTTATAAAGTTCGATTTATCATTTTGATTGAGGAAATCAAAATATATAATTACGATAGAAGAATTTCGTTTTATTTTTATCATTTTATTTGCGTTAGAATTTAAACATTTACATTAAAAATTGTTTAAATGTCACGCAATTGTTTACAAGAAAGTCATTCAACAAGAAAGCAAGAAAGCAAGAAAGAACGTAAAAAAAAGTAAAAATTATCGCACATGAGTCTATTTGTAGATAACAAATAATTTGATAAAACACATTTGACATTTATGTGCTTTGTAAATGTTTTTCTTTAGAAATTTTTCATAATTTTATTAAATATAAAAATAGAAAATCATTAAGTTTAATCGTCTTGGATAGATAGCAAATGCATTTAATTTTTATGACTTTACACAATTTGCTGTTGATATAAAATAAAATTAAATGGTTAAAAATTGATTGCAAGCCAATGGTTGGGAGTAATAATAAGAAAAAAAAAATAATTTTTACCTTTAATAAAACGCAGATTACAGTAATTCTTAAGGTCATGGTTCAATGTTTGAATATTTCGCGATTTTAATGAGTTTTTTTTTTTGTTATTAATTTCTTTTGGCCATTCACTCGAGAAATTAATTTTCAGCATACTCAGAATTTTTTTGAAAATTTTTGATGAAAATTTTTTTAATTTCATATCAAATTTGGTCAGATGTTTCGTTTGGGGTCTCCAAATATACTGTACAAATATTTCAGCTCTAATAAATTTTATACAGAAGTTATGGGTAGTTGATAATATCAAAAACAAATAATTAAAATGTGATAACAGCACACTTTCTATGCTACTAAATGGATTCTCTACTAAAGTTTTTATTTCTATATTGCCTTATCCATTTTAATTGATTTTTATTTTATTTTTTGACCTGGAACGCTTTCCTGGTAATGTTTCTGTCATTTTTAATGATAAGTAAAAAAAAAATATAATAAATGCTTAGAGTTTATTATCATTTTGTATGATAGCCAAAAAAGGAAAAAAGAAAACAGAAAAATGGAACAAAGAATCCAAACATTGGGGTTGCCACACCATGTAGTCCTGTGAATTTTAATTTTATTTGTCCTCTGCTTGTGCACTGCCAGTTTGTTTTTGTTTAGTTTAATTGTTTTAAAAACTTTGTTGCTAAAAAAAAAGCACAATAAAGAATAAATTTAAAACAATTGTTGATTACGTTGGGGTCCCCCATGAATTGTTGCTTGCTGAATTATAACATTTACTGTTTACGATATTAAGCAGTTTTTTTTTTTTTTTTTTGTTTGTCAGCTGCACCGTAAACTAAGCTATTTTATACATTTTCCACTCTATGCTTTCTATTATAGAAAAAAGCACAAGTGGAACACGGTAATGTGTAAAATTGATGATAATTTGTTAAACGGCTAAATGTATTTTGCTTGTTTAACATAAACTTGTTTTTTTATTTATTTATTTATTTATTATCTGATTTTAATTAATAGAATAACACAGAGAGTGACAATTAATAAATCTGTTCAACAAAAATTATTTGGTTACAAAACAAACGTTGGTATTGATAGTTGTGCAAAATGGCATAAATTATATTTATTTTTAATAAGTTGAATGAAATTAATATCATTTGACAACGGAAACCGTACAACAATTATTAAATTCCGTACATCAATTACGACATTTCGAATAGAAGCCGCAGGGAAGAAATTACAAGACATGTGGCAAATGTTGTGCAATCTATCATCGTCAAAGCTACTGAAAACTTTTCATCACAATTTTATTAAATATCTTAAAGCAAGTGTCAAATGATTATATCATGAATCAGCAGAGAGGCGTCATTACAACAGAAGATTGTGTCTATTTTTTATTAGCAAATATTGCGTTATCATTGTGAAAAAAAAATTAATATTTTTAACAAAATACTTTGGATGAATATTTTATGAATTATTCATTGTTGTTCATTTATCGAGCTGTATTTCCGCAGATGAATTCTGAAAAGAAAAAAAATTAAAAACGAGTGCGATCTGATATTGATATAAACAGTCTGAGACAAAATGTGTTTTAAGTAACATTGAAAAACGAATCACGTAGCAGAATATCGATAATGTTAACATAGCGACAACAAAGCATCATCATACAGCACAGCTTTCTGTTTTATTTGTGCATCAATAACAAAAAAAAAAAGCACAAAATAAATGTGATTTCATAAACAATTGTTTCAGCAAACCGGAAATTATATTTTTAACTTTAAGGATTGTTTCTTTTATGTTTTTACTTTTCTTTTAGAAATAATGTCAAAAAACCGAAAATAATTCAGTGAATAATTCAGAAAATCCGTCAACTGTTACATGATTTGTTGCTTAAATAAAAGAAAACCAAAACAAAACTTATTTCTATAATTATGTCACATCTTCGAATTAATTTAACTTATTTTCACTGTCAACGATAAGGATTTATGTTTATTAAAGCATAAAATAAATAGATAAGTATGTTTTAAAATGGTTCAGTAAATTTATTAAAAGATTTTACGCGTTTAAAGATAGGCAGATAATATAATCTGTAATGTTGTATCAAATTACAACATTTAATTGTACAAAAAGAGAATTAAAAAGTTGTTTTAAATCATAAATTATTGCTTACTTGGATGTAAAAAAAAAAATGTTTATTCTCATGTTTAAAAGTTATTAAATGTTTTATACTGTTCGAAAGGAAATATATTGGTTACGAAAAAAATCATTTAATTATCTAAATATTTTGTCATTTTAAGACACCAATAAAACCTTGCAAATTAATCAATTATTTTATCACTTGACATACTGTTGATAGCATTCGGTAATTTGTCAACACTGATTTGTCGTTGCTTTATTGACGTTATCAGTTTTTTTTTTTTTTTTCTAAGATAGATTTCTTTTTAAATTGCTGTTAAATTAGGTGAAGAAAAATAAATGTCTTTAAGGGATGTATTAATGATAACCAGATCGTCGTTTATTTATTTAGTTTTTTTTTTTTTTGCTAAACGTAATGAATTGTGATCAAAGTTATCAAAGGAAGATTATAAATACCTTATTAATTATTTATTACATGTAATGTTTATGAAAATCTGGTTGACCTATTTTAAATTAATTTTGCTACGAGGCTTGAATATTGAATACAACAAACTACGTTGACAAAGTTAATCATTATTTAGTATCTTAAATTAACTTTCTAGTAGCATAAATAAATTTACAAAAACATTTATGCATATGAATGAACAAAATAATAATACGAATGTATAAAAGATTAATTGATTAAAAGTTTAATAAATGCTTCATACGTCTACATCGAAGGTAAAATTTAAAATTTTTATTTTGTAAAGTTTGCATTGGAAACATTGAAAATTTATTATATTGACTGCACTCGGTTATAGATATTTTATTTCATGTTTATTTAACTTGAAATTTTATTTTCATAATTTATTCAATAGAAATAACAAATTATTCGTGTTTATAAACGAGAAAATTATTCCTGCTACTTATTTATTATTATTTTTATTTTTGCATTTTAAATGCAAATATTCATTTTTATTTATTTTTGTACAATGCATTTTGTATCATAACGAAATTTATAGAAATTCTCAGTTTATCGTTTAACATAATCTGTTTCTTAAAAAATTATCCGAGGGAAACTTCTTAGTATTCCTTCGAGAATAAATTGTTTCTGAAATATAATAAAAATAATAAACTAATGAAATTTAATTGCTTTTTGCTGTTTTATGATGTGCTATTTAAGTTTTATTTCTATTGTTACAAAGGATTTTAATTTTTATTCTAAAATATAATTAAATTTATAAATAAAAAAGAATAAAAAAATATAAAACACTCAGCTACCATTAGTACATCGATGGGATACAATTTTATCTTATTTTGAATTTAAAGAAAATTAATGTGCATGAGACATGTAGAAAATTTATTCTGATAATTGTGTAATAAACTATTTCAGTAGTTAAGTCAACAAATACTTTTTACCTTGTTTATCATAATAAGCAACAATTTGTTACCATTTCTGTGGCTTCTATAAATGTAAACGTGACCAGAAGAACCAGATGTGCGCCGCCAATGATATTACATTTTTACGAACACGATAAGCATTTTTTTTTTTTTTTAGTACAAATTATTATTTCATAGTTTCTTCTTTTTAATAAAATTTGTTTTTGAACAAACATTTGATAATGCAAAAAGGATGAAAAAGATGAAAACATAACACTAAAATGTCACTAATAAAAAAAAAAAAATCTTCGCCGAATTATATGGCTTAAGTAATGTAGAAGAGAATTTAATTTATGTTTGTCAATTTGTACTGAAAATATTTTACATGTTTTCGGTAACGAAGCACATAAAAAACTATTTCATAGTGATAAATGAGTGAGAAAGATTCAAGTTTAAGATAATTTTATGTTTGTGACATTCACCAGTACCTGTAAAAATTTGCAACCTGTTCTGTTGTATTTTCATGAGCCATAAATTTTTTGATGAATGCTTGTAATTTGTTATACGAACCGTTGCTGAAGCCCATCGTTGTTGTAATTTGTTCTTTCATTAAAACATGTACGATGTATGGTGTCATTGGAGCCTTGGATACATTTGGGAGAGACATTAACAAAGATAATTTGCATGTTTAATAAATTTTTAATAGTATATGAGCTTCACGAAGTATCTAGTAGTCATCATTAATATATTGCTTTCTCGGAAATATTGATAAATTCATATGACAAATTCTGACAGTTCCAGAGATCATATTTCGCAAAATATTTTTTTTTTCTTCCTGCAAATGCATTACGCTACCGTTTTCAGTAAATGAATTTCAAACATTTTTTAATAAATCCAACCGATTTATACATTTTTGTAAATTCATGCGTGTTAGTCATGCTAGAATATATGAATAAAATAAATAAATTGAAATAAATTCTGCAATTCCCCTTTCTATGATTTCCTAACATGTTAAGATCATTCAATTTATATCGAACAGAGAAAACAATTTCTTATTTTCTATTTTCTGTGTTGATCGAATATGTTTATTTATGTATAACTTCATTACTTTGATGTGTAGCAAGGATTGCACATTGTAGAAATATTCGGTAAAAAAAAAAAAAAAAAATTAGAAGACTTCTGATAATAATTGAGAGAATAGATTTCGAATTCTATCCATGCATCTTATACGATACATAATAATCCAACTAGAATCTAGAATGTGTCTGGATGTTTTGTCTTTATTCCAAAATATATTGTCTCTGTTCAATTTTCATATTTCTTTTGATTAGCTTCCTGACAGGTTCAAGTGACGTGATTATTATGGTAGAGAAATTTAATTAAAAAAAAACAGAATCGATATCATTTACTTCATTTAGTTTTATTTAACGAATTATTGGTTCAGGAGAAACTTTCTTCAGAACGCCTTCATAAATGATAAATGCGACGTTAAATATTTTTTATTTGTTTATATTTTCTTATAATAATATTGAAGTTACTTATGGTATGTAGGTAAAGAATCAGCTTGAAGTGAAGTAGAAATTATGGTTAACAGAAAATGAATAAAACGCCTTAAGCTCTTCTGTGTATTACAATTAATTAATCTTGTACCATTTTATTTAATTTATATTATTATTATTATTCTTTGCTACTAGCATTTCTAAAATACAAGAAGTCATGCTCTTATGTTAATTCCTCAGAAATGTTTTCAAGATACACAATGATGTTAGGTTTGGCTTTTGGGAATGAGAAATATCAGTCAAGACCTCTTATATATTTTATTGTTTAACATTGCGAGTTATTTGGCATGTTATTGTTGTACTTTGTTAAATATGCGACAAACAGATGCTTTGTAGACTATGCTGACTATAAAAACAATAATATTTCGTCATAATATGTGTGTTGTTGCATTGCTTTTAGAGGAATTAATTCTGCTCGTTTTTTCTTCCAGTTAACTAGTAATTTAATTATGTGAAAATAGTAGTGAGGTAAATTAGAATAAATTACATTTTGCCACAGCTTGGCAGAAACGATAAGAATCATTGGCGAATATAAAATCATATGGAAGAAAATCCAAATATTTATTGCTGTAATTAAATTTGTATCTTGATCGGATTTATTTATGAGTTTACTAAACAAAAATTAAAAATGAGAAACAAAAAAATTATTAAAAATAAACCATAAGGCCACAAAAATGATTTATTTTTTCATAATAATAACTCACTGCATTATGATTCAAGCATGTTTGCTGTTATTAGGAAAAACATGTAAGATTTAACATACTGGTGCTGACGAGAACTATCCAAACACTCTCAACTATTAATGCTATCAGTTATAAAATAAATTGGATTAGTGAACAAACATGATCATGGTCAAAAATAAATATTTAAATATCGTATGTTGGTAGTCTCTCTGCTATTTTAATACCAGACTTGTTTCTTCTCAAAAAAAAAAAATAAAAAATACAAAATTAAATAAACTTCCAAACAAAAACTAATAATTAAATAAAATTACTTTTAATATGTAAATTGGTGGCAAACAGTATAATAGTGTTAAGAAATTAGGAGACAGAATATAAGATAGGTATGCAAATTCTATTCGTTTATCTTATAGAAAATTAGAAAAGTTCTGTTTTAAACATTTTATCATTTAATGAAATTAAATTATAGTGTTTTGGAAAAATGAAAAAAAAAAAAAAAGAAGAGAAAATATCATAAATTTAATTAAATTACTGAATATTCATACATTTTTCACACGAACTTTTTTAGTGTTGACAAAGTTGAAAAACATCTTTTTAAGATACATAACGAAATAATTATCAACTTATTTAATTATACCAAAATTTAATTATTTTATTTAATATTTCCATTTATAATGACTAATTATGAAGGATTGTTTTCCAAGATTTATTGCACTAATTATGATTTTTAATTTTAATTAAAAATGTAAATTTCGTATGGGAACCAAATCAAAGGTTACCTAACTGCTGTTTATTGTGTTTTTAATCGTTTAAATTCAGCAAACCAATTGAATGAAAATTTGTCTAGTTTGTCTAGTTTGTCTGGTAATGTTTTTTCTTTTATTCTATTTTTTTTTGATTTTTTTTTTTTGGCACATATTAATGGTAAAGATGTTTAGTTTTGTTTCTTATCTTGAAAGTTTTTTTTTTTATTAGAGCAAAGAAAGAAACGAATTTTAATAATCAATTCACGTGCTGCTTTAATGTTATTTAATTCGTTCGTAAATGTATTTGAATTGGGTTCTTTCATTTCGTTTATACAGAATTTTATATTCAAATCAGGTTACATATCTGCGTCATTTACTCAAAAAAGTAGAAAGAAAAGTTTAAAGTTTTTGAAATAAAATGTAAATACAGATAAACATTAACATTGAATTTCTGATTTGTTTTACTTTACAAAATAAATTTACTGGATGTTGGTTTTTAATTCCTATTAGCTATTTATGTAAACTCTTCTGAAATGCAAATATTAAAAAAAATTAAAAAAATAATGTAATAAATTTGGCGCTTTTTATTAAACAGCGATATAAGCCACTACGGTATATATTGCACCAATATTTTATTGATTAACCAACCACCTGCAATGGTCACAGTCTATAAATAAAAAAAAGAAAAAATTACAAACGCTATTAATGCAAATTTTAACAATGTAACGTCACGATAAATTGTTTTAATTAAAAGACCCAGTGAAGCTGGTCAATGTATTATTGGGAACAATTCAGCCTTTTGTTGATTCGCTATAAAAGTGTTATTTTACCCGCTATGATTAACACAAATTGCCAATTTTAGCCAGTTAACAAGAACTGTACTGCCGTGTCGGTATTCTAATGGACAGAACCAAATTACGTTATAATTTATATGACATATTGTGTGGACGTTTATATTAACACAAAATGATTTAATTACACAGATATAGCCATCTACATGAGTTTAACGACTTATTTTATAGTCAATAAACCGATAGCCTTATTTTATAGTCAATAAGTCGATAGCCGATAAACTATTTTCTTTCGTAAAATCAGTTACGTCAGGGGGACTGACTTTAACACTTATTACGGATCAGAGTGTTATAAAAAAAGGTTCACATATTTATCATATGTTTGAAGTAATTTATTACGAGCTTTTGTGTGTATGTGTGCTATATAAAAGAAAATAATTAATTTATAAATAAATAATTATCCGTAAATGCGTTTTTAAATAATGATTTATTTTATTTATTTATTTTTTTTTTTTTTGAGGTGAGAAATTGGTTTGCATTATTAAAACGTACTGCATCCGTGTAATGTTGCCTGTTATGGTCGAATTCGGGGTAAAGATCAAATCCCATATTTTATTACAGTTTACACCATGTTTATGGTTTCATTCTTACCCATTATCCTCCTACGCCTTCTAAAAACAATATTTATTTTTCTCTCAATGTTATGAAACTATAAAAATATTTTTCCGTTTCGTTTTTCGACGCTTTTTTGCTGCTGCTTTTAAGTTGATTGAGAATTTTCATAAAGTTTGTTTGAATGTTTTACCCATTCTCTCTCATATAAATATACCTATATAAGCTACAATGAAATCAATAAATGTTTTTTATTTATATTTATATTTACAGAAATATGTGAATAAAGTTCGATGAAAACAAAACTATAAATTATTCGTAAAAGACCAAGAGATTTAAAATTAATCTAAAAACTTTTGTTTAACAAACATTGTTGAAATATAAATTGCGATGAATAAATAAATAAAATCGTATTTGTGGTGGGAGAGAGAAAATTTTTGAAATTTCATTTTATTTCACTATTTTTGTTCTACGTTTCCTTAATAGAATATATATTTTCTAAAAACTTTATAATAATTTCACTAATTGTGTTTGTTCACTTAACATTGGGCAGCGGTTGAGTTGTTTCAATTTGGGCGGTTAGAATTCACAGATCAGAATGCACAGTGGTAACAGTGGAAAATGTTAAATAACAATCGTTTTTAGTATATCGATTGTATTTAATTTTGTTGGTGCCATATTCTATTATGTTTAAACGGTAATCAGATTTCACTAAAATGATGGCATTGTCAACATACAATTTATATTTACCACGTGTAAATGGTTATGCGATAACTGCGTACAGTGGCCACAGAAAAATGTATTAAAGGCACCATTTGTTGACCAGAAAACGTCTTTAAAGCTACTATATAATGAAATATTAATTTTTATTTAATTAATTTAAATTCAATTTAACCTAATTTGAAAAATGATTAACATATTGAGAGCTTTTAAATATTAAAGAAAAATACTCAAAATATAAGAACAAACCATTAGTTAATAACATCCATTTGCTAATTTTTTTTTTTTTACCAGCGGCATCCAGTAGTTTATACTTGCAAATTTGTTCATGCTCAAATGGTAAAAGCTTTAACATAATATTGCATGCTCTGCTTACCACAAGCGTACAGAAATAACCAAAGTTTTAACAAAAATGTTTGCCATAAGAAGAGAAGAATATTTGGTATTATTTTTTTTTTTTTGCGATTTTAATAAAACTAAAGGATACATCCCTCTGACTCCTTAAATGTGAATTGTTTTAAATTTTTTTTATTTTTTTTTTTTGCTAATAGGTTAAGACTATTTAGTATGCACAGGTGAATCCACAATGTTGACTATCGAATGTTTACTGTTTTTTGGTTGAACACTACAAAAAGTCAATCAATAAAAAAAAAATAATATAAAATTTAAATAAAAATTATTTTCTCTATTAAATTCTTTTTAACTTCATGTTAAACATATTTTATTAAGACTTATTATTATTATTATTATTTAGATTAAGATTAAGATTACATTTTTATAATTTACATTTCTACACTTATTTCACATGGTTAAATGAAATATTATATTTCGTCACTATCACAGTTCGCCTGTATTTGCTGCATGTCACAACAATATAAATTTAATCCAAGTAACACTTGTAATTAATAACATTTAATAATGAATTATTAATTATATATATATATAAAAAAAAAAAAAAAACTTAAATTATGAATAATTTAGTGAATAATAATAATAATAAGAGACGATAACCATTTTCATTATAATTCTGACGATGCGGCGCCGTACTCCTTTTCAATGTCCTGACTATGGAAAATTAAAGCGTGCGGTTTCTTCTTTACTTTCTTTTCATTGTTATTGTTAGCAGACATATCGTGGTGTTTTTTTTTTAATATTGTTGTTATGAATACCGTACGAAGTGTAAGATAAATTATGCTTAGAAGTGATAAACCGTAAAT
Source organism: Ptychoptera albimana (assembly GCA_961205885.1). Lineage (NCBI taxonomy): Eukaryota > Metazoa > Arthropoda > Insecta > Diptera > Ptychopteridae > Ptychoptera > Ptychoptera albimana. The sequence continues at coordinate 9,783,255 of OY540801.1, read as the reverse complement.
GGCAAATGCTTCCGTTAAACTGATTTGAGTATCAATTTTGGACAGATATTTTTCTAATGCATTTTTCGAAAAAAAAAAAAAACGATTTTCTATTTCGAAAATATCTCTGTGCTTTTGTTTTCTAGTGGTGGAATCGTATTGTGACATGCGCTTTTATAAATCCACCCCAATTTAGGCGCATGACTTATGTACATACTTAGTATATATCCAGAAATTTATGTCTATCAACAAATTACAAGGAAATTTCCTTTAAATGAAATCTCATTGGATTTTATTTATTTCTATTGAATACTGAGTGTTTAAGGTGCAGTATTTCTAAGAACTTAGATATCTTTCGAATGGTGAAGACCCACTAGAGACATAAGAAAAAAATGCTTACCATTCAAATAAACATAAATAGAAATGTAATATTAAGAAAGACCTTTTCTATTTAAGTATTTAGTTATAAATCCCCTTAGACATAGTACTCGTATATCAATTCCAAAATGTTTCGAATATGATAAAAATAATAAATTCTGAGTATGCAATAATGTGCACTTCAAATAGCAATGAATTGATGTCATTAAATTACATAAAAATTCTATTTAACACTAATTACCTATTTATTGATTGATTTTATTATGCTTATTCAGTATTTAAAACATGAAACCGTTTAAAATATTTCCAGTCTCAGATTACTTGTTAGTTCCAGTAAAGAATATCAATTTAAAGTAATTTAATAGATTGGCAAACGAATACTGAAAACTTTGTTATGATTTTAAATAACGCAGGAAACTTAATAATTATTATAAGAAACAAAACAGAATGCATAAGATTGATAAGATAACAAGAATAATATGAAAAAAAAAAAAAAAAATATGACAACATATAAACAGATTAACAACTTTTATGTTTATTTTCTTTTCCATCAAAGCAGATAACTACTTTATAATAAAATCCACGGTAAAACTTTGTAATTTATGAAAATTCAAAAAAAAAAGAAAGAAGAAATTTTCTTTTTAGTGTAATAAGAATTTTGTTAAAAAAAGTTTATAGGTCAACGAATACTTTTTTTTTTTTTTTGCGCTTTTAATGTGTTGAAAGTATATTAAAGTATCTTGATATCGTTTCACGTATTTTTTCTCTATAAAATGAGTATTATTTTACAATAGTTTGTAGAAAATAAACTCGTTGGGAAATGTGTCAAGAACTCATTCACAATGCAATGTTGAAACTTACTTTGTCGCTAAGAATTATTTTACAGTTTTGATGAAATTTAAAGGCGATATATAGGCACTCGGTAGTGCATTTATAATACCATAGCGTTAATGCTTTTATTATAAGTTGTGCTTTCAGCAATGAAAGTTCATATTTATTAAGGATTAATCCATAATTTTTTATTTAAAACATCTGACCAAATTTCAGCTCATTTAAAAATAAGGCGAAAAATAAATTATTTCTGAGCGAGCTGAAAATTTGCAGGGATACTCTTTGGAATTCATCACTATTTGAGTACTAAGGAAAATTAATTAATAAAATGATTTGATTATCTGAATATTTTATCAATATGTAATTTAGTTATCCAATTCATAATTTATCCAAAAATTATAGATTTTCAATAATTTGCTACAAATGTTTATTCAAGTATATTTGATTATCTAAGCCAGTATAGTTTTGATGCAAATAAGTAATGCATCAGTTAAATTAAATCAATGATATTATGGACAAATAAAAGAATAAATGCAAAACCATTGAATCCCCATTAATGTTTAAATTGTGCTTTAAACTGCATTAGAATTATTTTTTATTTCAGGAATAAAAATTAAAAATATTTATCATTCGGAATTAAATGTAATCCAATTTATAGATGATGGAAAAAACTATTTATTGAGCAACGAAATTATTTACATCCGACATATAATGAAAAACTTCCATAAAATAAACACAACGATGACAAGAAAAAGGTAAGCAAAAAAAAAAAAAATAGTTGAAATGAATTAAGGAAGTTAAGAGAAACTAACATTAAAAAAAAAGAGAAAAACCGCAAGGTAAAAGCTAAGAGATGACAACAAAGCACATAGTTTTACCTTGCAAACCTTTCCGTCATAAATATAATTTAATTTTAAAAAACTTTTCTTTCCCCTTTTCTTGGCGATAATAAATTACATTAAATATCGATGCAATAAATTTATTAACAGTCTTTCGTATGGCAACAGCAATAACACGAAAGATTGTATTTCTCATTACACAAATATAAAACGGAATGAAAATGTAATTTTCTGTTCAATAAAAAAAAAAAGAAAAAGTTCTGGTTTGGAATTGAATAAAAATTACGACCAGTCATTACGAGCACTGATGGTTTTTCATTATTATTTATCTATAAAGTAAATTAAAGTGATTTTATAATATAAAAATATACAATTGTCTTATCACACAAACGATTTTCCATAGAAAAACTTTTTTCCTCACTCAACGCTTTTACATTTGTTATGCTTAATTGATTTTATTGCATTTTAAGCAGGTAACCGAATGTGCTTAATTCTATTTTAAACTCGTATCAAAATAAAAATCAACGAGAAATTCATTAAAAATTATGAAATAATGAAAATAAGTTATTAATAATGCATGAAATGCGGTTGGCTAAGCAGAATTTTCGTTGAAACATTTTAATTATCATTAAAAAAAAAATAAAAAAAAACAAAAAACTTTTTAATGAGATAAAAATAAATTTATTGAAAAATTATTATTTATAGTAAAAACGAAACGATATATTTTATTATGACTCGGGGTGGTTTATGTAAAATTAAATTTTATGAAATTTGTTCTTGTTGCTGCTTTTCATATGTATTTCTACTAACTGATATTTCAACATTATTTCGTTTTGATTACTGGTTTTATGCATTAATGTAAATTAACATTTAGTTCCGATTATAAAATAAAGATAAAAAAAGAAACAAAGATTAAATTTCATTTGTGTATTACACACATTTATTTATTTTAAAACAGGTGCATATTGCATACAAAATTTGATTTATTTATTCAAAAACATTAATACAGATTTTCTTAGAACTGCAAGTTGTATTCACGATTATTATATTATAATAATCGGAAATATCTTAGTTTTTAGATTAAAATAACTAAACGAAATCAATACAATTAAAAAAAATAGAAATGCCACTAAAATAATTATTATATAGAGATAGTTATATTGCATAGTAACCAATGGACATCGCTTTAGATTTTTAATTTTATTACAAGTGCAATTATAAATGTCTGCCTTTTCGTATTTGATAAATTCTGTTAAGTTCCATATGGGCATTTTTGATAGGACTGCATCATAGTGAAATTCAGAAACATATATTTCTGATGCTTGATTACTAGAATAGCTTGAGACATTTTGGCATCTACTAATACGAATTACATAATCTTCAAACTCAGTTATTTGAAAAACACTTTGAAATTGCTCAGGACAATTATTTTCGATTTCTTTATTATAAATCACACTATGCTGCATCTTATTCAATGTTTCAATTGGTTTTAGTTTTAATTCAATATTAAACTTGTTGTCGTTACTATTACAACTAATGTATATTGTAAAAACGTCATATGAATTAAAAAAAAAATATTTGTAGCAGAATTGATCATCATCTGTGTCTGCATTAAATACAGAATTTTTTGATGGCACATATGGTAATGCGAATGCAAGATTAAATGAATGTGTAAAAGTTGATTTTTTCAAATTAATCGACCGAATATTAGGGCATGTAGTATTCACGATTATACTTTCGACATTCAGTCGCACAATCCAAATTAGGAACACAAGAAGAAACAGAACCATCTTTAACTGAATAAAATGTTAAACTGGCTCTTTAAGTGTTTTAAATCATTAAATAGCAAATGATAATTATTTTTGATAACTGTTTAATTATTTAAATATTTTTTTACTTATCATTATTGTACACCTGGGAATAGTCACACAAGAACAAAAATTATCTTTTTGTTACAAAATAAGTTTTGTTGTTTGATGTCCTTTTCCCAGTCTCGCAAAATAAATTTAATTTTGTTTTCTTTTCTTTTCTTTTGAACATTTTTGCATTACGATTTTTTTTTTTTTTTGTATTAATTTATTCATTCAAAAGTAATTATATGATTTTATGCATAACAGGTTATTAAATGCTGTCATACTCTGTAATGCATTAATGTAAACCGTTCAAAAATAAATTATGTCAGGTAATAAATAACAAAAATTTATTCTAATTCTAATTTCAATAATTCAGTTTTTAATTGATTTCTGTCTTTTAATTAAGTGCATAACACAAATTTTAAAATAATATATAATAAAGGACAGCGGGATGCTCATAAAGGCTGCAATAAAATACCAACGATATTTCTTTAAAAAATTCTTGTTGCACTGTTGCAAAGATTTTATGCTACTGCAACTACAGTCCGTTTCCTTTGTCATTGCTTTAAACTCCAAAAAATCTTTTTTTGTAACATTCAGGTTCTGTATCAATTGATTTATGTCTTTGTTGTCTAGATTCTCGCCGATAATGAATATTCCCTGATTACTTTTGGATTGAGGTAAATTTTCACAAGTCCATAGCACCATGTTGGTTTTACTAAGAGCCACCATTCTTATAGATCGTTCAACTTCATCAGGGCAATCGTCCTCAATGATACTGTTGTATTTTATTGTATAATCATGTACTCCATTCGCATAACCTAGTCCAATAACTTCGTTAATTGCCCTTGATTCATAGCCACAGGTAATGTTCATTAATAATTCATTTTTTTGTGTAGTTATTGTGATGTTAATGCACCCCAAAACTGTATCCGGATCAATATTTAATGGATTTTTGATTTTCGATGTGAATGACACCGAATTTAATTGCGAAGGTAAATTTTGATTAAACGAAAAATTATTTTTTTGTATTGCGGCATAATTAGGGCATGGACTATTCACAATAATACACAACACAGTTTTAATGACAAATATTGCGGAGACCAGTTTTATAACGAGAAAACACATTTTTATCGTACTTGTATCACCAATAACTAACGCTGAACTGATTCGTTTTGAAACCTTCGAATAACAGTAATGGATGCGTTTGGATCCATTATCCCTTTTAAAAATGTATCAATTAGTTTACAAATGGAAAATTAATTAAGGGTTATTATTTATGACAAAGAAACATTTAATGAAACTGAATTTAATTGTATTTAATTACTTAATTAATAAAAAGTTTATTTTCTAATCTGAATGTAAAATAAATCAAAACATCCAGTCAAGATTTCTAATAATTGCCCCATATAATTTGAGGTTAGTAAAAGGTATTCTAAATAACATAATTACAATATTTGACTTTAAATATTTCCATAACTACAAATGTAGCATAGATGGAGTTTTCATTTTATTTTATTTCTAACATTTTTAAAATATCTCTAAGCTCCTTTTAAGCATTAGAGATATTGTTGTGCATATGTAATTATTAAGTACTTATATAAAGTTGGATTAACTGATATAATCTGTTATTATTTACAATTAGCTCAATGGCAAATATAATTAACATAACACGACATAATAATCCTTTATCTCTGTTTAAAGAATTCCATTATATAAAGCTGGTAGCTCTTGGTAGCTCTTCAACGTTACAACTAATAAAATCTTTTCTTTTCTATTTTTATATAAAACAAATAGGGGTATCTAAAATTAAACAGATACACGACGGGATTAGGGACTGCACTTGTTTCAGGTAGAACCATATGCTATTCTCTGAAATTTTTTTTTTATTATTATTATAGAATATTCAAACATAAATAAAAATGTCCTCATGCTACTCGTACAATAGGAACAAGGAAATATATAAATTTTAAGATGTTAGAGGAATGCATAAACCAAACTTTTTATCTACCTACGTCAACAAGTTCTTGTTGCAATAGAATAGAGCTTTATGCTTTTGTAATATAAAATGAAAATAAAAACAAAAAAAAAACGAATTTTTTTTTAATACAATTATTTCGCATAAGTTTTCTTTGATTATTTGTGAGAAATTATTTTTTTGTATCACTTCCATATAGATTTAAACATTGAATTGAATTCACAGTTACCGTTCACAATGTTGCTTACGCTTTTCATCTGAATTACAGGAGTTTTTGTTGATTTCCTTTACTTTATTACATGAATGCTTTAGTTTTTCTCAATAATTTATACAACAATGAATTCACAATGCTGCCATACAATTTCATCTCGTGTTTTTATTTGTATGTGCTGCTGCATGTGAAATAATGATGATAAAAAAATTGCTCCGCAGACGTAGAATGTGAGAAAAGGGTTTAACAATTGTGTACAGGACAATGAAAAAATAAAACCATCATTTGGGATATTTTTTTTTTTATTTGTTTCTTGTATTTTAGTATTTTGATTTATTCTGTACAAATAACAGAATTATTGCTCTTTGATGTATTTCTACGTTTATGACGTTGATTACACAACTATAGTCGCTTTTCTTTTATTGTTATTATTGCACAAAAACATTTATATTCCCCACCAACAGATGCCAGATGTTTTATTGCCACCCAGTTCAATTTTATTTATTTAATCTTTTTCCTTAAAAGTACCACACCAGATAGCAACCTTTTTAAACTTGTAACGTGTAAGAACCGATTTCGTCTTTATGTTTTGAATTAGTAATTCGGTTATTTTGAATAATGGATTCAATTACAATTCAGACTTGTTTTCAATATTGCAAAAAGCTTCACATATGCTTTTATTACCAAGTTTCTTGTGTTTTATGATATTACAACTTTTTTGTTTTCTTCGGTTCGTTCAATTTGCTCAAAACTATCTCTTTAAACTTAACCCACTTTATGGTTATTCATTTTAGGATTCTTAAATTTAATTCAATTGCTACTAAGCTTGTTATTGCATTTATCAATTTAATTGGTTTAAATCTCTGGTATTTGAATGAAAAATAAATATTTACGAAAGTATTTAATTTAATTTAATTTCTAATAAACGAAAGGAATTAGCTAAATCCTTTTTACTTATTTTGCAATTTGTATACTCATAAACAACATTTCTTTTAATTTTCATTTAGCTGAATGTTTTCTACTTCTGACAATTATAATCGCATATAATTGCATTGTTTTCATTTCTCATATCATTCATCACATTCTAATAGGATTAATTCAGTTCTAAAATTTTTGATTTTACTTTATTTAAAACATGAGAACACTTGAAAAAGCAGAAAACTTAGAAACATAGAAAGTAAATGACTTGCTGCACTCTATTAATTTTTTTTTTTTAAATTGAATTAAAAATCCAATTGGGTATTAAAAAAAAAAAATCCAATAATAATTTCGATCAATTATTTTTATATTGTTTTAACCGAGAATTGTTTATCGCTTCTCAAAGGTAACTGAACAGTACACTGAAGCTGCTCAGCTACTTAACAAAGTATATCAAATATATTTCTACAAGTATTATTGAAAATATTACGAACATCTTATTTATTGAATAAAGGATTTAAGATTCAAGATTGATTTCCTAACTCAATTTCAAAAAAGGTAACGTTTCAACCCAACTGTATTTCTCAATATTGATTGTTAACAGATTTATAAGGGTTTTTCTCACAATCAGGTGTCGTGTGAATAACATAGATAATTTATTAAGTAATTTATGATACGATTATGCTTTAAAATATACTAATTACGATTCCCTTGCCTTCACAAATAACAATAATAATTAAAAATAAAAGTAAAAAACTATTATACAGGGTATATAAATTATGAAATAAGCTAGACAAATATGAAACAATGTTTTTAAAGACTGGAAATGTTCAAAATTTAAATATATATACATGTATAGAAAAAGCTTCTTTACCTAAAACATAATTAAAAAATGCTGCAAGCTATTTATTCCTTTATATATATAAATCAAATCGTAATTATATGCTGTAGGCATTTTTTACTGTATTGAAAAATAAAAATAAAAACTTTTACTGCGGTCATGTCGTTGCGTTATAAAAGAGGCGACGACATGAAATAATGAAACAGAGAGAAACAAATGACAGGAAAATTAAAAGCACTTTCCTTCTTATATTTAAAATATAATAAAACAAAAATTTGCTTATAGTCATGCCGTGAAGATTATTCGCTACATGCCAATTCCTCGATGTTTCAGTTTAAAACAAATTTGGCAAACGTAAACATTTTTTTTTTTTTTTTTTTTTTTTTGTATGGGGGACGACTACCAGCTATTTATTATAACGAATTAAAGTATTTATATCTTTAATTAAACAAATAGATAAAATAAGCCACTTGCTACTTGAACACAATCTACGTTTCAAGGATGCATTTATAATAATCTTTTTATTATCATTTTATTTAGCATCTTAAGACATATCAATAAAATGCGATTTAATGAAAGTTTGATGATCGTTTTTATGTACAGTTAAAAATATATAATTAAAGCACGAAGAAAATTGTTAATAATAAACCGAGAATATTGCATTGAAAACAATAAACTTTTCTTTTTATATAAATTTATTGAGTGAAATGTCACGAAATAAATTGCGAAACATTAAAAATCTAATGATGGTAGTGACCATTAAGTTGTGTACATGTTGACAAAGCTGCAACATTACCGTGTTATTTAGGAACTTTGTTTTCAAATTTAAAAAATTTAAAAAATTGACATATTGTGCCATACAATCCGTTTTTTAATTTTTTTTTTTTTTTGTTCTTAGTTATTGATCAATTTTGAAAAAAGTCAAAAAAAAAGAAAGAAAAATTTTTGTTTGTTAAACTATGAACACGAAAATATAAAAAAAAAAAAAACACGTAATATACAAAGTGAAACTTTATTTCTCTCGTACTTTTCTTCTTTTTTTTTATTTGTTTGTTTGTATGGTAAATAGGAAAATGTATGAATGCATGTTTGAATATTTGTAAAATTAATTTAAAAAAGTTTTTTGTCGTTTTGGAACAACTTTGAAAGTAATTTTCATTTTTTTTTTGTTATAAAATGTTTCCTAAAGTGAACAAGATTTTTAGTTCACACTAAACACATTTTGCTGATAACGATTAAGTAAATATTTTCTAATTAAAACAAAAAAAAATCTGTTTGATTAAATAAAATTAAAAAATTAATTAAAAATCAACATTGAGTGCTTTTCTCTTTACGTTTTTAATTTCGGCATTACATATTTAATGTTAAATTAAATAGCCTTAAACGATACACAAAAGAAATGTCATCTAACTTTTATCCTTATCAATAATGTGATCACGAATTTTAATTCTTTTTTTTCTAAAAAATTTCAATACAATAATGCGCCGCGAGAAGGCAAAATTATGTTAAGATTATATGTTAATCGCAAGAATAAACATAAACATAAATATTTACATAAAAAAAAAAAAAATCTGAATATGTTTAATGGGCTGAAATTATGGGTAAATTTTGTTATGATTTATAATGAGGATCACAAATTATTCATTACGAATATTATTCATTAATTATTCAATTTATTACATTATGTCTGTTTTCCTACTTAATTATACATTTTTAATGGCAATTAAAATGCGTTTTTTTTTCTGTTAAATAATTGTTCTGTTCGCTTTTGTCATCAAAATAAAATGTAAAAAAAAAAAACAGAACAAAAAAAAAAGACTCAACTATTAAACTATTATTTAATTCAATGTAATTTCATAATTATAATAAAAAAAAAAAATGTTTTATTGCCATTACACATTTTATGTATATAAAAACTTTTTAAATACATAATTCGCAAGTTTATTGCATGAGCATACAACATTTATTTGTTTTTTTTATTTACATTTTAAACCATAAATATTTGTTACAAACAATGTAAGTATTATGATTATTACTGAATGGGTATTATATATCATTAACATTTTATTACTTGATTGTTGAAATGTTAAATTCTCGTATTTTTATCCAGATTATTCTGGATACCTGATAAGGAAAATTTATTTTTATGAGCAAAGCTTTTAAAGAGAAATACATACATGTGCTTGTGTTAATATGGAGAAAAAAAAATGTTTTCTTTTATTATTAGGGAAAATATTTTTTTACTAAGTGATGACTGATCATTAAAAAGATTAATCAAGTGCATTAGGGATAAATATAATTAATATCAGATATTAGGTATTTGAATTACATTGAATTAAACATTAATCTGAACAATGAAACATAAGCTTATTAATAAAAATAATCAATTTACACTTCCTTTTCCTTTGTATTGTGATGCATTTATTCTACTAAGGATTTACACCTACTTTACTGATGCCGTCGATTAGATTAGTAAATAAAAATTATTGCCTAAGCTTCGATATTTTGTTGTAAACATAAATTTCCGCTAAAAATCAATAAATTCATGCTCGAAATCGTCTAATATTACTAAACAAGGAAAATTAATTAGAATTAAATTAATTTTTTTAATTAGATAAAATTGTGTCAAGTGGTTACAAATATAACAATTAAAAATTTGTTTTTATTTAAAAGTAATTAAATAAACTATACAGTGGCTGTGCTTTTTGATTTTGTATAAGAATTAATTTTCAACATAATTTTATTATCGTGTTTACAAATATAATTTTTATTTCCATTACAATTCCTTTAAAATATGGTTAATGAAATAAAATTAAAAAAAGGGTAATAAATAGCTGCTAGTCAGGTGATTTAATTTTTTTTATTTTATTTTATTTTAATTAAATGAATAAAAAAAAGAAGCGAATAATAATTTTTAATTGAAACAGCAAAATTAATGACTGCACATTTTATTTTTATTGCATGACTACAATTTTCGCCCTTTTATTTTTTATTTTTGTTTGTTTGTAATTAATTATCTTGTTTGCGAATGTATAAAGCGCACTGTAATATTCTATTTAATGAACATGAAGGTGTACACATTTCGTTTTGTTTAGGAAAATTTATTTTCAAACATTTAGACATATGTGTATGCACATAAAATAGCTTTATCGGTCGGTTTACTTCATCAGAAGGGCATTATTTCTTTTTTTCTTTTTTTATATTCTTGTTTGTAAATTTAAAATTTAAACTCCGTCTGTGTGCCACAAAATATATATATATTGAAACACACTTGTTCAAATTATGTAAAGTATTAGAGAATAATTTACCGGTACTTTGTGTTTATTCATTAGTAATTTTGGTTTGCAATATCAACAATTTTTTTTATTATGCACATACATATTAGTATTGAGGTAAATCTTGTTTAATTAATATTCTTTAAGCATTTACTAGAAAAAAAAAAAAAATTATATACCATACAAATGCATGCACAAATTACATTTTTTTTGTGTGAATGATTTATTAACATGAAATTGAAATATGGATTAATCAAATATAAATGCATGAAATATTCATAATCAATATACCGCATAAAGCTTAATGAAAATATTTAATAAAATTTATATATTAGTTTCACAAAATATGCCTGGTTTGTTATGAGTATTTCTATGCATTAAATATATCGAGAATATCAAGACTGGATTCTAAACGTAATTAAAGAAAAATATTTAATAAATAACAGTTTAATCAACTTTAATATTGTTAAAGTAATTATTTATTTATTAATGTACTTGTCAATAATCGCATTTCTTTCCGCTGCTGTCTGTTGAGAATTTTTACAGATTTATTGCAGATGTAATGCGAAAATAAAAAAAATATAAATTCAATCTTTTATGGAATGCACAGTCGTTATAACATGTTGAATGTTATCAATTAATTTGTATACCTGTATTTGTTTATTTTTACGAATGCCGTGTGCATGTTGTTAAATGTTCCATAGAAAGACAATTAATTAACAAGAATAATAAAATTCTTGATTAAATTATTACAAATATTTTGTTCACTTAGAAAACATATGTTTCTGTAAAGTTTTATCAAATGTCTTATTTAATATCAAAATGTAAAATATTTTCAGTAATTATTTAGACATCTGTATAAATTAGTTTAATTGCTGAATGTTATATAAATTAATTGGAATAAATGTGCTTGTTCACAAAAATAAATAAATAAATAAATAAATGGGAAAATTTACAATGTAATTAGTGTTGAATTTGTTGTTTACAAAGCTTTATTTGAATCACATCAATATTAATTAATTTTCTATTGAATAGAGCTTGATTAATCGAAATATAATCAATTAATTGTTGCTTTTAATTATTTAATTAATTAATTAATCAATTAATTAATTAATTAATTAAGTAAAACTTAGATGAGATTTTTAAATATTCTTTAATTTATTTTATTTTATTTTTTCTATAATCCTAGCGATCTTATAAATTTGTTAGATCGTATTAAGGATTTTTGTTTAATTTAAGTAATGATATTAGCTTACTGTCATTGTAAACAAAATTAATGCTGTCTTATCTTCAATGTCACCATGGCTTATCAAAGTCCAATATGTTTTCTATAATATGTACTTATGTATTGTACGCTTCTCTATATGTTTACAAATGCGTTTATCCTTGTTATTGTCATTTACTTATTTTTTTCCATTTCTAAAAAATTAATCTCTATTAGAGATAGCAAATACTGAATGGTATAGAAATTATTGTCAATTTACGTAATCATAGTTTGTGTCTAAAACTTGTAAACTTTGTAACATTTACAGTATGAAACTCGTAACACAATATCCTCTTCTATACATTTTTTTTTTTTTCATTTTTCATTTGATTTGTATATAAAAAGTTATTGTGAGAATAAAAATTCTGCCGCAGTCTTAAATTATATGGACGTCACACGATTACTGTGGATAAAAATTTATTTATTTTTTTTTTTCTGCAGAATATTATTTAACTTAAATTTCATTGAATGTTTTTTTTTTTACTTTTTTTAATTTTATTGATTTCTACACTTTTTTAATAATATAGAATTGCTTTTGTAAAGCTCATACTCAAAATTTTGATTACAAAACACTTTAATACTTTACTCATAAACCATGGTGTTTGGGACTGTACAGAATAAATTCTGAAAATTTATTTGAATAATTTGATTTTGTGTTATTTTATGTATAGAAATTATCGCGATATCTCGTATATATCCATAATAATTTGACTAAAGCAAGATGTGAACGTAAGTACGTAATAAAATTTACGCCTTACAAAATGCAAATCAATAAAAAATCTCAATTTTATTATACATTGTCGCGTGTATGATTTATAAAAACGGCAAGACCGAGGACACTAGTAAAATGGGACAAATATTTCCGAATTAAACGGACAAAAGCCATTGTTGATTAATTAAAAAATATTTATTTCCTTTAACAAGTTTATTGAACTATCTGAACTTAAGGTTACAACTCTGTTATCAAACAACAAACAATATAGAAATATGAAAAGTTGAACAAAACTTTAATCAAACGATAAAATTTTAATTAAACAAAATTGCCAGAGTTTATATTTAAAAACAAAAAAATCTACAAGTATTCCAGTAGCAAATTCTCTTGGGATTACTTTAATAAATGTCCAGAAATATATAGAGATAGTTTTGTGTAATTCCTTAGCGTATTTACATTTATTTTTAATATTTTTTTAATTGGTATAAAAATAATTAAATTGTGACTAAAGTAAAAACCGACTGAATACCCTAGACACAAGTAACGATGTCTTATGGAAAAATAAAAAATTTCATGAATTGTAATCATTTCGTAAAGAACAATTATAAAGCAATCAATGGTGGATTCTATTCAATCTAATGACTTTGGATAGAATTATAATTTTTATAAATTTTTGTATTTGGTAACGATTTTCTATACATAGGGATGTTTTGTTTATTGCTTAATCGAGTCTCTAGATAAAAATCATTGTTAGAATTTTGTTATTAAAGTACTAAACAACTACTATGTGGTTCACTGTGCATGTTTTATCACTTTAAGATAAAAGACAACATTTATGCATCGCAACAGCATTTGAATAAGCATGAAATGTTTAAACGAAAATCTAGCGATTTTTCTTCATTTTCGAATTTCTTTCGACACATAAATAAATAAATAAATTAAGCAAACAAATAAAGGTGTGCGGTGTATTTGGATTAAAATTATAATGCTAATAATTTGATTTACTAATTTAGCAACAGCAAATAATATTCAACAAACAAACAAACAAAATAAAAAAATGGAACAAAATAAAATTAGCATACATAAATAATAACGAAATTCCGTAATCAAATGCTTTTAAAGTAGGTAGTGAATAAAGAACCATCAAAGCTCATTAAAAATTCTAAATTATTTTTAAAAGTAGAAAAATACACAAAAAAAACAATAAAATTAGGAGAATTTTTTTTTTCTGTTTTTTTTTTTTAAGGGAAATTTAATTATATTTTGAGTCGCAATAACCAATTTTTGTTGTTGTCAATATTTATATTTTTCGTTTGGTTTTATAAGTTAAAGGAGACACAAAATAAAAAAAAAACTCCTGTTACTCCTGTTTTCGTTGTTTATCATTAACTTTTAATGTTTTTAAATATTTATGTCAACATAGATGGTTTTTCGCAAATTTTAACAATTATTTTTGACTTATGGTTTTCTTCTGAAACTTTTCTATCTTGAAAAAAAAAGACAATTCTGGGCACAAATAATTTAAATAGGCTTTAATAAAATATTTTATTAATCAATATACTTATTATGACCTGAGAGTGATTTTATAAAGTTAGATTAATTAATTTGATTTTAAATGAGCTCAAATTTTGGCAGAAGTTTCGATTGTGATCCTCAAATATGCTGTAAAAAGAGTTCCGCGCTAAAAAAAATTTTATACAAAAGTTATGGGCAGTTACGAGTACGATGTGTCGCTTTAAGAGTTTATTCAAGGAGTAGCAAAAATAACGGTTTAATGGTATAATTTTGCTTAATTATGTAGTAATAAAATTGTATTAAATCATTAAATCCCTCATTTGCATAAAGTTACACTTTACACGCTCCCTATTACTATCTATTAAATATCTACGTACATACAACCAAAGTATACAAGAGTTTCATTAATAATAATCATTTGCATTGTACTACTATTATCCAGAGATGAAAAATAAAAAATAATTTATTTGTTTTCTATAATTAAAATAGTAAAGTCTGAGAAAGACTCGGTAAACTTTTACTGCTGCTTTTAATGAGGATTATGTTTTATATACAGTAATTATGGATGTAATTAATGATGAATCATATTCCGTATATGCTTTATATTCATTCTTAAACAATATAGCAACAACAACAATAATAATAATAATCCTTCTACACATATTATTACTACAAAAAAAATTAAATTTTTATTGTTATACAATAATAATGAGTAAATGCGTTTGTTATGATAAAATATTTCTTGTTTAATAAAAATACATTTGGATCATGCATGTAACATACATAACTGAGACTTCGTATTTAAATTAAATCATTTTGATACCATGCAACAATACACATGAACAATGGTTTTATTGATTAGATTCTGCGTTTCCGTGAAGTCGACGCCGGAAGGAAACCGACAAACGATGGTTTGTTATCGCAACGATATTATTGTTATAATAAATAAGTTGAATTTAATTGAGAATATCATTATATTTATGAACATCAATCATAATATTCATACGGACTAATCGTTTCGATTAAGGTAATGCTAAATGTTTTTTAGTCACTTAGGAATATTTAGTTGCAATAATTTCAGGCGACACACTTTGTTATTTTATTAATTGCTTTTATTGGGTGTGACATTGCATTAGTAATAAATTGATTTTTTGATTTTTTTTCAAATACATTTCCGATGGTGCGAAATAGAGCATCGCTTAATCATCAACAATGAAATATTTATTATCTATTTACTTTATTCTGTTAAACTGATTTCTCTGGTTTTGTTTAACGCTGACCGACCTCTTTTTTATCCAATAAACGCACGAACCTTTTACATGGTTTTTGTAAAGCTTTAACAAATAGGTTTATATGAGGGGAAAATGGGTGTTTTAATGTGTTATAAAAACTAACTCACAGGTCTGTTTTTTTTTTTTTGTATGTAATTTATCATGTACATTCACTCGGTATATTTTATTTGCCATTGTGTTTAGCCACTAAAGTCTACCACTAAAACGAAAAAAAAAGGTATACAGGGAATAAAAGATTAAAGCGCAATTTTATTTTTATATTTCGCTATTGTACAGCAATTTAAGGTGATTTACAAACAATTTACAAAATGTTTTAAAAAATCCTTTTTTCATAAGATATTTTGCTACAACAATATAAAAATCTCACAATATCTTAATAATCTAATTGATTCATTAGCACACTCATTGATCAACATGTCAGTAGATAACATAATAAAAACATGAACTGGTTAATAACTGCCAAAGAAAAAAAAACGATTACCATACATCAAAAAACGTATAAAAATAAAAACCGATAATAAATAAATAAAAAAAAAAGAACGGAAAGGAAAAAAGAAATGAGAGAACAATTTTTATGACATCATCGTCATGTCGATTTTTTTTTATGCCATTTCACGATGTTAACTGAATTATGAAAAGGACGCAAAAAAAAAAAAAAAAAATTAACATAAATTTGTCGTTGACACGACACAACAGTACTGCCATTTAAATATCTACCACAGTACTTGTCACAGTGAACATTTTTCTTTAACTAAATATAACATTTTCGGTTTTTGTTGTTAATTATGAGCCACATCCATAACCAAAACAAACACCATTAATCATGAAAATTATTGACCATATCACCGCAGAGTGACATTTTGTCCAAAAGGTAAGAATAAAATGTTTTTAAACTACAACCAAAACGTTATTGTATAAAGCATGTAGAGTTTATTTTTATTGCTGAATTAGAAATCTATTATGTTATAATGCACGATCTTTATCATGTTGATATAAAGTGATATCATGCTATTCTGGGACGTGCCATACTTATTTAAATAATTTGTCACTCTTTTCAGCTTTATTTACCCAAAAAAAATAAATAAATAATAATAACAATAAAAGAATAAAAGAAAAAACATCTTGAAACATCTTTTCATTTAATTTTTTTTTTTTTTTTGCTGTCATATATTTAAATTTGTTTGTATAAAGTTTTGTAAAATCTCGAAAAAAAGGAGCACAAATTACATTGTTGTTGTTATAACATGACGGCGATTTATGTTGACAGTTACTGTAAGATATGAACAAATAGTGTAATGCAAGTGTTTTTATTTTTGGTTTTCATAAATAAAATATTGCTCGACATTTGACACAATTGTTTTTACTAGTTACCCAACGGATTGTGGTTGAAAATGTTGAAATTCCAGTAAACAGTAACATTTTATTGTCATACAACTTGTAAATGATTTTTCTTTTCACGAAAAGCATAAAAGAAGGAAACATTTGTTCATGGTAATTAGTGTATTGAGGTGAAATAACGGACAATAATAAAATTATCCTTAGAAACCTTATGATAATACCATAAAATTATCAGAGCACATCGATTGTGATTGGGTACAGATTCTGATTGTCCAATCAATTATTGTTAAAAAAAAATATGTGACGGAT
The DNA here is from genome assembly GCA_961205885.1 of Ptychoptera albimana. Lineage (NCBI taxonomy): Eukaryota > Metazoa > Arthropoda > Insecta > Diptera > Ptychopteridae > Ptychoptera > Ptychoptera albimana. The sequence goes on along the minus strand of OY540801.1, from coordinate 9,765,722 downwards.
ACACTGAATAGCAGAATAACCCTAATATCTCCATAAAATTGTATCCTTTGTTGTATCGATAAAAAAAATCATTCCTTAAACCCTGTTTTTTTTTCTGGCTTCTTATATCATTGCTTTCACTTTTTTCACAGTTAAATTTCCATCAATAAACCCCCTAGTGATTTGCTAAAAGAGTAAGAAAAGTATTTAAGTGACATTTTGAAATATTCTTTGTCATTGTCTCGATTACAGAATAAAAAAAATTTTTTTTTTTTGTCTATTTTTCACTAGGGATTAAATACTGCAATTAATATAATTATTGAATGTTTGATACAAAAAAGAATGCATTAATGTAATTAAATTATTATTATTATCAAAATAGGTGTAAAAGCTTTTAATTGTACCATATGTATGGGATATGAAAATTTATGAAAGCATTTTTGTATCCATTAGGCGTAATAAAATCTGTCAATTAAATATCAATTAAATGGGAGCCCAATAGAAAAATCAAAATCAAAACCATAGTTAATAAAAATAATAAAGCTCCAGGGGATTTATTCAGTGAAAGGATTTAAATCTTAAAAAAAAAAAAAAGGAAATGTTTCCGACCAAGTGGATTTTTATTTTAATAATTTTGTGTAAATATAATGTTTCATGTTTAATTGTGACTGGACTGTGCCCAAATTATCCACCCGTAATTAATTATAACTACTCTGATAGTGAGGAAGTAGAAGAATATTATGTGCATGCCGTTCCCTTTTCAGCGGGTAAAAAGAACCCGTTGAATATTGATCAAGACGATTTTTTGAATTGTTTATTTTTGATATTGACATTCAAGACAGATCATATTATATTTAATATGACATGTGGTTATCACCGTCATAAGATATATGACGTAATAACACTTCATTATAAAGACGAAATCCATGATTACCGAATTGAATATAATAATGTAATTGAGGACGAATGTTCAGAAAATGTCGAACGTTCAATTCGCATGATTGCATACGGAAAGCGTTTCTTGGTTTTATGGAGTTGCGAAAATATATCAAAAAGCAAGAGTAACCAGGGAATATTTATTATTGGGCATGTTAATGACTATTACGTCAAACAAAACTTAATGCAGTATCTGAATAAAACGGATGACGATTTTATTGAATATAAATTTTTCAAAGAGGATAATGGGGTGTGTCCTTGCAACATGGTTAAATCATTAAAAAAGTGTAGTAAAAGTTTTATGCAGAAAAATAAACCATATTTCATTTTATTAGTGTCGTGTCTCCTGATTATTATTCTGTTTATTTGTGTCGGCTTTTATATTAAAAAAACAATTAAGAACAAAGTGACACAAGCTAAGAAGCCAATTACTTAAAAATTGTTCTAAAGGTCATTATCATTGGTAATAAATTCAATTTGCAATTTAAATGAAATTTTTTTTTTTTTTTTAATTTACAGATTCATTCCGCATTAACTTTCTTCTTTAACTAGTTTTGTAGACGCAGAGTTGAATTTTTGAAAAACATAACACAGATGTGATAATAATTTACAAAAAGTTTCTTTAATTTTTATTTTTTTTTTTTTTAATAAACAATATTGTTGCTACAAACTTGTGCATTGCAATTATATAAGCACAAAGCATTTTAAATCATTTATGATTAATAAATGAAATAATTAAATTTATTATTGGAGAAGCAAGAAAGTTTTACAAAGTTTTACTATTAAGCTAAATTTTATTCAAATAATCATGATCATTGTTAAAAATAAATAAAAAAAAAAAGTTTTTTTTTATGCAATTCAAATTTAGTATCAACAATAGAACGGAAGATACACAACTTTCAAATAATAACGACAATAATCTTTGCTCATAAATAATAGAATGTTTGACTTTGTTTGTTAAGAGTAGAGGTAACAAATGATATTCCAGAAAATAAGGAGACAGATTCAAATAAATTAACAACATTCTTGTTGTAGAGTAGTGGAAATTTGTGGAATTTTCTAACAACTAACAAACTGTTATTTACAATTTCTAATTCTTGAAATTAAACAAAGAAGATTCACTTTTGTAAAGTTTTTATATCTTAACCTCGAACTGGGATGCAACAAAAGCCAATAGACTCTTCTTTTGCTTCATTTTATCATCAGTAATTATCTTATAATTTTTTTTTTTAACGACTTTAATGTACTTCCTCAACTTTTCTACCTTTATAAAAAACTTTGATATTCGTATTAATAATTTTGTGCTTTAATACGATTATACTCCATTACCATTTATTAAGGAAAAACCCTAATTTTCAGTGGAAAAGTTCTAAAGCCAAAGTAACTAAAAAGTTTTTCGCCACAATAATGTTGTTTGGCCGTTTGGTAAACCAAACGCAAATAACTGTATAATATCACCTTTAAATGTGGTTACTTTATGAACATATTTAAATTTCTGGCGAACCCCTTGATTATCGCTATTTTCTTTAGATAATTTGTATAATTTGTGTAATTAATTATTAAATAAAAAAATTATTTTCTATATCACAAAAAAAGGAAAAAAAAAAAGAAAAATTATAATTATAGCGATTGGATTTGAGTGTTTTTCTTACTGATTAATTTTAATTTTTTTTTTTTTGTTTTTTTTTTTTTTTGGAAGCTTTCGTAACAAATTATTTATGATAATAATTTTTGTGAGAATTTCTATTGGTGGTCACACATGTTTAATTAATATTAATATCTATATGACCAACTAATATTCTTATCAATTATCATTTTCATTTATTAATACCGATTGAACACTCGAATTATTTGCATCATGACACGGATAAAATTATTAATAGTCTTGTGTTTGACAATTTTATTTTTGGATAATATTGTGAATAGTTTAATTACGCATAATGTGGAAAAACCACATGGAAGAAATGTTATTTATTTGGAATTTAGGATTCGTGTATTTTCGAAAAGTACACTGAAAAATCCATTCTTGATGAATAATCCAAATTTAATGTGTTTGCGATATGAATTGAGTGACAAAGGGTCATTTTTGCTGTTGGACATAAAATGTGGTGTATATGACAACCTCTACGTATTAGCATTACATCTAATTAAAGTTAAAGATGAGATGGCTGGTGATTTTAAAATAAAGTATAATGAATACATTGAGGAGAATTGTCCTGAAGAATACGAAAGAAATATTAAAATATGGGTAATACCGAAAAAGTATGTTTTCTTCTCAACATGTAACATTTCCGAAGCGTCATGTAATCAAGGAATACTGATGCTCAAATTTAAAGCAAATAATGACAATTTCACAGAAACATTGCGTATCTTTAATAAAACAAAATTCGATGATGATTCATCAAATGATAACAACACTAAAATACTGAAATGTGATTGCAGTCCAATAAATGATTACAAAAATTGTACACCAAAAGTGAATATGTGGAAACTGTACACGCTCCTAATATTAATGCTGTGCTTTGCGGTACTCTGTGTAATTAAAATTTTGTTTAAAAAATATTTCGGTAGCAATAAAATAATTCCATTATCATAAGCTATTTTGTAATTTATTTAATAATAAAATAAAAAAAGATTTTTTAATTAAAAAATTTATTTGCTTTTACAAAGAAGCATTTTAAGAATATTTGATTGCATAGGAAATGCGAAATTCTTATTCATTTATCTAAAGTGTTTTACAAATTTCATTAATTTAACGTGTCATGTTTGTATTATAAAAAGTGGAAAGTGTAAACAATTTGACATAACAAATGCATGTACCAGAAGACGAATAAAAACAGCAAAAAGAAAAGAAAAAAAAAACTCTTTAACGTTTTCACTGGGTTTTTTCTACTCTTTTAGAAATATCTAGAAAGTTGGCAAACAGTTTAATGTAACAAATAAAATTAATGATTAAAAATAAATAAATAAAACTACAACAGCTAGGGCAGAAAATTTAAAAAAATTTCTTTTTTATGTTTCCCCTGTGCTAAATGTTTTTCCACTTTTTCAGATTCGTTGTTAAAACACAGAATATTGTTTTGAACGCAGGATTTATATAAAAAAATATATAATAATCCACACTATTTATTGATAATTAGTGGATTAATTAAACTGTGGATCATAGTAGTTTAAGGTAAAGGTAATTAATTCCATTGCATATGCTATAAACCATTTTACGTTTATTTATTGATTTTAAATAAAAATTAAATAATTCTGAATTGCAGCATACAAAGGGTAATAAAAATAAATAGGGAATAGATACCATAAATTATCATAAGAGAATTATTATTGAATTAAGTATAAAGTTTATAAACACTTTGTATACGATTTACTCTGAATACATAATATTCACGTAATTTTCAAACATTTTTATTTAGTTGCCTGACGAGGCGAAAACATTATTTCTGTTTAAAATTTATTTGAATTTTATAAATTGACAGCAACTTGAAATTTGACATAGACATTACTGAATCAGATGAATAAATAAACGAGTATAATATATTGGTAAATTATAGTATTCAATAGCTTTATACAAAATTTTCTGATAAATATTATTATGTTCATGACAGCATGATTAAATCTGCCAAGAAACTTACAATGTTTGCAAGAGCTACATTCATATTTTGTTCACAAATACAATTTGTAAGTAATATTGCTGATTTTATTAATATACGTTGCCAATCGGTTTGATTACTGAAATGAACAACAATCGGATAATAAATAAATTAGAAGAATAAAAAAAAAAATAAACGAGAACTTTTGAGGAACTTTTGAATAAATATTTCGATTTTTGATTTACGTTTTTAAAGTTCTTAAAAAAAAACTTTATTAATTTAGCTTTCGCTTTTTACAAAGAAAAATCCACAACGCATTAAACAAATTAATTATTTTTAGATATATTATAATAAGATGTCATAAACAGATGTGTCATTAGGCTAGATGGAAATCAATTAATTAGATAATAACATGAAATGATCGGAATAAACACTTCAAGATTTTCTTCTTTTCTTTTTTTAAAGTCCTTCATATAAATTAACAAAACCTATCAGAAAATTATTGTCTTTTCTAATGATTAAATAGTTTTGGATTTATGTAATCCGGACATGTAATGTCTTTAATCGAAATATCACGAAATATTCCTGTGAGTATAGATTTTGATACCAATATGATTATCCACTGATTTCTCTTGACAGTCACCACAATTACAATTATTTTTCTGTTTTAATTAAAAGGCGTTGATATGTTGTCAAGATTTTAACATATAAAAAAAATATTTAGCTACTGGCTAAATTCAATCTGAACAATTTAAGTGCCTCTAATGTTGTCAAACAAAAGAAATGGCAAATACATAATATTTAGTACTTATCTCTACGCTAAACATGTCACATGCATTTATAGATTAATTTATATGGTAAACGAACGACGAACAGATGTTTTATATGAAAACTGTTCGGTTTTTCAGTTTGTCAATCGTCTGTTTGTATAGATCAGAATTTTAATACATCAAATGTGTTATTATTTAAGGAAAATAATCCTTTTGAAGAAGTTTTTTTTTTTTATTTTTATTATTATTTGTCTGCTACATTTATAGAAAAATAAAAAAAAAAAATTATTTCTCCGTCCCCAGGCTATGTAAGCAAAAATCAAATTTTAATTAATATTTTTAATTTAAATATTTTACAATGAATAATTAAAAATGATGATGACAAACAATCCTTATTTGTATAAGACGGTTGACTTTATGGAATAGCTGAAGAAATCTTGTAATTTTATTTCTAAAGCATTACAAACATCCCATGAGATAGCGCAAACATATTACGTAGGATAATTAATTAGAAATTCCCATGAAAATCCATTGAAAATGTCAAAAATATAGGCCAATAATAATAATGATAAGAAAATGATATTCTATATGTAGGTTTACAGCTATCGATTGTTGTTCAATATTATTCTCATAATAATAATTAACAGAGGATAAAACAATCGATAGCCAGCAAAATAATCTAATTATATCCATCCATCCAATTAAAAAAAAAAAAAAAAACAGAAAATAGAAAATGATATCATATTAAAAGCTTTGTTATTAACTAAGATAATAGATGTCCGTTCCACTTAAAGCATCTTTGTTAATAAATTACAAATTGGAAGAGATTTTTTTTCTTCTTTTCTTAATTTAATTCCTTTCAATACATTTATTATATTCTCAATAAAGAAAATAAAACAAAAACTGATTACCACATATTTTGTTAATCAATAAATTTATCTAATGTTTTTAACAATTAATTAAAACTACCTTGAAAAATTGATTAAAATATTTTAATAGCTAGTTTATTAAAGTCACACTACTTTTTCAATGGTTTACGACTTTATGGTTACAATAAAATAAAAAGCTCTCATTTTAAGACAATAAACAATTTGCTTCGTGATTATAAATTATTGTTGGCAAGCATAATAAATCGTTTAACGCAAGTAATAACACATTAAACGAGTATAATACATCAAATTAGTAATTAATATAACATAATAAAACAAAAATCACAATCGCGAAACATAAATGAGGATAATTAAATAATTACTTTATTTCTACCTTGTCATCTATCATGTCATTTATCATATAAAAAAAAAAAAAACTTTAATGGAAAATACTAAAAACAGGATATTTCACCATTACAGGTGAATATTTAATAATAATAATAATAATAAAAATAATTAATATTCATTTATTTGAAAGGAAAAATATTATGAAAATTCATAAATATTAATTATTATTTATAGCATTTATAGTATTCACATACCCAAAATAATTTATTGTTTAAAATAAAAAAGCACACAATTCTGTTCACAACTTTTGGATTTTAATTTTTTATTTTTTTTATTAACAATGAAATCTTTAAAGGAAACGCATTCATTGTTATAGAAATCTATTGAAAAATGCGATAGGCATAAATATTTTAGCAACAATTGTATGTTTTTCTCTAAAAAAAAAAGCACGAGCAACAATTTTTTGCTTTATTTCCAAAAGTTTTTAATTTTTTATACAGCTCTAAAATATATAAACAATTAAACACACAGAGTCACTAGAATGGAAATTACCATCGTAGTTTGAGTAACAATAGACAAATTAAATTAAATTAGTAAAAATAAAAAAATGTTCCGCGTGTATATTCAATAAATGCTCACTAATACAGCAAGGAAAAATATTGATTTTGTATTAACAAAAAGCTTTTAATAAAAAATAAAAACCTTTTTATTGTAGATTCTGTTATTTAATTATAAATTAGTTGCATTACCAACTGGGAGTAATGATTTTATTATCCTCAAAGAAACTTTTATTCATCTTTATCAATTTATATATTTTCGGAATTGTGGAGAAGGGAATAAACTTTATTTTCTTTTTGCAGCATTAGAACAACACTGTTAAAAAGAAAATATATTAAGATAGGGGAAATAATTGTTTTTCATTTTTTTTTTTATTTCGCATTGGATTTCGATTTCATTGCTCCCACGCGTTTGGAACGTTGATGTTTTTATTTTTGTTTTAACTAAAACACAAAAATAGAACTTATTATGATTATTGCTGAGGAAACTGTACGAAAAAAAACAACAAACAATTGTGAAGCGTAGTCGTCAAAACTGATTACGTTGTTTTGCGTCAAGCAAAACCAAACAACCGGTAAATTTAATAATTTGCAAAACACAATAATAAAGTTATTTTGCTTCTCACATTAAAGCTTTCATTGTATTTTTTTTTTCCTTTTGCTGAAAACTTTGTATTTTGTTTTCAAACCGATGAAAAACACGCCTTAAATGAAATAAAAACTGTTTTTCCGTTTTGTTCTTTTACATTTTCATTTCTTTCTTCCTTTTTTTCATTTTTATTGTTCCCGTGAATCAATAGAATAATATTTTGATCAAAATGTTTTCATGTAAAAAAAAACAATTCGAAAAGTGTAAGGTGACCATGTGTATGGGGAATAGAAAAAGATTTATCGGTAACTAAATAAAGAATCTATTTGTGAAAAAGCACAAATGGGAATATTGAACAAAGGAAACTATTGTAAATGGTGAAAAAAATCCTTAAATAATCTTTATTAAATTCTATTTAGGATGGGGGTGGTAAGAGTTTGTAAGATTTAAGATTGATACAAATGAAAATAAAATAAGTGGATTATTATTCGTTCAGGTTTGGTTTAATGAAATTTTATTTTTGGAAATCTATCGTTGATTGATCTGTGTTTGTACTGATAAGCATTAACTTAATATTCTTTTTGGAGCGTAAAATGGAAAACAATTTTTTTATCTTTGATCTTTTGTTTATCTTTTGTTCGTAATGTTTTCACTAAGGCATAATTAATTTATAATTGTTCGTTTGTTTAAGCAATAATATTAAAGTCTACCAAAATTATTAGACTCTTAGCGGACAGAAAGTATTTTTGAGAGAGTTTTTCAAAGTCGCTGTAACTCGAAAAAAATAATGTTCTTCTAGTTCTTCTTCAGACTTATTCTTTTTTCAGAAAATTATTAATGATTGAGTTCTGTTTCTCGTTCTGTTATGTTTTTCTAAAATAGAAGATTATAAATTAGAAAATAATAATTTAACTAAAAAACTTTTTCTAAATAAATAAACCTGGGAGAGTTTTCATATCCGTTTTCGCATCCATTGAATTCCTCTTTCCGCACATAACTTCAGCTTTTATAGTTTTATGCTATAAAAATTTTAATAAGCAAATTCGAGATTTTCATTGATCAAGTTTTGCTAATATGGCTGGTTGCATGACTGAAGAATGTCTGTGGATATAGAAAATAAATATTAAATTCAATAAACTATTCAGATTACTATTGGAAGTGAAAATGAAGCATATCATAAATCACACATATATAGTAGTTATATAAACATGCAGAACTGACCATTGGTAAGCTAAAAATACAACAAAAATATTCAAATATGAATCAACTATCCTTTTGTCTATTATTTATAGTTTCGCATAACAAGCGTCACTAATGCAAACTTAAATTTATAAACGGAAAACGAATATTTCGCTTGAAAAAGTTTTCGCTATTATTCTGAGATTAAATTTTACAAAATTCCTCTTGTTTTTATCGGAAAATACTGTATCCCTGCATTCCAACTTTCTTTTCTTCGTTTTCCAATAGTCAAGAGAATGAAAGAAAGAAGGAAAATTATAAATTTTTTTATATTTTGTCAAAAGTTTTACTTATTGAAAATTTCGGACAGCTGTTAAGAGTTTTCTTGTCACATCGCGATGTAATTTACAAGTTTATCCTAATCCAAACACAATCTTATACAGAAATATTATATTTTCGAAATTGCTGATAACAAGATGTTCGTGGGATGTTTCCCTCTGATATACTTTGTCGTATATTTTTCTTGGAAAATTGGAAAACTTTTGAATAAAAGAAATGTCACTAAAGCACAAAGTGTAAAAAACTTATATTCTATGTGACTAATATATTGGTGCAACGGAAAAGTTTTATAAAATTATGTTCGAGAAACTTTCAATGAGGCAAACATAAAACATCAATTAAAATATTTCGTCTCCAATCCGTATATTATCTATTTCATAATATCAATTCTAATTATTCAACTATGAAGACGATTAATTATTAAAAGTTAAATATATCGGAAATTTATACATTTCTTAATAAATAATTAATCAGAATTAATATTTATGTGTTTTATAAACAAAACAAAAAAAAAAAGAATTTCATTCATTGACTCTTTCACTTGTATAATAAAATCCGTACAATATTATTCTGCTCTTACATCTACTTATTTATTAAAATACTTTCCATAATGGGAAACCTGATGCATGGTGCATTTCGTAGTAAAAAGTATGCAAACTGCAGCAATTTCATAACATAAATTAATCGAGATAAAAAAATATATGCAATTTTAACGTTGTTGAATATTGCATTAATACCTATATCGAAAGCTTTTGATGTTAAAAATTCCATTTTAATGAAATTTTTATCATCGCAATATTCGAGAAAACTGTAATATGATAAATAACATCAGCGACTTTGTTATTTCGATAAACAAAAATATTAATATTCTGTAAAATTTAATTAAAGCACGAATTATGTTTTCATAAATACATTTTTGCAGCTGAGCCGAGATTCAGTTACTATTTCGTTAAGTATGATAAATATACGATAACGATAATTATATTCCACCTGTTCTATTACCGCTTCGTGTATAGCGAATTTTTTTTTTCTTTTTTTTTTAATAGCAATATTTACTTTCTTTTACTTTACATCTACAATTCATTACCTTTTTATAGAAGCATCATTAATTTTTATTGTTCAACAGTCTTACCAAACAAGTGAGGCTTCCTGTAGTGATAAACTGTGGCTTAACCCCCAAATTAAATCGTAATTAGTTAATTAATCGAGTGAAAGTGTAAAATGTTGCAATTCTTGTAACTTTTCTAATTAATTAATTTTCTCTGTTTACGAGATTGACAACGACTTTCCCATAAATCGACAAGCATAAGTGTTTAGATAGAAAATTTTTTATTGCCTTAGTGTAAACAAAAGCACGTAATTTTATAACTATGCTATAATTAAATTTGCTGTCTAAAGCTTTAAATAAGTGAAATTGTTTTATGGCAAGTATTTAAAATTTTCCATTCTATATAAATAAGAAAATGTTTTCTTAAAGAACTAACAAAGTATTAATTGTGCTGATTTATTAACCATGACAACATCTTATATGACTTCTTAATTCACATAATAGTCTTATCTAAGTGTTGTTGAAAGATTAAATAATGTGTTAATACTGCTTCAAAACTCATTGAATTACAAAAAAAAAAAAGCCACACATATTATGCTTTTATTTAATTCTATTTTATTCCTTTGCTTGATACTATCTTATAATAATAAATGAAAAGTGCAAACCACTTGATTTGATAAATTTTTATTTTTTTTTTAAATATTATTAAAACAATTTTCTATGCTTGTTATTATAAAACTTAATGGATAAGAGCTTTTAAATAAAAAATAATTTTTATTATATAATCTAAACGAACAAAACCTCTTGTCTCCGCATTAATTCAGTCACTACGATAAAATTGATATATTAACAAATATTATTATTGTTATTCAAACATAAAAACAGAGAACATTCTGATAAAAATGGGATAAAGAAACACTAGCGGTAGCTCTGGAACGAGTTATAAAAACAAAGAACGTATAATGATAATATTTTCATTTTATATTTCCTATTCATTGGAGCAAACGAAACATTAATTTTAACAATTTTTCTTATAAAGGCACTTAACGAAAATATTGGTGAATATTTGTGCTGTAAACATACTATCAACTGAGAATTTTTTACTTTTGATTTTTTATCTTCATTTACAAAAATGTGAAGAAATCAGATCTTTGTATGGTTTTCAATATGCAAACCATAGTTTGTTATTGTCAGCTTTATTGAGCTTTAATATTTTCATATTAATTGGTTAAACGATAATTTTAAATAAAAACAACTTGCTATCGATATTTTCTATGGACATTACAAGGGCTTCATATATTTTATCTGCAAGCGTAAGAAAGTTCTAACATTTTCTTAAACGAAGTAAGTTTTCCAAGTAATTTGTTTTACTTTTATTCAAAATTGGAAATATCACCAACGCAACAATTGAAGTAAACGTCTTTCTAACCCTCAATGAATCATCAAAGGTATTGGAGGATATTTTTAATTTTTTTTTTAACTCTACATAAAAGTTCTTTAGAATAATTTATTAAAAAAAAAACTTTATCCACATATAGAATAAACTGAATTTGCTATTCTCTTCAAACACGAAAGCATAGTTGATCCGTTGTTTAAGACGTTGTGTGCTTATCATAAATGTTTTTCCATTTTTTGACAGTCAAAAAATTTCAAAGGAAACATTTTTATTTATTCATATACAGTTTCTAGTTAAACATTTCATACTATGCTTAAGTAGTCTGTTAGATGCTGGTTTGATCTAAGTAAATTTCAAATGCAAATTCTAAATTGCTGAGATGCTTAATAAATGACTCAGCGGTTCTCCATTTATATATATACGACGCTGATATTTTGTATGGAAATTAATATTATTTGTTATTTCAAGGTGGTTATTTATGCATTCTTAGACAGGTTTCTATGCAAATATTAAAAAAAACATACATAACTACATTTCTCATGCTTTCTAGTTTTAAATTCTAAAAATAATTTCGTACTTGTTGAAATCCTTTAATTACATTTGAGATTTCTAAGAGGTATACAAATATTCTGCACAAACACACAAAAAAAAATCATTTGCACGACTGTAAATCACTGAAACAACAAGTTAAGAAGTCAGACAAAAAGGGCAAACATAAACTATTTTGAGGTTGCAAAAACATTTAAACTTATTACTGGCACCACCATAAACATTATTATAAATGGATTTTATTATGTTTTCTACCTAAATTAAATATTACGACAATATTACGGGTAAAAACATACACGAGAAACTAAAATATTTATTACAAATGTCATTTCGTGTAACCCTGGGAAATTAATAAAGTTGAATAAATTTATTATTTTATTATAAACATTATTGCTTCTTACTGTTTAAAAAGTTTTTAGTAAGAGCTTTTATGTTGTGTGTAAGAATATTATAAAATAAAAAAGGTTTCTTCTTGAACTGTCGATGTCATGCAATATATTTAAAAAAATAATAATAAAAATATGCTTCAAAAAAGAATTTTTTTAAAAAATAGCAGAAAACTTCATTTTTATACAGAAAAATAAATAAAAAAAGAATTTGAAAATATTTTTCTAAAATTATAATAAACAGCGAGAATAGCGACTCAATTTTAAAAAATTCTTTTCATTTGTGTTCAGTACATAAAATAAATATAAATATATTTATATTAAATGAGGGACAACAGAAATATTTTTAATTATAATTTTATTTATTTATTTAAAAGTTTTTAATTATTAATCATGCCAATTATAAATTATTTTTGTACACATTTTCATTTCAACAAATGCCACAAATTTATTAAATAATTATTTTTAAATTATTATTTTCTGTAATAACTGAATAAAAATAATTTGGCATTTATATTATAAATATATACATTTATGCAAATAATTAAAGATTATTAAGATATTAAGTTTCGCGAATATAATTGTAATATTGATTCGCTTGTTGCATATTTAATTTAACAAATCATAATATTTTGTATACAATGAAATCTATTTCAAAATGTGTTTGTTGTTATTGAAAAAATTTTTTTTTGAAAAATACTTATTGCATATGTTACAAAAAATTGAAAGAAAAACATAAATAAAAATATTATTATTATAGAATAAAATGTAAATGCAATACAAGTTTTATTTAAATAAGTAAATATTTTGCGATGCATAAATAATTGAAAAACTTTCTGAATTATTATTCATAACAAGAAAGTTTTTTTTTTTAAAGAAAGAATGAAAGAAAGATTCTGCAAGTCTTGGTATGTCACGGCAGCAAACATATAAATTCATCTTTTCACATTGTAGAAATAAGATAAATTTTTTTTTTTATTTTCTCATACATAAAACGAACGAATTTATTCAATTATTATGCAACGATTTTCAATATTTAATATTTACGGATGAAAACTTGAAAATTATAGCTAAGAAACAAATTTATTTTTATTGTTGAACTCTATCAGCAATTTTGAACATATATTTACCAGTCTTACATAAATTTTTCTTACCACTGATATATTGTTGTAGTGCATATAAAATATCTTTGTCGGATTAAATTAAATTAAATTGAACATGGAAAATATAAATCTTTAAAGTATGTAATCAAATAAATTATTACTAAAGATCCTACAGTATTTATCAGTAGTCATCAATAGTGATAAAATAAATAAAACTTAATTAAAATACGATAAAATTGATTGCATTGTACTGTGCATGGTTAGCCGCAGTAAAAAGACCAGACACCTGCATTAGTTGAGTAAACCAGAAAACCACATTTACCAACAGTGTACTAACACTCAGGTAATTATTTTTATAATGAGCAATTATAACCTTTGATAATATTTGCGAAGCATGCATTCAAACAAACTGATTCAACTGAGTTATTCATTTTTAAATATTCTATAAATACGAACAGGACCACCAACTTTACCAACAACAGTAAAGACAAATTTTATTATTTAAAATGCCTAGAGTCCTTCCCTTTTAATTGCAAAAATATTTTTGGCATTTTATCAATGTACATTATTATGATTTTGTATACAATATAAAATAACTCCATGAATTCCTCTGTGTACATACAAATATGTTGTGTAAATTATTAACTGAAAATATGTAACAAAAATGATTTAATTTAATTTAATATATTTTTTTTTTTTTTATTTTTTTTTTAACTTAATAAATTTATTTAAATACTTTATTTAATAAATAGTACAGAATTTTAATTAAGCATTTTATTTAAAAAAAGAATTTTTTTTTTTTTTTATTGCAACATCAATAATAATTTATTATGACGAGCGCATAAATCAATTAAATTTATTTTCATATGAAAATTTATAGCGAAGAGATAAAATTTGAGTACTCAGCGTGTTTATGGTCTGTAAAGTAATGGTTTTTTAACATCGCAATTATAATGAAAATCCATTTAAATGGTGAATTAATTTTTCAAGGAAGATCCATTAAAATTTTTGATTTATGATTTTTCTCATTAATCATCATATTGAAAAAAAAGAGAAAAAATTGTTTCTACCAATCAGATAACCAGTAATAATTTTTTTTGTTTTATTTTATTTTATTTACTTTGCTAAAACTATTTCTTTATTACTGACATCGAAAAACCACGCATATTGTATTAACATTAAATGATTGAATGTATTTTGAATGAGTGAGAGTTGATAAGACATTGTAATAAATTAGGCATGAAAAAAAAAATAAATAAAATAAAAAAATTGACACATGGTCAACGGATATAAAAAGTAGATAAAAGAATGATGAATATATACGATAAATTAATGGAAATTGTATGTAGATTGGTCTTTTTTTTGTTATTTTATCAATAGATAAAAAATTGGTTCATTGTCGGAATAACCAAAAATATTTGCAGATAACATTGTATAGCCGCTTTCTTGTTGCTGCTTACTTGAGAGGAAATAGATAAATTTTATTCTGATTAATCTTATTAATTCATTAGAAATTAAAGTTTAAAGAAACTATCGCTAAAAATTCATTCAAAGTTTACCCTTATAATAAATCTTTATCAAAAAATAATCTTTATAGCATACACTGTGCTACCAAAAACATTCAAAACCGATCGATTCCATTGACCTGAATTCAGTATACTCAAAATAAACTTTAAACTAATTTATCAAAAAAAAAATTTTTTTTATATATTTCTCAACAGTAAATAACGGAGGAAATATTCTATTTTCAAAAGCACAATTTTGATACATGAACGAAAAACGTGTTATGCAGTCTGACACAAAAAAAAACTGAGTGAATAATATAATCAACGGTTTGATTGATTACGATATCAAAACAAAATAAAAAAAAAATCGATTGATAGATAATCTACCATTCAAAATCTATTTTTAAATAATGAAAATACAGATTTTTAGTTGGTGCAAATTAAACAATTATAAATTATACTACATAAGTACCACAGCAGCAACAGTCACTCAAATTTGAAATATTTATATAATAATCCCTGTCGTTACTTAACCTTAACTACATTAGTCATATTTCTCACTCCTACACGCGTCCACTTTACCATACAAAAAGATTTCTAATATTTCTTTTTAAAATCTTGTCATATACTACTGGCTACGTGTTTCGTTTCACAAATACACTAAAGGACTCTTGCCAAAAAAACAAGTCAAATAACGAAAACATAAGTTGTCGTTTATATGGACAACAAAAAAAAAAAAAAAACAATTTTTTAAAACCTTAACTCTTACCATGAGCTAACGTTCAAGAATCCATTGAATAAATAAATACGAAAAAAAAAATGGTCTAAACGTTTTTTTATTTAGTTGGACACAATAACAGAAAATAAAACCCACATTCATCATAAAAAATGTATAAATTAGCAAGTAAATAAATAAGAAGGATAAAAACCTCATTTAAATTGATTTTTCTATTTTTTTTTTTTTTTTTTGGGAAATCAACTAGAAAAAAGAATTCTTAAATCTCTGCCATTATCCTTTTTTAATAGTTTCACCTATTCGTACCCTAAATTTACTTCACTAGTTATATATTCGTAAATGAGAGAATTTTACTTCCTTTTCCTTTTTTTTTTTTTATAATTTCACAATAAAACGTTTTACCTTTATAGTTGAATTGATTGCAACAACGACTACTGATAATTACATTAATTATCAGAGCGGATAAAGCGAGTTTCTTGTATTATAAAGAAGAATTTGCATAAATTTATTAAAAACGAAGAATAAAAAAAAGCAGCAAACTCATCAGAAAAGTTTCTCCTTCTTTTTCAGTAATAAATTTTTCTGTAAAACTTTCTAGTTTAAATAATTAAAACAATTTTTATTTTTTATTAAAATAATGATAATTAAAGGGTAAAAAAAAGATAAGAAGAATGTTCAATCAATTTAAACTAGAGACTTTTAGATTGTTTCTTACAGATGCTTTGAACTGATAAATTGGTAGACACTTCGGTAAGACTTTTGTTTTACCATTTACCTAAACGCAAGCTCACCTTTTAACATAATTGTCAAAAGTTTCTACTTTCACCATGTAAATTTACCAAAATCAATATATACTGACATAGCGAATATAATTTATCATAAAAATAAAACATTTTTTCCTATTTCATCACTTTGAGAAACAATTTCTTTCTTGTTTCACTGTATAAAAACGTATTCAATACAAATTGTTATTAATTAATCTTCATTACACCTTTTCACCTTGGTAAAAACCATTTATCAAGACTTTATGTTCGTTTAAAAATTGTAAAAACACTCGATACAAAAGCTATACCACGAAATTAATATTGTATTGGAATATTGTAAACACTTTAACCAGTTCTAGAGAAAATAGAGACAAATAAATCATACCGTGTTCGTAAATGGTTAATAAAGTTAAAGCACATCTGGAACTTAATGTTTCAAGTTAGAGTTAAAGAAGCCACAAAAATAGATAAAATTTATTGATTTACACAGAGTTGAGGATAAGGCAAAAAAAAAAAAAAAAAATGTTATGTCGAAAGAGTTTTTATGTTATTTTCTGCTGTTCGTCTAGACTAGTAAACTCATTATAACTAATTTAATAAACGATTAATTTTTATCGACAATACAATTCCCATAAAATGGACATTCTACTAAATGAATTTTAATTTTTGTAATCACTTAATTCATGTGTCATACGATATAATTATAATCAAAAATCATTTAATCATTATAGATATGCAATAAAAATTTATTCATTTACTGTGCAACAGTTATTTGATGCGCGCTTTTAAAAATTTATGATAAATATAATTAATGTTAAAATTTTTATTGAAATTTATAATAATATTCTAAAGTAAATTTTCTTCCGAAAAAACTAATTAAAACAAAAAGTTTGGCAATTTGTTTTCATTTTAATCAAATATTATGTTAATAAACAGAAAATTTATTTAAGGATAAATTTATCCTATCATCATAAAATAAATGATTTTATTAATTTATTAGGATTTATGTCGAATCCTCTTATCAATTGTTTATAAAGAAAGTTGAAAATTAACTTTAAAACCTTTATGTGAGTGAGGAAAATAATTATTGTTTGGCACATAGATGATAGAGTAGAATAAAGAAAAAGTTTTATTGATTTATGTGTAGAAGCAAAGAGGACTAAACCCCAAATTTGAAATTCTATTAATCAATGCTAAATAATAAAACTATAAATTTAATTTTGGCATTTGAAGTTGGGGTGTATTATTCTGCTTATATTATTTAGAAATAAAAAAAATATATATATTTTAAACACATAATTAGTCATATACGTTATTTATTTAAAATATTTCATTTTTACGACACAGAAAAGCTGTAATAATAGCACAACCTGTAATGTCTACAATTTACAACACAATACTTTAAATTATATTGGAAATATATCAAAATAACAACAACAACAACAAAAAAAAACTCGTGTTAAACGTGATACGAATAAATATTTTACAATAAATAAGGTAGTAGACTAGTTAGTGGTTATTGAGAGAAAATCCTTAAAAATACTTTAATAAATTATTATTACATTCACGTCTATATAATTGATCATTAAATGCGTAAAGTATTTGATGTTTGAGAATACTTAAGCAAAAAAGATTAATTTTAATCAATATTAAATAAATAATTTTATACATGATAGTCGTCCAATAGATAACTCAATTTCTACACTAAAAAAAAATTATCAGTTATTTGTGTTTTAAATCAAGCAAATTATTACGACAATACAAACAGATGCAAAACTTTAATCTTAAATGATATTAACTCACAAAGGGTAATTAAATTAATTTTAATTTTAATTTGATTTGATTTTGTTTAAAATTGTAAAACCACATTGAAAATTATCTAATATTAATCACATTAATGCTGTTAGAATCAAAGTTAAATTAGTTTTAATTAAGCATAAGCGAGGTTAGTCTCAATTTTATTAAAACATTTATTCGTTTGAAAATTATAATTTAATACTAAAATAAAATTTTTTTTCTTCTTCTTCTTCTATTTATTAATCCAAACTATAATACTTGGTTTTAGTGGGTTATTTGAAAAAAAAAACTTTATTCCCTTTCATAACGTACTTAAAAGTTTTATTGTAGATAAAGTTTTACAGAAGTAGAAAAAAAAAAAAAAACTTTCAATATTTATTTTTCAATTCTTTTATTATTGAGTTGTTTTCTTACAAGGATTATATATATATATATTTTAAGTAACACTTTATATACACTAATAATAACTTTTCTAAAGAAGTTTTCATTCATATTTCAAGCAATTTTTTTTTTACTTTGATTTAAGTTATATTAAGAGACTTAACGTTCTATCCATAGAAAGTTAATTAAAGTCCTTATAATGCAAATGCACTTTAAATTTCATTTGTTGATATATAAAGTAATAAAAAAAAAATTATATAGATAAATTTAAAAAATAGTTTTATACATTAAAATACCAGCGAAAAAAAAAAAGAGGAAATTCCATTACAGGTTATTGCACGAAATTCCCTGTAAAGATTTCATGCCTGAAATTTATTTTTTAATATAAAAAACAAAACCATTTAGAATATCCAAATGTGTTAAAACATGTAAAGCAATATAAATGTTTTATGTCGTAATTAAATATGTGTGTTGTGTGTTTGGGGTTTGTTATTTACGATTACGTCGTAATAAAAAACAATATCTTTGTTTTAAGATGTGAAATTTCGGTGGTAATATAATTCGTATAAATCACGATGTTTGAATTTTTCTTTGTATACCCCAAAAAAAAATTGTTCATTTCACAGCATATTCAATTTGGGCGCTATTAAAATGCGACCGCCCACCCTTATCACGGTCCCACAATAATAATAATAATAATAGAAAGAAAAAATATCAAAAACATAAAAAAAAAAGAAATATTTTAATAAACAAATTACGAAAACTTTTCAAATTATACACAAAAAGCATCACGCCCTGTATAAATATTAAAACTAAATTAAATTAAATTAAAATTGACTAAAACTTTTTTCTCAGATAGTGTTATTATGTCCAGGTAAATTTCCATTATTATTTAAAGCTTTTGATGCATTTTTTTTTTGCTTTTTTTTTTTAATTGACAACAAATATTTTATCTATGTTTCACATGCAACAAACAAATATATTTCGTAAAAATCATAAGTTTAAAAAAATACAAATACATTTTCCTATCTGCAACACATCATAAGGAATAGATAATTTAATTTAAACATGTGCATTGCTGTTTTATGTATGTCGATACAATGTAATTAGATATTGAATTCATAGAAACCAACTAAATAATTTGTATTTGCAAAGAAACGTCTGTTTTTCTATCATACACTTTAAAAATATATCATATTTACTTCCAATTAAATTATTGGTAAATTTTACCAAATGTTTACAGAAAACTGTAAGAGTTTCTAACCAACTTTATTGTTGCATGGGTTTTTAGTTGCATTTTCATTTCTCTAAATATTTTTAATAAATACATAAATACAGCCAAGAACTAACTAGTTTGTGGGTTTTCTTTGAAAATTTAAAGATTTGTTTTTTCATCTAATTAATCGTTGCCTATTTGTTTTTGTTTTTTAGGAAACTAAAAAAAAAAAATATTTACTTAATGAAAATAATAGAAAATTAAATAGCTAATTGACAGCAATTCGAATAGTTTATTTTATTTTATTTTATTTTACCCATAATTATGTCAT
Organism: Ptychoptera albimana; assembly: GCA_961205885.1. Classification (NCBI taxonomy): domain Eukaryota; kingdom Metazoa; phylum Arthropoda; class Insecta; order Diptera; family Ptychopteridae; genus Ptychoptera; species Ptychoptera albimana. Next base: position 9,745,348 of record OY540801.1, on the reverse strand, counting down.
TTCTCATTTATATATTTTTATTTTATTTGCTATTAATTATTTTGATATATTATGAAGTATTTACGTAGCAATTGAAATACAGCACAGTTAAAGGTTTTTCTGTTTTTCTGTTTTTTTTTTTTTTATTTATATTTCTGACAATTTGCACAAAAGATAAGTTCTTGAGAAATTATTCAGTGTAAATAATATAACGAACGTATTGTTTCAATAATTTCTATAGAATACTCTGAATTCATTATATTTATATTAAATTTATTTTCAAAGTAATATTTATTTATCTGATAATTAATTCTATTAAATAAATAAAATAATTTTTTTTTTTTTTAAATGAAGCGATGGGGTTAGACTTTAAAAGATAAATATTTATTATATTTATGTCTGGTATCCCAATAGAATTTGTTTTATAGTAATAAATTACCAAATAGATGCTATTTGACAATTTTTGCTACCCAACATTTACTGTGACCATCGCATAAAAAGCAATTTCAAAAAAAAAACACATAAGATGGAATAAATATTTCATTTTGTTGGGTGTGAAAATTAAATTAAAATTCTATATGGGGGGGTGGAATTTCTTATGTCCATGTCCAGTATATCATGACAGTGAATTAAATGATTTTTTTTTCATCTTTAAAAAACAAAAATGTTTCATGAATAATAATATATTGGCCGGTTCATTACAAAATTGTTTGCTGTTCCTAAAATATAGCAATAATAAATAAAACATAAAATTCTGGTATAAATATGAATTAGAATTTTGCAGATAATCCAATGGATTTTAAAAAAGTAAATAGGAAAATTTACGCTAAATCAAAATATTTTTTAGAAATTTAATATTTTCATTCGAAAAATCAATAATTAAAAAAAGCGTAAAAAGCACGGAATGCGATGAAATTAATTTTTAATTATTATTATTATTTTTTTTTTTGTTTTTGAATAAAGTTGAAAAAACCAATCAAAATTCCAATAATAGTTGTTTTAGAAAATAAAAATTAAAAATATGATGAAATCGGTTCTTCATAAAAAAACATAATTATTTTTGTTTTCGTTTTATTATTGTTGTTAGATTGCTGGATGATATTGCTTTCTGAAGCATAAAAATGATTAAATATATTAATTCATGCAACAGTAAACAATTTTATAATTTGAAATGAATATGATAATAATAATAATAATAATTGTGACATTATTATGGTAATCAAAAGAGATACTTGAGAACAACCTTGGAAACATTCTTATTATTATTATTATTCTAACTTACTAAATTGATGCCATAATACTTTAATAAAAAAAACATTTAAAGATAAGTCATATAAACTGACATAAATACTTTGAGAAACAAATCAATTTAATGTTCATTGGTTATCGTAGACAGCTATCGGCACGTCAATGTGTAATTTATGTGTTAAACATCGACCAGTCGTAAAAAAAAAATAAATAAAAAAAAAAGAAATATTGTCTTCGGCCATAACATACGTAGAAAATAACAATCAAATTGATATCGATATTGAAAAAGGGATAAAATAAATAAAATTGATCATCGTTATGGTTCCTTGCCTATGATGAAGTTTTGCTTTATTTTTCTTTTTATAATATTATCAGGACCATGTCACCATACAAATATTATCTGTTGTAATAAAATTGATTTTCATATTAAAAGAGAAAACTTGGAATAATTTGCTGAATATTCGTATAAAAGTGTTTATTAGTCATATTTTCAAGAGTTTTGTAAATAAATAATTTTTAAAGCATATTCCATATTAAGATTTATTATAGAAAATTTAATTTATGTAAAATTACATAATGGAGACAGCACATAATTGAAATGTAGCTTATTTTAATTATATATCTTTTGATTTAATATTCAAATAAAATACACACCAATAATGTGTCAACGATTTCCTTTGATAATTAATAACGATGATTGAAATTGATAAGGCAATTCTTTGAATTATGAACTTAATCATCAATCAAATGCTATAATTTAATTAGTTAAAATATGTATTAAATCATCCATAATTTAAATTTAAATCTACATAAATATATAAATTTATATTAATTAATTATTATTATTATTATTTATTGATGCAGTACGCATTAAAAACAAAAAAAATTAAAAATATTTTCGATTTATATTTAATGAATAATAGATACAAAAGGCAATGGTATAAATGAATCAAAATAATATTTTAATAAGTGAATCACTTATGATAACGCAAATATTTTTTGTTTTTATTATAATAAAAAAGGTCAAAAATCGTTCAGCATTTAGCAAAACAATACGACAACCTTTTTTTTTTATTTAAATATGAGATTCATTAATTATACTAGGTGATTGGTTCACTCTGAATAACAAATTCAATTTTTTTTTTTTAAAGCAACAATAAATGTTATAAAAAACAAAAATACTAAAATCCTGGCCATTTCATCATTTGAATTACAAATTATAATTTTTGTTGATGATCGTTATCAAAAATTTTTTTTTGTCATTTTCTATAATTAATTCGGAATTCGTTCAACAAAAAATTAAAAAAAAAAAATGCTTGAGTAAATATTTATACTCCATTAAAATGTTGTTTATTTGGTGGAGAATGGTTATTCCAGTAAATTAAGGATACAAAAAAGATGAGATTTTAAATTAATTCCATAAATGAATTATAATTGCTTACGTACGGTATTCATCCTCATCAACCTAGTCAAAATTCCATTGTCTTTTTTCTTCTTTTTTTTGGTAAACCAAACATTTTTTTTTTTTTTTGATAATTTAAATTGGTATATGCAGCCTTAAATAAATAATTCAGGTAACAATACAAAATACAAATGGTCTTGAATAAAACAAAGGAAAATTAACAAAAACTGCCCAGTGTCCAGTATAAATTTTTTTTTTTTCGCTATTTGCTGGTAGTTCATAAATATTTTATTAATCAATGCAGGTGTGTCGAATGAAAATATTTTTATTAAAATAAACCGATCATCTACCAACTTAACTTAGTTTAGGAAAGTTTGCTGCAAATATTTAGCATACTTATTGAAAACTTTTGTGAACTTCAAAATATTTAATTATGGACACAATTTATATAAAAAAAAAGGTGCAATATAAAAGTGAAATAAACTCGTTGGACACAAAACGATTAAAAAATATTTTACGTGAAATTAGCCAATACATAGCATCGTAATAAAAATAATGAAAAAAGTTTTCCTCTTAACAAAAGTGTGGAGTTTTATATTTTTTTTTATTTTTTTTATTTTTTTTTATATTTACTTTTTGGCTCATTTGCTACTTGCTTTACACATTTCATTTTTTAACATAAATTCATAAATTTAGATATGGAACGACTCATTCATTTTGCTGCTTCATTAACACGTACAATATTGTGTGGAAACACGATGGTCGCCACTTTATACATTTTTTTTTTATTTTTTAATGTTGAACAATTTAATTCGTGACATTAGCTCGATGAAAAATAACAATAAAACAACAACTGGAGCAAAAAATAACAAAAAAAAAAAAAAAAAAAAATGTTTCGCGTATTTATTTATTTTTTATTGTCACGAGAGAAATGTTCCCATTTTAATTCATGTTGTGATTTATTCGGTCATGAAAAAAAAAAGGGAAATTTAATGTAATTTCTCTGAATGATATTTTTATCAACCTTTAAAGCTTTAACAGAGATTTAATTAAATGGAATTTAATTATTATTTGGTAAATTTTAAATGACTGTGGAGAAGTTTGTTCACCCGATACTTAAATACCAAAAGAAAAAATAAAAAATTTCTAAGCATTAATTATCGAATTTACATTTGAATAATTTGTGTTAACTCTTTGCTTGTCACTTTATTCACGATAATTATAATCAGCAAAATGCTTTATGTTAGCTTAACGAAACAATGAAATCTGTTTCCACATGAAAACATTTTTTATATTTATCTACACAATCACTACACAATTTTAAACCAAAAAAAAAATTGTTATAAATCTTGTTTTAATATTCCAAAGGAAAGGTGAAATATTTTTGGAAAATGTTTTATATTTCCATCAAAAGCATCTGCTGCTTCTGCTACTAACGAAAGTTTTTTTTTTTTTTTATTTTGTTTAACAGAAAAAAGATGATACAGCTATAATCAATGTGGAGTAGAAATAAATAAATTTTTTTTTTCATTTTTGGTTACTGAACATGTGCTGAATATTCCTGCGTTACCATGAAAATCAATATTGATTGTTGTAGAACGTAATGTACATAACAAAATCAAATATAATGTTTCCGTTTAAATGGTAAACAATAATGTTTTTATTTCTTATTTTCTATAAACAATTTAAATTATTTTACGCACTGTTAATATTTGCCATGTTCTTTGCGCGTATCACAATCATTATGCATACATGCTGCGAATAATAAAAATGTTTTTTTTTACTCCGAAAACAACTTTATTAGTTTGACATCAAATTTGAAGCACATAAAAGCGAAGAAAAACATTCTTAATGCACAGTAAAAATCTCTTTTTTTTGTACTTTTTCCTTTTTATTTTTTTTTATGTTTTTTAATTAATAAACCCCAAGATAAAATGTTTATCTCTTCAAGACGCAAGTTAATAATTTCTTTAGCACACTAGACACAACAATAAAGTACTGTAATTGGGTTATTTTTTCAGTTTTTCAAATACCGAATAAATTATTATTCTGAGAATTTTTTTTTTGTCTGTCGTCTTTGTATTCAAAACTCAAGGATTTTATTTTTCTATCTAAATCTTTTTCATTAATTTTTATGTAAATTCAAAGTTGCTCGACTGTGTAAAAAAGAATACTAAGGAAGCTTTTTTTTTGTATTATTACTTGTCTTAACAACAAGAACACAGACAATCAATAACTTTGTGAAGAAACAAAATTGTATAAAAGATAGCGAGAAAGGAAGACATTTTACTGTTGTAGAATAAAGTGATAACAATTTATCGCCAAACTGTTTGTTTTTCGTTGATTTTTTGGGTTTTTTATTTTCTTTTTTGTCTTCATAATACTGGTTTGACTGAATCATTTTTTTCCCTTGATATTTTCATCAAACAACTTGATTTGTTTTCTTTTTTTTTTTTTCTGAAAATTAAAAACAAATAGCGTATGGAATATTAATTTCAATATTAATAAACAAATTAATTTCAATAAAATTTAAATTGATTTTAACAATTATTTTAATTAAATTATTTAAAATATCTACTTCAGTTTTCAACAAGCAAAAAATTAAAAAAAAAAAATAATAAATAAATATTAATTATAATGCAATTTAATTATAAAAAAATAAAAATAAAGGAAACAATTTGTAACGTAAAGTCGGAAAACTTTTTCTTTTGTTTGCATGTTAAAATTGAATCTTATTCGTCTACCTTGTGTTCATAATAAAAATGTACAAAAAAAAAAAGAAAAGATAATGATAAAAAACAAATTGATGATGACTTTCTTGTTTACTCATATAGCAGAGAATGTACTTTGAGTGACATAATTGAGTTTCAACAAAACAGCATTTTTAATTTAATTAATATTTCTTCTCTGAAGACACATTTTGCTCTACATTTTATTTTCTAAAGATATTTTTATTTATTTCTTTTTTTTTTTTTTTGGAACTTTACTTTTCGTGAAAAGCTAGTTACAGCATTTTTTGTCAGTATTCATCCTTTTCATTTTTACTGTATATCAATAAAATATGTCTAGACATTTGTTAATTGTAAACGTAATTAATCATAATTACTGTTTTGTCATATTTTCTAAATAAAATCTATTTCATTGAAGTTGTGTTAAAAATAAAAATAGTAAAATTTCTAACAATAGTACAGCATAGAACATTTAAATTAAATAGAAATGTAAGTGATATACACAAACCATTTCTGTTAAATTTCTATTCTATTTATTTAATTCTATTCTTATATTACATTTTTATTATTTTACAATGTATATTCTTCCGTTCTTTCTACTGCAACATTGTCACTGTTGAAAGCTTTTATTCGCTCTGATTGCATTGCAAATATTATCTTTAAGTTAAATTTATAGCCCTCCTTCGACAAAACAATTTTAAAACTTTTATAACGAAATTTTAAAATAGCAAAAAGAAATTGTGTTGAAAAATATATATTTATATAAATTTAATAAACGATAAAAATATATAAATTGAATTTTCAATTGAAAAATCAATTTGATTTAGATGCTGTTAAAAAAATAAATAATAATCATAATAAAGGATTTCGGTTTGTACTACCACCTACAGCATAATACTTTTATATCAATTGAATAATTAAATGAAAAGAATAAATAAGAAATGAAAAAAAAAAAAAAAAAAAAAAACTGTATGTTGATGGCTCTTTTCTATGATAATGATAAATAAATAATAAATAGCGAAAAAGAATTTTTTTATTATTATGTAAATAAGTCTTCCGTATCATCAATTTGTTTTGTTTATATTCTGTCATGTTATTGTAGATAAGACAACGGCAAAGAAAAACGTAATAATAAAGCGTTAGGTAACGATGCTTTGAATATTAAATTGTTTACAAAATAGACAGCAGACAACAAGCATAAAATTTGACAAATTTGTGTAAATTTTTTGTTTTGTGTTACATTAAAAGCATTTCAAATTCTATGTTTATTCATTTGTTAACATAGGATTAAAATAAATGAAATTTTATTATTAATCTCATTATCTATTAAACTGAAAATAATAATAATAATAATATGACTGATAATAAGCCATAATATCAATAACTAATAGTATGTAAAAAATGCATTTAAATTAAATTAATATAAAAAGAAATCCACCAATTAGCCAAAATCTCTTAGTTAATGCACAAAATTCAAATTCTACTTTAAGCCGATTAAAATTATAAATTTTATGATGAAAATAATATATTAATAATGAATCAGAGATTAATTTTTACTCTCCGTGTAATTACCGAGAAAAAAAAAAAAGCAAATTTAATTCTGTTTTGATGAATGAAATTTTGTTTGTCACTAAATTTAAGCTTCATCAAATTTTACACTGATTTTAATATTTAATTTATGTTCTTTTCCTGTCGAATACTGCTGAACAAATTTTAATTATTGAGGCCTGAAGCATTTATTTCTTATAATGAAACAAACATAAATGATTGATTCTGACACATCCATATCATTTACACAATATTTCATTTGTTTGTTCATAAGGAAGCGTTCATGTCTTAAGGGATATTACTCCGTAACACAGCATAAATGTATTGAATTATAAACAATCGTATTATCACATTAATACCTACTTTATGCAATCTACTCTACATTAATTCATTCGTCATTGTTGGACCCAGAAATCAAAATATTCACCATAAATGAATTTAATAAAATTAATTAAGATGAGCAATTGTTGCTGTGTGTTTGCCGTCAGCGCTTATCAAGGTAACATTTTAACAACGCATGTGCCAACATAAATTCTAGATACAATTTTCTAAATGCAGACATTAGCATGTTGCATTACAGAAATTTAGCTGGAAGGTATTTAGTCAGGTGAGCACAAGCCAACGCCAAAAGTCATGTACCTTAGATATCATTGCTCTTAATTCTTTAAAAAAAAAAAATAATAAAAAAGTATAAAACATCAATTAAATTGTTATTGAAACAAATTTAAATAAATTGATATTTCAGAGCTGGATTAAATTTATTAATTGGATACTGTGGTTATCTATAGCATAACCATCAACAAGTCTATTTAAAAACAGTAAAATTTAAGACTTCTCAAAATAAACGGAAATAATAAATGTGCGTTTGACAAACATAAATCCCAACAAAAAAATTTAAATTGATAACACATGATAACCAGCCGTGTTGGAACACATGGCAAGAATAAAATATATTTTATGATGTGACTTTGATTTAGGAACTGAAGATGATAATATTTAAAACACACAAAATATGTACATAAGTGACAAAAGTCAGAGTTAATTAACTCCTAATTTGCATTAATTTTATAAACATTTTGTTTGCACTGCCCAAAATGTATTTTGTTTGAAATGGGGCAGACAGACATTAAGTAATTTCCTATCTCTTTAAGTCATCAAATGGTAATTTATTTTCTATATAAAATTTATGCTAAAATAAAATCGATTTATGATATTCACTGTTTGTTTACCGTGAACAATTCAGTTTCCTTTTTACCAATCTAACTCATACCACACTTTGGTTGTCTGTAATGTTTGTCCATCACGCAAATTCATTGCAAATATTTATTCAATAAAGTTCTACTATCAAGCTCTGTTTTTTTACATTTTGTGTTTTTATTAATTTTCTCGCTTTCCGTTATAATATAAACTCGGTTTAGTGGTGCTGTTAAAATTAATACTAATCTCAAATGTATTCTTTTTCCTGGTAAAAATAAACGACATTATGCATTAGCAAGAAGTCGTAGCATTTCTTTAACATTATGTAAAATAATTCAATTAAATGTATGAAAAGTTTTTTTTTTATTGTGTAAAATACTAAACTAGTGGGTGGAATACATATTTATGCTATTTATGTATATAAAATGAAGACAAATTTGCTGTTAAAGTTTAATGATGCGTGAGGTAAATATATGTTTAAATTTAGTATTTTGTTAGTGAATTAAAGTTTTATTCGAATGAAAGAATTATTGTTTTAGTTACTAATGGAATTAATTCATAGACGACGTGGCATTTGATTAAAGGTGGTTCAAAAGTCATCTATTTATAAATTAAAAATTAAAAAAAAAGTTACATCTAGTTATATGTTAAAACAACCTATGAAAAATATGAACATGAGCAAATACATTTCCTAACATGTAAAATTATTACACAATATAATGCTACAAATGAATTACCAAAAAATCGATCCAAAGTTAATGAAATAACCTAATTACTTTCCTTTTAATCAAAATAATTAAACTTTCTTTCAACAAATTTCACTACTTTCCTAAGCATACAAATTTTATTTTTGGATTACAATACTAAAAATAATAATAATAATAAGAAAATATTAGAAACAACTAGGGTTAAATAGAATGGAGATATTGTTACCGAAGAATGTGAATGTTATTCTGTGCAATGACAGACAAAAAAAAAATATAAAAAGAAACCCACAGAATAAAAAAAAAATTGAAAATGTTTACCAATATAAATACAGCAGAGAAGAACAGTAACAGGATGAAGAATTTCTATAGTAAATATGTATTAAAGAGAAACGTAACAATAACCAAGGGCTTTTCAAGCTCATTCAATACATCCAATTCTTAGGAATACCGGCAGTAGAAAATAAAAACACCGCATGGCATTTTATATTAAAAATATGTCATGACAATAATTTCGAAGAACAAATAAAAAAATTCGCTACATTGTCCCTGAGTGACATTTCATAGACCAACCTACGGTTTAAAGAATTAAAAAAAAAATTTTTTTTTTACAAATTCTGCAAATAAACCATATTAACGTGTTGTATTTTCGATTATATTTTACATTCAGTGTATACTATGCAATGGATAGAGAAAGTCAGCGCATACTAATAGATTTCATTCTACTTCCTATTGATCCATAAATAATTTAAAATCAGTGAGTTGGATAGATGATTACAATTTTTATGAAACAAGGAGAACCATTGATACAAAAGTCAAAAGTGCAATATTTATTTTTTTTTCATCTTGTACCTGAATAAATTTTGTAATCTTTTTATTCACCTCAAAGATCCTCCGGATTAATTCAATGATGAAGGAATAATAATAATAATAATAATAATATGTATTTTATATGTATGATATACTAAAAATGTATTAAAAGAAACTCAATCTGTTATTATGGTGTGATACTGATAGAAGATAAAATATGTTGACAGTTGCTCGAAGATATAAGCACAAATGGTGATGAAAGTTTTTTAGTGTTTGACGATGAAATATTGCATCGGATTTGCAGCGTGTCATGTATTTATGTATCCTGCGGTTTGTTGTTTAAATGCTGGGCGTTTATATATGAACTTTAAAAATATTTTATGGTTGACATTTTGTTGAAACTTGATATGTAACATTTTAAACTGTCTAACATGAGCCGTGCCTTAAATGTGTGGAGGTTGCACGAATAAAAAAATAGTTTATGAGCATGATGTTTTTTTAGGTAAATATATATTATCAAAATCTATTCACTTTAAACTATGCACACTATATCAAAATACAAAAAAATTAAAATTAATATTAAAACGAAAAGCAAACATTATATTCCTTTCTCTCAATAAAAATAATGTTTTTAATGAAAAAATAATTATGGAATGGAGTTTATGTTATGAAATATGAATGTCATAACATGCAGTAAAGTCTTTTAACTTATAAACTCACTTTGGTAGTTAAACAGCAAGTAAATATCGCTTCAAAACGTTAATGGAAATATAATATTAGATTTATATGAAAGAATCTTTAATCCAATTTTTATTTTTTTATTTTAATTTTACATAGTTACTGGCTGATCCGTGACTTATATACTGACTTACTTACTTACTTTCTTATATAGAAAGTTTAATGTTTATGTTTATACATGTCCGGGTTCTCATAAATCAATTTTTAAGTCAAAATTTCTCTATTAAAGATCTAAAATGAAAAACAAAATTCATAAGAATAATGGAAACATTTTAAAATTAATAAATTAATAAAAAAAAAATTAAATATTTACTTTACTCCTAAAGCTTTATAAAGCAGAATTTAATGGAAATTTCCATAGCAATTCCTCAGTGCTTAAAAAATACATTAAAAGATTTTTTAATTTTACTATTATTTCTTTCTTTTTTTTAATAAGAAAAATCTAATTGCAAAATATGCTGGCTACAAAGCTGTTCCTTCTATGATCTTCCACTTTCCACTATTCAAATATATTGTTGACATATTGCAGAGTTTTTTTTGCATCATAAACTGTATTCACATTAAATGCTGTCGCTTGGCCAGATGATATTTAAATAATATAAAAAAAAAAAAAACAGTCATCCGTATTTATGCATACACTACAGCAATATAAATTATTCACTACAGTGAATACAAATAATATTTTAGGAAATATTTTTTTGGACTCTTTATTGCGATAAATAAAGAAAGAACATAATTTGGTTACCGGTATAGTTATCAAACACTAGTTATGTTTCAGAAGGGAAAATACTAATAATAAATTAAATATTGGTTCAATTTTTTACTTTAAAATGTCAAAAACACTGACATTGTTTTCCTACAGTTTTTAGTTTCATTTCAAGAATATTATGCTTATATTTAAAGAAATTTAATAAAATGACACGTCGACAGAACCCTAGTCGATTCCTTAGATGCCACGTCAATAATATTTTATTATCGCCTCTGTAAATAATAATAAAACTTATTAAATATGAAATATTATGTGCCATACTAATAAAAATAATAATAATATTATTTTTAAAGAAATAAAAGATTACGATAAGAATTAAAACTTTTAACGCCTTACAGGGTGCTACTTAATGTTTTTTTTTTTTTTTTTTGGAATTATAATTTGCATGTTTAAATAGTTTTTAAAAGTTTTTCATTATATACTTTCGAATTATTATTTTTCAGCTTTAAATGAGAGACTTCTTTCAACGTTATTGGGATTTAAGGTATTTATTAATCTTAGGGGTTTTCATTGCTTCTAAAATCAGAAGCTTTATGGATCATAAAAGATTTTTAAATAAGCTTTCATTTTAAATAACTTTCAGGATTGTTTATAAGTATTTTCTTTTAAGTTAAACGCACACATTATTCAGCTAAATATTAATTAAAGAATTTTTTTTTTCATAATAATAAAGTTTTATTTGTTACACAATTACAGGAATAATAAAGCGCTTAGCGATGATTTAGTAAAAAAAATGTCGAAAATAGTTTTTAAATTTTTATTAAAATATTATAATGGGTGTGTCAATACATAAAAAAAACTTTTTAATTAGCTATCAATTGTACAAAATACACAAATATATGTAGTTGATATTACTTGCTTCATAATTACATAGTTGTAGAGCAAAGTGAATGAAATGAATGAAATATTTCAGAAAGAAAAACAAAATTATGTAAACTTTTCACTTATCGAAAAGACATTGCTCAAGAACTATTAACAACAATGATTCAATTAAATTTTACCTTTTGTAAGTATAATTTCAAATGTTAGCTAAAAGTATAAAATCAACTATAGTAGTTCCAAGCGGTTCATAAACGGTGCAAGTGTTAATGAAACCATGCAATGGCACTATTTTGGATACTTTTTTTATATATAAGTAAAAACGCGGAAGGAGTTGTTTATAACGAAGCCTGTGCAAAAGACATTTTCAATGAATTTAACTTAGGAAGTACCCACCCTAAATATATCACACCTCATATTTCATCATTGAAAAAAAATCCATTTTTCTTTCCTGCTTACTGGCATACTTTTTGCTATAACTATGCTTTTGTTAATTCAGGACATGAATTATTAATGTCAATAAAGTGTGCGTTAACCTCATTACATGTATTGGAATTAAAATTGTATCCGGTAAATTCTGGAAATGGAACAACTTATAGAATAAAATACAGCGACAACATTGAGGAAAATTGTCTGGAAGATTTTGAAAGAGAAATTAATTTATATGTGATTCCGTATATGTATATTTTCGTATCGACATGTGAGTTAGTGTCTGAAGAAACAACCAATCAACACATATTGATTTTGTCTTATCAGTACAGTGCTGTTGAAATGGATAAGCCATTTGTTTTACTTAATAAAAGTAAAAATGATTTTAGAGAACATAATAACATAAACGATCCGTGTAATTGTGATAACTTTGTTCATTTTACAGAGTGTAGTCAATACAGGATCAAAACAGAAGCTTGGATATTAATTGGAATCTTCACTATTATATCAAGTCTCATTTTATGTCACGTATTCTGCAAATATTCAAAATCGCAAAATCAAATTCATACATTCACATAAAATAGTTCTGCAACATCACAACAGAAAATAATTAAGGATTTTTAAGGCACTTTTATTTTATTATTTTGTATTCAAATATTGCATTAAAATCACATACTTATAAATAAATAAATAAATAAATTGTTAAATTAAAATTATGTTTTTTTTTTTTTTAATTATAAATTGTCATTATAAATAATACGAAAATAAATATTTTATAGTGAAATAAATATGATAGTAGATGATTAAACATTTTTTTTTTTTTTAACAAAATAAAGCAAAATTTGCTTGTCTGTCATTTAATAAAATTGTAAACAAAATTCTCGAATCTATTATATGCAGAAAAGCAAAACAATTTAACAATGCTGTGTAAGACGACTAAGATTTGTCGATAATACAAAAATTGCAATCGATAATACTAGATAACAAAATCAATAAGTTTTTTATACGTTTTTAAGTCACTAACAATTATTTTCTTATATATTTTGCAACTGATGTGTGATGTTAGAGATGTCACTTGAGATTTCAAATGGTCTCATCATCATGCTTATAACTTATATTCTATAAAAGGTTTATAATCAGACACCACATCAGTAAATCTAAGGCAAACGAATATCAGCATTTCTTTTTATTTTTTCAATGCTTTCGGTATAAGCAACATGTGTCCATTTGTAGAAAAAAAAAATGTTTTTATATTTTCTATAAACTCTCTCTCTCTCTCTCCTTCAACAAAGATGTTTATTTGCAAATATTACAATCATTGTGTATCAAGATTACGTTTCTTGAATATTACATACCGTCTATACATAATTTTCTTTATTGAAAATGAAAAGGAAAAAATTCAACCGCTTGAATCGATTCTCTTTTCAATAAATTTTTGGAAGACTATTGCCTGATTTTTTTTTTCTTTTTTGGAAACATGCCACATGTTTAAGATTTATTGATGCATTTTGCTAATACAGCGCAAATTTAAATAGCTTGGCCTGGTTCAACAAAATTAAATAAATCTAACATGAAAATTACGTTAAGCGTAATTAGTCTTCAATATTTCAGTTTTAAATATGATTTAAAAAAAAAAAAAATTGTTGTGAATGGATGGATGCAGGGAACCATTTTATAAGAAAATATTTTAAGAACATAAACATAAAGAATGAGAAAAACAAATAAAAACGAAAACGAAGTTAAATGGTTGATAACAACAAAAAGGCCAACAGAAATATCAATAACAGTCAATTGGAAAAAAAAAAAAAAAAACAGAAAATTGTTTTTCATTTTTTTTTTACGGTTTCGCTGTTACGTCGTTTATTTTTATTCGATTTGAATTTTTTTATTTTCTTATTTTTTATTTGAAGGTGTTAGATGAAATTGAAAAACATACAACTGTTTTATAGAATAGATTGCCATTGATACGTAACAGGTGTTTATGCTTAATAAACGCTCTGTCCTCGTCCTTAAAGTGTGAATATTTAATTCATCGATTCCGTGCATCCTTTTTATTGTTTTTGATTGTGGTTTATGTTCTAGAGACCTTTAAAATGGCAATTCTTACTTGACTGCATTATAAATTACTTTATAATATTAAAACGTTTAAAACAGATCAAAAGGGGTAGAATGCGACATGTTGTATTAATTTTACTATTTACGATCACATAGTAAAAAAAAAAAAAAAAAACCATTAAAAAGAAAATATTAATAAAATTTCGTCCGAACATAAAAATAAATACATCAAAGTACATAAAAATATGTGCAAATATAAAACGAAAATTATGTTACCTATTACGTACCTATTACGGTTATTTGTTTAGGATTTCATTGGTATTATTACGTTATTTTATGATGTGATATTGCGGCACAACTTTATTATAACATTTTCAACAGCAAACACACAACAAAAATTAATTTCAGAATAAATCAATGAATATAACTTTCTTAAAGGATATTCAGTGGTACGAGTAATGACATTTAATTTAATTTTACGTAATTCATTTTCATTTATTTATTTAAATTAATTTTTACAACTTAATTTACAGAAATATTATTTTTAAGTGGAATGAATTTGATTTTTGCTTTTAATAAATTTACACATAGCAAGGCAGAAAGCAATCATAAATCCAATAACGATAAACACAAATAACATCCAACTTTCTGTTTTTATCTTAATATCACTACACGTTTTAAAACGCTCAAAGTTATCACAAATGCATTTTGAGCCAAGGTATAACACACTTCTTGGCATAAAATCACTAGAGTTCTTGTTAATTATAACAAAGGGGTCTGATGCTTTCTGCAATTTTGTGACATAAGACAAAATCAATATGTGTTGATTGGTTGTTTCCACAGATATTGACTCACATGTTGATACGAAAATATACATATACGGAAACACATATATATTAATTTCTCTTTCAAAATCATCCAGACAATTTTCCTCAATGTTGTCGCTGTATTTTATTCTATAAGTTGTTCCATTTCCAGAATTAACCGGATACAATTTTAATTCCAATACTGGCTTTAAAGTAAGGGCACACTTTATTGTCAATAATATTTCATTTTCTAATTCTTCAAAATAATAGTAATGGCAAAATGTTTGCCAATAAGCAGGAAAAAAGAATGGATTTTTCAATGATGAATTCCATGTAGTTACATAATTAGGACTGGTTCCCGCCTTACTAAAATTCTGAATATTATCGAATAAGTTTTCTGGACAGGTTTCATTGAAGATAACCCCCGTTGTTGACTTACTCATATATAAAAATAAAATCCAAAAAAGTGCTATCATATTCTTTTAGTAATGCTTGCCTTCTTATGATCCCTCACAACATTTAATGTGGTTTTTATATATTCGAATAATTGTGTAATTTGGGCATTTAAAAAATCATTATTGCGTTTAAATAAATTGGAAAGTTTATACTAATTCACGGAATATATTATTAATTTTGTATATAAGTCACTAAATTTCAAGTAAAAAGTTTATATATTCTTAGGTTTTATATTACTTAGTTTAATTTTAATATGGGTGAATTGAAAGGTACAAAGTTTTTTGTGTTATTATTCTGGATTGTGAGGCTTAATGTTGATAGTTTATTTGTGAATGAAACGTGCCCGTATATACAATCTGCAACTAATTTATCATATATTAAATCTAAATTATACTACCTTTCACATACCTTACCATATACATCATCAATGTATTCCCCATTTAATATAAATAATGAGGAAGACGAATTATGTTACCATTACAGTTTTCATTATTATTTTGAAATTTTGATAAATGTTGTAGTTTATTGTGTTAATAGCAATGATGTGATAATGGAACTAAGTTTGAACAAAACCAATAATAATCAATATTACCAAATTCAATACAATGATGAAATCGAGCAAAATTGTGTCGAAAAATTCCAAAAGGATTTCCAAATAATAGATGTTGGAGAAAATTTTATTTTATTATGGAGTTGCCAAAATATTTCAAATTCATCAAGTCAACAGAAATCAGAATTATTAGTTGAAGATAAAGGTTTTGATCTGATCAAAATAAAAACAACAGCGATGATTACAGGAGAATTTATAAAATACAAGCCACAAAATGCTAATTATTGCAAATGTAAAAAAATAAAAAAATTAAAAGAATGCAACTACGAAACTAATCAGTCATATCAACACAACAATTGGTATTTCTTAATAATATTATTAATACTTTTAATACCTATTTGTTGTGTAATTTCTTTAAAAGTGAAAAATAAAATATTTCCTATTAATAACCCGTTAAATAATTAGAAATGAAAAATATAGTGGCCATTAGTTGTATGTGATTCTAAGCAGCTGCGTTAAATTTATTAGAAAAAACACTTTAAATAATTAATTAATTCTCAGTTATCAAACTGCATGGCACACACTTATTAATATATAGTGTTAAAAATAAATATTTCATTCAGTTCAACATTTTGATCAATTTAGTACGGATATGTTTAAAGAAGCAAGATGCTTGGTGATTTTACTATGGTTTGTGAGACATTGAAAATCTCGATAATCAAAATTATAGAATCAACTATTACAATGAAATCGATAATAATTGTGTAGAATAATATCAAAGTGAATTCCAAGTTTTAGATTCTGGAGAAAACTTTATCTGGATAATGAGATGCCAAAACATATCAAACTTAAGTAATATGGGTTCGATAATATTTGTTCAACAAAATTCATTTACGGAAATTGAAACAAATATAAATTTTCTGAATTTATCACAATTTATCAAATATGAAAATCGTAGAACTAAAAACTGCATTTGTGATAAAATTGCGAAATTAAAGAAATGCAAAATTACAACTACGCAGGTTATTGAAAACATAATGTATTTGTATTTATCAATATTTTTATTATTATCCTTGATACTATTTGCCTATGCCTTTCTTTTATGTAAAAATAAAAAAGTTTTTCCTATTAATTCATAAAATTCACATAGTGCAAGAAATTAAATAAAAATAAATAAATGTCCAAAAATAAAAAAAATTTAAACCTAGCTTTATTTGAAAATTAATCCTAGAAATTAATTCGCCTGGAAATAATCGAAAAGTAAGTATTAAAGTAAAAGAAAACGAGATCAGATTTTTTTTAACGTTACGATAATAATTTTAATACAGCAGGTAAAATTTTCACAAAATGATAATAAACTAACGATGCTAACTATTATGTAATAGTTAAATTGCTAGTTAGTACTGCAATCAAGAGCATAAAACTGTTGATAGCCCATCCAGAATGCATATTTTAAAGTTTTTACCAAGTTTAGATTAAAATTACACGTGTATGCAAAGCTGAGTAAATTATATTAAATAATCCTTTGGGAGCTCTTATAAATTAGTGCAGTCAAATTCAGGAATAAAATCATGATGTGTAAAATATTTGTAAGAACAACTTAAAGGAGCTAACTGGTGTCATTAAATTTTGTTTCACAAAAATATGCAAAGAATTTTAACCATTCCATGTAAAAAAAAAATATTTCATTCATATATCCACACTCGTTGAGATTCCCTTTAGAAAAAAATCATAATGCTTGAATGACAATCCTTTTTCAATTGTTGTTTTGTTAAACCAAAAATACTCCATTGGGCAATTTTTATTTTATTTCCCTGTAATCCAATACAATTTCTTTTATCATGCTATTGAAGGATTTTAATATAATTTTTATCGTAACATTCGATACAATAAGAGTGGAGTATTGAAGGATCCTATCTATCTTAAAATCGAAAAAAAAAACATAAAATTTTTCCACAGTGACTAAGCTTTATTTGAGATTACGCCTTTTTCATTTTTGAAAATTATTTAAAGTACATCAAAACTTAAATGTCTGGAAATAGCATAATAACACAAAAATAAAAAATAAAAACTAAACTCTATACAAACTAATGCTTAATTGTGCAGTGCATAAACAGTTTTTGTTCATAAATATTTCAAATAGTTACATTGATGTTTGATATTCAAAACAACGTTTAAAATTCTTTAAATATTACGTTGGTAAACTAAAAAATTAACAAAAGGAAACCAAAAACGACAATACCTATAATGTCGATGGTAAAACCATATATGTTTTAGCTCTTTAAAAATTCATAACTTTCTACTAGAAATTTACAATTGTTTTAAAAGTGAATGAAAAAAAAGCAAACACTAAAAATGTCTACAACAAATATGAAAAAAAAAAAATTTTAAAAAATATAAATAAACAGATATTAATTATGAAAAGTTGTGCAACACAGTTTGGATTAAATTTTAAGCAAACTGATACAAGATTTTTAGATTTTAATTCAAAAAATAAATTCAAACAATACGTTGAGTGTAGCAGCAAATGAATAGGAAGTAGAAAATTCAGTCTTTTCATATTATTTCTACATTTTTATCATGTTTTGATTGACATCTCAGATTTATATAATTGTAATGTTCGAGTTTTAATCAACTCTTAAATATTAATTAAAATATGGTGGGACCGAGAAACAAACCAAAATTTATTAGAAAGTATACAGACTGGTAACCAGTGTGATTGTCATTAAAATTTATTACCCGCAGATTGCATAAATTTATGTGAAAGTTTGATGTATTTTCATATATTTTTTAAGCATCAATGATGATCTTACTATACAAGATTATTATAGGTATTACTTATAGTATTTGTGATTCTCAATTAAATACACTGGATTTCTCTTTCGTTTTTTTTTTTTTTTTTTTGACAGTTTAAATCAGTTCAAAATCTCCAGAAGATATTTGAGTAAATAAATAGTGGATCAAATCAGTTTTCTATGCACAAAACTTTATGTCACCATTACATTTTCTCATAAATGCAGTTTGGCTTTTATATTTTCTACATTTATTGAAAATACAAAAATAATTCATAGAATGTTATTTTTTATTTTTTTGATGAAATATGACATCGTATGGTAGTTAAATAAAATTCTATCGATGATATATTGTATGCTTGTTACACTGACAACGACGTATGCTCTTCTTAAAATCCATTGAAGAATATGCCATAAATATTGTTTAAACTCTAAACCATATTGAAATCCTTATTTCTATCATAGTTTATGCATCTTTATAAATATTGTTTATTACGTTGATTATGTAAATTCAGTTTTTTTTCTCTAATTTCAATACGGATTTAATGCTTCTGTAATAAATATGCATTATCTGTTTGAATAAGCATTATAAACTTAAGATTGCATCTTAAAACTAGGGCAGAGTATAACCATAAATACTATTCTACAGAATTAAATATAACTGATAGTTTAAAATTCGAAGTTAAAATGATTTCAATTAAATTATTCTAATGAATGCTGATCAATGTTTAAGGGGTACAGTTTGTAAAAAAAAAAAAAAAAAAAAAAAAAAAAGAAAAAATGTCAATTAAAGTAAAAATAAATTTTTGCTGTATACAACAATTAAATTCATCATTTGAATGATATATAAAGCAGTATAAAAACAGCAACATACTTCAAACCGACCATAAAATGCTTAACTGTTAAATTACGAATTATTTAATGCAAATTGTGTTTTCCTATGGTTATAAAATTTATCATGAAATGGAAAAAATATACCAAAAAAAAAAAAAAAATAGTGAGTAAATTCATTGTTCATTTTATTGTTGATATTTAAATTAATGAATTTTTCAGCATTGGTAGCATTTTTTTTTTTTTTTTTAAGAGCAATTCATTGTGAGTGTTGAAAGTGTGGATATTTAAAAATGAATGGCTCATGTGACATCACATCAATCAAATGCTATTTCCTTTGGTATGTAAATGAAATTAATTTTGTATAACTTTGTCACTTTAATTTAATTAGAATTAATAATTCTTTCACAAGTACAGGTAGATGCGCATTTCCACACTTGTTATTTTCAAAAAAAAAAAAAAAAAAAAAAAAAAAACTTTAAGAAAGCATTCACTTTGTGTAATACAGACAACATAATATTAACAACTTTGAATGATACTTGAGAACTTCAAGACAATACCGCTTTATTAAAAAACTATTAAGGTTTTAAGCACAAACATTCTCTCCCTAGGTGGAATTCAATGATACAGAAAAACATAAAAGACCATTCAAAGACAGCACAATAAAAATATTCCTTATGATAAGATATCGAATAATCTAAAAAATAAATTGAATGTTCAATTAAGTGGATAATGCAAATAGCTATCAAGATAAAATAGTGTCGTGCAGCACAATGTCAATATAAGTAGGATAAGATAAATATTCGCATGCTTGCCTGAAACTCAACCGTTTTGAAGCACTGACGATTCACAAGGTACAGACGAGGGTTTATTTAATATAAAAACAATTGAGACACCAAATCAATATATATTTAGTTTCTGCCAAATAAACACGAAATTTCAATATAAACGAAATGTATTACAGTTAGTGATAAGGCAATGATAAATCATCATGGATTTCCCTCTCTATTACAAACATCGGCTATTTTAAAATAATACTGATTAAAAAAAAATGATAAATCAATTTAAATATTATATGAATTTTGAAATCAATATTTTTACCAACAGTAAATTTATAAACAATGATTTTTTAATTTTATTTTGATATCTGTGATTATGATTATAAATTGTAGTCCAAAACCGACATTTATCTCATTCAAAGTATTTTATTCATTCAATTTAATAATAATAGCAAAATTTTAAAATATTGATTAAATTAAATCACAATAAATATTTCATTTATTAATAAATTTTAAACGTATAATTAATTTTAGTTGCACAAAGAACTCATCTCCGTTCTTTAGAATGTTAATTAAAATTTTAAAATTAATTAATTTATTTATTATTTTTTATCCTCATAAATTCTGTGAAAGAGATACAAATTATTTAAAGTTATAGAAATAGATTTAATAAGACTATAGGCTGATTTAGTTTATGTTACGACAGTATAATCTTCTTATTCATAATATAAATCTTTTAGGTTGTGTCGTACACATAAAAATACTGTAAACATGAATCTCTTATCCACATTCATCACTACAAAATAGGTTTTCTCTTTTTATTTGTATTGTTTCGTGTTTAACATGCAAAACGTGAACACAACAAATTGACATAAATTTTGTTTGATAAATGAAATTCTGTTCTACCTTAGCTAAACCAATTTATCATAAGAAGCTCTATAGTTGACATTTTTCTAGAATGCATTTATCTTTGTCAGTCAGATCATTTTACAGTTGTTGATAATTATAACTTAATAATATTTTGGTCATAATTATTAGCCCTTCTAAAAATTACTATAAACAATCCAGCATATCCACAGATAAATCTGTTTAACTTGAGTAAGCTTTGAATTACTTGAATTTTTTTTTTTTTTTTTTAGAAAATATTTCGGAAAACTTTTTCTCGATTAATTTATAGAGTTTTCTTGTGCGGTTCTAGACACTAACTCTGTGCCACATAATTTATTATTGTCTTGTATTACGGATAAACTATGGTTAAGTTAAATTAAGACATTGTTTGTCACCATAACTTGCATTAGAGCATGTTTACCACATGATACATAAATAACATTATACAAAATTCTAACCACGTACTAAAATACTCCTTAATTACAAATAGGTCAGACAGCATAAAACTACTAAGATTTCCAACCATAATGAACCTGGGTATTAATCTATTAAAGAATTTTTCCAAAAACATAAATATTTCTTTGCTTAGAAAATTTAACTTTTCGTTTTATTAATTTATGGAAATTAATTAATTGGCGGTAAGAAACATTGTCACGTCACTCCAATCATTAGAATTAAATCAACTCGCATTAGTTGGTATTCATATTATAGTTAGATTTTATGGGAAACTTTTTAAAACCTCTTCAGATGAAAGTCTGTTCTATGAAAAATTCTTTCGATTCTTTCTGTACACAACAAACTCCCTTGTAAGGAGAAACTGTTTTGAAATTTATAAGATTTGGCTTTTGAAACTAATTTTATTAATTTGTATTCTCTTAAACAAAGTTTTATTTTCGCATTCATTTAGTATCCCACTGCGATTGTCGTTTGCAATTTTTAGAGGCAAAAGAAATTTTTAAAACACCCATTCGTTTTGATTTTGATTTAAATTCTTACTAATTGGGAAAATTATTGAAATTCCCTTAATGGTAAAATAAAGAGGCGCAATTTTATTAGATATTAGTTTTATTCATTTAAATTAGCGTATACGAGTTTTCTTCTACGAAAAATATTTTAATTGAAGACATTTAATCGCCACATTATAAATGCATGAATAAAGTTTTTCTTTTTAATATGAAAAAACTCAACCAGCCTATCCTCTGTTTGATAGACAAATTTGAACCAAAGTTTTCCCATAAGCAATTTATTTTTATTTTCTAATGATTATTTAATAATAAAAATTAAAAGAGGATTAAATAATAATTATTCTTCGTAATAAAATAAAAAAAAAAAAAAACAATTCGAAATATTATTATATTTCTTAGTTAGTTTCTGAAATCATTCATGTGATAATTTCATAAAAATGCTTCAATTAGCATTCGTAATATTTTTGTTCTGCTGCAATAAAGAAGTTGCTAGTAAAATTATGAACAGTACGTGTCCGATGCAATTTACGAAAAATGCAACAAAATTTCCTACATTTATTGACGTGGTAACATATTTTAGTGTTTCAAATGTCAAAACTAGCCCAACTATCAAAAATCCATTTTTTATTGAAACGGATGAACCAATTAAATGTTACAAATACAATTTGTACGAAAAGGAGAATATTTATGCAATACACATAAGATGTAACAATCGTCATGAAGATTACAGCCTCACCCTTGATTTACACAATACAAGTAATAACAATAAAATCGATTTTAAAATAAAGTACAACGATGACATTGAAGAAAATTGTCCGGATGAATTCCAAAGAGACATCAGTATTTTAGTTGTATATGATAAATATGTTGTCTTTTCGAATTGTCGAGATATAAATAAATTCTCAAGTGATCAAGGACTCGCTGTACTAAACATTCATGGTAGCAACGAATTTGAAGCAATATTTGAACTACAACGATTATTTAATTTATCAGATGATGGTGAAAACAACAATTTCGGTTACGTTCCAGGTTATTGTAATTGCAGTAAATTAGAGCTATTTACGAAATGTGATAAAAAAACAACAAAAAACAATAATAATAAAAATTTGATATATTTTTGTATTTTTGTATTTATTTTTATAATTCTTTTAGTTTATTTGTTAATAAAACTTATAAAAAAAATAATGTTGAGGAGTGGAAATAATACCATAGTTAATTAAATGTTTGTGTAGTTTAACAAAGATAAATAATTTAAATCTTTATATCAAATTATTGAATTAAGTATTGAAACTTTTTCGTTGACTCTTTCCATTATTGTAATAAAAATTGTTGAATCAATTATAATAAAATTAAGAATTCAACTCATTCTTGCTAATTATAATATAATTGTGGTGTAATAAAAGTTAGTGAAATTTAAAGAAATCGTCACTTATTTCATAATGTCCTTGCTAAGAGGATTGTTTTTATTTATATTTTCGTTTTGTGACTCTGGTGTAAGAGTTGAAAGTGTGGTTGTGTTTGGGCAATGCGATAATATACCAGCTGCAAAAGGGAATATAGAATTTTCAAAACCTTACAACAATAAATATTCCCTGATTGAAAATTCACAAAAATTGTTTAAAAGTTACTTAAATTCCAATGAATTAGAAAATGAAATGTGTTATACATATAAGTTTTCCAGGGAGAATAATATACTGCAAATAGATATTATTTGTGATATTTTATTTAAAAAAACTTTAAAACTAATTCCGGTTGGTGATGCGAATACTCACGAGTACAATATTATCTATAATGATGAAAAGGATAGTAATTGTTCAGAGAAGAGACAACGAAAAATGAAAATTGTTAGTTATGATAAAAATTTTTTGCTACTCTGGGATTGCATAAATTTAACGCCTACATCAAGATATGACACCGCTCTAATATTCGAAAACTCTGACTATCATTCTATAAACATAAATTTAAATGTTATTGGGAAACAAAAAAGCGACTTTAAAACATATTTTAAGTTCGGGGTGCCAAAATGCACTTGTGATAAGTTAAATAGTTTACCAATTTGTGACACGGAAGATATTTATCAAGATAACCGAATGTTTTATGTATTTATTATATGCTTGCTTTCCGTAATATTTTATTACATTGGAATATTGGTAATAAGAAAAATATTAAAATAATTATTTTTATTATACTGTTCAACCCCGAACGTTTCCTGAAAATGAAAACTCTTGCATCTGAGGACAACTCCATCCATTCTACATTATTAAATCACGTTTGAAATTCACACAAAATGATGACTTATACAAAGTTATATATTTATTAGTTTTAATTACACCTTAATTACAACATATTTGTAACAAATGATTTTATAAATAATATGAAAAATTTTCACATTTATTGCAAACTAATCACTTGAATACTTTTTGCCTCAAATAATTTTTGTTTTTTAATACAAGGAATGCTCCTATAAATGTGTTTATAATTATGATTCAAAATTATTATTATTAATTTTTTATTTAACTATTAGATTCATAGGGATTGCAGGTTAATTAAGTCATTAATTTAAATGTCAACAAAAAAAAATAATTCGTTTTTGTATAATTCATTTTTAATAAGCAACGATATAGTGATTGGAATATAAATGGAAATTTCTTTAGTTCTAAGTGAAATTTGCTTTTGATTGTGAACGAAAAATATTTGAAATTAAAATAAAAATGTTTTCCTATCTGCTGCTGATTTTAATATATATAAATCAACTTGTTACGTGTTTGTATTTTAGTAATCCTTGTCCATATTTAAAAGGAATTAATCAGTCACTTTTTGAAATTAATAATCGTATACCGAATTTAGTAATTCCACTGATATCAACATTGCATAATCCGCTGTATACCGAGGTATCAGAAGAATACGACAATTATTTTTATTCTATAAAATATGTAAGAGGAGTTTATATTCTAACTATTAAATGCATCTACGATGATTTTAATGAAAAAGTGACTAGCGTTGAATTGCATAGCAATACTGGTATAATGGGTGACCTAACACTAAAATATAGTCAACAAATTGAAGATGGATGTCCGGAACAAGTACAGAGAGAAATAAAATTAATTTTTAAAACCAATAGAACAATTGTTTTGTGGACATGTGAGAATGAAGATAGATATTCAAGTAATCAGGGACTACTTGTGTTTGGACCGCTAACCGATGAAGCTGGACTGTTATCATTTTTAAATATAAATTCAGATGATATGATTAAAATGAATTCTAGTAAAATAGAAAAGACTAAATGCAATAAAATTAAACAACTAATGATATGTGACGAGACATTCTTGGCTAAAAACTACAAATGGATCCTAATTGCTATTTTGTTTGTTATTTTTATTATCATCGTTTTAATTTGTATTTTTTTCAATAAATAAAAATTTAATTAATTTATTTTAGTATTATTTATAAATAATGATAGTATGAATAAATTAATTTGTAAAACTCCTACAGCACCTATATAACTGATAACTGATAATTGAAACATATTAAATTGATTAGAATGTCATAATATACATATACATATACATATATATAATAGAATTTATATTATGACTATAAATCATTAATCTATCAATTTATTAATATTTAATTTTTATTTAATAACAACGGAAATTTAATTAAAATTTATTTTTATTTTAATTAAATCATAATTTTGTGTATTTAAAAAATTCATTGGTAAAATTTAATATAATTAACACAATTGAACAAACGCAAAATTCATTGATGATTGATTTTTTAAGTGAGAACAATTTTATTTATTTATTTATTAATTTAAAAAAAAATTATATCTTTATGTTGATAAGCAAAAATTATGAAATGAAAGAACTTTTAATTAGCATACCCTTATTAGGGTTGATAATGATCTCACCACAAGACCCTTTTTATTATTTTATGGGTTGTATTAACCCAAGTACTATTTGTATTGCAATATGGTAATTTGTGTTAATCTCCATGCTAATCCAAAATTTAAATTAGTTGTATTTCAAATGGTTAAAGGTGGAATAATTATGCCTTATAAAAAAAAAGTGGCATAAACTTTGCCACAATATTTTTTTTTCCAGTATTAACATAAATACTTTTTGCATAAATTAGAATAAATAATAATGGGACAAATACTGCATTCATTGTATTTACTATTACGTCAACATTAAATTTCTATTTTATTAATGATACACAAGATCCTAAGGATTGTATAAAAAATTAAAAAACAAATCTATTATTGTTTAATTTCACTTTATTGATAATGTATAAATGTACAAACTATCACACGATATGCTGTAAATTAAACATATTAAAAATATATATATAGCGTGTTTTTACATTATTTGAACTAATTTTGCCCCGATTAATAATGCTATTATCAAAACAGAAACAACAATAATAATACAAAAAAATAGTCGATGCTTTAAAAAATAATTCTTGTCACATTCAGAAAGTTTTTTAATGGTCGTGCATGAACAGTTTAGATATGGTGATTGGGGAAAATTCAGGTCACTTTGCGATATATTAAGTAATGATAGTAATTCAAATTCTTCTGGCATGTATCCTAATATAATTAAACCCTGATTACTCGATGAATTTGATAATTCTTCACATGACCACAGTACATCCGAAAAGTCACTTTGATGAATAAGTTTTACATTTCTTCCCATCTCCTCCGGACAATTTGTTTCAATTTCATCATTATACTTAATTGTTATATCTCCAAGGTTTTCTTTATTATTACTGTGCAATTCCATTATTGTAGAGACTAATAAATCTATGTTATTTTCTACAGCACATTGCATAGTTAATTTGTAATAACTACCAAAATCATTAATATAGTAAGAATAGCAATAGTGTAGCTCATTCTCTAAATACAACATATTACGAAGCGACGAAACAAATGGTACGGTCATAGTTATAGAATTATTTATATCAGATAATCTCTTATTTATAGCTAATAAACTAGGACACGAATTATTGACAATTATGCTTGTAACATTATTTAAATAATAAAATATAAAAAAAATCAAAGTACTTGATGATAATTTCATTGCAACCTTTTATTTTAGTTAAACTTAACCTGAACAAATTTATTTAGAACTGTTTAAATAAAATAAATTCTTTCACCAAAGTCACATTATATTAATCAGACAAATTAATTTTTATCAATAATGTAATTGAAACGCATTAAATAAATTTGATTTTTTTGCATTACAATCATTTCCATAATTTATTCATTAATTTATTAAATTTTTTAGTGAAAACAAAATTGTAAGTGTTTGAGGTAAGCTCAATCAGACAAAATGAATTTATTATGCCTTTAAATTAAGTATTATGTCCGAGTACAAGTAAAAATATTTTGATTATCATAATGGAGAAATAAGGAAGATAACTGAATCAGTTATATCGAAGCATTAATCGCGTATGATTTCTATTTGTTAAATTAGTATTACTGTGATGTATAAAATGAAGATAAAGCAAACGATATTACGCCCAGTACCTATCCTCCCAGTATATAAAAATTTATAAACGAATAAACTTTCAAAAGGATATTAAATAGATAATATTAGTAAAAGTTTTTTTTTTTTAAAGTTAAAATGAAAAACACTTAGTGCTGCGCCATTTATAATCAAATTGCAATAAACTCAATTTTCTGTATATAATTGAATAAAAACAATTTTTTTTTTTTTTTACTAGGTAAAAGCTTTTATATTAATTTATCACGAACATAATAAATTCAGAATAGAAAACGATAAAACAAAAAATGGTTAAGGTACTAAAGGTTGCCTTTAAGCATAGCTTTTACAAATGTAACCAAATCTGTTACTTTGCTTAACGTTATCAGGATAATGAAAAAAATAAAATATTTTTAACTCCTGTAAATTAATAAGCTTTCCATATTTATGACACAACAAAATTATTAATAAAAACCTTTATCATTAATCAATTATGATGAATAAAATGACAAATATCTCAACATTTGATTAAAAGTTCTTAAAAAACTCTTGATTACTAATTAAAAACTTTGTATTCCTTCTGAATTGAAAAGTTTACAAGAAATTGAACAACTTTTAACATGTCAAATGAAACTTTTTTTTTTTCTAGGATTAAACGTAAAAAAGTTCAAATTTCAATAGATTCATGTGGAAAAAAAAATTTTAATTTAATTGTGTTTCTATTCTGAGTTATTTTTTAATCATACTATATTATCCAGGACACGAGTTCAGAAATTGGTAAAAGCAAAAAAAAAAATAAAATTAACTTTCCCTAATGCTTTTAATTCACTTTTAATAATTATAATTAATTACCTAATTTCCTTGGTGCGTTATTCTTATTTTTTTTTTCTTTTACTTCATGGTGATGTTCTTATTGATAATTAAAACTTAAAATCATATTTTCTACATCAAGTAATAACGTAACTGTTGTAAAAAAAAAATTTATTACACCAAATTCTTTTCACTTTTTTTTTTTATGTATGTCTATTATGCGAGAGACATAATAAAATATTTCTTGAAGAAAAGTGCTAAAAATAAATAAATAAAATTTTCATACAATTTTAATAAACCATTTAATGATTTTTTTTTTTTTTGTGTTTTTTGTTTTTTTAAAGTATTGTCATAATAGGTCCTAATTATTAATAAAAATGGGATTTTTTTTCCGTATCAAAATCAAAACGCGAAAAATAAGACACGATTGAGGAGTTTACTTTTTTATTATTTTTTTTTTTTATTTCTACATAATTACATTCTTATAAAAAAAAAAATTAAAAAGTACTATTGTTGTAGCTCCTGACAACTATTTCAATTGGTTTAGCCTGTTGATAGCAAACGATCATTAATATGAAAATTATGATTGTCATTATAATACCAAAAAAAATTAAAATTTCAAATTTTAAAACAAACAACGAACTAGTTGAGCATCTCATGTAATTCATTATCTTATCACATGTGCACGTATCAGTAGAAATAAATTTTCTTCTTTTTAAAAAATTATTCTCTGTCCAGTTATATATTGGAAAGATAATATTGTTATCTTGATTACGATGCGTTAAGAAAATAACAACATTTTGATTCCAAAATGATTCGCATGCTATCACTAAAACATATAAATCTGACCAAAATACTATGTTCACTATTTTGTCAAATTCATCAATGCAATTTTCCTCAATTTCATTGTTATAAATTATTTCATATTTATTTCCTTCCGCTAGTGTATTATTAAGAAGTTTCATTCGAAAATTAACACTTGTGTCATTGCAATACATTGTAAAATGTATGTCTGTAAGATGTTTCTTAATATTGTATGAGTAACAACCAAACTGATCACCAGTCCCGATAAAAAATGGATTTTTATTTGAAGAATTAACTAACGATATATACTTGGGAATAATGTAATTGAAATTAAATTCAGTTGTATTTCCTATACTATTTTCGCACGTTTCAGCATTAATGCTTTCAATTGTGCCTTTTATTAAATAAAATATTAGAAATACTTTGTAAAACAGTACGATTAACTTAATACTCTTCATTTTATTAGTGAAAAAAACGACATAATTATTCAATTTATAGTTTTTTTTATATTGTTATTGCCACCCATTAACATTTACTTTATCATTATTTAATCAACGTGGAAAGAGTAATTATTACAAAACAAAGTAATAATATCAAACAATTAATAATTTTGTAATGTATCACTTAGTAAACGCAAATACAATAATTATATCTTATTTAATATTCATTATCTTTTAAAACAGTAACAAAACATTGCATAATATTCGATAAAATAATTGTCGTCGTTTCTTATTTATTTTTTTTTTTCTTTTTATTAATTTACTCTAGTATCGTCAATTTTCTCAATCACATACATTATTCTTCTAGAAACAACATCAGATATTCATTATAATAGGGACAGAGAAAAAGAAAATTAATTAAAATTCCTATTTCCATTCAACTTTACCACATTGAGAATAGAAATTGATTTTGACTGTCATTCTTTAATTGGAAAATTTTCTTCTTTTGCGAATAAAATGTTTATAAGATAAGTTTTGTAATTAGTTTTTTATAATGTAATTAATTATTAAACAACTATATTAGATGCAGGTAGATAACAAATAGGACGATTTCTGAGGTTAGTTATTTATAATTATCTAGTTTAACTAAAAAAAAAAAATAACAACCGCCTTAAGCCGTATAATAATAATAAATAAAATAATATTCGTGTTTATCAATAATTTATTTTTATATTTATATTTACGTAATAAACCTACTAGGCCTTCAACACTACCCCGCATTAGCATAACTATTATTTTTTTAATATGTAATAAATGTCAACGGGAATAAGAAAAAAATTATTTATTAAAAACGAAAAACGCAAAAGCAAAAAAAAAAAATAAATGTTTCGCTAATTAATTACACAAAAGAAAATGCTTAACTTTGAATAGCAATCTTCGTGTTTGTAATAATGAAACAATGCTTTACACGTGCTTATAAACCACCAAATTTACATAACACATATATTATATGTATGAAATGTGAAACAATGTAATTCACTTAAAAATAATGTTAGACGAAAATATACAAATTCTTTTTGCCGCTTTAGAAATTGGTTAGAAAAAAAAAAAAAAGGAAAAAAAAAGTCTTACATATGTAATTATCGCTTTTGAAAATCTGCCTTATGGTAATTTAATGTAAATTTTAATTTATAAAAATTCTATTCAGACTTTAATATGAAATTCTCATGAATTTTAGCCCTGTTGAAAGAAAATACCCAAGTGAAATGAATTATTTTTATTTACTATTTTGCCGAGTATAATATAATGTTGATATGCAGTCTTCCTTAAAATTTGATGAATTTACATTATTCAGATGTTGTAATAACCTGCATCATGTATGAATCAAGCAACGGCAACATTTCCTTTTATCAATAAAGTAGACAAGCCTGCTAGTTTGAACAGGGTAATAGATGTTCTTAAAAATGCAGAATTAATAAAAAGCATTAATTAAAATTGTTATTATGTAAGGTATTACATAATTAAAAATTCATAGTTGTATATGTATGTATTATGAGGGTTAACCCTTGACACACAATTTTCCTTGATAAACTCATAAAGCTTATTTAAAATCATAACCTTAACCCATATGCATTTCACTGCTATTCAGTGTTTTGACTTAAATATTTACATACTTCGACGAAGTATTATGGGAAAAGTCTATTCAATCACAAAATTAAACTTCTTGGAAATAAAATACGGCATAAAAGATTATTGATTACTTCTGGAATTTCCGTAGTAAAATTAATTTTCATTTAATGCATCCACATATACGTTTCTGCATGCCATTGATAAATAAAAAACAAATAAGCCATAGTGAGAAGAAAAAAAAAGAAAAAAAAACATTTAATGTTTGCATCACGATTTTGATAAGTACTTTCAAAATATATTTATTTTTAGTCTGTGTACCAGTCGTCGTATAATCTATGTGATCTGCTTACTGGAATCATAATGTTTTGCTTCCGTTATGGTATGTTTAAAGAAACAATTTATTAAATGCTCACACGAACTACATGTACGTTTAAATCATCAAATGGTCAGTGATCTATGAAACACGTACGATGTTGCCTTTCAGAAAATACTGTTGTCAGAGTTGTTAACAAAATTGCATGTTTTTACTAAGTTTATTTTTGTATTTAACCACATCCGATTGTCCTTTATGATGAGCATGATGAATATTTGATTAACTAAAAATTGTAATTATTTAGTCAACATTATTCATCGAAAGTAGTAAATTCACCCTAAAATATTAAAAATAATTTCATTTCATGCAATTTTATTGAATTATTTATTTATTGAATATATTTAGTTACAATCATTAATTTAATTATTGTAGCATATTTTAATAACACAGTATTTAGTTGAATTTTATTTTAATTATGAAATAAAAATAATAATTTGAATCACTAATTAATTAATTAAAATCAGTTTTATAATTTCCAAAAAAAAAAAATAAAAAATTCACACAAAACACTTTTGTTATAGATGCAATAATTATTTAATGAATTGTTTCTTTCCCAATTTAATGATGAAATAAAATATGACCAAAGTCAAGACAATTATAAATATTAAAAACCAACGATAATCATTATATATATCTTTTATGTGACACTTTGGAAATTCATATAATTTGCTGCAAGTACATTTTTCAAAACGTTCGCGAAAATATGTTTTAAAATGACTTTTATCTTTTCCCATAATTTTGTATTCTATTATAAATGTATGCACCGGTGAGATTTCAAATATAAAAGCTGTCTGATAACTAGATGTATTTGTTAAATTTACACAATCCCAAAGAATTATATAGCTTTTATCATAAACGATAATTTTTAATTTACGTTGCTTTACCTCTAAACAATTCTCTATTTCATCATTATAGATAATATTATACTCGTGAGTATTTTCATCGCCAACAGGAATTAATTTTAATATTTGTGTTGTTGCGGATGGACAATGGATCGACATGTACAGTGAATTATTATCTCTTCTTATTCTATATTCATAACATTCTTCGTTATCATTATCAATAGCATGAAAGATGCTCTTAAACATTGGTGGCGAATTATCAATCAAGGCGTATTTATTGTAATAAATTTTTGAAAATTCTATGTTTCCTTGTACGGCTGGTATATCAGGACATATACCCTGCACTAGTACACATTGTACTTGTAAACTGAAGTACATTACCGCAAATAGAATTAACGACAATCGACTTAGCAAAACCATTGTGGAATAATTAAATTAAATACTTAAATCTGTTTTATATAACCAGAAGTATATATTTAAAAAGCGATTAAAAGTTAATTTTATTATAATTGATGAATTACGGATATGTAAATAAGATTAAAAAAAAAATCAAAATTACTTATAATAGACATAATTTATTATTTATTATTAATTAATTATATTTTAATTCTAATTAATTATATATTATCTATTTTATTAGCCTAATTTCATATAAAGATTATATACAACGTCTGATGCTACTACATTTCATATTTATTGTTACGACGAAAATAAGAAAGTACCTTTACTAACTTTTACTAACATTTATTATTAATGGTAATAACTTTATAGAAATGAAATTAAATATAAATTCCATATGTTTATGTAATAATATTTTCTCATAATCAAACAAATTTTACTAATGTTACAAATGAAACAAAAATTTATTTTTTTAATATAAACTATTGATTCACAGAAATCAGTTCAAATGCTGATCAAAATGAATCAAAAAGAATTATTTTCTATCTTGTGCATTTTTATTTTGTATTTGGATAGCAATGTAAATAGTGAAATAGTTAATGGGACGTGCTTAGTAAATTCACCGTCATTCGCAGAAGTTCCGAATAAAAAAGATTCATATTATTGGATACGTGTATTCTCAAAAAGTCTACTGAAAAGCCCATTCTTTATAAAAACATCAGAAAATTTATGGTGTTTTGACTATACGTTTCAAGAAAATGAAAATTTTACATCATTGACCGTAGGATGTGTGTCACACGATGTTGAAACAAGGTTAGACATTAAGCTTTATAAAATCAATGAGGACAATGAAGAAAGTGTTTACAGTTCTAATAAATATAAAATAATGTATAATGACTACATTGAGCAGAATTGTCCTAAAGAGTATGAAAGGGAAATAAATATTTGGACAATCCCGAATCAATATTTTCTATACTCAACTTGTAAAAATATATCAAAAACGACAAGTGATCAGGGAATATTATTGCAGACTTTAACGCCAAATACTAATTTAATATCAGAATCAATAAATAAAAATATATTCGAAGAAGCAACATTTTATAGCTCAGACAATAAACTAATATGTGATTGTAGTCCATTAGCAATTTATACAAAATGCAATGAGGAAAATAAAGAAAATTGGAAATCATACACGCTTTTGTTATTGATTCTAATTACTGTGCTACTAAGTGTTTTTATGAAATATTTTCTAAAATATATCGGAAGAAATAAAATAAATCCTATTTCATAAGATTCGTCTTTTCTTTTTAATGTAATTATTAGAAGCATTATATGGAAGTGGTATAAAAGGAATTATTGTGAAATGTCAAGTACAATAATCTGAAAGGTATCCATTACTGTTAAAAGCAAGAGTTACACAAGAACATAAGAAATAAATATTTTTTATTACCTAAATTATTTATTGAAATTTTTGAATAATTAATTCATAAAAAATACCCAAAGTTTCAAGTTGTGACGTGATAGATATTCAGACGTTAAGATTTACCTGAACAGAATGAGGGTTATTGTGTTAGTTAAATTAATGTTTATGTTAGTGCCCAATATGATGAGAATTGTGGTTGGGAAAATTTTTTATGAACCATGTCCAACATTAAATAATAATGAAATGCAATTTACAGAAATTGAATATTTGCATCCCACCTTTATTACACATTTTTCGCAATCATTAAAGAATCCATTCTTTATAGAAACTAGTGAACCGATCAAATGCTATACATATGATTTAATTCTAACACAAAATTTATCGAAATTTATCATCAAATGTGAATTTGATAATGACATATTCGTGGAGCTAAAATTGCAACTCGATATTAATGGTAATTTTGGTGATTATAAAATATTATATAATGATGACATTGAAGACAATTGTCCAGAAGAATTTGAAAGAAATATAAACATTAAAGTGGAGGAGTCATCATATATTTTTGTATCAACATGTGAAAATATCACAAAATACTCAAGTAATCAAAAGATTTTAATAATAATGACAAATTCAGTTGATGAGTTTGCAACACCATTTCACTTACTAAATAAGAATAAAAGTGATTTTCTATATAACAACACGTTCATCCCAAGCAATCACTGTCCATGCGATAAAATAAAATTGTTTACCAAATGTCAATATAACCGAGAATGGAAATATGTTTGGCGTTTTATTGGTATTTTAATAATTTTATTAATACTTTGTTGTATTTTTCTTGCTGTGAAAAATATAAAAAATCGAAAACAAATTCATCCTAATAACTAATTGATATTAATGGTTAATTATTGTGATATAGGGAATAAATGAATTATTTTTTAATAATTATTAATATTAATTTATACATAAATGATTTAAATGACAAGTAATTAAATAACCGCTAAACCATTATGAAAATACAATAATAGACTTTTAGTTGTTTTATAGATATAATAAAAGCACCACATTGTAAAATGTCTATAAGATTGACTTGCATATTTATTGTCGGTGTTTGTTTGCTATACGGTAATATAATTGATTTAGTAACTACTGACAATCCTGATGTACCGGCTGCTATTGGAGACATATTTAAAAATAAGTATAGTTATGGATATAATATATATTATATAGAACCGTTTAAAGCATCTTTAATAAGTATATATGATACGGACAACGAAGACAATGTACTGTGCTATAATTATAATATCATAATACCAAAAGATGATAATTTTCAATTATCAGTATATTGTAAGTCTGAGGAGTATTTAAAAGAAACCACAATATATTTTAACCTGGTGCACCTTGGTGATAAAAACGTGAATGATTTTAATATTATCTACAATGATGAAATTGAAAATAATTGTCCAGAGCAATTCGATCACAGTTTTCGAATTATTGATTACGGTATTAATTGGTTCATAGTATGGATTTCTAACAACCAATTAGCTTCACAAACTTTTCTATTAGGTCAATTCTTAGATTATAATGAAACAGTAAAAAAAAATTATATTAATGAAGACATAAAAAATATAAGTGAATTTATGATAAATCAAGTTGAATTTTTTAATAATGAAATAAACAAATGTAAATGCGAAAAAATAAAACAGTTAGGTAAATGTGCTTTAAATCACTGGACTGGATCAAGTGACTGGACAGCCGGTATATTTTTATTAATTATACTAATATTACTACTAAGCTTGATAATCGGCATCAAATTTTCAATCCATAAAATGTTTAAGCAATAATATTCAAATGATGATGTAACTAAAAGTGATTAATATTTTTATGTAATAAATGTTGTTAAATGTTTTAATGAAATGTAAAATTATACAATAATACAGTTTAGAAAATAATCTAAATTAGATAAATTTTTATTGATTAATATTGTTCTACGAGTTTGCCAATAAAAAATGTATTTCTAAAATTAACCTAATATTATTTTGTAAACTTTTTCTGCAAGTAATAATCCGAAATATGAATATTTTATAAATAATTATTAATTGAATTCATATTATAATGAATAGTAAGTAATATTGCATGAAATCATAACTAAGGGAAAACCAACAAAAAAGAAATCATCAGAATAAATCTAATCGAATTATTCATTTCCGTGTATTCATTTCTCTTGTTTATTATATTATATAATTGGATATTATTCGTGGGCTATACATACGTCAATAGCACTGATTGGTTAGTTATATCAAATCGAATTACTATCCGGTTAGATTATTTATTTAGTTCTCTGTAAATCGGTTCCCATATATATCAACAATAATAACGAACATAAATTGAATATAATAAACCTTTTTCTATACATTGAAATAAGAAAATGAAGAAAATTTGAAATCTGTGGTCAAAGGGAAAACTATAATAAAATATTTATGGTAAGCGTTTTAATCAATGTAATAAAGTAACGAGAATTCATTAATTTCCCCAAAATCTATCCAATTGCATTACTATCTTCCTCGTAATAATTATTAAATCCTCTTAACGATTTTTTTTTTAATTCTTTAAATTAATTGTTAAAAAAGGATAAATTCTATAAAATAAATTTAAAAGAATAATTTTAATATTTTGTTAGCAATCTGCTATCTATCATAATAAAAATATATTTATAAACACTCTACGTAACTTATGTCTTCACTTATTATTGAAACCAACATAACCAAATTGTTGTAGCATATATCATAAATTTATAGCAGTTGGTTTGAATATTTGCGAAAAAACATTTTTCTTCGAGTATGTTTATTACCTGTCTATGTGTATGACATATATTTGTATTCAATTTTACCAGCTACTTTGAACTTGGCATTTAAAATGTTTGCCAAATATACATAGTAACGAAGAGACCAATGCAAGAACAAATTAATTGTTTACTATTATTAGAAATAAGATAGGGGATTTCCATCTTAATTTTCTTTATTTTTTTTCTTTTTGCATGAAACGTGCGTAACAAATACAACCGCAATTGCACCTATACACTAAACAAAACTTTTTACTGTTATTTAAAAATATTTTATCGTTAAACGACAATACGACACTTTCTTTAAAATAAAAAAAAATAAAATAAAAAATCTGCAAAAGAAAAAAAAAGATTTCACAAAAAGAAAAAAAAAATGAAGAAGAAGGAGGATGACTCACAACGATACATTTATCCATTATTTATAAACAATTTTTTAAGTAATTTCTTTGTTTTTATTTTCTGTAAAATTTTATATAAAAATACGTAACTTAATTAAATTTTTAATAATTAATACATAATTCATTGTTCATTTCTTTTGAACAAAAGTCTTTATGTCAATAAATGGTACAAATTCTAACGAAAATATTTTATCCTATTATGACGTTGAATTTGAACTTTGTTGTTGTTCACTTGGCAGTGTTGGGTCAACACCATTGCTTTGTACACGTTTTTTATTCAATAATGAAATCATTTTGCCTGGAGTATATGTAGGTGCTCTGTGCCTACTAAAATAAATCAAAAAAAAAAAAAAAAAAAAATTAATTTTTAAATCTTGAACTATGAATAAATGAAACTTACTTTGGTTTACTCGGAATGAATGGCACAGCTTCTGAAGTGATAACAAAACCCATAATTAATAATGGAATAGAAATAATAATTATAAATTTAAATAAATAGATAAGCACAGTATTTCACAAAAACAATAATTTTTTTTTAATTATTATTATTTTACCACTTAGCAGAAGCATAACACGAACAAACACCACTTGATGACGATTGAATGTTGAATATGAACTTTTTCAATCGTTTTCTTTCTTCACTTTAAACGTTTTTGTTATAAATAAAAAGCAAAATAAATGTGAGTTGTGAGCTGGTATTTAAAAAAAAAAATAAAAAATCCCCCATTTATACCAGTTTTATGAACACTAGTGCAAAATATTTCTTGTATTTTTAAAACTGAACTGAACACACAAAGAAATAAAAATACAAAAATCGCTATAGACAGGCTTTGAGCATACAAAACGCATGTGAATCACACACCACACAGTTCATTACATGTTTAACACGCTTAAAACATAAATATTCACAATAATCAAGGGAATCAGCAATTTAGTTAAATTAAAAATTTTAAAACAAATTACTTAAATATAGAAATGAAAAAGCCATTTTATAAAAGCATACAGATAATTTTTTAATTAATTATAAATCATTTAATATTTCATTGGCTGTGGTTAGCTGATAATCGTCTTTATACTAAGTCTGTTTAAATGAACAATACACCGTCACAAGCACACCAACCTTATCCAAATTATTTACAGGCAACGATAAAGAAATCCATCAAAAATGTCCCAGTGACCCGCTACTTTGAGGAACTCTGCGATGGTTGATTGATTTGTGGAGAAATATTTTTCCCCTTTTTTTTCTTAGAAAATATAGAAATTGTAGGTCCGTTAAATATTGGTGGTCGATTTAATCTTAAATGAAATTATTTTATTATTTATTTATTCCTTTGTTTGACAATTATTTTAATTTTTTTAATTTTTTAATTACTTTGTTTCTTTAGGATCAAATGGAATTGCTAAATGCTTTGGCAAACCCATTTTTAATATTTTTTTTTCTTTTATTAATAGAATAAACAATATTTTTCTTACAAACAAAACTTTAAAATCACTAAACTAAACCAGAGGAAATCTTATGCTTAACTGACAGAAAGAATGCTTTACGTTAAAATGAAATAAATTATGTGTGATAGTATTTAAAAATGTTAATTACAATAGTAAACACAACACTAGCATACATTTCGTTTCCTTTACGCATTGATAAATGTATATCGCAGCAGCAAGCAGTAATAACTAAGAAATATTTAAAAAATATAAAACAGCAAAACAAAACATTTTCAAATAGCCACAACAACGCACAGAGATGTACAATTTTAATTCAATTAATTCCGAATAAATATCACAAAATATTATAAATGTAAATAAAAATCCAAACCACGGTTACCAAAGTAAAAAAAAAAGTTAAAGTTTTAATGTTAAAAATTCCAAGGTCGATAGTTTGATAAACTTTATTTTACAAATAAATAATGACACGTTGAATACACTACTGGCACTCGCACACATGTTAAGAAGAAATATCACCGTTTGTTGTCAGTGCAATAAAATTATTAAAAACAAATCATTTTGGGATTTTTATTGTTTTATTTTATTCGATATAAAAAATAAATCACAGATCCGACACACTTATGCACTCGTTTAATATGCACAACGGAAATGAATTAATTTGTTATACAATAAATGCGTAATTATTGAATCATAATTAGTTATCTGTAATCAATGGTTATAGGGTAACAAAAAAATAAATAAACAAACGTTATCAGATAAATTTATTAATTCGTTTTTTCTGTTATCGAATAAATTAATCAAATTTTGCATAAATAAATAAACATTTTGCGGCACATTGTTAACACAGCCAAACACAGTTTAATCAAATTAATAATTTCACTCGTCACTACGATGATTTCATATGAATTATTCCGAAGCGGTTGGTGTTGGTTCTATCTCCGTATCATTTGTTAAATTAGATTTATTATCTGGTACAGGAATTTGTTGATTTTTTACTTGGGCATCTTTTTTACTTTGCAACGAAATCATTCTATTATTGGGATGCAGCACGATAACCTGTCTGTGGTAAATCAATTATGGACAATTAATCTTTTGTACGCATGGGATTTTTCTTAAAACTTACTGTACTGGTATGTCCGTATTGAAAGGAAGCGCTTTCTTTCGATCATCCATATTATTTATTGAAAAAATTAAAAATAAACAACTCTTGGCGGTATACCGATTGTTAATGCGAAAATACTCGCGTTTAAAAGAGTATAACCAACTGATAAAAATGATAAACTGTTGGAATCAGTAATAAAAATATATTATGCAAAACAAAAAAAAAGAACTCCCAGACGGGGAATTGAACCCCGGTCTCCCGCGTGACAGGCGGGGATACTGACCACTATACTATCTAGGATATATATATCTACACTGATTTTTATTTACACATTCTTCTTTATTAACAACAAATATACAGATTACATAACAATAATACATTTTTCCATAATTATTAGTTAATTAAATAAACAATTAAACTATTTTTTATCAACACAAGTTATGCAATATACACATTTCAGTCAATAATTTCATTTTAATTATTATTTGTTAGAAAACTAACAAACCTTAACTATTGTGAACTGATTTTTGCTTTTGTTTACATTTTATTGAGCATGCTCGAATGCATGAGTTGCGCTCTCCTCTCATATTTTTCTTCTTTCAATTGTCAAAATTGACAGATAGCGTTTTAAAAGAAAAAGAAAAATTAGATAAAAAGGTTCAGTAAGGACAAAACAAGATAAATTCCATCACTAGTGTTTAGTCAATATTAACATTCCCACAGTGAACGACTTGAAATGTTAAAACAAGAAAATTTGGCTGCAAATTTTTGTGGCCTACTAGCACAGAAAGGAATTAAAGGTAATAATTAAAGAGTTCGGTTGTTGATTTATATAGTTTTGCAATTCCCATACGATTGAAGAAAATTACAGAAAGATTTTTTATACCGTAGATGTGGCTGTTGAATGGAAAATTTTAGGACAAGAACAAGATGGTTCTATATTGGCTAGTTGGGAGTTTTGTAGTGAACCGCAAAGATTACCAAAAAGTAACATTGGTATATACAAACCGTTGGAAAAATCATTTGAAGTTCTTTACACATTTTCAAAGCGTGAAAACATTATTCAAGCATCAGTAAATCATTCGCACACTTTACTCGTTTATGTTGTGAAAGATATCAACGCTCCTGCCGAGTCAAACAACGAGGTAAAACTTTCATAATTTTATTGGTTTCCTTCCTCCAAAAATCATTTTAATAATTTTTTAGGTTAATGAGCAACCACAAGTTCAATACGTCTATAAGCCATTTATAATAGAAGTAAATAATGACACGGATAAATTACCGATGCCACTGCTACAAATGGAACGTAGTAAGCAGGTGATGGTTCAATTTTTATGGAGGAAACAATCAACGTTTGAAAAATGTTATCAGGATAAATTTCTTATAATGATTCATGAAGAATGTATCCTGCTATTTACTGCCAGTTTGAAACGTAAACAATTGCTGTCATCGAATAATGAGGATGATGGTGCATACTCACTAATGCCGAACTCATCTAAGATTAATTTTAAGGACAAAGATAGTTGGTACTTTGAACGTGATCATCTGCCAAGTGATTCTATTGTAAGGAATTTTACGTGGGCCCAATGGGATCCTACAATCCAAGCTTTGTATTACATTCATTTCAAACCAGTTACAAGGAGTTTGCTAGAAAAAGAAGATGCTCCAACTGATAAAGGTTTAAGTCCTACTTTGTCTGCTCATCAGTTTCATGATGATTTGCCGACAGAGACAGTTCTAAATATCCCACTGAATTTACCAAAGATTCCTGCGTCAAACTCAACAAATGAAAGTGGTTGTAATGTGTATGAGGATGACACAGTGCCATTACGCATTCATGATTCTTCATTGAATTTGATCATTGTTTCTGATGAAAATGGAATGCTCTTTGTATGCCATTATTATTTGTATCAACCAATTAAACCGCCAGATGATGACGACCAAAACGAAATCGATTCTGTGCATTTTGCTTATTCAGTTACCATTCTCCATCACGGTTGCGTTATTCATTGTGTCATTCCCGGAATACCGTGGGAAAAGGCTAAACTAATGAAGCCTACTTTCACCTTGCATGGAGGTTTGTTAAACTTCTTTAAAAATCATTTTTCTTTGTACACTTTATACACTTCTTTTCAGATCATCATATGCTTGTGTTTCAAGCAAATATTTTTATGCATCTGCTAGACATCGGATTAACTCATGAACCTTGTTGTCACATCGTTTCACCACCGTTCACCAAACAATCTTTAAAACACTTAGTTCCTTGTTTAAAATGGGGAACAATCGCTTATGATTCTGGCACTCTCGACTTAATTTCTATCAACATTCCAAAATCTCATTTAATCGAAGCATTTAAAAGTGACACTTCAATAGACAATCGTCTGAGTATTGTCCATTATTTCTTATTACATTCCAATGATATGGAAGTGTTATCAGAGGTGAAATGTTTTTTATTTTTAGATATTTTAATTTTAAATAATTTAAATTGCTTTTAGCTTCTTAATATAATTATGGAACGTCCGCTGAGCTTAGACACTGTTCCCTTGATAAAGGAAGCTTTAGTAGCAGGAGCTTACGCAACTACTAAAAGAGGTTTATCTCAAGAAGCTTCAGCACTTCTTCGTCTGCTGCCATTAACTACTTCAGTTACCACAAAGCCAGTTCAAGCTAAAGTCGCAGGGTTGAATGTGGGATTATCACATGAAACTCTGTGGAATACAACCATGATGTTGTTGTCACCACAACAACGCTTATCACCATATCGCACTGACATTTGGACTCGTTTATGGGAACGTCTCAATGATAATAAAGAAAGACATCGATTTTCGTCAGACCAAGTTACTGAGAAATTGATGTTCTCATTAGCATGCTATCAGCCAGAAGCGTTATCTAGATGCAGCACACCTCTATCGCCTGGACCGTTGACAGGGCCTAGTTTTGGTGATTTTGCATCAATTCGAAGAAGTCAAAACGAAATTTTGCCATTTGTGGAATTCGAGACATGTACAGCCACGAAACAGGAACACGTTATCTCTGTGGTACGTTCATTATCTAATTATCCAAGACATCTCTGTTATAAATAAGAATAAAATTTTCAATTTTATTTTTTATTCATTTAGAATCTTCGTGAGTTAAGTGTACACTTGGTTAAACATAGTGTTAAGCAAGCTACAGGATTTCGTTGGCTAAAAGATGCATACTTTGATCGGTCTCCAGCACCAACCCATGTTCATGCCGTTGCATCCCAATATGCAACCGCACAGTTAGAGCTGTCACGAGCATTATGCGTTCTTGTATGTCGTTCAGCAGGTATTGATGCCCGCATCGAAAGTGCTAGGGGATTTGCATTAATGTAAATTATTTTGCTGGTATTTCGAAATAGCATAATTAATGTTTGACAAAATTTTTAGAGATCAGATTTCGAGCGCCCAACAATATTCATTATTTTTAATATTGGAACGCTACTGTTTGGCTGTTGAATCTTTGGCGTTCCCCTTGCCACAAGGATTCTCATCATTTTTTACATATCTAGGATATCGAGCGTTGTGCTTCGATACATTCTACCAATATGCTCAACGACACGTATTCGAATT
Source organism: Ptychoptera albimana (assembly GCA_961205885.1). NCBI lineage: Eukaryota > Metazoa > Arthropoda > Insecta > Diptera > Ptychopteridae > Ptychoptera > Ptychoptera albimana. The sequence continues at coordinate 9,701,273 of OY540801.1, read as the reverse complement.
ACAAATTGACGTTATGAAAAACATAATTGGGGATATTGACGACTCAAAGCAGGGCGTTCGTCGAAAGTTAAGCTTGTTGGCTCTGTTGCCACGCAGCCGAGCACGCCGTTTACTGAACAACTGGAATCATCCAATTAGTTTAATGATCCGTGGACGTGATCATGCGGCCAATATTTTATCAGGAAATTTAGTTAACAATAGGGGTAATTCAGGTGGGAACAGTGCAGCGAAGCATAAGAGTAATAACTATATTACTGGTGAATGTGGCGGACGTGGAGGAGGAGGTTTGTTGGAGCTTCTTTAAATTCCTTAATTTATTATTTAATTTTCTTTGCTTTTATCTTTTATGAGATGAGATCAGTCAACTCACAATTGAATCTAGTGAAAACGATTGTTTCACAATGTTTTATCGATTCCGAAGGATTTTAAATAATCAAAATAATAATAATACGACGAATCGACAAATAACATCAGCGCCCACAAATTTATCATCAACAACATCATCACCATCGAATAACAATGCCAATACCAATACCAATGCCAATAATAAATTTTTTAATTTTTTTTTTATAAAATTATTTATCCTTTACCTTGTCATCACATTTCTATTAATTATTTTATTTGTTTATTTGCTACACAAGTACTCTGATGTTGTTTTGACATTTTGCTTTAATCAATTGTAAAATTATAATTCGTGTTCTTTTTTTTTTTTTTTTTTGCTTCTCTAGTTATTAATCATTTTGCTTTATTAAATAAATTTATTTTGCTTTATTTGAATAACATTTTATTTACTTTTTACTTTTTCGTTTCATTCTCCTTAGGTTTGACTCAGGGCGGTGCTGGTGTCCCGGATAAAATAACACCACTTGACACATTCCTTGATTTATTAACGGCTAAAGCGAGCCTTAATGAATTAGATTTTAATTTATTAATTGAGACAACAATAAGCTCTATGGAGGATTTTAATATTTAATTAATTTAACAAATGGAAAATGTAATTATGAATGTATTTATGAATGTATTTAGTGTTAGAGAAATTATTTTAATTTAATTATATTTATTAATTTATTAAAGTGTTACCTGATTTTAATGCCAAATTATATTTTGTTTTTATTTTTATTTTTATTTTCTTATCTAAAGATTTGGTACACAAATAAACGGTACATTTATTTATAATATGTATAACCAATAATTAAAACAAATAAAAGAAAAATAAGTATTATTATTAATAATAGTAATAAAAAAATAATAAACAATTAGCACAAAATAAATAAAATTGTTTTTTATTTTTCATATTTTTTCACCTCATCAAAACAAAGTGTCTTGTCGTGTTTCCTTAAAACAAAGGATGTTAATTGTCATATCAGTAGAAATTGAGTAATAATTATTATAAGCGTATGTTTTAAGAATAGCGGAAATGGTGTTTAGCAAAAAAAAAAAAAAAAAAAAAAACGTGACAGGTAAAGTAAAGACAATTAAAACATTTTTATTTTTTTTTCATCAATTTAATTTTATTTATTAAACTTACAAATAATAATAATAGTAAGAATATATTTAATTATATATTATATATAAAAATAAAATTAATTAATTATTAATTATAATACAAAATAATATTTACATATAAAAAAAAAAAAAAAAACATTTATGTATTTAATCTAAAAAACATTTAAATATTAATAAATAAATAATTAAAACTAAAAATAAAATGTGATTTTGTTATAGTAAAACAAAAAATAAAAATTAATTAATTAATTAAGAAGATTTTCCTTTCTTTCTTTCTTTTTTCTATTAATTATTTATTTAATTCGAAATATTTCACATTTTGGCACACAGCATGTTTTTTTTTTTTTTTTTTTTTGTTTCTCTTTATTTTGCAAATAATAAAATTCAGTCCCCGATATTAAAAATAATTAAATTGAGTGTTTAAGTCAAGTAAGTCTGTGCATTTGATATATTTGAATTACGTTGTGTTGCAGAGGATTGATTGGGTAACGAACGTGTCAACGTACCCATAACCTAGCAACAGTAATACATCGCACAGTTGTCAAAGCATCAAAAGTGAATTAACTTAAATAAAAAAAAAATAATAATAACAAACGAAACAACTTACTTAATTAATTTACGCAGAAGCCCATATATATACACTTAAATCTTCTTCTTTTTTTACATATAAATTCAATAAAACTAACTTAAGACGACGTTCTCTATCTATACTTAACTTCAACGTAACTATCTACTTTACTAATTACTAAAATTCATTAATTAATTAATTTTTGTCACTTATTTACACTTTTTTTTTCTTTCTTTAAATAATTTTAATCTTTGTTATTATCTGTCATCTTCTTCTTTCCTTTTTTTTTCGTGTTAAAACTAAACATATCGTGTTATTTGTGCATAGAAGTCTTGTAGACAGACTTGCAGTTGGCCAAATGATGGCCGCTCGAGTGGTAACAGTGCCCAACAGTAAGCCATAATGGCGAATCTAAAAAAGAAAAAATAAATAAATAAAAGGGGAAATTAACTTAAAAAAAGGGTAAAGCTTACAATTCATCAGGACAATTGACGGGTTGGGAAAGTCGATAACCGTCACGTAAGTAATGTTCCATTTCGAAAGAGTCTACTTCAGCGTATGGCTGACGAGCTAACGTGCATAATTCCCACATTAGTACGCCAAAAGCCCATGTATCAGAGGCCTCAGAGAAATGCTTCTTCTGTAATGCTTCTAAGGCTAACCATTTAATTGGTCGATTTTCACCATCCCCAAGGCAACAATAGTCAGCAGGGAAAAGATCGCGCGCCAAAGAATTATCAGCTAATTTCACGCGAAGTTGATCATCAATACTGTAGAAAATAATCGAAAATTAATCAGAACTCCATCAAATAAATTATGGTTTAATGGAAAAAATACTTACACGCAATTTCTGGCTGCAATATCCTTATGCACTACACCGTGACTGTGCAAATGACCTAATGCCGATGCTAGTTGTGAGGACATCATTACTATTTGGATAGTTGTGAGTGAACGTGCCATGGGCTCTTGCAGGAACATTTTCATATTTCGTGAATTATCTGGTGCTGGGTATAGCAGGAAAGGAGCTGTATGATCTTCAATCGATACTCCTAACACAGAGAGGATTCCGGTATGAGAAGCACCGTAAAGACTCATTCCTTCTTGCAAGAGCAACGAAACTTGCATTTGATTGGCATGCTGACCAACAGTTTTCACTAAAACTTCCTGACTATCGTTGTATGTTCCACGGTATACTCGTCCATATGTTCCTTCTAATAGAAGACTTGATAATCGAACACGACACCGTTGCACTGTTAATTCAGCAATGCGGCGATGTAATTCCTCTGGCTCTGTTACATGCTTCTGTTGACGTGGAAGTGTTGTGGTTGTTGGTGCAATAGATGGAGGCGATGTTATCGAAGGAGGACCAGATGGTGGATGCATTTGTAAACGCTGGAAGCTTGAGGTACGAACAGGCTGTGCATGGTGTGGCTGCCGTTTGGATGGCCCTCTTGCACAGTAGGCAACCGAAATTAAAATTGCAACTAGAATAACAGCGAGTATTCCTCCAATAATAAATGTCATTAATCCACTTAAAGGTGCCGCCACATTTTCCAATAGTAATGAATCACCAGGATTTTCTTCCTCGATATCACTAAAGTAATTAAAAGGTTAATTAATAAACGATTAGCAAGAAATAAAAACAAATTTCACTTACTTTTGTAAACAAATCTTTTTCCTACGGAACACTAATTCCGTCACATTATTTGTTGTCCTATTTATTGTCACCTCAATGGTAATTGTAACTTCTACCTCAGCAGGACGAACACCAGAACATTTTAAAGCAACTGTAAACGTTTCAACATCAGTCGGTATATTGCCGTATGGGGCAATATTCGTTGTTGGCCGTGGTAGCACCACAGGATCAGATGTAGCTATGCTTATTGTGTATGGCAACTAATGGATTTAGAAAGAAAACAATAAATTTATAAATAAAAATGATTATTTAACTGAAATGTTTTTATTAAGCCTGTCAAATTAATCATAATCAAATATTATATGCCCACTTATTACATCAATACATGACGAGGGTTTCTTCTCACATATTGCCTAATATTTATTTATTTATTGATTATAATTGTTTCGTTACAGACTTTGAAAATAGTTTGTGACAGCTTAAAAATTGTTTATTTAATTTAATTATGGTGTGAAGACGACAACAACGACAATGTTTAATAGTTGTTAAGTAGTTTGTCAACTAAGTGCACACTTCATTAAGTCAATTTAATAATAATTGATTGAAAATTTAGCATAAATAAGGAACATAAATTAGAATAATTGCTTTACATGTATGCAATGGAAATATTTTCTTATATTAAATTAAAAAATGCTTACCGGTCTTCCAGCTAAACTTTGCCATGTAAATGATATATCTTTAACATTGGCTGGTACTGGCACAGTAAAATGCAATGCATATTCATTAACTTGCCCATCACGCACATAATAAAGTTCTGCTGATAATCCTAGAAAGAAAATTAAAAAAAGAATAAAATTAATAAACGTAATAAACAAAATTCATTCATATGATAATTTTGTATTTAATAAATAAATGAACGGATTAAGAAAGGATGATCATTAAATATTTTTAAGGGTGCAGATAAAACACCATACAAAACCATTGAAAAACTTTTACCGTATGTAAATTTAAAGCTCAACAACAATAGAGATGACAAATTAAATTTAATAAAATCGGAGATTTCGTTTAATTTAATTTTATTTTTTAACTATTATTATTTAAATGTTAAAACTTTAGAGTAGAATACAGCAAAGTGTGGTGTTTCATTTTATACATATATAGGGGCGCTTAAAAAACAAAAACATAAATAGGGCGCCGCATTTTTGGTGAAAATAATATATAACAAACAAAATAGAAGAAAATCCAATTTATAACACAAAAATAAAAATTAAATCAAATAAAAATACAACAAAGGATCGTATCGTGCAATTGTGTACAAAATTTATTAACACCCGTTAAAAAAACGCTACTTGCTGCTTTGTATTAAATATTTCAAACCGTCTCATCCCTTTTTTCGTGTGTTTTTCTATTTTTCTATTTTTTTTATTTTCGGTTTGCCATTGTGTTATGCGATTTTGCTTCCATTTTCTTCCGTACAATTGCATTTAATTAAATTTTTAAATAAAAATAAAAAAAAAGGAAAAATAAAGACAAATTTAATATAAAAGAAAAAAAAAACAAAAATTGTAATCCGAGATCGCATGGCTTGAAGAAAATTAAAAAAAAAAAATTGTTATGACATAACAAGTTGAGAATGAAATCCAATGATTTGTATCCTGAAGACAAACCCGACTGACACCTTGTTATTTTTGCTTTTTGCATTTCTTTGTCGGCAAATTATATATCCTGGATTTTTTTTTTCATTCTTCTAATCGTGTTAATATTGGGAGGACGACTTAAGCTTTATTTGCTTTTTTTTTTTACAAGCAAATCCCCGAGAAAATATTTTTATTGAACAAAATTCAAAAAATCATAAAGAGCATAAAAAAAAGAAAGAAAAATATTCGGCGTGAATTAACTAAGAATAAATAAGATTATTTCAAGTTTAATAAACGCTTAAAAAATAAAAAAGGAAACCGCCGACAACAATATTATTATTTATTTTTTTTTTTATTTGTATTTATTTAATAAACTTTTAATAATAATAATAATAATAATAATAATAATAATAATAATAATAATAAAATGTAATAGCGCACAGCGAGTATACAAAAATAAAAAAACAAAAACAACATTAATTCAAAGGGAATAAAAATGATAAAGAAATAAAATCTCATCAAAGCACAGCCAACAAAAACCTATAAAACCCCAAGTTGATAATAATAAGAATTATACAAAAAAAAAAAAAAAAAAATAAAAAAAAAAGAAAAGAAAAAGTTAAGCTAAAATGATTTCTTTTTTCTTTTTCTTAATTTTAATTTCATCTCAGAAGATTGCGGCAATTTTGATAAAAGAATTCAGAAAAGCGGCAAATATTAAGTATTTTATTTGATAATTAAAAAAAAAAAAGGAAAAACAAGAAACTATATCAACAAACAAACAGCATCAGTGTTATAACAATGATTATTCCTATTTACACAAAAGTTATACCGAATTTTGTTCGTGAAGCTAACTAAACTTTGTTAAGTAGTACAATTGTCTTAAAAGAAACCGAAGCGACAACAACATAAAAAGCTTCAGCTACTATTTAACGAAGGATTTTGGAAAAAGTTACATTTTTTACTTTTCATTGTTGTTTTTATTATTATTATAATAATAATAATAAAAGAGTTAAGTAAACTTAGGTAAAATAAACAAAAACAAAAAAAAAATATACACGCAACTCATTAATTAATTACAGCGCAATATGATTGCAATGCGCAAATAACTTAAAATTTTGACAATTTATTTTTAAAATAGAAAAAAAAATTTAATTAATGTTTTTACTTAAGCCAAAAAAAATAAAAAATTGTATAAGAAGATGTGCAATATAAATCATAAAGAAAATAGAAGAAAAATAAAACAAAAACCGTAAATATTTGATTAAAAATAGTTTAAAAAAAAAAATAAACAGTCGGCGGCAGAACTATTATGCATTTTATTTAATTAAAGATAAAAAAAAAAAAAGTTAAACAACAACCAGCCGAAGGAAAACTTCTATCAGATAGATTTTTGGTTGTTTAAGTTTAAGAGTAGCACGACTTTTATTTACTTAAATAAAAATTAAATAATAATAACATAAAAAGAAGTAAAACAAAAACACTGAAAAAACATTTGTCGCATGTGTCAATGTTAAAAAAAAAAAAAAATTTAATAAGAGAAAAATTAAAAAATAAAAACGGCAAAAGATGAATTAAAAAGAAAATAAAAATCTTTCCATCTTTCTGTAAAATGAGACTGACAAATGGTGAAATAAAGCCAACAGCAGCAGTAATAGCATCAGCAGTACCGTAAAACAGCCGTTTAACAAGAAAAACATAAAAAAAAAAAAAAAAAAAAAAACTAAAACAAATCCTCCCAGTCCCATTTGGCTAACATCAACAACTTAATTTTTATTTTTTATTTTCTTTTCTTTTTTGAGCGGCGTTTACTTGGTATGATAAATTGGTGAAAGATTTGAGCGCACGACCATTGAGCTACTTTTAGGTTTTTTTATTTTTATTTAATTTAATTTTATTACATCAATTGTTAAACAATTGAAAAAAAATGTTTAAAACTAATTAGAAACTACGGCGCTTTTCCTCAAAGCCAAGTTTCACTTTCTTATTTATTTACATTTTTTTATTATTATTATTATTATTAATATAAGAAAGGAAGAAGAATCAAAGCTAATTCTTTAATAATTAAAATAAAAAAAAAAAACAACAAAATAAACCAAAGAAAGCAATAAAAATTCTTTTTATATAATTAAAATATAGAATAAATGTGTTAATTAAGCCGACTGTGTTTGGCTTTTGTGTAATAAACAAACAAATTTTATTTTATTTGATTTTACCCGGTTTATTGTAGGTGATGTTAAATACCCTGCTAATCATGTTTGTGATTTAAAACTTTTTGAATTTCCAATTTGCTTATTAATAAGCAAGAAATATTTTTTTTTAATTAAAAATTAAAGGTAATCGCTGATCGCTCTCATTTAAACATAAATTTAAATTAATTAATTAATGTAAATTTATAATTTTTTATTTAAATCAGGTAAACAGGTAAAGACACAATAAACCCTATAATACTGGTATCGAAAGTACGCCTACATTTCTATCTATAAATAAATAAATTGTCGTCATCGTCGTCGTCGTCGTTGTCGTTATTATATAATTATTTTTGTTCACAACCCAAAAAAACATAATTTTATTGATTTTTATATTTTTATTTAATTTAAATTTATTTTTCATGTTTTTATCGATATTGTTAAGCATGAGCCTTTGTGTTATTCACTGATATCTATTTGTGTGTGTCTCTAATTTACTATATGAATTTTAAATTAAATAAAAAATAAGAAAATAAAAATATGTCTTGTAAACATGACAACAAATCGGTGACATATTCATTTGTCAACAATCTTTATTGATATCGTTACTAAATAAAATAATCTAAGAGGATCAACGCGTTAATCGGTTGATGTTGATTTTTTATTATCATTATTATTATTATTATTTTACTCTTTGTTTCTTCTTCTTCTTCTTAATTGTGCTTTTTCTTTTTTGTTATTAAATAAAAGAATGAACAAAATAAAAATTTTTTATTCTCTAAATCAAATTGAATTGTAATAGAAACCAGAACTGAATATAAATAATTTTATTTCTTTAATAAATTAAAAGGCATCGTACCAATCATTGATTTATAGAGAAATAAAAAATAGAAAAAAAAAAACGAGAAAAGAAAAGAAAAAAATCATAAAAAAAGAAACGAGAAAAGAAAAAAATCTTAAGAAAACAGAAAGAAATTTTTTTTTTATATTAAAAGGAAGCTATTAATTCACTTGTATAGACATTCAATTTTATAAACATTTTGTTTAACATCGAAGATTAAGATTTATTATGTCTTTATTTCTGTTTTTTTTTTTTTTTAATTCTGTTTTTATCGTTGATTATATTAATTTTCTAAACAGTGGCGGATGGGCTTCAAAGAAAAACCCAAAAATATTTCTCTTTTTTTTTTTTTTTAATTAAAAGAAAAAAAATTAAAAAACAAACCCAAAAAATTTTGTTTTTTTTTTCCGTTAGCAAACTTTCAAAGTAATTTTAGCCAATGAATTATAATTTGTTGTTTGTTAACAACAGCGAAATTAACGCCCCCAAGTTTTTTTTTTTTTTTTTTTAACTGTATCCAAATGTAATCCAAAAAATATCCTTAATTAATTTATACAAAATGTATGCAGCAGCAGCAGCAACTTTCACAATTTCTTTCTCAACTTGGATATTTTGTAATTATAATCACCAAAACTTAAATATCTTCAACATAGATAGATAAAAAAGCAAAAAAATATATTTTTGTTGCCATAAAACCAATCAATACTAAAAAATTGTCTTATTGATCTTTTCCATCACCACACTATACAAGGTAATACTGTATGCAAATTAGTCATTTTATATAAATCGTAGAGATAATTTGATGATTACGAAACCAATGATAAAAACCCGATAAAATGCCAAAATCTTTGTCGTGTGCTATACTGGTTTTCTCTTGTTTATAAATACACAAAAAAAAATAATTTAATTAATTAAAAAATTATGCAAAATCAACAAAAAAATTTAATCGTTAAAAAAAAAAAATAATAAAACGATTTGTTTTGTTAATACGTTTAACAGAGATACAAATAAAACGACAGACAATGTCGTTATAAATATAATTTATAATTTTGCCTTCTTAAAACAAATAAAAAAATTTAAAACAACATAAATTCAGCAATAAATTAACAGAAAAAAAAAAATAAAATAAAATAAAAACCAAACGAAATCTCTCGATAATTATCATTGGTACGAATGAATGAATCTATGTTAAATCGCAGATTAACAAAACTATCAAAATAAAATTTCATTCAATAAAATTAAATCAAAAACACAAATCTCTATTAACGACACATTGGAAAATAAAATAAATAACCGAAAAACATCAAATTTTTACTACTTAATTTGATTTCAATAATAAATTCTTTTTTTTTCTTGTTCGTTGTTAATAGAAAAGTTATAACAAAAACAGGGAATAGAAAGAAAGAAAAAGTTTGCTTAGAATTTAAAAAAAAAAAGAGGAAAATAAACGAAGGAATAGGAATAAATAATAGTTCAACCAAGTGTTGGCAACAAAAACCAAACATAATGAAATAGAAGAGAAAAGAAATAATTTTATTAAATAAATTTAATCCTCTTTAATTGTATTAAAAAAAAAAATAGAAAAAAGGAAAAAGAATTAACAAAGAAGTTTCTTAGTTTTCCAACCTTTAAATATCTATTGTAAAGGTGAGAAAATGTCACAACAAATAGAACAGAAAATAATAATAATAATAACAGAGAAACACATTTAGGATAAGGGACTTGGTTAACAAAAAAAAAAAAAAAACCCAACAAAAGCAGAAAAATTTAATTTAATTCACCCTGCAAAGCTTGGCTGCTCTAACAAGATTTATTCAACGAAAAAAAGAAAAAAAATTATATTTTAAATGAATTAGTACAAAAACTGCCTTAAGCCAGGATTAAAACATAAAAAATAAAATTTAATTTAATGATTTTTAATGACAAATTAACAATCTGTTTAAATTTTTTATTTCCACACAATTGAAAACGGGTTAGAACGATGTAATTATTATGCTACGAAGTGCAAGAGTTTTGATTAGTGAAGTGAGAGATTTTTTTATTTTTTTTTTTTGCTATCGATTATTTATGTAATAAACACTTGCTAAGTGGAAGGGTCTTTAGTTTTTTTGTTTTGTTTTTTTTTTTGCATTATATTACCACGAAAAATTTTATTTAATTTATTGCTGTTATCACTTATCAGTCGTGTAAATTAACGAAAAATATATATATAAATAAATTAGTGTGAACAGGTGACAGAAAAACACTTGGTAATATCTATGTTTCAAAAATAAATGACTGGGAGTAATTAAATATATTTTTTTTGTAATCACAATAAATTATTAATTGATAGACCGCAGCTATAATTTGATTTATTAATCCCAAGAGACTACAGTTTATTGAGACGGCAAAAATAGGAATATTCTATTTTCAAGATTAAATCCACATAAATTAGGAAAGTATATCTAATAATCCAGCTGTACCTTCTTAAAACATACCCTATTCTCTATATTTCTTTGAATAAAATAAAAATGCCACCCTTAGCCACATATTAAACTATCAAATATCCAATCATAATTACATTTTTAATAATATAATAATAAAAACTCGTAAAATACCGAATAAATGAATGAATAAACGATTTATTAACAACGAAAAAAAAAATAAAAAAATTATTATCATATAAATACTATAGAAAATTATAAATTCATTATTTAAACATAACTAAGCTAAGGGTGTTAAAAAAAAACACATATAAAAAAAAAAAACGTATCACCCTCTAAATACCAGAAATAATATTAAATAATAGAAAAAAAATAAATAATGCATATTGGGTGTGAGCCTGACAAGAGATTTTCTAATTACAAAAAAAAAAGAAAATTGGATTAAATCAATTTATATTATCTTGATTATGAATATTTAACTTTTTATCCATACCAAATACACAATCTATTAATGTAATTTTTTGTTAACATTTGTAATCACTGTGCAAACATTAATAAATAAACATTTTTAGTAAAAGCCATTTAATACTTGTCATTATTAAACATGACATTTGGTTTAGTTATAATAAATAATAATAATAATAATAATAATCAGAAATACATATGACTTGATAATCAATGAGTAACACCCGAAGAATAACCAGACATTTTAGTTTATATAAAAAAAAATAATAAAAATTAATTTTCAATAAAAGCAAAATTCGGTTATCAAATATATTCAAATATTCTAAAACGGCCTTCCAACAGACATTATTCCAAACAGCAACTACCTCACCTCACCTCATATACATATATTCGGCAAGTTCTTTTAATTTTTTATATAAGTTATTACCACGTGCTGGTGTAACACACTACATTAAAATCGCGATAACACAAAAATGTTTATTAAAGATAAATAAATACAAAACCGTTTTGTTTACCTTAGAAAAGAAAAAAAAAATGTTTAACAATGCTTTCCCTTCATTATGTCCATCAATTGTTTCCATTTTATAGCACAACAAAAAAAACCAGAAGAATACTTAATATTTTGCCCCTGGATTAACACATGTCATTATTTGTTAAATATAGTTATAAAAAAAAAATAAAAAATATTATTTGCTTAAGCTTAGCGATAACTTTTGTATAATAAATAACATAAAAAACCCAAAATTAAAATAAAATAAAAAAATTCCAAACTAAGGAAAAAACTTCAAGGAAATGACTAAAAACCTCTCACCTTCTTTTAATGAAAAGAAAAAAAAAAAAAAGAAAATGTTTTTGGTAGCAAAACATTAAAATAAAATTCTATTAACCAAATAAATATAAAAATATTTCAACAATAAAAATAATTTCGCGAATTAATTTCCGGTTCTGATGCTTGCAGAAAAAATAAAAAGCAATTTTACTGTGAGGCAGCAGCAGCTGCTAGAGTTTTTTTTCTTTTTGTGCCTGTTTCTGTTGGTGACACCACCAAACGAATTCCTGCTGTTAAATATTTTCATTCAGCCAAAAACAGTTTCTTAATTATATTTTTAAATAAAATTACATCAAAAGTTGATTTTTTTAATAAAAAAATTTAATAAAAAAAAAAAAAATTGATTGATTGGTAGTAGAATAAAAATTTTGCGCATCAATGAGTTAAAGAACTCAACACTCACCTTGCAGATGTCACAATATTTCTAAGGTTTTAATCGTTAGCTCGACGCGTTCCCAGTCATTTATATTTGACCAAAAAAAAAAAAAAACCAGAAAATACGGCGCTTGCCTTATAATAAATAAAACCTTTAACAAGAATAAATCGGTTTATTGCTTTTTTTTTAAATAATAGGGCAGCCGCGACATTTTAACGAAAATCAACTGCTAGCTAGTAGTGGCCAAGGCAAATATAGTTTGTTTATTTCTGATCATAAAAATTTGCAATAAAAGTCACTCGACTAAAACTTTAACAAAAAAAAAAAAAAACAAATTATATTGCTACCAATAAAATTCAATTAACAAAACGAAAAACAAATAAAAGAAATGAAAACAAACAAACAAAAATGCACACAAAAAAACATTTTGATTAGAATTTAAAACCAAATGATAATTTACTAGCAATGTAATGGATCATAAATTTCACTTTTATTCCGTTTTTTTTTAACTTATATGTTTAACATTGTATATTATCATTTTAATTAATTAAGCATTTTGTTTTTCCATTTATTTATCTATATGGACAAAAGGATATAAAAATTCCAGACAAGACGACGAGACAACAAAGTCATAATATAAAAACATATCCGAACGAAACATTACAATGCGATTGAGAAGGATGACAAGGTTATAATATTTAATGTTTTTAAAATACATTGTTTACATATTTAGCGAAAAAAAAATAAAAAAAAAAATATTGTTGTCGTTTCTGTGGCTGAGAAACAAGGAATAAAAGGTTGGGTCATTTTTATTTTTATCGCTTTTTGTCGCAAGGAGACAAACTGCAACTAATAAATAATATTGAACAATAATAATAATATTTTTATGTCGATTTGATATTTAATGATTAATAGGGTGTGACATGATTTAAAGGGAGTGAATATGAACGTCACGAACGACGTACAGGTAAGAACACTGCAAAGGTAAGTAAAAGTAATATTTTTATTAATAATAAATGTCAGTTTCGTTATTACATGAGGTAAGACAAAGTATAAACGTTAGAAAAGGTTAAATACCTTTTTGTTATAAAAAAAAAAAGAATATAATTTTATCTACCTAAACTTTAATTTTGCTTTAAGCCAAAATAAATTTGATTTTGATGAAAAATTGGCAAAATGTTTAGCACAATTAAGTGCACGCAATTGTAATATGACACGGTAGTTAAATTACAATATAAATACTACATAATATGTTGAAAAGCACTTAATAGATGAAATTATAGAACTGCGATTATATTGGCACATTTGAAGCTTTAAAAGTTTTTTCCATAATAAATTAACTTAGTAGAAATAAAAAAAAAACATTATATTTGGTTAATAGCCAAAAACGCTACTTAAGCCGGTAGTAATTGCATAATAATTATTTATCTCTTCTCTTTTCCTTAAGAAAATAACATAAGAATGATGAGAAAAATGAAATTTTTAATGAAACAAAATCAGCATGATAACATAGAAAACATTATAATTAATGATTAAAATTCACATAATTGTTGAATACGTTATTATTATTATTATTTCTTTATTAATAAATTAGAATAATAAATAAAAACAGAATAACAGAAAACATTTTTGTTTATTAATGAGAAATTTTAAATTGAAAATTAAGTCAGCTTTTCAACAGGAAAGCATAACACAGCAACAACATCAAAAATTACAATAAATATGATGTGGAAAATCATCGAAAACAAAAAAGAAGAATAAAAGTAACAATAACGAAAAAAAAAAAAAAAGCTTCGGAAATGAGTAGAATAAAATGTAAAAAAAAAAGACAAAAAATCAATTTAAAATAAAAATAACGAAAAGTTGAATAAAAGATAAGAAACAGGAGAAAAAAAAAATAAAATAAAATAAATAAAAAACATAATGAAAAATGTGAAGAAATGTATAAACATCAATTTCGCTGATCAAATATTTGTGCTTTGAAGAGGAGTTAAACTGTTAGCTTTCAAATAGAAAAAAAAATCGGTTGATAGCAATTCATCTATCAACCAACAGCTCCAGCAATAGCAACAACATCGAACAAATGTATTAAAGTAAATAAAAGAAATGCAAATGGAATACAAAATAAAAAAAACTGCTACGAGGCATATAAAATTCATATAAATTTGATTGTAAACGACTATGATGACGATGACGACGGCGTCGTCGTAGTCTTCAGTAAAGGCTAAAGCAAACAAGTGAAAGTAAAAAACAATAGACTAGATGTGATGTTAATAAATCGCAACATTAAACTTAAATACAAGGGAATTACAATTCTGTTGTAATAAATTGATTTTTCTTTTTCTTTTCGTTTTAACATCAGTTCAGTTTTATAAGAAAATCGTGTACTGTGTTTACCACTTGAAAATAAGTAAATAAAAAACAAAACGTAACTTCCTTTGCAAGTAAATTATTCTCGCTTAACATTCTTACCAGCCCCTCTTATTATAATAAATCCTATTTTTTTTTCTCCCGAAACAATTTTATACAATCAGATTGCTGCTAGCCATCAGATCTCATATTGTTTTAATGGAAAAATTATACCACTTTTTGTATGCATTTAATTTTTAAGACAAATAAAATTGGGGTTTTTAGTGTTTTTTCTTCGACTGTTATTAAGTATCGATATATAATTGATACAGTACATAGAAAATATTCTAAACAAAGAAATACAAAGAAATTTTTCGCAACGATTCGCAAACCTTTAGTGCTTCGAACAAAACCAATTTTATTTTCTGCGAATACATTTTTGTATGAATTATTCACTGCATTAATGATTCGGCTCAAAACTCTGACTGTTTACTAATTTCTTTCGTATAATTTTCGCTTTTTGTTTGCTTATAGAATTAGCTCCGTGGCTAAAGGTGCTTTTGTGTATAAATAAAAACATTATTATTAGTTATTTATTTACTTGTTATCGTTAACTTGAAACTAGTTAATAAAAGGCTTTACTAAAAAACAAATAGTAATAAAAAAAACATGCGTACGGCCATAAAAATGAAGAAAATAAATAATAATAGCATATGGTTGCGCGATGCAATTAACGATAATGATAGACTAGGCTGGACCGCCACATTGTTGCTTTTTTTTTTTTTTCTTTTCTTCTTTATCTTTACCATTACGTCAGGAGCAAACAGAGCTGTTGATTTAACTCATTTATTCATTCTCACAAAGATTTATTTATATTTTCCTCTTAACCAAAACGTTTGTATTTTTAACTGCACGCACGAATCAAAAGCAAACAAGAAAAGAAATGAAAAAAATGCTTATGCTTAAAAAACTGTGCAAAGTGAAGTGCATTTATAATTTTCGTTTCAAGATGATGGTAATAAAACAAAATTATTATTTTAAAAATCAATATTATGGTTTGTTTGTTTAACAGAAGACTGACAGACAGCTAAACAGCGAAACACAGCGTACATAAATATAATAATAAGACAACATACAAATTCGCTACGAAACATGTAATTGTAATCAAATTATCGAGTTTGCAAAGCAGAGAAAAATAAAAAATAAATGAAAAAAAAAACGCATGATAAATTCTTAGAAATTAAATACTATTATTTATGAAGAAAAAGAAAAAAAAGAAAAAAAAACATATC
This sequence comes from Ptychoptera albimana, assembly GCA_961205885.1. Lineage (NCBI taxonomy): Eukaryota > Metazoa > Arthropoda > Insecta > Diptera > Ptychopteridae > Ptychoptera > Ptychoptera albimana. The sequence goes on along the minus strand of OY540801.1, from coordinate 9,685,162 downwards.
CAGCATAATTAACATTTCTTAAGAAAATTTAAATTGAAATGCATACAGCAGAATAAAATTATAAAAATTCCGTATTATTGATTTTTATTTTAATTAATTAATTGATTTTCATTTAAATTAGTTTATTAATTTTAGTTTTTCTATTAAAGAAGAAGATATACAGAATAAACAAACAAACAAACAAACAAACAAAAACAACCGGTTTGCATAGTTTTCAATCAAACGATGAATATTTTCTATTTAATTAAGAGAAAAGAATAGGAAGAAGAAGAAGAAGCAAAAGATATGGAAAACATGTAAACAAATAATAATAATAATAATAATAATAATAATAATAATAATCATGAAAACACCAATAATGACACATTAAAAAATAACAATAATCTTCTTCTTTTATTATTTTTTTTTCTTTTGTTTATTTATCTATGTACGCACGCGCGTTAGTACAGTATCGGATCAAACAACATGGACTTAATTAAGAATTTAAGTCGGTTGATGTACCCAGGTAAGAGAACCAGATTTCCGTACACCAGCACTGTGATATATAATCAATAATAAAAATAAAAATATTCATGGATTTCTATATTTGTTTAACTCTTTTTTTAACGATTTATTTATTCTTTTTTTTTTATTTAATTTTTAAATCCGAATGTAGGAACAAAATAAAATAACAAGAAAAAGGTAGACAGATCAACAGAACCAACAAAAAAAAAAAAAAAAAAAAGAAGAAAAAAACGTTGAGGTAAATAAACTAAAAACAACAAAATCGATCATTTTGTATTATTTAATTAAAATAAATGTGAAAAGGACGAAAAAATTGAATAAAAAAAAAACCTCTTAAAACCAGACCAGTGAGCCTCTGGCTGAGTTAATTTTTACATCCTAACTAGACATCACCACAGTGGATTAAATCAAATAATTTCGGTGTTTTTTTTTTTTTTTCCCTTTCATTCAAATCAATTTTTAACTTGAAAAATACAACGAGCGACCATTTCTAAAGCACACCGGGCAGTCAGCAATTATATTTATATTTCTATAACCAGATACAAAAATCATGTAATGAAAATATTAATTAAAAATAGACATATGTAATTCATCAAATTATTAAGACAGTCGAATGTCAAAATAAAATCACAACAGTAACAACGCTGTAAATATATACACGAGAAAAATTATTGGTAAAAATCAATTAAAAATAATTAATTTAAAATAATTATAATTGATTTTTGATTATAGAATTATTCAAAAAAAAAACAAGTTTTTTCGATGAAAAATTTCTGCGTTGTTCAGTTCAACCAAAAAAAATAAAAAAAACATTGTTATTGATGACGTTGACTTAAAAATTAATTTATCTAACAATATTATGTACATATATGAAACACGATATAAATAAATAACCAACAACCAAAAACCAAAAAAAAAAACGCTAAGAATCAATCTTTTAATCTTTTGAAACAACGAGAAAAAGCCAAACGAAAAGGTTAAACCGTGTGGTGATTGTAAAATATGACAAGTTAGAGAAATAATAAAAAAAATGTTTCTAACTGATTTGATTTAAATCTTAAACCATTTGTTATTATTTTTAATAAAAATAAAATGGGAAAGAATTAATTTAAACAAATGTTTTAAAAAAAATTATTTTAGATTAAAAAAAAAACCAAAGATTACAGGCGTAAAAGTGTTTAGAACGCTAAAGAAGAGTGGGCTAAAACTAATCTGACCATCAAAATTGAATTAAAAAAGAAGGAGAACAGGAAGGCCACAAAAACGCTACAATGAAGAAGATTTTTATCAATTAAATTTGACAAGATGATCGGTTGTGTGTTAAGGGAACACCGCAAACCCATAATAAGAAAACACATAAGCAAACCACCATATTATTTCTTTACTTCGTTTAGAAATTAAACAGACAGACGTTTAATCATAAATATTAAAATTATTATTTAAAAACAAAACAAACATCAACTTAATCAAATTATTGATTAATAAAAAAAAAATAAATAAATTAAAATTTAAAAATCAACTCAAGTGCATATTTTCATCAAGATTCTTAATAATAATAATAGTAATGGGAAAAAGAAATAAAAAATATATTTTTTGATTGGCAATCAACATAAAAATTAAAAAGCATAAATTATTCAATTAGAAAATGAAAATAAAATGCTTAATTGACTTTTAAATCACTTAAGTAGAATTAATTATTACAGCATTCGAGATTCGAGACTGCATTTTTGTTTTTGGATGTGGGGGGTTTTTTTTTTTTTCTTTTATGGCTGTTGCACAACTAAAATGTGTCCCCGAACAATAAGTCCATTAATAATATTGGTGAAATTTATGTAAGACAAATTTTTATTTTAACCACTTACACCACCAATGATTACAGCTTAACGTTTGTGATTGACGTGTACCACGATGGTGTCAAATGCACATAGCTTAGCTTAAAAAAGGATCTACTAATTAGCACAATATTTAGATGAAAAATTATCCAAATTTAATGTGTGTCATATGACGAAAATAATAATAAATATTTTCATCCGGTGTCTACTTGTAGAAACATTATCCAATGATTTATATCTATATAAATAACAACAGTGTGTATGAGTTTAACACGATTCTAATTTTGTTTCCTAATTAAAATATTATTCATGTAACAAGAATTTTTTATTTTTTTTTTATTTTTTTTGGGAAAGTAAAACGTAGCAAGCAACAACACTTAAAAACATGACAAAACGTTTTCACAAAAATAATAATTATTCTACGTTTGTATAAAAATTATGAAAGTTGACACCCTTTAAAATTGGTGATTCCTTTTATTAAATAATATTTCTATGCCCTGCAATTGAAATTTATGCATGGTTAAACATGGAGTGAGTTGAACTTGAATCATTAATCATTAACAAAAAAAAAAAAAAAAGGAAAAAAACATTAAATAAAAAACATATTTAACCGATTTCTTGAATTCTTCAAACCCCGCTCTTTTCGTTCAAAACCCGATTGTCGCATTTTATTATTTATTCAAACGAAGCATATGGAAATGAAACAGATTTAATTTTTGTACTTAAACAGAGTAAAAAAATCTCTTTTTTTATGATATGATAAATCGTTATTATTATTAGAATAGCCAGATTTGGAATTAATATTATTTTCTTCTTTAGAACATTTTAAAAGCATTTATGTTTTCTTTTAATGTATTTTTTCATTCTTTCTTATCTTGGTTATTTGTTGTAATTTTTTTTAAGTTTTCTTTTCTTCACTTAGCACAGTGGAACAAACCAATCATCATTACTATAACTGATCTAACAGAGTATGCTTGTTATTTTCATTAACAAATATATTTTTGGTTTACATCTATGACTACAATTAAATAATTTAAAGCATACAACAACAAAAAACGTAAGCTTAGGAAAAAACTACAAAGAAAATGTAAATGGATCCACATAATAAATGTTTTAAAAAAGAAAATTGTGTAAAAGAAAAAAACGAGAAACCAATCTAGGGGGTGCATTATATGGCGCTAAAGGAATTAACACATGACAAATATAAAAAAAATGTGTCATTATGAGAGAATATTTTCATGTTACAAAAAAGAAAGAAAATTAATAAATTTTGCCACACACACCTTGGGCTCAAAAAAGATATAAACAAACTCAATGTGTTTGCTATTAACAAAAATAAAATATATTTTTTATTTACTATGCAAATATCAGTAAATGTGACATTTATTATACCGAAAAAATATGGTGGCGTCGTCATTTGAGATAAAATTATTTGAAAATTTAAATGAAATTACAGAACCAAAACAGTACAATTGCAGCAAAGATAAAGGAAAATAACAAACAACAAATTACACCCCCACATTCATTCAAACAAAACAGTTTAAAGTCATAACCATGAGTTAATAAATTTGCAAAGGTAATAATTTTAAAAGATTATATTTTGAGATTAAGCAAAAAGAATAAAAATTTGTCATAAATAAGCCAACGAAAAAAAAACTCCTGTGATTTCTATAAAATATTATGCAGAGCATCGAGGAAGGTGATAAAAAAAGGAAGAAAATGAGGGCTAGTAGTTTGAATTTTATTATATGGGCGGATTTATGTGCGATTCATAACACACAATTACCGGTTGTAAATAATTATAAATATTAAAATTATTCACAAAATATTTGAATATAGGGAAACACAAATAATTCTTCTTCCTTTATTACGGTATATCCTCAAATTTATATGATTATTTTATAAATTCATTAATTTTTATTAGTAATTCGAATGTTTTATCTAAAAAAAAAATAAAAAAAATTGTCATTTTACCCCTTTTTCGCATAAAGGAAATATATTTATTCCTGTTATTAAATGTGTGTAAATTATGTTATCCGATAATAATAATAATAATTAAAAAAAAAATGTTGCGTCTATTTAATAGCGTCTAAACTAATGTTAATACAGTGGATCACGCGAATTATAATAATAATTGGATTTAAAACTTCTTTACCAATTATTTATCATTTCAACAAGCATATTCAACCGTGAATACAAATAATTGATACTTAAGTTTGTTGCACGCAAATTAAAAACAACTCCGTTATCCAGTTGAGCATTTACTTCTTAATCCAAATTATATTGGTTTATTATTAAAAGAACAATTATTTACAATTGTATCGCATTAACGCATTTCTACTGTACATATGCTGCCAATATACATAATACATATATTTTTGGCGTATTTTTAAATGACTCATTCGCGTTACTGAAAACAATTTATTTCGTATTAAAAACACAAAAAAAAAAAAAAAAAAAAACGAACGAACAAAACTAATAAAATTTTATATTCATTCCAGCAACATAAATATGTAGAAATTTATCATTAACATAACAAAAAAAAAAATAAAAAAAGAGAGAAAAAAGAAATAGGAGGAAAATTCATTCAATGTCAAACTGTTTGTTTGTTTGTTTTCCATTTTTTTTATTATGACTATTGTTTGGTTTAATTTTCCTATTTTATTCGAAAATGTATTAAAAATGAAAAACAAACTAATAAAAAATAAAAAAAAAAAAAAACTTTAAAAAAAACGAGAAAAACAGGAAAACCACCCTTTTGGTTGAACATAAAACTCGAAAATAATAATAAAAAAAGAGGCAGAATTTACATAATGCTGTCATCGCTTTAATTTAACTTTTCATTAAAAAACTTAAAGGAAAAATTCATCAAAAAATGTTTTTAATGAATTGGAATTAACTTTTCAACACTTTGATGGGAAATACGAATATTCCATAAATTCTCGTCATTGATACCAATTGATTCTTTAATAAAATCACAACTTTAATAAAAGAAAAAATGTTTCTCTTTATCTCTGGAATCATATAAACAAAATTAATTAAAGAATTTCCTATAATTGACGGCACGCCGAAAAACGTCGTATACAACAACGAAAGAAAAAAAGTTGTGGCAATAATTCTTAAATAAAAAATAAATATTTTCATAATTAAGCATTTATAAATAATTTAATTAAATAAAAACATGAAAAATGTCATCAAATAACCCACCCACAATAAAACAGAAAAAAAAAATCATAATAATCACGAATATAAAAAGGCATTCATTACGTTTCATTTGTCTTCCTTCATTTACTTAAATTTTAATTCGTGGAATTATTTATGAGTTGTTTTTGGTTAAGTTGAAATGACGCATCACAAGTTCATGGTTTCACCCCCATCTTATTGTCTTTTTTTTTTTTGTTTTGTTTTAATGCATAATTAGACGTTTAGGTCGCGTAATAAATTATAGTGAAGGCGGAAAAACGAAGTCAAATCAATTTTTTTTCTCTTAATTCTTCTTAAATTTTATTACGAAAACAATAAACAAAGTAATTTTTAACTATGCATGGGATTATGGGGAGTTAAGAATATTTCCATGATAATTACATTGCTCTAAGCGGCGTCACCGAGTCAAATAATTTTTTTGTTGTTTTAATAAAAATACATCTTAACACACGTTTATTAAATTTTCTTTAAGAAAAATAATAATAATAATAATAATAAAAAATTAAACAACTTTCCGTGGAATGTCACGCATTCAGCACGCGCTAGTTTAGTTTCCTACGATGAACATTTTTTTTTTTTTTTTTTTAATTTACTTTTCAAATAACTTAGGTGATAATGATTTCTTTTTTCTTAATTATTTTTTTTTTGTTGTATTCAACTAAGAAGCATTTTTACAATGTGACATAGGTATGGGCATAAAATGGTTTTTGTTTTTGTTCTTAAAAATACTTTCGCAGGGAGTTCATTAATTTAATTTTTCTCAGTTCGTTAATAAAATGTTTTTAATTAAAAAATAAGAAAATATTTTATAAGCCCTTAGCCACTTTAGTTACTTTCATCTGATTACAAGTGAACTCTGTAAGTTTTATTTCTTATTATTAGACAATAAAGCATCAAATATATAAATAATTGCAAAATTCATTACGAAAACGGCGTCACGACCGAAATAACATTTTTTTTTGTTTGTGTTGAATAAAATTAAAAAATTTTAAAGAAAAAAAAAAAAAAAACAAAATTTATGGATTTAAAAAAATAATTTTTTACATCGTCAGCCTATTATCATTGTAATTAAAAAAGTGTTGAAAATGCGTACAAAAAAAAACTTGTTTAAAAATAATAATAATAATAAAAAAAATGGTAATTTGATAACAAAGGTAAATTATTACCGAGCTACAGATAATAAAATTAAAATAACAAAAACTATGATAATAAAGAAGTAAATAGTGAAAGAAACAAAAAAAAATAAATACAAATATCATATGAACAAATATCGAATTTCATTTAAAAAAGAAAAAAAAAAACAAGAAAAGGTGATCAAGAGAATAATAATTTCCCAGTAAAATATTACCAAACAATTTTTCCTCTTCTTCTTCTTATTCTACTTCTACTTTTTCCAAACGACTTAACACTGAACACTAAATTCAATTGTTTTTGATTGAAGTTAAGTAAAACGAATATAATATCTGCTTCACAGTAATGCTTTGATTAACACGGATACAAACTACAGAAAACGTTTGGCTTTAATCAAGTCCAATTTTTTCATAGCACTATTCCGTCACGAATTAACTACGTACAAGGTTTCACTGTAATTGAATTAGTAAAACAGATGCTGTTCAATTGATTAAAAGAAAATACAAGAGAAAAATAAACTACACACAGGTCACAAAAGATTAAAAAACAAAACAGAAAAAAGGTAAAAATAAAAAATAAATAATAATAATAAGAAAATAAACCAAAGATTATTGAAGTGAAACGACAGCAAAACAACATCATGCATATGTACCTATGTAGCGTGAATAAATTTACCTAAAACATTAATCCAGAGATGTAAATCATTGAAAAACATAATTTCAATGCGAATTCAAAACTGATTCAGTGTGTAAAGTGCGGCTTGCATCGCCGTTTTAAATTAATACAAAAAATATTTCTATTCATTTTCAAATTTCAAAAAAAAAAAAAAAAAAAAAGGAAAAAGATTTTCTTGATATTTTATCGCACTTAAAAAATTAAAAAACATAAGAAACGTGAAGAAAACATATTTTTTCCGTGACATTTGATATTTATAAAAAATCTCATATGACACAAAACATTCATACATAGCCAACAAAAACTTTTTTTTTTTTTAAAAAAAAAAAAAAAAATTTTTTCATTCTACTTTACTTTCATTCATTACTGGAATTGATTTATTGAGAGCTTTTAGTAAAGCCATTGTTGGCTGGAATATTAGATTAAAATTATTATTATTTTTATTCTTACAATTTTAAAGGAAGAGAAAAATGAGAGCCAGCACTAATGGTGATGATAACGTGAAAGAAAGTTAATGAAATAAAATTGGATTAAGACCTAGAATTATTATAAAAGATAAAAGAAGAAAGATGAGCATATAAATATTCTTTCTTAAAAAAAAAAATTTAGTAATAATAATAATAATGTTTTTAACACTTAAAATAACTTAATAAAATCACAACTAGGGCGACGCGGCTATAATCAAAAAATAAAAATATATATAAGCTGCTGCTTTAGTGTAAAAAAAAAAAATTAAAACATATTAATAAAGAATGAGAAATATGCTAGCCAAATGAAAAAATAATTAACAAAAACCACAACTAAAAAAAAAAAATAATAATAATTATGATGTGTTGATTGACGATGTTGGTTTAAATATGAAAATAAATGAGTTGGAAGCTGAATAAAAAAAAAAATAAAAATCATTTAATAGAAAATAAGAACGAAATAAGCCTAAAGACAAGTTCCGTCATTATGTTATTTAAGCATTAATCAATTTATTTAAAATATCAAATTAATTTTAATATATAGCAAATGTTACTTAAATAATAGCTCAACTTCCGTTTAAAAGAATTTTTCTTTATTTTAATTCTGTATAAATATACACACAGGGCGCAAAAACAAAAGTCGTATCATTATCAGCTCAATACATTAATTCCGAAAATTGTGTACAAAAACATTTTCCTTTCTATTAAAGTAAATAAACGGTTTTTTTTTTTTTTTTTTACATTTGTTTTCCTTTCCTTCAATCAAACATTTTATATTGTCTCGTATTACACGAATTTTTCTTAAGACATGTCAGTTGAATGACATGTCGCTTTGATACGACATTGTATAAATATTTTAATAGGATTTTCTGATTAGGGAATAATAATAGATATTAATGTGGCAAAATAAGATAAGGGCTTGTTTTTGTTTACCTAAATAAAATCTTAATATCGTTTTACTTTAATAACACAATATAACCAGCAAATGCTAAAATAAATAAACTCTCTAGCTTTAGGTTTAATTAAAATTTATTTAAAATAAAAAAACTAAATTAAATTTTCCTCAAAGCGATTTATCTTTTATCACATTAAAAACATAATATAGGCTGTTACATAAGTCCACCTATATTATTAGTTTACCTATAGTATTAAGATACTCCTTCGCATATAATTATTATATATTTTTGTGGTACCGTTCTGTATACAAAAAACAAATTGACTTAAATAATCATCGCTTAATTAAGTTTTTAAAGATTTTCTTACGATGAAATATGTATTATGTGTATTCATAGAAAATAAAAACATTTGAAAACTGTTTACATCTTAAATTTATTTATTTAATAAGATTAAGCATAAATTATTAAGCAACATAAAACGTATAAATAAAGTGACCACCTATGTTGTTAATATTTATTTTTTATATTTTTATTTTTATTTTCACGCCATTTATCTAGTTTATTACTTTATTTATTTATTTATTAATATTTTTTTTTCATTTAAATGAGATTATGGGTTCGTTACACAATTATTTTAACCGTAAAAAAAGGAAATTGTGGGCAAGAACATATAAATAAATAATAATAATTACATTAAGAACATGCACAAGCCATGAATGAAGGGTGAAGTAAAACTTAATTTAATTTAATTTCTTATTTCATAAATAAATATGCAAAACATAGATAAATATGTTGCAGCAGCAGCACGTAAAAAAAAAGAAGAATAAAATTAAGTATTACGCGCATGCTTCTTGAAATCAAATCAAATTAATATTTTTTATTTTTGGGAACTTGAAGTTTGTTTATTCTGCGAATATTATTTGAACAATGGAAAAAGGTCTAAGTGCAGCAGTAACGCCTTTGAAATTTGATTTAAGTGTTGCATATATACAGCAACACTCGATAACAATACACGTGTATGATGTACGTAATGTTAACTCCTATGCCCTCAGGGTAGGTATCTTACATTAAAAAGTATAGAAAATAAATGTATACAAATCCCTACGGGAAGGGTTTTTTTTTTATACAGAAATTCTTACGAAATAAAAAGTAAATAATAAAAAAAAAAAATCTCATCGCACAACTATTGTCACCCTTAACCTAACCATTAATCCATTCTATTGCATTTTCAATTGAATTTGCAAATAGAAAAACTAAAATCATCATCCCTTATACGTTTTACCAATATCTCTCCGGCATTGTCTTTTATTAATAAAAAAGTAAAGTACTTAATGGCAAACACGCGTTTCAGACACTGAATGTGACAATTAAATAAATAAAATATGTCCCAATTGACGATCTGATGAATCAACTGTCTTATTATTATTTTCTTTTTTGCTGTTGCCGCTGCTGCACTTCCATTAATCATAGATAATAAATAAATAAATATTGCACAAACCAAACAAACCATTATTAAAATATGAAAAAATAATATTTATGCTGCGAATACAGAAAAAAATCTAAAAATGTTTGAACCACAGGATGTCCGTTCTGAACATAAGCCGGCGTATCTAGTTATCTATCCTGGTTATGTTTTTAATGTATGTTAATAAAAGGGATAAAAATGATTAAAAACACTTTTATAAGCCGAGTGCAAACGAAAAATAAAAAAAATAAGTAAGCAATTGAGCATTGTTTAAATTAAACCAGTAGGGTGATGTTTTGATTTTTCACGTGGTGCTGGTGGTTTGGCGGCTTATTGCGTTATTGACGACATTATTTTTAATTTCTGTTAAATGCTCTTTTTTATTAAAAAAAAAAAAATACAGATTATTTTCTCACCATGCACGATAATAAAATACAAAACAAAACACCCCTAGGATGAATTATATATGAAAAGTAATAATAGGAAACAAAATTTATTTACTAATAATTCTCGCGAGCATTTTATTCATTCAATCCATACGCGATAGTTGGGTTATTTATATCTAATGAGGGATAGAATTATTATTATTTATTTTTTTGCTAAAATTTATTTATTTATTTATTAAAGATGACACAAGAGTATTACAGTTGAGTAAATGGTTTTCTAATGGTTTGTGGTTGTGGCTGGATGATGACTGCGTTTCTATTTTTTTCACAGCATTTTTTTCTCACATAGAAATTTTTTCTTATTATTTGATTTATTTATGGATATAAAAAAAAAAAAGAAAAAAGCATAACGAGATAGAGAAAATTAAGTAAACCAAAGAGAAAAACAGAAGAATAATAATGAGAAGGAAGCTTAAGTAAACAATTAACGATACACGTGGGGATGATTGTGTTGTTAATTGTTTACTTCGACATTTTATCTATTTTTTCTTTTTTTATACTTCCGCATTAGAAATCAGAAGAAAAAAAAACATTGACTAAAATCGTTAGTTAAACCTCATAACCATTTTCTTCTGGCATTATTCTCTGCATCTAATTAACTAATTAAAATTTGTTCAACTTAGATATTTGTTTTTTGTAATTATTTTTTAGTGAATAAATAAAACAATGTGAGCACTTCCTGAAATCATTTTTTTTTTTTTTTTTTGTTTTATCTTAGTTTATACAATTAATGTATAAAAATGAAAAGAAAAAGTCGTTTATCTATTTTCAGTATCAATAATTTTGTGGAGAAAAAAAAATAGAAGAAAAAACTGTACACAGCCAACACACAGCGGGTGAACTAAAGAAATGAATTTTGGAAAGAATAAAATAAAAATAAACTCATAAATAAAAGTCATTAATCATGTTCAGAAAACTGTATTATAGATTATTTTATGTATGCACCAGTTAAGATATCAATCTTAACAAGCATTTCATAAGTCAAAATCGGTATAAATTTATGGTCATCATTGGATCTTTGTTTATTGCCATTCACCACAGTAAATAATTTTTATTTTTTTCTTATTTATGTTAGTTTAGCGAAAAAATATCACCATGCGACAAAATTTTATGAAAAAATTATTTAAAAAACGACAGCTTTTATCAGCGGTTTCATTATTATTATTTGTTTTCAAGAAATATGCTTAACCTCCTGACCCTCAATCAAATTTATTTATTAACTAATGTACGAACAGGAAATCTAAATATTTTGCAGCAAAGTAAAAAATCAGAAGAAAACATTATTTATTTAATTTATTATTTAAAGAAACAAAAATATAATATGATTCGTAGAAAAATAATTTTTATTTTTTAAATAAACATACACAGAAAAAACGAGTAAATTTTTTTTTTATTAGATTATTATTTTTTATTATAAACAAAAGGAATAAAAAAAAAAAACCCAAAACAAATAAACAAATTCTTTAAGACAGAAACAAAAATAAAAAAATCTAATAATAATAATAATAATATCTGAAGGCAAGAAATGCAATAATAATAATAATAATAATAAAAGAGAAAAATTAAATAAATAAAAAAAAACAACCAGTCGCGCGCGTCCATATATTTATTGAAGAAAAAATAAAAAAAAAATTTTCGAAGGGACAATTTGGTTACCCGCTGACTTTTAACGTTTTTTCTTCTTCGATATTGCCTGGTTGTTTGTTGGTTTCTTTAAATTTTTATTACTATTATTTTTCGAATGTTTGTAAATAAAAATTAATATGAAAGGGAATCAAATATCAAATAAAGTAACAAGAAGAAGAAAAACTAAACGAAACAAATCTTTTAGTAATCAACAAACAAAAATATCATTTATTAAAAAAAAAAAATACAACAAACGATTTTTTTTTTTAATTTTACGTTGAAATTAGATTTAAGAGTTAAAAACATAAATAAAGATCCTTGGTTAGCTTAACAAGAAAATAAAATACAAATAAAAAAAAAAAACAAAACAAACAAAGCGATGTTAGATGAAATGAAGGAGCAACACAGCAATACCAGATCGGTTAGCCAAGATTAAAAAACACGAAATAAATAAATGTTTTTTCGTGATTTCCTAAGGCTTTCGAAGACCTAAACGAGTAATTTTGATTTATTGATAATTAATAAAACATAAATATAAGAAAAATGTTTTTTTTAACTGAGGCTGGTTCGCTGGCTTGTTAAACCACAGTATACGGGTGCATAGAAAACCTAACAACTTAAATAACAGTGGAGCCTCAACTGTTTGTACAGGATCATTGACTGTATGACTAGTTTGAGAACATAAAAATTTCACGGGCATTACCATTAGCCACGCATCCTGATGATTACTGTATTTTTTATTAATAAATAATAATATTATAATCATAATGAACTAAAGTTAACCAATAAATAAATAGTCAACGAGCCACGAAAAAATTCACAAGAAATATCGAAAGCAAAGATAAAAAAAAAAATATAAAATAATAAAAGCCAAAAAAGAAATAAAATTAAATAACGAATATGAGGTTGGTTTTATTTGTTTTTATCTTTTCTGCTGCTGCTGCTGCTGCTGTTGTTGTTGTTGTTGTTGTTGTTGTTGTTGTTGTTGTTGTTGTTGTTGTTGTTGTTGTTGTTGTTGTTGTTGTTGTTGTTGTTGTTGTTGGTGGTGCTTTAATATGTTCACACGAATATTTAATTAATGGATTTTTGTAAACATGATCGAACTGATAAAAACAAAAACAAAAAATCGTACCAAACGTGTGTTGTTTGTTTGTTTTCTCTCATTTTTTTTATTTCATTTTTATTTCTATTTATTTATTTGTTTTTGTTTGTTTTTGGTTGGAAAAAAAAAATAAATTTACATACACATTATTAATTAATTTTAATATTTATAGATGAACAAAATAAAAAAAAAAAAAAAAAGGCAACAGAAAAAAAAACGAGAAACAAGCCACATAACAGAAACAGAAATAACACAAATTAATAAAGATAATGAGAAATGTTAAGAAATAAATTAAAAAAAAAAAAATTATATTTTATATCAAATTTCAAGATAAATAAAATTCAAATAAAAAAAAAAAAAAAAAAAAGTTTGTGCTGCTTGGTTGGTAGACAAGAAAAAGTTTTTTTTTTATAATAAAAATTATTATTTTAATTGATTTTTGTCACTATAAAAATATAAAACCGTGAAAAATGTTAATTTATGTGGTTTTTGTTGGTGGTTTGCTCTTTGGTTGCCTGTTTTTTTTTTTTTGTTCGCATTTTATTTGTTTTTTATTTTCATTTTTAGCATGCGAAGGAGTCTAACGTAATAAATTAATTTTTTTATTCTCTCCTCTTTGCCAAATAAGAAAAAGAAAAAAAGTGGTTTTTGCATTTAAAAGAACTAAAACAAACGGAAAGAACAAAAAAAAATTTAATTAATTTTTGAAATGAAAAATAAAATATTACAAAACAAGAATTTTTTTTTTTTTTCTTTATTATTTGTAAAGAGAAACACGACGAACCCGATTGTATTTTGGGTCACCGAAATAATGATATTCAATCATCACTACATGTCAATATTAGAAGAAGAAAAAAATTAAATAAATGATTTGCTGCTTTTTTGTAGCTCTTTTTTTTTTTTTTCATTTTACCTAAATTTCAGATTTGACTTTTACCAAACAACCTTTCGGTTATAAATAATGATACAAAAAATAAATATTGAATTGGCTTGAGTAATAGACTGCATTTCAAGAGAAATTTTCTATTCAAGTCTCTAACAAGTATCTTTCTGTGAATATTCAACTTGTAAAATCATTTTGAAAGCAGTGAAGACCCTTCATTGATAATAAAAAAAAAAATATGGTTTTATTTACGTAAAAGTTCAGGATAGCCTAATAAGTAATATGAACTATGATAATAAGAGAAAAAAAAAACTAAAAATCATCGAAGCCATCTTACAATAGCGTCAGCAGTAATTCGTCTCACGAATATGATAATAAAAGCATCTACAGAAAAAAAAAGAAATAGACAAAAAATCGAAACATTAGTCACTGTCAAAACTATATGTGAACGAAATTAATAAAAAAAATTACATAACAAGAGAAACAACTTACTTGAGCCAGTTGAAAAATTATTTTGTTAATTTTTATACAAAATAAATAAACAAATAACTAAAAGTTAATTAATTTCAGTACAGAAAATTAAAAATTAAATCGATTTGAAGTAGGAAGTAAGTAATCGAAATGGTAATCAATTTTTGTAGAAATGTAAAACATTTTTATTTTTTCTTTTTAATGCTATTCCATGTACTTTGCTGTGCTTTAAAATTTATATAATTAATTAAAAAAGAAAAAGTAAATAATAGATCGTGCACTTTAGTAACAAAACAATAATAAAAAGAAAACAAACTTAACAAGAAAATAAAGATTCTAATTATAATTTCAAAGCATTTTTTTTATTTTAACAAGAAAGAAATCAATAACTGATGAAACAACAAAATAAGAAAGAAATACAAAAAAAAAAAAAACGTTTTTACATCTTAAAATAAGCGTAGGCAACATCCTCAAGTGAAGACAAAAAAAAAATTTAATTTATCAAAAATTACCATCATGAAGAGCATCTTTAAAGCGAACTTTTAAAAACAAAAATAGCGAGGTGAAATCAATCCTAAATAGTCTTTTAAAGAAAGAACCAAATGTTGGTAAATAGTTTTTTTTTTGTTCTGCTGCGAATTATAAAGCTAAAATAAAATTAAATGCAAAAACCAACTAATTATAACTACTTTAAACTGAAGAGCACAATAATAACGATGAAAAATTTAACAGGCAAATAAAAACAACAGGTGAACAACAGACAGAAATTAATAAAAATCAATGCAGATTTTTTTCCAGCAAATAATATCCAGTTAAATGATTTAAAAATATTTTCAAAGTAGGAAATGTTTTGCTGATCAGCCTGAAAACAGAACAAACATTTTTTTTTATTGAAAATATAGAAAATGATCGCGCCACCAAAAAAATTAAAAAACGGTTAAAAAGCACTGGAAGACTAAACACTTTATTTATTTTAACAAAACGAGCCATCATTAAAACCAATTTCGTCCAGAAAAGTGTTGTGAATTGAAAAAAAAAAAAAAAAAAAAAACACAAGAATAACACAGAGGAAAGAAAGAAGAAAAAACTTTGTTTCAGTATATAAAAACGCCATAACATTTTGACAGCTTGTTAACTGTTTTATTTTATTCTTTCATTTAATATTTTCTTAATACCTTTTCGAGATTTTTTTTTTCATCCACTGGTTAACGTTTTTCTTGATGTTTTTTTTAACAAAATCATCATCATCAATGTTAGTTTTTTTTTTTTCATCGTTTTCTTTTCTTTTTCTTTTCTTGTTATATTCAATTTTCTAAAGATTTTTATTATTCTTGGATTTGTTTCGTTTTTTAATATTCTTGTTAAGCAAATGATAGAAAATTGTAATAATAATCAAGAAATTTTTTTTTTTATATTATTGTTATGCTGAGGAGGATGAAATTTGTTGTTTTTTTTTTTTTAAACTGAATTCACTTGAAAGGAAAACAAAAATTCTAAAATTTTCAACGTTCATAAATTAAACACTTGAGATTTTATTTTTATAAAATGTTTGCTGTTGCTGTTGTTGATTTTGCGTTCATCAATTATACAATTTATTATCATTTTAAGATTATCAAAGCATATACACTAGAGTTAGTAGCAAGGAGATCCAAAAAAAAATTGTGGTCATGCAGTTTAAAAAAAAAAGAAGAAAAATTCAATGTCAACAGGTAAAACAATTCACCACAAATCGATTAAAAATGTTAACATAAAATATGTAATAAAAAAAACCAACCATGCAAAATGTTTTTATCAAATTTGATTTTTATTAATCCTGTTGTGAACGATTGTGACGGCGTCATACTGAGCAGCGAAATGATTTGCCTTTTTTTTTTTCTTTTTTTTTTCTGTAAATATAAATCGCGGTAAATCTTTTAAATTTATTTACAGAAAAAAAAAATATATTGTTATTGTTACTACGGCAAACATATTTAAAAGGCATAACATAATAAAAAAAAAAAAGAAAACACTAAAAAACAAATTTAATAAAAGAATTATAGGCGAAAGAAATCCATCAATGACAATCACCCTATTTGCCGACCGCTTTTTTTTATTTTTATTTTTATTATTAGTTTTTGTATTTTATTTACATTATTTGTCTTTTCCAATTAGCAATCGGTGCCGCCTCATCATCAAATATAAATTTTTTTTATATAGATTTTAGAAATAAAAATAACCAAAAAACCGCTTAAAACAGCGCACAAGTTAAAATTATTTTCAATTTGCCGATTTTATTTGTAGGAATTAAAACAACAAATTGCTGTATTTATTGATTATATGTTGTTGAGTTATTCGATTAAGCAAAAAGCAAATAAACAAAACAAAACAAAACAAAAAAAAAAAATTAAATTACTTTGCCCCATCTGTTAATTATTTAAATCAGTCGCGCCAAATACATGTTTTTTCTGTATTTATTTTTATTTTCCTATTTCTCCTTCTTTTTCATCATCATCATCATCGTTATATTATTATTATAAACAATTTATGTTCATTACAAAACATAAAATCTTTTATTAAGAATACAAAATTAATTTCTTCAATGTTGATTAAACATCATCAAAATATTGCTGAAAACACAGAAGAAAAATTGTTTTTATCTACTTGTGCGATGTGAATTAGCTGTAAGTGCTGTAACAAGGTTTAATTATATTTTGTAGAGCTAAGCAGCAACGTATAATTATTCATAATGCGTCTCTGTTCGGTGTGATTAGCAAATACCAACAAAAAAAAAAATAAAATTTATATTCAATTAAAAAATTAAAAGGGAAGCCGCTCGTGCGTACAGTTTTTATAGCGGTTATTATTTCTAAATAAACTATTTTCAATCAAATTGATTTCAATTATAACAACGTTAATGAATTCAAATAAAAATAAAAATATAATTTTTTATTAAATAAATAAACATCTCACATGTCAAACATGTGATTTAGCATAATTTATTGACCAATTTGTGTTTTGACGTGGAGGACACACTAAGTGAATAAAAAAATTGTTTTTTTTTTTTTGTTTTGTTTTATTTGTTAAAATATTTCAGGTATTTTTGATTTAGGACGACGGAAAAATGATTTAAATACTGATTATTTATTTTTATTTTTCTGTATGCCAAATATAAAACAAATTTATCACATAATAACAGTTATATCGCGATATATTTTTATACATTTATCAATTTATTTTTTTCGTGTTTTTTCTTTTTTTTTTTTTTTTTTTTTGACAGATATTAACCAATAACAAAAAAATATTTAAATTAATTGGTTAAATTATTTTGGTTTTTATACAAATTTCGTGTTGATTGAACTAGATTTAATGGAAAATTTATTGTCTCATTTCTAAATATTTAATTTATATATTTTTAATTATAATTTATGGCGCCCTGTTGGCAATATTTATATTATTATTTAAATTTAAAAAAAAAATTTCGGTGGTTTCAAGACGATAAAATTATTTTCTTTTCTCTCTATTCGTTTTTAGTTTTTCTAGCGTCTTTTCTTTATTATTTTTTTTTTTTTTGATATAAAGCAATTGAATTTTACTGATTTATTATATTTATTAACACATTTTCGCTTAATAATAATAAAATATAAATAAATTCTGCTTTTTTCTTTTATATTTTTATTTGTTTACTTAAAAAGAAAAAGAAGTTATGTGAGAGAAAATTTTGTTTAAATAAAAAAAAACAGTAAAAAAAAAAAAAACAAAATTGAAATATTATAAAAAAAACTCAATAAAAACAATGAAAATTGGTTATTAAAAAAATTATTTTAATTTTTTATTTTTATTGTTATTAGTAATTAATTATTGATAATAAAATTCACACCTTGTTCCAAATAGAAATTTTCTATTTTTCATTAGAAATTATGCAATTTTTAAAATGACGCTAAACAAATATATTTGGCCCACCCAAATAGCGTTATTTAAGCAGAAAAAAAAAATTATTTTAATATTTGACAATAGGGATCCATTAGGGCTTTTCAAATGGTAAACCATAAATAATTTTTATTATATTATTAAGAAAACAATAAAATGAAAAAAAAAAGAAAAAAAATTGATTACAAAAACCCAATACCTATAGTAAAATAAAAATAAATAAAGATGTCACACGGAAAATTAAAGAAAAAAAAAATATTTCAAAGAAATACAAAACAAAGACAAAATAATAATTTTTTTTTTTTAAATAAACATGTCAAAATATTATTGTTAACTGCCAGAGCAACATCAATTGTAGTTAATAGGTCGTTTCTGTTCAATTGGTTGAATAATTAGCCGTGACGACGATGTCACATTGCTTAAAAAATACAAAACAATGTTGAACGTTTTTCTATGTAATGGGTCATTAGACCAGACACAAAGCCTATTAGAAAAATTAAAGAAAAAAAAAAAATTATAATTTAATTTTCTTGTCATATTTATTAAGAGTTTGTTACTGCCGCTGATGCAGTTGATGTTATTATTATTTTCATGCTGCTGAGGGATAACCGTATAGAAGAATAATATTTACTTTTAAAGTAAAACATGCATATAATATGTTGAAGAAAAACAAATAAAAAAAAAAAAGGGGAAACAACAAACACAAGAAAAGGCAAAAAAAAAAAAATACAATAGACCGATGTACACAGAGCAGCAATAATAAAAATAAAAATAAAAATAATTTAACATCATACACATTGCATTACAATTATCTGAATAATGCTAATGTAAGACACTGTGGATGGCTTTCTTGGCCACACAGAAAGTCTTTACAAAAATAACGAACAAAAAAAAAAGAAAAACTGCAGGCAGGCCAGGTTAATTTTATTTATTTATTTTTGCAAAAAATTTTCTTTCTTTTTTTTATAACTGATTATCTTGTTGAATAATTTGTTTGTTCTTCTTTAGAGGTTTTACAGATTTTTAAGTGCCTTTATAGCTACAAATCACACGTAGTTAAACAAACAAGAAAAGCCACAAAAGTTTTGCAAATTATTATTTAAAACAAAAAAAAAATGTATGGAAGGCGTTTTATTGCTGGGGGCTGCCTAATTAAAAAAAAAAAATAAGTTCTCAGATTTTCATTATTTTAAAGTTGATACTAAATGATGGAGTTGATTTCGTTAAAATAAAAAAAAAAAAAACATTTATTGTACTGTCTTGTATTGTCTTGTACAAAAATCTGATTAACTGCAGACATGCATCATATAAACAAATATTTAGCCATTGCAAACGCATCACCATCAATCAAAATATAAATTTATTACAGAGAAATCGCATAGTTTAATCCAAAATTTTGGGGCGTTTATCCTCACATTAATATTTTTTTTTTCATGCATAAATCGTTTTATTATGACATGATACGAGTTTAAGCACATAAAAAAAAACGGAAATGCTTTTAAATAAAATTTAGAGAAACACCATAAAAGTGTATTAAAAAGAAAGCGAGCCTGTGCTATGTATAGTACATAAGGTGCACCAAAATAGTTAATAAAAAATAAATAAAATAAAATAATAATAAAAATACAATAAAAGTTAACAGAGAAAAAAAAAACAACAACCAAAATTCTTAAATAAACACATTAAAACCCACAAATTTGTAGAAGAAACAACAAAACAACAAAAAAAAATATAGATATTTAAAAATAACGAACTAAAACAATATTTATTTTAATAAGTTTAATACTGAACAGAAAAATAATAAAAAATCATTTTTTTAATAACAATAAAAATGCGGGAGAAAATTATAATTTTGTTTTTCTGAAATCATTTTTTTTTTTTCAATTTTAATAATTAATTATTCCACCTGCAAGAAGATCAAGTTTCAACTGGAATGTTACTCTCCAAAATTTCTGAATAAAGTTTTAAGTTCCGGTTTAAATTCTCTTATTAAATTTCATATAATGATTGGTTCATTGTTAAAAAAAACTTCCTTTTCAAACGAAAGAAAAGTATTTTCTTTTGATAAATGAACAAAATATGCATTATATTGAATATTCTGTATGCTTTACCTGTGTATTTCATATCAATTAATTTTTATGTTTTCTTTTAATAAAATTTAAACTACCTTCTGGTTTTAATTTTTATTTTGTATCAATTTTCTATAGATTTTAGTTTTTTATTTTCTTCTTTTATTATTTTATTTTAAATAAATTATTTTTAACAACAGAAATGACACATTGTAATTTTTTTTTTCCTATCCCTATCCCTATCCCAAATCCAATCCCTATCACACTGTACCATCCCAATATAACGACAAAAAAAAATCTAACAAAACAACAATCAAATTATGTAAAAATATTTATTTATTTCTTATTTAAAGAATGAAAATAAAAAAGTCGATGTTGATTTTGGTTATTTGTGTTTTTGTTTACACAAAAATGGGTCGTTTATTATGACCACCATCATGGTTTATTTTATTTTTTTTTCCCATTTTACCTATTACCGAAAATAAAGAATAGAAAAATACTTAAACAAACATCTCCATATTATATAATAATCATAAAATAATTTTTTATATTCCGTTTGGACCTAACTAGTCCGGACCACCGTCAAGTCACTTTACATTTTTCTAAACGTGTTTAAGTTAAGTTGATTTTTATATATTCCTTTCTATTGTTAAATCAAGAAAAAAAATATCCAAAAACCTTTAAAAAAAGAAAAGATTTCTGTCCTTTCTCCAAAAAAAAAAAAAAAAAAAAATCTTACGCACTAAGAAAACAATGACAAATGCAAAAGATAAGAAAATTTAATATTTATGTAAGAAACAATACACAAGAAAAAAAAAGGCACAAGATGAGAATCTGGATATACCAATAAAGGGGCACAAAAGAATAACAAATCTTGTATTGTTTTTTTTTTATTATATAAATCCTGTTGTGGGTTCATCAGGCAATTTAGAGGTTCTAAAATATTTTCAGGATTATGTTGTTGTTTATTTGTATTTTCAAGTAACCATATCTAATTTACTCGATGATTTTTTTTATCCTTGATTCGATGCTAGGATATTTATCTTTAATTTTGTTCAATGACTATGTAAGTTCTTTATTTGTTTTTTTTTTTTGTGGTTTCACAAAATAATAAAATTTAAGGACGTTATCAGATTAGAGAGAAGGAAAAGAAAGAAAAGATGGAAATTATTATAATCTAATAAAAATAAACAATTTGGTCAGTGATAAAATCTCAGAATATAAATATTTTCACTTGACAAAGATGTAACTTTTTTGCTTATTAAATTAATCTGCCTTCACAAATAGTTTAACCAATTTTCTAAACCATTTTGATAGTGACATTACGTGACATAATTTTTAATAAAAATTTTAGTAAAAAATTTGCGATAACTTTTATGTTTAAATAAAATTTTAACGCTTCAGATAATAGCTTAGCCAAGCCATAACGGTTATATGATTGATAACCGATGACATAACTTACAATGTAGCGTTTAGAAATTTAATGAAAGAA
Source organism: Ptychoptera albimana (assembly GCA_961205885.1). Taxonomy (NCBI): domain Eukaryota; kingdom Metazoa; phylum Arthropoda; class Insecta; order Diptera; family Ptychopteridae; genus Ptychoptera; species Ptychoptera albimana. The sequence goes on along the minus strand of OY540801.1, from coordinate 9,662,993 downwards.
AGAAAGAAAAACTGAAAATAAATAAAAACATCAATCAATACATCAAACCAAACTTTTAAATTCAAATTAATTTTTATGTATAAAAAGGTATCAACAAAAATCGAAATAAAACTGTTAAAATCCAAGATTAAAATATTTTTTTTTTTTAAACCATACATAAAATGTAAAAACTTTTGTTGAATTTGTTAAGGCATAAGAAAAAAACAATAAAACGCATATTATCCCCATTATCGACAACATAATAATGTAATTTATCAATGGAATTAAATTTTTTTTTTTTTTGTTCTTTAACGATTGATGACCATCAATTTAGATGTGATAAAATTCATATTGTGCTTTGGAATTTCTTTTTTATTTATTTATATATTTTTTTTTGCTTGTTTTCATAAATTTTATCGAGTCGTCCATTCGTCAGATGCCAAAAGCAAATATTTTATAGAAAAACTTAAGCTCTGGTAACAAAATACAGCCAAACAAGGAAAAACAAAGTTAAATATTTGAAGTTAATCATTGTGATTGGGAAAATTTTTGACAAACTGAACACACACGATATATCTTCTTTCGGTTTTTTCTTTTTTTTTAATTTTTTTTTAACTCTACAATGATTCACGTTACGTTTTTGTTGATTTTATTGAATGGAATTTATACATGTTTTTTTTTTTTTTTCTTTTATTGCATTGCTTCCAAAAAATATACTAAACCAATGCATCTTTCTGCTGTTTTATTTTTTTGTAAAATATATTCGAATAAAAAAAAAAAAAAATTCCAACCCAAAGTTGACAGCAATATAAGTCGTTGCGCGTGATGCACGATACCACACAGCATAAATAAAATAAAATCAACAAGCCTTAGCACATCTTTTGTCGTTGTTCTTGAAATCATATAAAATCAAATTGTCGTAACACTAAACGTTTCAATCAATCACAAAATACGCGTTTAGTATGTTTTTGGTTTTTTTTTTATTTTCTGTTATGCTTTTAGCTTTTTGATAAACGAAATAAGAAATTTTATTTTTCTTAAGGAAAAACAAACGTAAAACTATGTAGAAAAATGTGTTTGTTAAGAATTTATAATAAATTGTTGACGGTGTGTAGTAAAAACAGAGTACACAAATAAGAATAAGACAAATCGTTGCCGTTGTTATACATATGTAGGTACCTAATGTGTATACGAATGCTGCGACATCTTAATAAACACAGTGTTTTGCTGTTTTGTAATTCGTTTTTATTTTTATTTTTTTACATTACAATTGAGATAATAAACGTGCAAAATGACAACATCAATCTGTTTCTTTGTTTGCTCTCTTTTTAAGTATTTTTCACCATAAAAACCTTGTTCTGTTGTTTGTTTTCACTATAGAAAATTCATTCTTTTATAATGCAAATAGACGCAAAAAAAAAGAAAAAAAGAAAAATATTTTTTTTCTATTGGGCGCGCACGTGAACAATGCTGAAATTACATCAATAAATTATTTTTATTATTTTTCACCGAACGAAACAATTTGCCCATGAATTGGGTGTTGTGACAGATTTATTTTTTGCTTTTTTTTATTATTTAATTCTTTATACACCGAAATAAATAATTTAATCTTTTAAATGAAAAAAAGAAAAAAAATGAGCAGGGCGTCACAGTTGAATGCACTTTTCCATTTGACAGCAAAAAAAAAAAAAATCTAAAAGCAAATGATGACGTTATTTGTTTAACTCTTTTACTTTTTTAGTGTCATGTAAGTGTTTTTATCTTTACTATTTTCCATCAATAAACAATCTGCATGTGCTTTTGTATAGTTTTTCAAAATTTGAATAAGGTAAATAAAGGGTGGAAAAAACCGAGATCTATAAAATGTGATAAACATTTTTTTTTATCATCTGGTAAATCCTAGACAGCAACCGTATCAGCCCATTTTTTAGTTTAAAAAATAATATTATTAGATTTTTTTTTATGTTATTTTGTTTCTGGTTCCTTCCCAACATTTTTGTATCTATATTTTGCCTTAAAAACGATTCAGTTCATGCTGTGAAAAGGATGTTTTAGCTACAGGAAAATAAATAAAAAAAATAATAATAACTTTGTACACACAGAAATAATATTATTTTTGTATTAATACCAGCATACCTATTAAATTCATGTGTTTTGTACGTGTCAGAGTAATTTATGATGCATCGGGTTGTAAAGTAAACAAAGTAAATAAAAATAAAAACATAGTGCATTATATTTAAAGCAAAGGATATGATCAAATAAGCAAACCAGCACACACCAATATCAATAATACAAATTTGTAACAATATAGGAAAAAAATGTTTTATGTTCCTGACATACAGAACACACACGAACACACATTTCTTCATTTATTTTCATCACAATTGAATACAGAATTTATTTACTTTCACGCTATTATTGGTTGTTTTTATTACGCAGAGGATTTTAGTTTTTTTCATACTACAAAATTGAAATAAATAATTTTCCTCGCTAATAAAATACAGCGAAATAAGAAGAGACGTTTTTTTTTTTTAATAAAGGATGCCTGCAGTGTAAACAACACATCCTTTTGCGCAAACATGATGCATTCGTTCGGCCGGTTTTTATGCTTTATTGAATAAATGAATTATTGTTTTGCCACAACTACTTCATTATTAAAATTTTATTGCAGTAAAAAAAAAAAATAAATAAATACGAATGAGTTAATGTTAGTCAAACACCCAATTATCCATACATGCTGGGATGCGATAATTATTATTATTATTCATCTGCTTTATATAATTACATTTATCAAGTTATTTTCTTCTTTTTTTTTTCAAGTAATATAAATTTAATTTTAAGAAGCAAAACTAACAAAAAATCAAAAATTAATTATTCAAAAAATGAAGAGGACGAAGAAAAGATGATGTTTTGCTTATTTATTATTAAATTAAATTGTTGTTGCTGCTGTTGATTGTCTTAATTACATTATTTATTATAATAATGAAATAGTTTATTAAATATTTCACATATGCAAGTATATACACGTGTGAGAAAACAAAAAACACAAAAACATTTCATTCCCAATTAATAAAATTTTAAGTATTATTATGGAAGAGGCAATAATTCACTTGATCAGTATGTATGGTAAAATTACCATTTAAATTCCTCTTATTAATATTATTATTATTATTATTATTATTATTATTATTGTTTAACTTTAACAGCATGTAAAAATTAAAGACGAGGAACAGACTCAATTTGCTGTGACTGTTGTTTTAAACATACATTCAGATTGTACTTATGGGATTTCCTTCTCCGGTCTTATTACATACATTGTACACCCATACACACTGTACATATAGTTATTAAGCGAGTTTAAATAATTTCTAAAATTATAGTAAAGTGTTTTCTATCATTGAAAGATTGCACCATGGGCATAATCTTTAACTAATTGAAAGAAAAACATTTATAAAGAAAAAAAAAACCACGAAAATTACAGTGTGTAAACGAATAAAAATTGAAAATAAATCTTTTCATAAATTACGTCCAAGAAAAATTTAGTAATTTTATAACATAAAACAGAAATTAATTTAATAATTGTGATTTGGTTGTTTCTTCTCATGAAACGCAAAGTAATTGCCACGTCATTTCCTTTTTCAAATCAATAAAGATATAATAAAAAAAAAACCAAATACTCACAACAATCATCAATTTATTTAGAAAAGGTTTTTTTTTCTCCTATCCTTTCTGTTTTCTGTTTTCTGTTTTCTCTTTTATTAATTTCATTTATTTTCACTTTTATTGTTGCCATAAAAATAAAGCCAAAACACTCAAAAGAAAAAAATCCTCAACACATTTGTCTTATCGAGAGCCAAAAATCTGTCGCATATATACATATCCCCCCCGACTCTAGTTAGCTTAAACTTTTCTTATTATCATCTACACAACCGAATACAAATATACACGATGGCAAAAGCAGTTGTTATCCCACCCACGTCGATCGCGTGTTGTTTGACATTAAGAAAACAACAACTTGGCGAATGATGCACATAATAAAAATCTCTCAAGCAAAAAACTAAGGAAAAATATTATTCCGTATTTATCTAAATCTTATAAAAAGAAAAAAAAAAGCGACGAGCAAACACAATATTATAAATGAACGAATGAATTCAACGCCACATCCTTTTAACCTTTCTCCTTCATCAATGCTATCTCGGTAGGTTTTTTTTTTTAAACAGTTGGAACCATACGGTTATGTATACGATTTTTCCAGCCCATAACAAACACACAATTCACAAATCAGATAATCTGGCATTTTTTTTCTCTTTTTGTAATTTTTGGCGACACTTTTAACAAACAAAAAAATTTAAAATACAAAGTACAATGTACAAAAAAAAGACACCAAACAGATAGTTAATCTTAAGTCAGTTATTATAATTCTTATTAAGAAGGCGAAAATATATAATTTAAGAAAACATAATAGACAGACAAAATTGCAGCAAAAGCACCATAAATCACTCAGCAGTAAACATATTTTGTCATTTTTATTTTTTTTTTTTTTTTTTTGCTGCTTTAAATATTTTTTCTCTACACTCTGTTCTTGACATTTAAATTTACTCAAAATTATTAAGCATGATTTGGTAATGGGTGTGCATAAAAGTAAATCGACCATATATGACACAACAGAGCAATAAAGACAACAAAAAAAAAACTATTTAAGGATAAAAACGGAATAATATTAAAGAAAATTTACCGATTTGCTTGCATACAAATCTGTTTTTAAAGTGAGAAAATGATTTAAGAATATTCGTACGGGTGGAAAAGACGAAAAAAAAATATGTCTGCTTCATGTCGGATGTTTGTTTGTTTTATACGTGTTTTTAAATATTGATCTAATTTGAATGGCATATTCATTTCCGTAGCCAAAAAAAAATAGGAAAAAAAACAGCACACGTTATGCACTACTAGGGATTATAGGATAAAACAATTTTTGTCTGGTTTAGACAAAGAATAAAATGTGTTTTAAAAAGTCACACACACGATCCTAATTACTAAACCATAATAAGGGTGCAATGTTATCGATTTTCTTACATAACTGAATTACCCTACATAATCATTGTCATTTCTTTTTTTTTTTCTTCTTCTTCTTAAGTATGAAATATTTATTCCCATTTATATATGACTCATATGTGGGCAATTAAAGCACAAATATAAAGAATAAATAATAATAATAATTATATAAATAATATAAAACGTTCAATATATAAATTAAATTAATTATTTTATTTATAGGCGCCATTTAACATTAATTACTCAATTGAAAAGGAAACGAATTAATTTTTTTTTCATTTATTAATTATAATAAATAAATAGAGTGAAGTTGATTAATATTTTTTGAAGAAAAACAAAACCATTACCGATTGTGGCTTCTTTTTTTTTTTTTTTTTTTTAATTATTATTAATTAATATTTTTATTTTATATAAAAATTAAATTAATTTATACTATGGCGATACACATTTATTATATAATCACGCATTGTAATTCCGTCTAATAATTTTATATATAAGAATAACCTTATAACCCGAATTAATACATATTTTATCATAGTGTTAACCTCAATACCTTTAAAAATGCGATAATAAAACCGCAAACTAATAAAATCGACACCATTAAAATAAAATTTATGACCAATAAACACTTTTGTTACAGATTTATCTAAAATACACGATCGTTTCTCAATTAATTAATTTATTATTGATTAACAAAAGCTGCTTTATGTATTTTCAAATTTAAATAATCAAGTTGATTGAACAAGGAAAAATGTGATTTTTGTCACACAAAAAGCTATTAAAACCAGATCATTAAATGAACATTAGTGAGCAATAGAGTAATTTTTTTTTTGTTTTATCTACTGTGCGTGATTGTTGTTAGCCTTTCTATTAATTACAACATTGGCATTTTTATGTATACCAATCTCCAATCTAAAAATCTCCTTCAGTATTATTCAGTTAATATTCATTAATATACATTAAAAAGAGAAAAGCAAATAGTTTTGCTCTTAAATAAATTACCCGCAGCTAGCTATTAAAAGTAATAAACTTCAAAATATATCTATTCTGGTTTTTATTATATCCAAAAAAAAAATACAAAAAAAAAAAAATAATAATAAAAATAAAAATTTAATAATAAACAGAAAATATTTAAACATTTCACGATAATATTCCGTTTGGCATGGTGTGAATATTATTGTAATACGATATCATTTCCACAGATCATCGAAAAAACATTTCTCTCTTTATCTATATTCAGTTTTTATTATTTTTTAAACAATTTATTCTTTTTTCATTTTATTTTATTTTATTTAATGAAATAAAATTTATCGCATGGCCACGACCACCCTATTTCATAATTTTCGAAACAATTTTCTTTTATTCTTTCTTTTTAAATTATTATTTTTTTATTTTTTTTTTTTTTTGTATTTTAATTGCGCTAAATAAAAACGATATTTAATGGGTTTTTGCTCCTCATTTTTCTGAATTGTGGTATTTACTTGTTTTTATATTTTAATATTTGTTTAACATTAAATGATTTTAAATAGAAAATGATTATGACACTACTAAAGCACATTTTTGGTTTTCTTTCGAAAAATGATTTTTTATTGTTGATAAAATTTCACAACCAAGCATCAAGCTGCAAGTTCGTGTGTTCACGGGGCAGTTGTTTATAGTTTTGTCGTTTTAAAATATATATTTTTTTTTCCAGTTATCTTGTCGCCCATCTTCAATTGTTTATAGCTCCCGCATTATGTGGATTATGTTATACCGATTGTATGCACGTTGTTTGTCTTTTATGTTTTTCAAAAACCAAACAAGAAAAACGTGAAAAGAAAATAAAGAAAAAATAAATTTAAAACAAAAGAGCGCATAAAGCACAATACATGTGGTTTTTTGTTTGGTATCAATGATTCTACCATGTACCATTCAGATGCTGCTGCTATTATTTTACAACGTTAAAATAATTTTTATTTATTTTATTTTATTTTTGTTTGCTTCTTCTGACCTTCCCAATGTTTTGCACGGTTAAAAATTAATGGAAGAAAAACTGAATAAACGTAAAACATGTATACTACCGTTGATAAACCAAAAGACTGCTTTGATCATAATGATGTTAAGGCGCATTACGACAAAGGAACACAAAGTTTTTTGTTTATTAAATTGAAAGCATAAACAAAGCATAAAAAGACTAAAAAAAAAATTAACCAAATTATTATTAAAAACAAAAAAAAAAAAAAGTGAAACATTTGACCCTTCATCTATCGTTTCAAGTGTCACATATATTTTGTAAATAATAATAATTACAATTTGTCTTGTTTACATCTAATTACTTTGTTATAAAGTGTAAAATCTCCTAAACAATATATAAATTAAAGTCAAACACTTGAAAGTGCATATGTGTGCTGTAAAATAATTACAAAATGCGGTGGCGACAAATATTTAAAACAGAACCACGTTACGGTAGCACCAAATGTACAATATTTAAGGCGACAAACAAGAAGAATAAAAATCTGCATATAAATACGTACGTTAAGTAAAATATATGAACATGAACATATCGTTAGACAAATTAAAATTGGATTGTGTACAGTGATAATGCTCTATAATGTCATAATTTAAACCGTAAGCATTTGTGTCTCATGTCATCATTATCTATTTTTGCATAAAGATTTACAAGATTTTGAATCCGCCCATCTATTTAGCTGCATATGTATTACAGAAAAAATTATGCAAAGTTGGAATTTAGAAGAATGAAATAGTTCGGTCTATTATACACATTTCTAATATAGATAAAAATAATTATTTTTATTTATAATAATTGCTGAACATAGAAATACTTAAGAAACATGAAATCAACGATATTAATGATAATATTCAATGTAGAAAAAAAAATCATTTTTGTCTGTTATAAAACATTAAATATTTATGTATGGCGAAAAAAAAAATAAAAAAATAAATAGCAAAACCCATTTACAAGTCAACCAAGCAAATCGAAATAAATAAATAAACCATTAAAAGAAAATGCGTAGTGTGGTGTCATTAATTTTAACTGAGAGAGAAAAAAAATTATAAATAAAAATACAAAACAAGCTGGTCACAGACGTACATAATGATCCTGAAACCATTTGGCGTCATATTAACGAGATGATATTAAATAGAAGAGAAAAAAAAATCATCAGCGCAATAGCAGCACAACAACAGCAGCAGCAAAAATAAAATCTAAATCAAAAAAACATTAAAATGTCACATTAATTCCCTTTTTAAATTTGCAAAAAAAAAAGAATGACAAGAAAAATCGCTTGCATAGAAAAATCAATAAACGTAAAAAATATCACAGTTAATAAACGTAAAATATAATGGACAAGTACTAACAAGGACGAAAACCGCCCCTCGATCTATCAACATAATCATTATCATTATTATTATTGAAAATCGAAATCGTGTTTAGTACCAAATCGTGTTCTGTAAAACAAAAAACGTTTAAAGATGTGATGCGATATGAATAAAGTTTAAACAACCAAAAAAAAAAAAAAAACAAATCACGAAAATAAGCTTTAAAAAAAAAAAAAAAAAAACAATAAAAGAGGCGAACACATTACATTAACTAGACAATGGAGTCGTAACAAGGTGAAGACGTAAATTTATAAAACGACGAAGAAACGAAAAAAATTATTTAAACTGCCAAAAGTGCTTTACAGCAAGAAAATATAAAAACGATTTTTATAAATTTAAGCCAGACAACGTAGTATTCGTATTCGTATAAACAGCAGCCAGAAGCTAAACGATGTACCGAAAATAAATGAAGAAAAAATAAAAAGGAGAAATCTCTAAAACAAACACGACGTGGCCAACCGTCGCTATTTCCTTCATTTTTATTATTATTATTATTATTATTATTACTTTTACTGCAATATAATTTTCTTGTAATTTAAGGTTGTTTTTTTCATCATTCCTTTAAAAGAAATTAAAAATAATAAAATAAAAGAAAAACCAATGAGATTTGTAAATTTGCGGTGGAGTTTTTATTTTATTTTAATTCAAGAACAAGAAACACAAGCCAAACAACAAAAAGTTTTTTTTTTATTCTTTAGTTAATTTCGTGGAATATATGCTTTTTACGGTTTAATATTTAGAGACTGACTTTAGAATGTTTGTACAAAATTTATGAAGGGAATATAAAAACAGCAACAGGATTGAGCAACAGGATTGTGCAACAAGTCAAGACAAGTCAAGACTAGTCACAAAAATAAACAATCCAGATAATTTATTGAAGAAACAAACTAATAAAGCTTTATTTATTTAAAATTTATCTATATGTATTCAATACAAACCAACAGGTAAATAATAAAAAGAAAAAGTAAAACCACCTTTGCAATTTTTTAGAAGTTTTTATTGTTATTATCTATAACTTATATAGAATAAAAAAAAAAAAAGAAAAAAAAAACGCTAAAGCCCCTTGCAGGCATAAACACATTTTTACCATAGAAATTATAAAATCAATCCGATAAAAACATTAAATTAAATTTAATTTAAAAAAAAAAAAACTAGAAAATTATTTATGAGAGAAATAAATAAATAAAAAAAAAAACTGTACTTTCTAGCATTTAACAACAGAAAAAGTTAATTAAACGTACGGCTATTTATACAAAAAATAAAATTAAAATTAAAAACAATAAACCAGCAGTAAATATATCAATAACACGGACGTCGACCAACGAAAATTACTGAAATCACATTAAATTTTTTTTTTTTTTTTTTATACAAAGCAGTAAAAAAAAAAAAATTATTTTAATTAATTAATTGAAAAAAATAAATTCTTTTTTTATTTTATGTAAATTGAAAAAAAACAGTCACAACATGCAGCAGCAGCAGCAGCAGCAATAAATTGCGTGGCGCGTTGTATTATGCTAAACAACAGCTTGCTTTGCTTTGCCTTTTTTTTTCGTTTTTCTTTTATATAATAATGCGTGGATTTGCAGAGCAATTCAGAAAATTTTCCATTACCAATTATCGAGAATTGGTATAGCAATAATTAGTTTTGCATATGAGCAAGTAATAACTATAATAAGAGTCATTAAAAAAAAAAAAAAAGAAAAGAAAGAAAAAATTTATAAAACTTTTATCCGATTAAAATCTTGTTTTATTTTTCTTCTCTTAATCATTTAATGATAGCAACAAAAAACAACAACACCATCCACCACAAACAATAATAATATGAACAACTTTGTTGTTTATGTCAATTAAGTAAGATTAAAATTATAAACGAAGAAGTAGCAACAGTAACAACAGCAGCATCAGAGCAACAATAATAATAATAATAACAACAAGCGTAGCTACCGGAATTACACAACAACAGCAATAATAACAAAATAAAAAAAAAGCTGTTAAAAAAAGGTAAAAATAAATAAATTCAGATTTAGAGGTAAAAAAAAAAAAAAAAAACAGCAGCAAAACAAAACAAAAAAAAAAGAAATAAAAACATGAAAAATGTAAAAATTATACAAAAAAATTGATTGAAAAAATAATCGAAAATTATTAAATTTTCTGTTTTATATTTATGTAAAAATTAGCGATATTATATTGTCTTGAGAGAGAAATATTGAATAATTTTAATATTTTAATCCAGCTTATTGCACAGTAGCAAAATATTATTAAAGTAGGTGGTTTAAAGTAGTAGAGTTTCACAAGTTTATAGATATTTTCCATAGAATTCTGAACCCTAGGTAGATAGATTATTATTTTTTTTTTTTTTCTGCAAACTTTACAGACATAATTTAATATCACTTCAATGTTGTTTTTAGTACATTGGCTTAATAAAATCATTAAAAAAAGAACTCGTTATAATAAAAATCATTATAAATAAAACTTTTCCACAATTATCGTGTATTTTGAAATTCAATCACTTCATTCTGTGTACTTCAAAAATTCTTCAACAACAAAAATTATATAAAGGAGCCAGAGCAGAGAAGAAATAAATGAAAAATTAATAAACACTTTTTAAATCATCGATAATCGTCAATTAGCAAGGTAATCATAACAACAACAGCAACAGCAGCATCAACAGCAGCAGTTACATCATAAAACAAACAATAAAAGAAGAAAAAAAAGCATAATTTCTTTAAATATAATTAAGTTCAGTTAAGCCGATAAAATTATAAACAAAAAGCAAAAAGAATTTTTTTTTTAATTTTTTTTATTTTATTTCCATCTTGTTAATAATAATTTACTAGAATAACAACAAAAATTAAATTCGAAATAATAATAATAAAAAATTATTAAAAAAAAAAAAAAGAAACAAATTAATAATAATAATAATAATAATGAAAAAGGCGTAAGTGCGTTGCGCGTTGGTTTTTTATTTTGTGTTGTCTCTATTTATCGCGTTTATAATCGGACAATAAAACATAAAAAACAAGATTATTAATTTAATTTAATATAATTATAGACGACTTTATATAGTTTAGAAAAAATTATTATTATTATTATTATTATTACCTATTTTTTTCTTCTTTTTTTTTTTTTCATTTGCTTACCACTAGAAAACGCACAGAAAACAAAACTAGACAACCATAAGTAGTAGTAGTAGCAGCGGAGCAGCAGACATGTTTTGTTTGCTTGGAACCAATTTAATATAATAAATAAAATTAAATTAAAATAAATTTCTTGTCGTAATCGTTTTATTTATTTTCGCTTTTTTTTTTTTTTTATTTAATATAATTAAATTGAATTAAAATTCATTATTTAAAATAACGAAAATAGGTAGCAGCAATAAAATCCATAATAATAATATTATTATTATTATTATTACTAATAATAATTATAATAATAAGAAGTTAAACAAGTAATAATAAAACAGCTTTTTGCCACTGAAAAATAAAAATATTTTTAACGCGTTGTTGTTGTTGTTATTAATATAAACTGGGAGAGCCGGAACTGTTGTTAAATTTAATTTTTTTTTTAATTGAAATAATTGAACACGGTGTTTATGCACGAATATTATTATTAATAATATTATTACGAATATTCCAAAGTGCATTAAATCCAAAGTTTGATAATTTGAATACTTCTTCCCATCATTAACTCTTCAATTCGTTGAATAATTAAATTTTTCTTCTACCGATTTTAAATTTTTTTTTTTTTTTTTACATTAAAATCATCTTGTTAGCACGAAAGAACTATAAAGATCCACGACTTGATATTTTTCACCAACAAAAGCAACAATGTAAAAAAACACAGAGAAAAAATGTTCAGCTATGGAATTATTGAAGCAAAACAAACGGAGGCGACATTAAATAAGTTAAAAGAAAAAAAAAACGCAACAACAGCAGCACAACAAAGGAGAATTAAGGAGGAGAAGAAAAAACAAAACGCGAAAAATAATAAAACGTTTAACGTTTCTCAACTAATTAGATAAATTTTTTCAGCAATAGTTTTTGTTAAATACAAAAAATCCGATAAAATATACGTCGAATGCAAAAAAGAAAAAAGGTTTCACATCAACAGCTACAACAATAAAGCAGCAAATCCAACAGCGAAAAAAAAAAAAACTAAATAATTCTTGGTGTGAATTTAAATAAAAATAAAATAAAAAAAACGGCGAAAAAAATTTATTAATTAAAAACAAGAGCGACTAAAAAAAAAAAATAAAAAGAAAGGATAATGAAAATCGTGACTTACTGAACTGTAAAGTTTTGTTTTTAATTTTATACATAACGCGCTTTTTACACGATTCGTGTATTTAAGTTTTATTTATAAGACAAAGTTAATGAGCTTTAATGGTGGAGCAAAAAATAAAAAAAAATTAAATTAAAAATTCAAATCAAATTGATTTATGGTCAATTTAGTAGAGAAAAGAAAAAACACATTTCTTATATAAATTTTATTTCTTTGAATTCATAGAATGAATTTATGTTTGTTAGTTTCTTGTGTTGCTTCTGTTTCCTGTTGTTTGTTACAATTATTATCGGATGCTAGGTAATCTTATTTCATTTTCAATTTTCAATAGTTTTTGCTCCTTTTTATTTTGTAAAACCAATATCAATCAATAACCACAAAAGACTCTTTAAAAAAAACATAACGTGATAGTTCACCTTAATTTTTTTTTAATCAATAATCTTCTCTTTTTTTTACCTCTGTTACCTTTAGGTTTTTATTTTATTTTAATTCACTTGTTGATTGAATTTCTGTTTTTATTTTTATTTTATTTCTGATTGTTTTTTCAATTTTATTTTATGTTAACGTACATTTTTCTGTTTTTGTTTTGGGTAATGCAATAAAATAAGGTAAATAATAATAATAATAATAATATTAATATTATTATCATAATCAAAGAAATAAATAAAACAAAAGAAAGTTACAACCACGATTTTCAATTTAAATTAAAATAATCGTGATCGATTGTGTTTTTTCTTGTAATTTTTTTTTACTTAGTTACATCTTCTGGTTTATAAATCATAAACAATAACGCAACCAACTAACTACTACTATAGAAAACTATAAAATATTTTAATAAATTAAAAAATCATTTGAAAAATTATATTAAAAAAAAAATAAATAAAATAATAATAATAATAATTAATCATTATCGTCAACCAATTCCATAGTTATCTAATAAATATATTTTATCTAGAGCAAAATATAGTAAACAAATAAAAAACATCAGACTAATACACGTCATAATATAGCAAAAAAAAAAATAAAAAACATTTATCAATAGATAAGAAATGCAGTTAAGATTCGTTGTCACATCAAACGATCTTTACTGTAATCAATTTATCAAAATATTGACATTTTTATTTATTTTATTTTTTTACATTTTATTCAGAAGAATAAGTCAGTATCTGTAGTCGCCAATAATACGCGATTATTAATTCGCCTATATGCGAAAAATAAATCAACGCATAAAAACAATTTTTTTTTATTTCATAGTAAACAATTCTAAATTATTATTATTTAAGTCAATTTTAAATGAAAAATAAATTAATCAAACACAAAAATTATGAAATATGATTTTTTGTGTGTAGGTTTTTAATTTTTTTTTTTTTTTTTTTCTTATTTCGACAAACAACTTGATTTAAATATTTTTATTAATTATAAAATAAATTAAAGAGGTTTTAAGTATTAAATAAAAGAAGAAGAAAAAAACTTAATAAGATGACCTTAATTATGATCTTTAATAAAAACAATAAAAATAATAAAAATAACCGAGAAAAGTCTATTAAAAAATAATTATTTTTGTACAAATACAAATATGAAATTTAATTTTTTTTATTTTTAATGAAAATAAATCTAAAAATCATGAAATAAATTTATGACTACTTTACACTACTTTACGCTACAATAATTGTCACTTAGAGATTGTCATGTATTATAGAAATTTATTACTCTAATTTTTTTTTTTTTTTTTTTAATTAAATCTAATAAATGAATGTATGTACTTACTATGGCATCATAGATACTTAAAAACATTTAATAAAATTATTACCAGCAATAAATTTTTGATTTATAATTTTATAATCTAATCAAATAGAAAAAAGCAAATAAGAATTTTTATATACTTGGTTAAATACACAGAAAAATGTCATAAATTAATCATAAATAAAAATAAAAATAATAATAATAAATAAAAAGATATAAATTAATAAAAAAAAAAAAAAAAAAATTTAGGAAGAAGATAACCAACAACAATGAAATATAAATATCAATTTCAAGTAATAATAATAATTACTGTATTGGCACATATGACTATAGGGCCGTGCTACTGTGTTTTAAAGATAAACATAAAATTGTGATAAACTTTATCTAAGTATGTACGCAAACTGGCATTGATTTAAAACCAATCAACGTTTAATAAGGAATAAAAATTACGACAAATTGCGAATCTAGATTTATCAACTTTTTCATGATTAATTAACTAACTAACTAACTAACTATATTCCTTTCCAGATTGATTTATTTTTAATTAATTTTCTATAAGAGTCGCTAAACTTTTAAAGAAAAAAATAAAAAAAAATAAAAATGTTTTTCTTTCGCCATAAAAATTCCCCACAATATTGATTAATTTTCTTCCATTAAATAGTAGAAACAACAACAACAAACAAACAAACAAAAATCCAATCTAAAAACAAAACAAAAAACAGAAAATAAATTAAAAAATTCCACAGGAAAAGATAACCTTTCTTTACAAAAAAAAAAAAAAACTGACGATACTACACAATCACTAAATAATAAGTAATGTTAAATAAAGTAATGTACAACAATCACCAAAAAAAAAAAGAAATTTATAATAATAATAATAATAAATTTACTTAACACTGTGGCTTAACTATATTATCAAAATACAATGCTTTGTTCATCCATTAATCCATAAATGACAAAATATTGTCAATTTATGATGAAGAAAAATGAAGAAGAAGAAGAGACTTAAAATCTTTTTTTTTTCTTTTTTTCCAATAATAAATAAATAAACAAATAGAAAAATCAATTTAAAAAAATTTACTTAAAAAAAAAAAAATAAAACGAATTTTTCTTCTTTTTCTTCTATTTTTTTTCAACTTAAAGTTGTCACAAAAATATAATTGATTATGATTATTATTTTATTTTATTTTTTCTACTCTCTATCACCACTTAATATAAGCTATATTTATATTTTAACGTTTCTTATCTCTCTGCGTTTAATATTTAATAAATTTATTGTATCTATCTCTGGCTAAAAAAAAAAAAAAAAAATATATTTCTTGTTTGTCTTGTTTACACAGAAACAGTGTGAGATATTTGATTAGGTTATATTGAACAGAAAAAAAAAATGTTTAACGTCAATACAAGGAAAAATTAAAATTATGATTAGGAAAAAAAAAAAAAAATGCAAGCAAGTAACAAACAAATAACACGTTGTACAACAAGAAGACTGACAAACAGCCACTTGAAACGTACAAAAAAAAAAAAAAAAGATTTAATACTCAATATACGAAATGAATTTAATGAGGTAAAGGAAATTTATATATTTAAAAATAAAAAATTATCCAAAAATAATAATAATAATAATAACAACGATATTTCATTGATTTATAAATTTTCATCACGTAGTAAATACATTATTTGTATAACAACAACAACAACAGCACAAATTATTATTAAGTTATTATCGCTCAATAGTACTTAAAACTGTTTAACCCGCACCCTCTTCAATAATTTCTTTTTTATTCTCAAGAAAATAAATTTAAACTGAAAAACAAATAAATAATTTATTTATTTTTTTTTTTCAAGTCAAAAGTCATCAAAAGAAGAAATTACGAAAAAAAAAAAAAAATTTTTATAAAGGGAAAATAGACATAAACTTTATATGCAAAGGATGCGCGCGCGACTTATTTATTTATTTTTTTCGTTTCATAAATGCATAAACCATAAATTGAATGCATCTTGAAAATAATAATAATAATAATAATAATAAAAATAACAATAAATATGGTGGTTTTAAGAGATGTTTTTTCCCAAAGAAAAAAAAAAATATTCATATAGTGCAGTCGATCATAAATATTTCGACAAAAATCATAAAAGTTTTCTATTTATTTACATTTTTTTTTATTTTTTTTTTTTAAACCAATAAAACAGCCAAAGCTTAAGCTAAAATTATTTATTTATTTAAATAAATAGAATGAGGACGACGAAGGACATGTATCCGTGTTCTTGTAACTATCAACAAGTTTTACTTAAACTTTGTTTTACAGACAAAATATACATTTAATGGGTAAAGGTTTTATGTAAAGTAGAGGAGAGTCAAGTAATTTTCATGTCATAACAATTTACATTACTTGGCGACGGGGTTAATACACAAAAAGAAAAATCCTTTTTTTTCTCTGCTCCTCTACTTTTCGATTTTTATTGCACCACAATAAATCATAAAGTTTTCTCGACCTTAAGCAACCTAATCACATCCAGCAAAAGTAAACGTAACGACGTCATCGTAAAATAGATAATAAAGGAAAAATATTTTATATTTTTAAATAAGTCAATGTCAACTTTAGAGTTTAAGCCTTAAAAAATAAAAAAAAAAATTTAAACAAATAACTGGACAAAATAGTGTCCCTTTTCCTTAAAAAAATAAAAATTACGTTTCTAGCTTTGACAACAATTAAACAAAGGCAAACAGGCTTCAGGTAATAGAAAAAAATCCTTTTCTCAGTATTTCAGAAGACACAAACATTTTTTTATTTTTTTTTTTTTTTTGGAACGAAACTTACAACTGAATCCTTGTTTTTTGTACAAAAATTTGATTTTTATTAGTAACAAGAAAATGAAAAATATTTAACAAAAATTGTTTGAGTTGTCATCAGTTTCTTATCGAGAAATAAAATAAACAGAAAATAAACGAAAAGTTCTTTTTTTTTTTTTTTTGAATAATTAGGGTTGGTTAGTTGGTTTAAGTTTACTTTTAAGAAACCAATTTTTTTTTTTTTTTAAAGAAAATAAACAAATTTGTATCAAACAGAGATTAAATTTATGTTTTTCTCGCTGTTGAACAAAATTGAAAACATTTTTGTATTTTGTGTTTTGTATTTCACACATCAAGTGGTTTAAGAAATTAAGTAAAAGTAAAACCAAAAAAGAAAAAAAACAAAAATAAAATCCCTAAAGCACTGTTACATTACATTAATAAATATTAATATTTTATGAAATTTTTATAGTTTTACCAATAATTATCTTTAATCTTTTAAACTATTTTATAGTTATTCTGCCTTTATTTTTTTTTTTTTACATTATCGTTTGAATTAAAATTTTCTTTTTAATTTAATGAAAAACAAAACAAAATTAAAAAAATCATTTCTTATCAAAAAAAAAAAAAAAAACCACTTGAACTTAAGTTTTTAAAATTCTAACAGAAAAATAAATTATTATTTTTATTGCTCATGACTCATAAATCTATAGGAAAAATAAAAAAAAAAAAAAACTATTTTTATGTGACTTAGCTTTTAGATTTATTTATCGTTATAATAATGACAAAAATAAAAGAAACGAATCGAAAAAAAAATTCTTTTCATCAATTAAATAATTAATAATCTTGAAAAGTTTTCTTCTTTGGTTTTTTATTATTATTATTTTTTTTTTTTAAAGAATTTTATGAGAATTTGACTATCAACAGTAATGATATTATAAATTAACTGTAATTACATAAATTGTAAAATCAACAGCACAATAATCCTTTTTCTTTAAAGCCAAAACGAATAATTTCTTGAAATAACTTCTTGAGTTTTAAAACAGCAAAACAAAACAAAACAAAACAAAACAAAAATTCATTCAACTCAATCGGTAAAATAAGTGAGAAAAAAAAACCTTCTGCTGTACTAAGAATAGAGCGAAGATATAAAAACAGAATTTTCCATCTATATTATTAATATTATTGTTATTTTAACTCTAAAGTCTATTAAAAAAAAAAAATACCATAATGTTCGGAAGATAAAATTATTAAAAGAAAACTGTAAATAAGAAAAAACAACAAAAACGAAATTAAAATTAAAAAAGAAAAAAGAAAAAAAAAACAAACATTTTTTAGGTTATGTTTTGTGATCTCTTTTTCATTTAATTTTTGTGTATACATCTGTGTTCGACACAAGATGAGTAAGTAAATGAAAAATTAAGAATTTATTAATATCTATATATAAACTTACCAATTAATCGCATAACTTCTTGTTGATTTAGATATAAATTTAGATGTGCACCAGCCGATGCAACTATGAACATTAATCCAATATAATAATAAACATTTGTCATTTGGTTTTTCATTTTTATTATATTTTACTCAATAACAATTTGACAGTTTTATTTAAAAGAAAAAGAAAAGAAAAAAAAAACGTTTTTCTTACTTAATTAATTAGAAAAACAAAACAAAACAACTAAAACCAATTTTTTAAACGAGATTTTGCATTTGTTTACATTCAAAAAAAAAAACTCACTAATTGTAAACAATGCATAAAAAAATTTATTTAATTAAACAACAAAAATATAATTCACTTAGAAACACATTTACACGAAATTTATAATTATAGTAAAAGCACAATTAATTACATTTTAATTTATAAAATACGTATTTTATTTAATTAATTTCAATAAAATAGCAAAAAAATAGTTTCTGATCTTAATATTGTTCAATACGAATTGTAGCAACAATTTGACACATCCATATACAAATCGAGCTAGATACAAACTAAAATAATTTGAACTGAAATTTTGCTTCTACTCTGCCCAAGTATTTTTGAAGTTACAGCGGTAAACGTACGATGCGCCACCACACAAAAAAGGTTTTACCGATTGAATTACAAAACAGTAAAACGGTAACAACTTAATTATGATAATAAAAAATTATTTTTACATAAATACTATGTTATTGAGCATAATTTCCATAATATAATCCTTACATCCAGTTGTATAATGTGCACACATAAATATAAATCCCGTCATATAATTATGTAGTCACGTTTTTTATGCATTATTACGTTTAGAAAATATAATCCGCAAGGAAAATAATCCTTATTTTGTGTTTGCAAAGTGAACGAATTTAAATACGTTTTTTTTTTGTTTAGCAAAATACTTGTGTGCTTCTGTATTTTTAATCTTATTACAATTAAACCAGATTAAGTTTCTTCCACAGACAGCGAAAGTTAAAACAAAATAGATAAAGTCCTTTGACTTTAAGACATTTAATATCCAATTTACTTAATGCAAA
Organism: Ptychoptera albimana; assembly: GCA_961205885.1. Classification (NCBI taxonomy): domain Eukaryota; kingdom Metazoa; phylum Arthropoda; class Insecta; order Diptera; family Ptychopteridae; genus Ptychoptera; species Ptychoptera albimana. The sequence goes on along the minus strand of OY540801.1, from coordinate 9,643,258 downwards.
AATAAAATGGAATTGCAGACAAAAAATAATTGAAAGAGATTTTTCATCCTTTTTTTATTTACTTTTTTTTCTGCTTCTGTAGAGCCTTGTGTCCTTTGTCAATCGACAAAATGACTCAACAGCCGTTTGTCATGTAATTTTTCATTTTCGTTGACATTTAAAGTATTACACAGGATCCATAAAGACTTTTAAACATCCGTATAAATGAAAAAAAAAAAATTATCGATTTATCCCTAGAAAAATTTATTTATTTTTGCTTGAAAAAAAATTTTTTTTTACTGCGTTTTTACATAGTTTTTCTGTCGCACGTCCCATTAAACGCCAAATGAATCGTTAACAATTTTTGTGAGAAATTATTCTATGGCTATGGCAGTGTTTACTTAACTTAAAGTTTTTTTTATTTTATTTTTATATTTATTTGTCCCATTTATATGCGATTATTAATATTATTGGACAAAAGAACAATATGGTTTCTATCGCCTAACGATTTATTATGGAAGAACGAAAAAAAAAAAAAAATCTTTTTTTTGAATAAAGAAAATATAAATCGGCTTAATGTGGTTTAAATGAGTGGGTGATTAGGGAGGGGAAACTTTGTAAATAATATTCTATTTTTATATATTTTTAGATAATTTATTATCAATAGGAAAAACAGTAGAATTGCATGCGAGTGTATATCGCTACAAGTAGTACACCTGAAAATTTTCTTGAAAAAGTGCAGCACGAGTCTACATAATATCCAGCCGCAAAATGTTACCATCAATCCAATATATCAAATAGCAAGTCAGGAAAAGAATAAATAAGGAAAACAGAAAAAGCTTAAAGAATTTTCATATTTATTTTTTTCTTTAAATCCACTCAACTAGAGTCAGATAAGAACAGATTTATTTTTAAGTAAATAAATCTCTTCCGAATATCGACCACATGTATATCTGCGCTCATTCAACCATTTCGTCTGTTGTCGGGGCTATTCATAAATAAATAAAAATTATATTTCGATAATAACCATAATCTAGAATAGAGTGAACGAATCATTATAACACTTCATGGTTATTTAATTTAATTTAATATTTTATTTTTATTATTTCGGTTAGACCGACTAGGACAGGAATTGAATTTACAGGAAGTACGAGCTTCAAATAAAAGAAAAAATAAAAATTTTAATTTTAAATTAAATTAATCTGTTAATTCACTTATTACTCATTGAATTATCTAAAACAAATATGTTTTCCCTCTCATGACTTAATTCAAGTTTCTTCGCTGCTACTTCAATACGTTTATTCGTCTCTTGTATCCAAGTATCGCATATGAAAAGTTCAGTTTTTTTTTTTTTTTTTTGAATATTTTTTTATCAAATTAGAAAATTATAGGGCATTTGGCTATTATCTGTTACGATAGCGGCACTATTTAGGGTATTTTTTGTTCTGTTTTATTATTTTTATTGAATTTTTTTTTATTTTCTGCTTTTGCGTTTATATCGATGCGTGTGTTATGTTTTTTTTTGTTTAAAAAATCGTCTCTTATTGTTCTCTACTAAAACATGCGTGGGGTTTACTATAGTTTGTTGCTGCTAGTGCACTAATGTAATTCACAAATATTAGTGTGAAATAAAACAGATATTTAATGTAATAATTTATTGTTATGAATATAAAAAAAAAAAAAATTCTCTCTCTTTTTTTATTAATAATCATAGAATTTTTTTTTTAATCAAAAACCATAAAACACTCTTTAAATAATTTTTTATTTTTTTTTATTATTTAAATATTTATTTCACTTTACAGGAAATTATAAATCGCATTAAAATATCATCTGGAAATTGTTAAATATGTAAAAAAAATAAATAAAATAAAATGCCTTATAAACGGGAATAAAAGGGGATGATGCGTTCACTTCACTTTACTTAGCCTGGGTAAGCCGTTTACTGCACTTTAGGGAATATAAAATTCATATCATTATTGCAAAAGTATCCTCGATGAAATGTTTCCAATTCGTTTTTTTTTTTCTTTATTTTTATTTTTTATTTATTTATTTCAATTTTTTATTTAAATTATTTTTTTTTTTTGTTTTTTCATTACAATCGCAAAAGTTAAGAGATGTCACCCCTTTAATTACTTTGTGAATACATTCACGTTGAGCCGATAATTTTCACAATATTTCAAGTGTGTCTATGGATGTTTTTTTTTTTTTTTTCTTTATTATTATTAATTTCTTTTTTCATTCAGTATTAAAAAACCCATTTTTTACGGGAAAAAAAAAAATTAATAAATAAACAAAAGATTTCTATTCCTAATTAATCTTGTTAAACAAGTTTTTTTTTTTTTTTTAATATTTGTAATCAAACAACAGAATATAATTAATTAGTTGTTGCTTTAAATCAGTTTTACTTCAACCAGAATTTAGTGTACGCGTTTCATCGACACATAAACAGAACAATACAAAACTAAACTAAAATTTTGGTTAGTTATTAATTAATTAAATAAAAAAAAAAAAAAATTTTATGTGAAAAATGGCATCAATTAAATCAGAATCGTTTTTAAATATATTTTTTAATTGGATGGATGGCAACAAAGATACACCTAATCTTGAAGCAACGGTATTTTTCTTGCTTTGTTTTTCCAATTTGTTTAAAAACCACATGTGGTGGTGTCTTTTTGTTTTTTTTTTTTTTTTTTTAATTTATGTTAAATAAATTGAATATTTAATTGAGTTACATTAATGTGATTTTATTGTTTTCTAGCCAATCGATTGGGATATTGATGTTGTTGATCTGACATTAATATTACAGGCGATCGGTTTTCGTTTGGAGTTTTTCGATTTTGAAAATCTAACAGCTGGAAACCAATTAGATGATCTGAATGTTGAAATAAAATGTCCAAAGTCAGGCATCCGCTCAAAACTTTCATATAAAATTAATAATTGTAATTGTCCGGAGAAATGTAATTTAAATAATAATTCATTTTGGGAGGTACAGGGCAGAGCACCGAAGACGCCAGCTTCAACAAATGTAATTTTTTTTTTGTTGTTTTTATTCTTTTCAAGGTTTATAAAAATTTGTATTCTTTCCAGAAAATTCAAGAGTCCTCATCGAATTTATTACCAGAAGTTACAAAACAATGTGTTGTGTTATCAAAAGCAGTGCTATCAGCATTGTTTCGTTATTATCGCGAAAATATTAAATCGAACGAGACAAAGTCGCCACCAAAAACGCCACAAGCGATCAACAAGTAATTATTGAATTATTTTATGTTTTTATTTGTATGAAAAAGTGAAACCGAAATATTTTCAGGGTTATTGAAAAATTTAATGCCCATGCAAAGATAAATGATGATAAGCATATTAATGATGATTTATCGAAAGTGAAAAGTGCTGTTGCTGATATTTTGCAACGCGTAAAAACGGAGCAGGTAGCGAATTAAAAAATTTTTAAATCAATTTTTCGCATCTAACTAATATTTTATTTTGAACAGGATTCAAATAATATGCATGTTGATATTAAAACCCCATTTTCAACCCCCTTGAGTTCGATTAATGTAACACCAATGAATCAGGTACTTTCGTTTTCTAATTTCCTTTTACTTCATTTTAATTGTTTTACATAATAATTACAGGCACCCTTGTGCAGCCCACTAATACCACCGAAAATTATTATAAATGAAAATAAATGCGATACTCCACCGGCTGAAGGGAATATCACTAACAATGCATTGAATAAGGCTAAATTTATCTCACCAGAAATTTCTGTAAATGAGAATTGGGAAAATTTATTCACGTCGAGTCCTTGCAACTCGACTAACAATGAGATCACAATACAAACGGAGAATACTAAGGATTTAAACGTGATCCAAGCAATAACGGAGGCACGAAAAAAATTAGACACCGCTTTACTATTCATGCGATTAAATTTAACGCAGGAAATTACATCAAGTGTTATTGGTGCGCCATCACCAAACACAACACCGAAAATGAACCCGACAAACTTAACACCAGCCGCTCCAATTATCAATATCAATAAGCGACACAGCCTCTCTAATTTACCAAGGAATCATCAAATTAATCCAAAATCAGCACTTTCAATGTCGTTTAAAGCGAAAACGGCTGCCACAATATCTACAGCACGCCAAATAAGTAATACTGCTAATAATAAACAAATGGCCCCTCCCGTAAATGTACCCTTACAGTTTAAGAGAACAACCACACTTTCTGGTACTGGAAAACCGGACACTCCAAGACCTGTTATACCAACGGCAAAAGCAAAAGCGATATCAAGTGCAATTAATTCTGATGAGAATAAGCTCTTAATAAGAACCGTTAAACGTATGCCTGTCACGAGTACGCTTGCTGCCAAGCCCACTACAGTCAAAAGTCAAACGGTAAAACCAATGCTAAAAGCACCAACCATTATAAAAAAGGAAAACTAGAAGAATCAGAAGTCAGTTTTGTAAAATATTTCATGCTCTCTCAAATATTTCTTAAATTTATTGTTAATTTTTTTATTATTTTTTAATAAAAGGTTTTACGTTATTTATATAATATTTTGTAATATTTTTTTTTACCTTTTTAGACAATTTTTAAAGAGATGCCTCGGACAAAAAGCGCCATTAAAAGAGACGCAATATTTATTTTTTTTTTTTTTTTTTTTTTTTTTCAAATTACGTCGACCATTTCCTATTTTTGTATATCCCATTCATCGGTAATGTTATTTATGTGAAGTTCTTTTTCTTTTCCTATTTAATTTAACAACGGCGACCGACCACCCTCAATTTATTTCGTTTGCCATCAACGCAAAAATTCATTCTACCTTACATGCCGTTAGCCTACCTACTTTGAGTGGTATAAATTTGTAAATGCTAGCAAAAAAAAAAAAAAAAATTTTGGAAAACCACTTGAGCCAGATGCCCTAATATTAAAATAAAAATCACCCATTATTTGCTTGAGTCATTTGTAACGTTTGTTGAATTTTGACAAATTTATCATTAATGTATTAACATTACAAAGTAGCTAAAAGCAATATGATTTCATACAAACAACACACACTAAACAAATTTGCACACAAAGAATTTAATTCACATTCGATGTTTTTTTTTCTAGAAATTTATTTTTATTTATCTATTCTCTAATCAAATGTTATTGTTGTCTTAATTCGCTGACATCACCCCATCATACTACAGCATTAATGTACTGTTTCACCCCCGTTTAATGATAATAAGGTACGAATAAATGGATGGAAAAAAAAAAAACATTCCAAAGCTGAAATTCTAAATAAACTGGACAAAAAAGAAATAAAATAAACAATTGAGTGATATAATTAAGTAGAAATAGAAGAACAAATACATTATAATGTTATTTAGCCTAGGATCACATTAATTTCCCTGTTCAAGTTTACTCTCAATAAGTAAATCCATATTAAAGCCCTTTCATTCCGGTTAAATAAGAGATTCTGGACATTTGATGTTTCGTTAACTACAATCAAAACACTTGAAATTTTTATTTATTTAACATTTTTTTTCATTAAAAATTTTTATGGGAATAACACATGTCATGGTTTTTTTTTTTTTTGGTCTCTGGTCTGACTGCTCCTGTTGTTATTTCTGTTTTAAACTCGGTTTTATGTCTCAATTTTATTATTAGATGTATTTTGTGCCGCATCTAAACGATCACAATGGGAGTAGTTAAGAAATATAATGTTTATTCATCTCTTTGGAGATTATGAATATTATTTTGGGCATTTATTTCGTATAAATTAAATAGATTTTTTTGTAATATTTTGTTTTATTATTCTTAAAATGGGGGAAATTAATCAGTAAATTGCAGTAATTGGCGGTTTTGTACTAAGAAGTGTAAATTCGTTATTCTGCAAAAACTTGTGATTCAATTCTAAAATCTTTTTTTTACAAATTACCAAGTTAACATTCCTTTTGCAAACTTAATTCCATAATGCTGCATATTTTAAAGATTTTTTTAATTTTTTTACTTCTGCATTTCAAGTATTGTGTCTCGTCTTTGTTTTATAATAATCAGCGAAAAAGTCAATAGGGCGCACTGAAATGCAGCAAATCATTTTTTTTTATTGTTCTGTCTTTTAAACAGTGATCATCACCAATATTCAATTTCGTTTTAACAGACGACTAGAGAATGTTTTATATTAAATGGAAGAACAAGGAAGAAACAAATTCAATAATCTTTGAAGTGTGAATTAAATTAGATTGTTGTACTAATAAAAAAAATTGTCTCTGTCGCATCAGAAAGTCACATAATTTTTTTTTTCCTTCTTCCTTTTTTTATTTCAGTTGCCTTCATTTCATTTTACGATTATTTGCTTCCAGTTTTTCTTTTCTTCCTTTTTTTTTTATTATTATTATTTATTTTTTTACTTGAGCTTTTTTTTTCTTTCTTGCTTTTTTAGTTCTATTTCAAACGATAAATTGAAAATCAAATCAGAATTGAAAATTATTGAAGCAAAATGTGATAGGAATGACGAGTAAATAAAGAAATGGAATCGAACACACTTTGAGTGTGCTTTTAGTTTTATTATTATTCATTTTGAGGCGTCGTTTCAAAAACAAACAAACAAAAAATCATAAAATCAAAATACTAAAATGTAATAATGTGCGGTGACGTGAAATTAGGTGAAACTAATGCGAATAATATTCGATTGATTGCCGGAGATATGTAAAAAGAAAAAAGAAAAAAGAAATTATTAAAAAATATTAATTAAAGAAAAATATTTTTAAAGTAATGCTGATTACATGAATTTAGGCGAACTTTTTAATCACTTTTTGATAAAATCAAATTCCATTCCACTTTATTAGTCATAGATTTTCTTATTTATGTGATAATATTTTAATAAAGCAATCATAAGAGTTGATCTTCGTTGTTGCAATCGAGATATAATATGATTTCTAAGTAAACAATAATTTTCTCCATCCCCCTATTCAAGTAATCTTTTTCACAATATCTCAATCAACAACGAGGTTGTTCGACAGGATAGCACTTAGGCGAAAATACTTTGTCGCATTTAATATTTGCTTGTGTTATTTAAATTATTATTTTTTATTTTTTTCCTTTTTGTCAATAAATTTGTAGTACGCGTATATGCTTGTATCACAGCACAGCACAGCACAGCCAAATAGGCAAACACACAAGCGGTAAGTATTGTAATACAAATAAAATCCATCTGATGAGGGTGAAAAGTTGACAGAATATAGTTTTAATGCTTCCCTTGAGAGATATATTGGATTCCGGGGATTATTCATACCGTATATATATTGCTGTGGTGGTCTTATCTAATCTTAACAAACATCTCACTTACATAATAATGGTAACCAGTGGATTTTTATTGTTTTTTATTTTTACTTTTCAAAATAATAAAATATTTTATAATTTAAAATATTAGGAGAGAGATGTGTTAAAGAATTTAATTGTCCTTTATTTTCAACCCTTGTTCTATGACCTTCGAACAATTTTGTATTTTTACCTTCAGGCTATAACGTAGAAATCCATTCAATATACTTATTATTTTTCCTGTTCGTTACATTAACAATACTTCGTTGGTATTAAATTGCGATTTCTCTAATAACAATAATTTGTGTATAGAAAACTGAAATGCATAGTAATGAAGAAGTGAACAAAGTCATCTAGGGACAACGGGAATATAGGCGCTAAAAGTAAGAGTTCCATTGAGTCTTCATCTAAAAATGAATAAATAAATAAAAAAAAAAAATACATTTGAATTGTTTAATAAGGGTAGTGTAGAGTGTTTTGTCTGCAAAGTCTGTGGGGGGTGATGATTTTGGTGTTAAAATTGCTTCAAAATTAAAAATACAAGAAATAATTTTTTTTGCTGTATGTAACAACAATTTACCATTTTGTATTTTTTTTGCTTATTGTGACACTTGAAGAATTGTTGTGGCGTCCCCAACTTCTGATTTTGTTTGTTCAAACACAGCAGGGTGAATTTTTCTAATTTTTAAAATATTTTTGTTTTGTTTGGTTAATAATTTTAGTGAAAAGAGAAAAACCTAGTAAGGGTAGTAGTAGATTCGGATTTTTATCACGTGAATATATTATATGATTTTCCCCTACATTCTATTTTATTTTATTTTTTTTTTTTTTTCATTCCATTTGTCTTTTGTATAGACAGAAAAAACACCCTATCGGTCTGTCAAAATTATTAAAGAAAAAATTCTGGTGCATTGGCAGCAAATACTGCACCAATGTAATTTATGAACGAACGACACTTTTATAGTTTACGATTGTAAATAATAATAATAAAAAAAAAAGTAAATAAAACGCAGATAAAAAATATTCGTATCGTAAAAAAAAAAACCATATGACACATCATTAAATTCGTTTAAAGATTAGATATGAAACATGTTAAGGAAGTGCATCTGTATTCCACTTGTCATTTGTCACTAATAATTCCCTAACTTGTCGTTTAATTAATTTACTACTAATAAATTTTATTAATTAATTATAATAATTAGAAATATTCTCACGAATTAATCAAACTAAAAAAAGAAAAAAAAACTCCAACAAAATTCGTCTTTGAAATTAAAAAAAATAAAAAAAATTTGTAATTTTTTTAAGCTCTGTTAACCTTGGCAATGTAAAGTTTTTTTAAAATTTTTTTTTTTTATTACAGAACAAAAACTAAAATCACATAATAAATTGTGAGATAATAATAAAGAAAAATAATTATTATTTTGTTTGTTGGTGAATCACATCCAGTAATTATTTCTTATTTATTTGTGAACGAAAATTAAAAATTATTTAAACACAATAAAAAAACAATAATTTGCAATTACATTATTATTATTATTATAAAGATAAAAATAAAAAATGTTTTATAACATTATGGGATCTAAACATAATGAAGCAAAATGATGGAAAAATACGAAGAATGAAACAAACACAACCAGATTTTAAATGTAAGTCAAAAAGCAATAAATCAATTTTGTTGAATTTTTGTAGAGATTTTTGTGACTGTAGTCCGGGAAATAATTTTTTTTTTATCGAAAAACTCAATTTGGTACCTTCTAAAGAGTATCCCTGCAAAGTATAAATATTTCCATTCAAAAAAATTTTAATCAGAATTTATGGATAATTGAATCTCAAATAGGAGAATCGGCTATCGGCTTAAAATTCTATTTTCAGAGCATAATTTACATAAATGAGAATAATTTTGTTGTTTATCTTTAAATCTGACAATCACCCTTCTAATAATTCACTGTAAACACATTAATTAATTTATATCTCAATTAGTTTCATTGTACAGCGATGCCCAATATCCTTTGTTAAATAAACCGAAAAAACAACAATGACCAATGACAACCTAAAAAAAAAAAAAACACAGAAAATTGAATTAGTAACGCAACATAATTACCATATTACACGCAAAGTGTCATTAAATTGATACCTTGTAAATAGGTGGTAACAAGCTTTGTAAATTATTATAATTTTTGTCGTTGACTTTTTTTTTTAACTCCTATAATTTAATACTTAATAATAAAAAATAAACAGAATTATGCACGCAAACGGTGCTGAATAAAGTAGATAAAATTCTGTTACCTCTGTACGGTTTTCAGCGCTGTTTATTTGAAGAAAAAAAATGTTTTCTTATTATTTAATTTTTCTTAATAATTTTATTAGTTAAGTAAAATTATTATAATGTTACATGGAGTAAGGTAAGGTAATCAGTTGATTGTCCATGAATGATTTTTTTTTTTTTATTTATTTATTTATTTATTCTCTAACTAGCAAAAAATGATTTTATTTTTCTTTTGACTTAACTGAATCTCAGTTTAAATCAGTCATTATTGGTGTTTTGTTAAGCTCAGTTGATTTGAAAATTCTTTTCTTTTCTTTTTTTTTTTGCATTAAAATAATCGGAAATTATTTTTTATTATGAATTTTGTGTGGCTACTAGGATTGTTATTTGCTTTCGTCGTTCTTATTCAAAGCGGATGTAAGGATTTTTAAAAGTATTTCCCTTCTATACTGTTATAAATTGTTTGTTTTTTAATTTTTATTGATTCAGTAACCGTAACGATAATTAATCCTAAATTGGATTTTATTGAAACAAAGAAAGATAGCAGTACAACAGTGTTAAAATCCCCAACAATACAAGGACTACGGATAATTGTTGATACAACAAAAATTAAAGGATCTGCTGGTACGTTTGGTAAAATTTATTTAATTATGAAGCAGATTTAAAACTTAATAATTTTAGAATCGAAAAGCAATGAGGATGGTGTGTCTAGAGAAAAGAAAACAAAAGGTATTGGGGTGCGAACGGATATAACTTTCGAATTGGATAATGAACGTAATGATTCCCAATCGACATCCGATGAAAAATTGCATGAAAAAGATTCCGGATATGGTTTGAGCAATAATACATTTTGTTTTACCATTTTATTCTATTTGTATTATTTTTCAGACGATGAAAATGCCAGTGTTCCTATTTTTAAAGGCGTAACATCATCACCCAAGGACCGATCAGGTTCTGATTTTAACGATGACGATGCGCAAAGACGTGGTGATAATGAAAACGAAAATCGTTGGAATTATCATTATGGGCAACGAAGAAAGGAACCGGCGCCAGTATTTCATTCGACAGATGATGAAAATTTTCGGAGAGGAGTTGATAGTTTTCCAAATTTTATACCACCAGCCGGACTATGGACAACCGAACAAAGTTATTTAAATCGGAACGATGGTGGCATTCGAAATTACGAAAATCGTGGAATTGTGAAACCACAACAATCTTACATGGGTGGTCATCGGTGGAAGCCGTGTTATTGTGACGAATCTAAAAACTTCCATCCATCAACAACGAAAAGAACTTACATCTTTCGGCAGAACTATGGCATTGACGACAAATTGGATCCCCCATTCAAAAATGATTAAACAAAAAAAAACAGACTAAAAATAATTATAATAATAAAAAATGATTTAATAAAATTCAATCGAGTAATTAATTAATTAATTTATAAATAAATGTTTTGATCTAAAATCGCTATGTGATATGTTTTATGGTGTGTGTATGCTGTATGTGCTCACTTTTCCATCATCGTCAACTGTTGTTGTTGCTGCTTTGTATCCTGTACCCTTGCCATTGACATTGTGTTGTTCGCTTTCAGCTGTTGATAGCATGCTGTATGATTTGGGTTTACCGTCGGGGTCGTACTAATAATTAAAAGATAAAAAAAAAATTAAATTTTCTATAGAAATGTATGGTTGGCAGAAATGAGATCTTACTTCCGTGCCTGATGCCCAACGTGAACTATTTTCCCATGATTTAACGCGTGAGAAACCACCAGTGCTAGCACCTAAGTCTGAACTAGCTGAACCTCCAAATCTTGAATCTAGAGATGTGCTGGAATCGTGTCTTACAGCGCTGCCACGAAGTGCACCACCGCTATGTAAGTTTCGTGATTGTTCCTTAGCCAAACGCTCCGATTCGCTCATGTATTGTGTTAAATCTGAACTTGTACTATCGTAAGAAGAAGAGCCTCCACGTACTGAATGACTTGGATATCTGTATCCTTTACGACCAGTGAGTGAATCACTTGAACCATATTGTGACGAACTATCTAACTGCGATTGAGAATATTGACTAGATGAGCTGCCTTGTGGTGCAATTGGAATAAGTAAGCCGTCACGATGTTGTGATTGACTTTCTTGGTGACGAGATGATGCATATCTTGAACTAGATTCAGCTGGAATAATTGGTGTATAGATTGGTACTGTGGCACGTGATTCACTTTCATGTTGACGAGACGAATAGCGAGAGGAGGATTCTGTTGGTAAAATAGGACGAACGTGGCTTCCATGTCTACTTCTTGATTCACTTTCAATATGCTGATTTGCGGTGTAACGTGACTCTGGTTGAATAATTGGTACGGGGTAGGCAGCTTGAGATGTTCTGGACTGACTTTCCTGTCGACTGGCGTATCTTGATGATGATTCTGTTGGAATTATAGGGACTGGATTATAAGCACTTTGTCTAGATTGCTCATTCTCAATATGTCTTGAGGAACTGTATCTAGACTCCTGTGGTGCAACTGGTACAGGTACATAAACAGCTTGTTGTGTTTGTCTGTCATCTTCAAGACGCGATTGGTAAAATCTCGATGATGATTCAGTTGGGGCAATAGGTAAATAAACTTGGCCATCCCGTGAAGATTCTTCGTGTCTAGATCTATAAAGTGAAGATGAATCACTTGGAGTATATATTATACGTGTTGGCTGTTGGACGCGAGTTTGGGCAACACTCTCTTGTCTTGAGTATTGTGATGTCTTTCCTGGATATGATGTTTGTATGTAGACGGGAACCGTTTGTACCTGATCAACGCTTTGTTGTTGACTCGACGATGATAATCGTGACGATTCCTCATTTACCGAAGGGTAAACAACTGGCGTACGGCGAATGGCATTTTCACTATGAATGCTACTTGAATACCGGGAATCCCTACTCGGATATATTGGCACCACTACACCACTCTACAATTATAAAATTATGATTCGAATTAAAAATAATTTTAAATGAAATTTCATATCGCAAAAATATATTTCGCTTACATTTAGATTTGACTCCTTCATTGAACTTGAGGAATACACAGAGCTTTCGCCAGTGTTTAAGTTAGTCGGGTAACCGACAATACCAACACCAATACTTGAATCTAGCGACTCTGTATCAGCCGATGATGCTGAGTAGCTATTTATAAATCAAAACAAAATCATTAAATTTTTTTATTTTTTTATTTTAATTACAATAATCCTTATCGTTTAGTTTTTGCACCAAGCTCAGGTCAAATGTTATTTGACGAAGCGGTGATAACGAATAAAACTTTAGTCGCTAAATTTTGAATAAATTGATAATTTAATTCACAAACCTTTTTCTGTTGTTATTCGCACATACAATATCGCAACCTTCGGTTAATGCGTTGCTCTCACGTTGTAAATATGAATCCTGAACGCCCATGTCAGCTAACCGTTGCGAAGCCGCCTTTCTTGCTGTTGTCACCGACGATTGATGCTGGTCATAATGTCTATTGCAGATTTTTTATTTATTTTTTTTTTAGTTAAAAAAAAAAGAAGAAAATTCAATTAGAAAATTATTTGAAAAATGATAAAACAAAAATTAAAAATAAATTCCATAACGGAAACCTGAAGAGAGTTCTAAAAATTTTTTATTTTACTTTCTAATAAAAAAAAATAAGCTCATATGCTTACTCTTCATACTTATGTTCATATCTTTGGGTATCTGAGTTCCATGTGGGAGCTTTATTGGGAAATTAAAAGAGAAAAGAAATTATATTTTTTTTTTAATATAATCCAATTGTGATCTTTTGTTGATATGCCAGAGTAAGCAAAGTAGAAGTAAACCATTTGCCACCAGGTATTTATAGATAATAGATAAAACATTTATTAATCACTTTACCTGCTAAACTCACACTTAAGCTTAACATAAAACCATACAGCAAAAGCACTAATTTCATTTTTATTCAATTTTTCGTTTTCTTTTTTTTTCACAAATTAATTCACAAATCGCACAGATTAATATATATATATATTTTTTTTTTATTTCTTATTGTTGATCCGTTGTGTTCCAATGATTTAAACGTTTTAACATGTTTATCGAGAAGCGTCTCACATTTATATAGAAAAATAATTTATTCTACACTTCAACAGTGCGATAAAGGAATTTTTCTTTATAATTTTTCTTTTTCTTTTTCTTTTATTTTTTATTAATTATTTTTGTCTTTTTAATTAAATAATTTTCGTGACGATTCTTTGAAAAAATAAATAATAATAATAATAATAATAACAATATTATTAACCTATTGACACTTTTTTATCAATGTATTTAGTCCACGGACGATTTAAATGATTTATTTCATTTATACAGAAATTATTATTATTTTTTTTTTTTTTGGGTTTGGATTTTAATATCAGAACCTTATAAATGTTATTGTTTATTTTCAAAACCATTTAACAGTTATATTGGGTTTTTAACACATTTTTGATGATTTTTTATGAATAAATAAATTTCAAATAGTTTCCGTTTCAATAACTGATAAACAAACAAAACAATTCTCGTAATTTTTTTGTTATGACAGACAATTCATGTTAATGAATAAAAAAAATTTAACTTAGACTAGAATACATTAATTAACTGACCTACAGAACAAAATCAATGTTACATTTGTTTACCATTTTTCCGAAATCCTTGAATCAAAATTTGTTTGTTTTTGTTTTTGTTGTTTCGCAGTTTTTTCTATAGTTTTTTTTTTAATTTTTTTTTAATTTCTTTACATTTGTTTACAAAAAGTCAATTAAATTTTGCGTTAAAAACAAAATATTATTATCATATTGTATTTTTAATACATATTTCCTAGCAAATAAATTAATTTTTCAATTAAGGAAAACAAACAATTCTTAGAATTTTCAATCAATTATTATTTGTTTTTTGTTCTCTTTTTATAAGACAATTAATATTCAAATTAATCAACAATGTTTACTAAAATTAAAACAACTAAATACAATAAAGGCTCAATTTTAATTAAAAAAAAAAAATCAATCATTTTACTGAATAATCTGACATCTCATGGTGTTTTATTCCAGGAACGAAAAGTAAACAAACTGAAAAACTAAAATTTTATTAAACTATGATTAAAAAAGTGGAAATTTTAAATAGTTTTCACCGAAATATCCGCAACAGTAACAGAATTAAACGTTCTGAGATTAGTGATAATAAATTATTTTTTCAGTTTAAGAAGTTTAAGGGTTTAACAGGTGATTGATCAATTTTATCAATCGTACATCGTACTGTATTATTTTATAAGAATTTTGTATTCGCTTCATTTTTTTTTTTTTTTCATCTTTATTTTGTAAATTCATAAATAACAACAAATGATAACCTTACAACTTGGCGGTGCAGCGTTTTTTTTTTTTTTCCATTCAATTCGAGTCTCTAGAATATTGCAATAAAAAAATTCTATCGAATATTAAATTAGGATAAATAAAACAGAGCAAAGTCACAATCAATCTTTAATTCTGTTATCAATCATTTTCTTTTTTTATTTATTTATTTTTTTGACCAAACAAAGGTCAGTACGTAATCAAGCGAATTTATGTAAATAAAATAACAAAATATTCGTAATAATTTCTCTTAAAAACATTTTATTGTTTTATGTATTAGATCTTTTCATTTATTCCTTTTTTTTTTTTTTTTGTATTAAATAAAAATAATTTACATTTTAAAAAGATATAAAAAATTCTTATCAAAAAAATAATTAAATTTATTTCGCAATTTTATAGGCGAATTTTCATCAATATAATTAGATTTTTTTAATTTTTTTTTTTTGAAAATATAAAATAAAATAATAAATTTCAATAATAATAATAATAATAATAATAATAATTATATAGTAACAATAGAAAAATATTTAAATAATAATAAAGATTAATTAATTAATTAATTAATTATGGTTTTTTAGTTTCTAACTGTGTATGTTGTTACTTTGCCATTGTCATTAACTGATGTGGATGCTTCACGATGATTTTGTTTTTGTCCATTAATGTCCGATGATGACGAGAATGATGATGTTGATAAGCCTACAAAGCCGGGTGGTCCTTGTGAATGAACGACAGTCTCCTTGGCATCATCACCACCGAAACGGGTATCCAAATTAGGTTGTTTCTATATAAAAAAAGAAATCAAAAATAGTATAACTTTCGGCGAATATTTTTTTTTGAGTGACTTTTCAATTGAGTGAAATTATTGTCTTATTTACAGAAATAAAAAATTATATTTGATTAGCATACCGGATTTGATGGGTAAATAGCAGCGGTTTGGTGGAATCCCTGTGGTCCAAAACTGGATGAGGCTCCAGCGAAATTTGGTGCATATGGTCCGGCCGATGGAAAGCCACCTGTTGAGCTAGTAAATGTGGTACCGGCACCGGCACCACCGAAACGATTTGCTGTATCAAATCCACCAGCAGCTCCACCAGCACCGCCAATATTATTAAAAAGAGCAGCTTGATGTGCTAAGTGCTGGGCATAGATGCTAAAATACAAAAATAATTATTTATAAATTTTGCCATTTAAAATACTTCAAAGAAAATAATATATAATAATGAGCGCCCAATGCAAATTAATTAATAAATTAAATTATTTTACGATAAAAGAAAAAATTATGTTCAGATCGATTGTTTTTTTAAATTTAAAATTACTTGTTAGGTCCTAAAAACGCAGATGCTTGTACAGTAGCACCTGGAGTTGAGTATGCTGTAGTAAATACCCATTTTCTTAATGATTAATTATTTTTTATAAGAGAAATTTAGTGTGGAGAAAGAAGAGAAAAGAAGAAAAGAAAAGAAAATAATAGACAAAAGCAGTTTGAAAGCAATAATTTAATTTAATAGCAACTAACTTGGCATAATTTTGTTGTAAACTTTGTAAATAATCATTGACGAAGAGACTGAAGTCTAGGGGTTGGGGTATTGGTGGGATTTGTGGTACGTATGGATTGAAACCGGCACCAGCTCCTGGAAATGCATTTCCGGCAAAACCTGTACCAGCATAACCTCCTGTAAATGAGTTTGCATTATATGGAAAACCTGGACCGTAAACACCGGCACCAGATCCAGCGGCTGCACCGCTTCCTGAGTAAACACCGCCACCAGTACCAGTACTACTGCTATATGCTGAAATTAAATACAAAGAAATAAAAATTAATTATTTTTATCGAAAAAATCTAACTTCAAGTTTACTAAATAAACAAAACATTCGCTTCCAGATTCATAAATACCATGTCACCTTGTCACTCTGATTTTTAATTTCCTCTTTAAAATTCAACATTAACAATAACAAACAGCACGTCATGATTTTATTTTAATTGAATTGAATTAAATTAAATTAAATAAACAAAAATAAAAATAAAAATAAATAAAAAAAAAAAAAACTCACCAGCACTGGCGGTCGCGATTAAAACACCAAATATTCCAAACTGTAACATCCTGAAACTTATTTATTCACTTAATTATCTATTTGTCGCTTGTCTGGAATTAAAGAGAACAAAATAAAAAAAAATATTATTATTTTTCATGCGGATACAATCTTAATGCTAATTTGTTTTTATTATTTATTTTTATATTCGCGATACGTTGATGAAGTGGTTTCATGTAATTAGAATCAATGTTTGATTTTCTGTTATGATTTTTTTATTTTAATACTGGATTAAAAAGCGTCAATAAATTATTTATTTTTATGGGATTTTGATGATTTTTTTTCTTTTTTTTATTCGTAATGAATTTCTATGCTACTATTAACTCGTTTATAAAATTTATTTTAATTACTGTGGTCGTGTGTTAATTTGAGAAACATTCATTGTGAATTGTTTTTGGTTTATTTTTAATTAAAGTTAAACAAATAAATTTTCTTAATTAAATAATAGAAATTTGGTGCATTCTTAATGCAATAATTAAATAGGCACATATTTCACGCGGTAAAACAAATTAAATTTGAGTTTTTCTCATCATCACCATGACGCTTAAGGTTTAACATCGCGCATATGAACTAAACAAAAAAAAAAAAGATTTTACGATTTTTGGAAAGTTTCTTTTTCTTTTTTTTTTTTGCAATTTTTATATATTTTGTGCAAATAAACTGAGAATGAGAGATTTTTCGGGTTTTATTTATGATAAGATGGCAAACCTTGAAACGACTTTAAATATCAATCGAGTGTCGGATTTTATTTATTCATTATTTTATTTTATTTATTTAAATAATTTTATTATGAACACGATACAATGTGTATAAAAAAAAAAAAAAAAAAAATGATTTGGGTTTTTCTTTTTAATTTTTATTTATTTTTTAATATCAGATTAAATTCGCGGTTATTTTATTTATTTATTTATTTATTTTTAAATAAACAACAATAAAAGAAAACGTGCAATGGTTTTGGATATTAGAAAATAATTATTAAAAGGATAAATTCCCTTAAAAATGAATTAAAATGAGCAAAAAAAAAAAAAAAAAAAAATTGACATGCGACATTAGCTGATTAGCTGATTTCGATAATTTATTTCAAGTACAAAAATTTAACTTAATTCTTGAATTTGTTAATAAACAATAAAAAAAAAAATTGAAATATTTAAATTAATTTACTTGAGTTACTTAAAACAAAGTAATAAAAAAAAAAAAAGGGTTGGAGAAGGTAAACGATTTTTGAAGTACTTGATCTTTTATTCATTTAATTTATCATTTATGCTTAATGTTTTTATAGTTTTTCTGTAATGTTTAATATTAAATGAATAAAATTTCATGAAAAACAACAAACGTTATATGAAATTAAATTAAATAACAACAATAATGCGCGAGTGTTGTGTTATTGTCCTTGACGTGATTTAATCACATTTTTTTTTTTTTTACTGTGTCTGTGCGCTTCGTTTCTTAATAATAAGAAATACACAGAAGAAAATTTATTTATTTTTTTTTTTTTATTTAAATATAATTTTAGACAAAATAATAAAAATTAATTAAATATTTTAATCACAAAATATTGTATTTTTTTCATTGTTTTTTATAATCAAAAATGTTTAAAAAAAAAATTAAAAAAAAAATGAAGAGAGACGACAACCATTTTGTATGAAAGCTGCGATGCTTAAAGCTTTTAATATAATTTCATTTAACAATTTTAATTAATGCTAAAAAAAAAAATAACATTTATTTTCATAAATTTTAAACAAAACACCAAGATGTAATTAATTTAATTATCACAAAATACTTTCAACAAACAGAAATAAAAAAAAAAAAAATAATAAATTTCTTTTCTTCTGTTTTTCAGTTAGAAACACAAAGCTTTTGGATTTATTTATTTTTTTTTTTGTTTTAAAATAAGTTTTCCAATAAATTTTCATCTAAAACCACCAAAATCACGTTGTTAGCACAGTTCTTAATTAATTTTAGATTTAGCTTTATAACCAGAAAACTAATTACGTAGAACCACAGAATAAATTTTTAGTGAATTTTTTTTTTTTTTTAATTAAATTAATTAGAGAAAACCACATTACTTGTTATTTAATAATAATAATAATAATAATTTCACTTGTATAAAAGAGCAAAACCACAAAATAAAAACAAAACCAAAAAAAAATAAATAAAAATCGATGATATCGCAAACAATGTTAACTCGTGAATAAACAATATTGTTAGGTAAATAGCTGTTTATAAAGGTGTAGCACCAGCAACAGGTTGAAGAGAATTTTTAACACTTTTTTTTTTTCTTTTTATTATTTATTTACTTGTATTCTTACTTTATAAAAAAAAAAACTGCGAACGTTTCTGATGAAAAACTTGTAGAAATAAAAAAATAAAAAAAAAATTAAATTAAAACAGGAAAAAAAATTACAAAAAAACGATCAATTACTGCTGCTGCTACAACCACCACCAATAATTATATTATTAACCACCAACACCACCATCATCACAACTACGCAATTATGATGATCGCGAATAATACGATAAAGAAATCTTTTTTTTTTTCTTTTTATGTTTCCATTTTATTTGTATTGAAATTAATTAAATAAAAATAAAATAAAAATTATTTAAATTTCATAATAAGAAAATAAAAAGGCCACGTCATGTGACCCCGGTCATGGCTTTAGTGGTCAATGTGGCCGAATAAGAAAACAAATAAACAAACAAACAAAAAAACCGATAACAAAAATAATTAAAAGAAAATAGCTTAGCATTAACATAAGTAATAAATGTTTCATTTAAAAATAGCTTAGCTTAAGTAATAAATTATTTTTTTAATGGATTATCAATATTGTACGTATGTGATGTCATATGGAAAATAATTGGTTTTTTTTTTCTTTCTTTTTGTTTATTTTATTCAGTGCTGTAAACCGTGATTATTATTTTTTTTTTTAAATTTAATTTAATTTAATTATCAAATGTGTTACGTGTTTGTGTGTGTGTGTGTGTGTGTAATTCCTGTATTGATTATTATTTATTTGTTTGTAAAATTAAAAATGTATTCTTTATAGAACAGGTCTGACAACTTGGTCACAAATTATAATAAAATTAAAAAATACAAAAACAAAATATTATGATTGGGAAAAACCAAAACATTTTGTGAATTTAACGTCAAAAATTAAAACGAAGAAGAATGAATCTTCCATGATTCTATATAAAACATTTTTTTTTTTTTTTAAGTGTAAAATTACAAAATCACTGTGCGCGCGCGACTTAATTATTCAAAAACAAAAATTTATTTTCTGTTTCTATATATTCGTTTCTCTTTTGTTTTGATTTTATTTTATTTTTTTTTTTTTTTGCACGATTTTTGTTTTGTTTTGATTTTATTTTTTCGTTTACTTTTCTAGATATTTAGAGTATTTTGAAGGTATTTTGTTGAAAATACATGAGGGGGTTCCAAATGGTTATTATAGCGAATAAACATTTTATTTATTGAGCTAATGTACTACTAGATTAATTAATTAATTTATCAGTAAACCAGTTTCTCACTCAAGGTTAAAAGTTCTAACCAATGTTTTGTCTGTATGACTAATCCCAACTGCGTAATGGAAGATCATCCTGGAGAATTATTATAAGGTAATTACAATGTAATTCCTTATTATGCTGAGTAATTGTTAAAATCGTTTAATGTTCAAAAACCAGAAATATTGGGAGGAAAATTATTTTGAAAATGAAACGAGTTATGATTGATATCCGTACAAAGTACCGATCCTGAGATTACTCAATCAAAAAATAAATTAATTATCACAAGGAAGAATCTACAAGTTTCTATTAACAAAACCGTCTAATTTCAAATTCTAAGAAATGTGCAAATTTGACAAAGAACAAAAAACCAACAAAAAAAAAATAAATAAATTAATTAAAAATCTAACTACGTTGTAATTTAATAATTAAAAAACAAAATCAAAATTCTAGATGATTCTTAAAAAAAAAAGAAGAAAATGTTTGTGTGTTCGCTAAAAACAAAAGCTTTTACAAAAGTTTTTAACAGAGTCATCGCTTTTTATGAGTTGAATTAATTATTTTACAGACCTGTCTGTTAAACCTCACTCGATGTTTACATTTAATTGGCATTTTTGGTGGGTAAGCTTTGACAGACGGACCATATAACCATATTCATGCAGAATTCATCAATTTTATTTTGTATAAATCACGACTGTTGATTAATTTTATGTTTTTCTTAGAATAAAATTTTTGTTTGCACTTTTTTCTGAACAAAACACACGGGAACGGATATAATTAATAATGAAATGAAATGTAATAATATGACGGACGTTATAAAGAATAATTAATATTTTTCTATTAAGAATTTCTATAATGATTTGAATTAATGCAAAATTTCTTGTCAACGTGCAAGAAAAAAAAAAAAAAAATTAATTTATTGATGCTGCTCATTAATAATTTAATTTATGAAAAGAAATAAATTATTTTTATTGTATGCTGTATGCTAATTGAAAATAAACGCATTTTATTCTTTATTTCAATTCACTTCAATCAATAGCGAATATTGTTGCTTTAAACAAGTTTTTCCTTCTTATTTATGATAATTTATATTTTATCTTGGAAGTGGGAGTCTTCTTTTTTGCAGCTTTAAGCGTCAGCTGATTTTTTCGCTTTTACACTCACTGCGAATATCATTGAAACGAATAAAACTGCCTTCAAAGTTGTTTTTATGACTAGATAACAAAATATTTAAATAATATTTTCTGCGTTTATCTGTTTCTTTGGATTCAAATTTCTTCGTTTATTCTTTAAAAGTTTGCACAATTCATTCACACAGAATTGATCTCACGGTTTAATATAAAAAGATAATTAAACAAATATTTACCAATTATTGACACCGTTTTGTCATTTAATAATCAGAATACAGAAAAACTTATCTACCTGGTGATTGACATTCAATTTTATTTTATTCACTATTCGATGGTTTTTAATGGGGTCTACTTACTAAAAAAAAGTTAAAGATTGAATTTTTTTTTTTTTTGCTTAAGATAATAATACGGAAGCGATAATCTTTGGACATAACTTTTTCACTGTCCTAAGTCCAATTTAAAATTCGTGTCAATAATTGGAATAACAAGGTACTCATGATTTAACCGGTTTTACTGTAAGCTTTTGAACATAAAAAAAAATTAAAGAAATTTCCGAGTGAACGACCTAACATAAAATACAGCGAAAAATGTTGTAGGCGTTCGCCTAATTTTGCGAACGCAATTCGTATCTCGAGAAATAAATTTGGTAATAGATTTGTTACCTCCCAAAGATAATTCCTGCAAAGTTTCAGATCAATCTAAATTAATTTTATTTTGGCTGAAAATCTGAAAATTTTCCTGATACTTTGTATGCATTTTTGATGAAAAATTTTTATATTTTTAATTGAGCTGAAATTCGGTGAGAAGACTTTGTTTGGGGTCCACAAATATGCTGTACAGAGATTTCCACTATAAACAAAAGTTAGATGCATCTGGATAGTATATTTGCTCGCTCCACTGAAGACAGTTTTATTAGTTTAGTGTAATTAAAAAAAAAATTAATTATTTATTAAGCACAAATAGAATTATTTATAAACCAAGTTTTTAATTACTTTCAATCTATAATTCTTTAAATAAAAAATTATTATTATAGATAGAGATTAGCCTTCAAATTGATTATTTATGTTAATACAAATAATTATCACATATTTGGTAAAACAATTAAAATTCTTTCAATTATTTTTATAAACGTTTAATTTAATTAAAGTAATTAATTAAAATCTAAAAATTCAATCATTTATTGTTCTGATTCTCAGGTAGTAAGAAGTATTTCGTGGTATTTTATACGTTTTTTCGGCGCAATTTTGTAAATTTAAAATTAGTTTGTTAAAACAGTGTGAATAGCGAATAAAAGAGCAAAAATGTTGTCGCATCAATTAAAAATAAATTTCAAAATTAGCATTTTGTTTATTATTTTATTAGCGCATTTAATTGTGGCTGAGGAAAAAACAATCCCTGGGTAAAACCTACAATTTACAAAAAAAAAATTATCTTTTCTGTTTAAATCAAATAAAATTGTGTTAAGCAAATAAATAAACGAAACGATTTAAATGTAGAATAAAAAAAAAAACTTAAGCAAAATAAAATTAATTTAAAAGAAAGTAATAAAAAATAAAAACAAAAAAAACTTAATTAAATTGGGATAATTTTTTTCGTGGGTGGGGTTAAATTGTGATGTTAAAATGATTTAAAAATAATAAATCTTTTCAGAGCCGGTGCTTTATTGCCGATTGTGCTTCCAGCAATCGGATCAATGCTTCCAGCAATAATACCTGGATTACCGAATCCTATTGCAGGTATAACGCCAGGCACATTACCTGTACCACCGGTCTCAATGTCACACACAACCTCTGTATCAGCTAGTGTTATGGAAAAACCTTTTTCTTTTAGGTTTTTTTTTTATATTAATTTATTGACTGATTTTTAAATTATTTAATTAATTAAAATTGCAGTCACAGCGGTTCAATATCAACATCATCTGGCACTGGACATACGTATGCGAATGGCTATGCTAGCGCTGGTGTTGGTTCACAAGTGTCAACGTCTGGCTCAGAAACATCATCGGGGACACAATACTATAGTTCCGGCTTACGAGATCTTATCGATTTAAACAACAGATGGCAGCAGCTTTTTGCAAAGAGATAAATTTTGATTTATAAAAATTAATTTCAGATTTTAATTAATTAAAATTGAATATATAATTAATTCCTTGTATTACTGTAATAAATGTTTAGATATTAATTTATTTTGGGATAATAAATAAAAATACTCGAATGTTATTTTACAATTTTTTTATTTTTTTTTATATTTGCCTAAAAACAATTATTTACCACAAAAATTAAAGAATTAATTAAATTTTTTAATTATTAATTACAATAATGAGAGAACAACATATACAAAAAATACTTTTTTATTTAATTTTATTTATTTTGATACAGTTTTTCACCCTCAATGGGTTTTTTCTTTGTTTTATAATTTCTGTATAGGACCACACTTTATGCTGCATGTTTACAACTTGCTTTGTGCTTTAAGAAAGTTACAAATTTATTTTATTTTACTCATTCAATCAATGTGTTAAAGTAAAAATATTTGATATGAAAATATTCCATTAAATTACCCACAATAAAAATTCTAGAAAAACTTTTAAATACTTTAATATTTGATTCGATTTGATTGATCATTGACGTTATAAATAAAATAAAAATAATTATTAGGGAACAGAAAAGATAAAAAAATGAAATATTAAAAAAATGATAAAACAATTTATAGCTTCGACTTGGCTGGGATGACATCTGCCCACCAAGATGCACGTTCCATTGAACCAGGATTTGTCATAAATTCATGCTGAAGATTTTGGTATAGCTAAAGGGAGATAATCAATTAATAATCAAAAAAAAATTATATAAAGAAATAAACTCACCATGCCATCGGATTTTCCTATCACAGAATTCAATGGAAAATCTGGTGGTGATATTGAGTCAGCGACACTAACAGCAATATCTTTAAACTCTCCGCAATTTTGTAACAAGTGTGATCGCACGCTGTCGACAAACTTTGATCCAATTGCAAATCCACCCTGCAAATAAATATAACAAAAAAAAAAATTTTTTTTCTTTTTCTATTGTAATCAAAATCAATCAAATTAACCTGATAAAACGTGGTCATATGACGATCAATACACCATAAACCATAAATAAGATGAATTTTGACTAACACCGGGTTTAAACTAGTGCAAACATTGTTTTCAGAGCATCTCATTCTGTTGAAATAAAAAAAATGAAATGAAATCTCCAAAAAATACAAAAAGCTCATAGCCAAGACACATACTTAAAACTCTCCAAAGCAAAATACTCAGCATAGGCACGCGACAAATTACGTGCTAAATACACTTGTGCGTTGTTTCGTGCATCGAAATTATTCGCACCATTTTTGGCGGCCTCCGACATCTTTTGCGATATCGCATCTAGCAACCACGACATTAACCACTCAAAGCATATTATTATAACTAAAAAATAAACAATTAATGAATAAATACGCAAGCGATGAAAATAAATTAATTCAAGCTCACATTCAAAACTATCTACACGAATGCCACTCTTGATAATATTCTCATAAGTTTGTGCAAGGATTTGTGATCTCCGTTTAATAAAGTTGCCTGTACCCATTGGACTTTCTACTGTGCCGGTCCACTGTCTAAGTAGCCAATTTGATGCTTGTTGACCAAGTACGTTGTTATCACCCTCATAAGTACAACTGGGATCATGATTGTTACGTAACTCTCCCAAATTTGCGGCCTGGATTTAAAGAAATTTTTTTTATTTTTGTTTTTTTATTTTTATGTTTAATAGAAATACTTTTAAGTAGCCATGACCACCGCATGCTTCTCTTGCTTCTTGGATAGCATCACGTGCCGTCCATGTAACAAGCGGTTTTGAAGATGAAACGAGAGCATGCACTTCTGATACTATTTGGCTCTGTAATAAAAGGCATTAAAATTGTATAAAAGAGTTTTGATAATCCAGCAATTTTCTTATCGTTTACCAAAGTTTCAAAACCATTTGATTCTGCCTGTGATTTTTCAATCGCATGCAAGTACTTCTCGGTTAATGTGAAAACAGAAATTTTAAGTACACAGGCAGCTGCTAAATATGGGAATATTCTCCATTGCTAAATATAAAAAAACAAAATGAATGTCAAAAATTTTAATTAAAATCATAAAAAAAAAAAATCGTACATGGAGCTGATATTCAATAATTGGTATTTCTGGACCATTTCTTTCTGGGCCGAATTGCTTTCTAAGTGCAGCATATCGCACCGCAATAACTGCCGCTTGTGCTAATGTATTTGATGATTCTTGCATAATGCCCACACGACCAGCCGAAAACGACTCTAAAGCAGCCCCAAGAATCTTTTGCGGTTCACTAAATACACTCTCATAAACACCTTCTGGGGTGACATCACCCGTACGATTTAACAAACAATCGCGAGAAATGCGATAATGATCAAATATGACAAAACTGAAATTCATTTTCGATTAATTGCAATACTAATGCCAATTAATTTCAGATAATTACCCATTATCAATACCATTCAAGCCAACTTTCTCGCCAATGTCACCAATAAGAACGCCTGGAAATGTTTGCAACGTATTTGGATTACGAACAGGCACTAAAAAACCGTGCAGTCCGTGATTCTCACCATCGTGTGTATATAAATTTGCAAAAAGAAGAGCAATTGACGCAGTTTTACCTAAATTAATTAAAATTCATTATTCAAGAGCCAAAAATGTTTAAAAATGAATGAAAATCTTCACCTAAATTGCCTATCCAGCATTTAGCCGCCTCAAAGTCTGGCGTATGAATAATGAACTCTTTTGTTTTAGGGTCGTAAGTGGCTGTGGTTCGTATACTCTTTGTGTTACTTCCATGCGAAACCTCGGTCATAGCCAAGCACGCAACAATATCACCATCCCAAGCGGCTCGATAGGCGGCCAAGTGCTTCTCAGTACCCATAGCCGTCAATGCATTTGTGAACAAACCAATACCAAGCGCCATTTTAACGGAAACATTTGGATCGAGCGAATGCACCGCCTCGTTAACACTCATCAAATAACGAATCTTTTTACGATACGGTTTTGCATAGATATCCGGACCAGCAAATTTATGATTATGAATATGTTTCATTAGTTTTGCAGCCCTGTGTTGTTGCTCATCGCGTGACAATGTCTGTCTGGGATGGGCAAACATCGGATCTGATTCAAGTTTATTCCATACTTTATACTAAAATTATATAAAAAAAATTATTAATTAAAAATTGGAATTTTCTAGGTAGCCACCGGATTAACATACTTTAATACGCAAAGAATTTTCATCCTCAAGCACTAAACGTAATTTTTTCCAATCAAATGTTGCACGATCCCGATAAGTATCCAATGGGCCTCTTGGTAAGTCCGGAATGAATGAAGTATCATCATTTGTTTTTTGCATTATTAGAAATTTCTTATCTCTTATCAAATTTCCTTACTTGATTGTTTTTTTTTTTTTTTTTATTGATTAATCTATTAATTGTTTAATAGCCCGGAAAATATCTAAAAGGCAATATTTATAAATTAAATTAAATAAGATTACGTTTGATAAGGTAATTTCAATTTTTTTTTTTTTTTTTATGATAAAACATCAAACATGAACAAACAAACAAACAAACGAAATCAATCAATCAACAAATATTATTTATCTATTTTATGACTATAAATACAGAAAGAAAAAAACCTAAATGAATATAATAGAAATATATAAAATGAATGTAAAGCCTTGTCCAATTACAACTGATTTATAGTAATTTATAATAAAAAATATTTATTGATTATTTATTTTTAATTTTAACAAGTAAATTAAAAATTAATTTGAAACGATGACAAATTTTATAAACAGCAACAACAACAACAACAACAAAAAAAAAACTCTTTCAACATTTAAAAACAAATTAACTATAGGAAATTATGATTAAAACAGAAAAAAAAAAAAAACTTAAAATACCAAACATTACGAATTTTTTAAGTATTTAAACAAAAATTGTAACAAAAAATTTTTTTGTCTTATCGCGAAACAAAACAAATAGGAAAATGTGACAAAAACAATAAAAAAAAATTACGTCATGGTGGTGGTAGAAATAATTTTTTTTTTATTCTAACTAACCAAATAGAAGTGACAAAGAAACAATTTGTTTAATAAATAATTCGAATGGCTGATAAAAAATGGTTTGGCGAAAACATTTATGCTGAAAATGTTATATTTTTAGCATATGGAAGAAAATTTGATTTGGTTTAATTAGCGAAATCGTCTGCCGTCCAATTTAATTTGTGTAAAATAAACTCAGGCTCTAGCTGTAATCACTTAAATTAAAACAGACTACACACCTGTAGCACTAAAATAATTTATTCTTATCTGTTTCATATTTACGTGAGCATATATGTAAGTACCCCTCAACAAGATTAAATCTTTCAAGATTACACATCACAAGCTAGCAAATTTCTTATCCTACAACCACTTATGCGCAATTTAAGGTTTATTTTGTCAAATGGTCCACATTTAATTATATATAAATTATTAATCCAAATTATTTAAGATAGTAAAAAAAAAAAATCAATCCATCAATCAATCAATAAAATAAAAATTCTAAAAAAAAAAAACTCGTAATTGAAGGAGAAGAAACAAATCGTAAAACCACTGCACGATACTGCCCAAAGGTGTGGAAAAAAAATCGAACTGAATAATGGGAACAATAATCTAGTTTATTTACTCTCTGTCACTTAGTCAACTGCTTAATAATTCTAATTCATTTAGTTTTTTTCATAAAATAAATTAGCACAACACACAAAAACGAAAAAACCTTCAATGCATATTAAAAGAATTAATTAATTAATTATTTTCCATGTTAAAATTGTTGAAATTTTAATAACATTTTTTCATAAGCATTTTTTTTTTATTAATCTTTTAGTTCAATTTATTATATCGCTTATCCGATTATTGTTGTACTTTTTTCTTTTTTTTTTTGTAATGAATTATCAATAAAATATGTAATACGCGAAAGATAAGACACGCAATTCAAGTGCAAACTTCTAATTTTGATTAAATTATTGTAATTTTATGATTATTATTTTATGTTTTATTCATATTTAAGTAATTTATTGATAAATTTGTTTTCTTCCTAGTTTTTTTTTTTTTTTTTCATTTGCACTAGAAACAGTGGATTCTCATAAATAATATGGGAAATTCTATTAATTTATTAAAAGATTACCATTAACAACCAACCCTGACGTTAATGAATGTTAAAATGCAATAAAAATGTTTTTTTTTAGCTACAAACGAAAAATTTTCAACTCAATTTAATAATTAGCTAAGTAATGTTCTGGAATTGAGTATATTTCCCACCGTGACTAATCTAAAGTCATGAAAACAATACAAAAACCATTTGAATCAAACCTTTTGTAATTTTAAATTGGATACAAAAAAAATAGTTTTTGTTATCACAAAGAATAAATAAAAAAAAAAAAATTTCCGGTTAAAAATTACATGATTAGATTAATAAAAACATTTTTTAAAGGTTTTATGCTGAACATGCAGGATAATGAAAATCTTTCAATCCGCATTGAATACGACACGATTCATAAAGTTTTTTTTTGCTCCACATTGTAAATAAAACAAACATTTTTTACTGACCCAGTCTCGTAGTCAACAAATGATTTCATTTTATTTTTAATCTTTCGTTTTGTTTTCTTATAACAATGTAACAGTATGCGTGAGTATTAGATAAATAAAATGTTTTTTATATCTGATGGTTAAAAATTTGTATGATTACAGCGAGAAAATATTTATTTTTTTCCATCACATTTTGTACTACTATTACTTGTAATTTAATTATCTAATAACGAAAATTATTTAATAACGCACACATAACCTTATAAATAACTTATCATGTGCTAGTTTTAATTTTTTTTTTATTACAGCATTAAAAATCATTAAACGTCATCGACATTTCATAATCGAAGTTCATTAAAAGAAATAATTTTTTTTTTAAATTGTGAAGAAAAACCAGCAAATGTTTTTCTGTAAATATAAACAAACACCATCAAACAGCAAGTTTATTATTTATTCTACCTGGACCTGTAGCTGCTGCTGTTGTTGCTGTTGCTGTTGGTTTATAGCTAAGAAATCCAATAAAAACAATAATAATAAAGAAGAAAAAAAACATCTTCAAGTGTGTGTATTGGTAAAGTAAATAAAAAGAGAAGAGAAAACACAAAAAAAATTTGCCGGCCGGCTCGAAACGATTTTTGAATAAAAACAACAAAATAATCCCAAAAATATTTTAAGAATCCTTGATTTTGGTTATTTTTTCTTTATACAAATTGCTTAGAATTTGCGTTTGTAACATTCGATAATAACCTTGTCATTCCTATTCCGTTTTCGTTGAATGTTTGTTACAATTTGGGCGAACATGCGCCTATGCTCTTTTGAAATGTTTACAAATGTCGGGTACTGGTATTGGTGAACCCGAGAACGCACCCACAATCTCATTTCTTCTCTCGTATTCTTTACAAATTTTCAGCATCGCTTAATAACTAATGTTTTGCCCTAATTAACCCAAAAATAAAATTCAATTTCGTAACTTTTAATTAAATTTAATTAAAATTTGAAAAAACGAGAAAGAAAAAGAAGCAAAATTCTATTGTTTTAAGCACACGTGTTTATGGTGAAATTCTTGAAACAACTACACTATTTTTGCCTCTTTAAACACATTTTATTGCTTTAGTTAACTTTAATACGCAGATTTATTTAGGTAAAATAAGATAAATAACGCAAAATCTACACACCAATAAATTTATGGTGACAGATCAGCTGTTTATATGTTTTATGCTTTATATAAATAAATAATAAACATTAGCAAGTGTGTGTGCAATAACGTTTGAAAATTTAATTCACAATGCACACGTCAATGTACTGTCAAATGATGGCTTAAATTTTTTTTTTTTGTAAAGCAACGGAAAAATTCTTAGCATAATTAAAGCAGAAATTATGTTTGCGGTAATATTTTTATTGCTTATTTTTATTTTAATAGGTTTCTTTTATGTAGCGTTGTTATACGTCCAGGCAGGTGTTTCGTAGTTTTATTTTTATTTTATCAACTGTAAACAGGTAATCTAATTATGTTATTAGTTTGCTGTTTTGAATATTATTCAGTTATAAGTGAGGTTATTATTATTATTCATATTGTGATTCTACACTTAACAACAACGCCCACAAAATCAATTAGTTAATTAATTAATAAATAAATATTATCATTAAACAATATTTTATTTATTTTATAAATTCAATCAACAATAAAAATTTTTTTTGTTTAAACCTAAGCACCGAGTTTTATTTTTATTGATATTAATTAAATGAAATAATAAAATTCTATACAAATGTAGCTAATTAACATGTTTTTTATTATTATTATTAGTCAAATCAATGTTAATTAAAAGCATAAAATTGTGTTGTTTGTGCGCCACAAACTGTTCGTTTTATGTTTTGGAAATAATTTTGGGCGGTTAAATGCACATTAATTAACAGTGAGGAAAGAAATGAATTTTCTCTATAAAACCGTTAATTTCCTTACACAAAAACACACCACAAGCACAGTAAATTTATTTTTCTTTTTTATTTTAAACTATTTTTACCACCTTAATGCGTTTGTATTTGTGAATTTGACACAGCTTGATGAATATTAATTAACCAAAAAGACACAAAACTCAAAAATTTCATTCAACCGGATATTATTATTATTTTTTTTTTTTTATTTTTGCCTTAAAAATGGTTCACACAGCACTTTGATAAAAAGTAAAAACACAAAACGAAAAAAAAAAAAAAAAAAATGAAAAAATTTCAACACACGCGCTTATGGAAACAACTTTTGTTCTTAAATTTTCCTTTGATTTTTTTTGTGTTTTGGTTTTTGGAAGAATACGATTTAGAACATTTCCCAAACGACGCCAAATGATGACTGAATCTAAATTGTAATAACTGTTGAAATTCGTATTAAAAAAAAAAACTCTCTTTTGTAGAATTTTTGTTAGTTTCTTAAATTTGTTCAGCCGTCCCGTTGACACAGCAAAGCTAAGCAACATAAATTACACAAGAAGAAGTAAAAAAAACACCATTAATTTACAACAACAAAACACATGTGGAGCAATTGTGGAGCGTAAATCATTCTTTCCCGCTCACAAAAGCATGAAAAACATACTAATAAAGTTGATTCCAATTAGAATGAGAGAGTTTTTACATATTTACTCATTCTCTCTCTCTCGTACCAACATCCCACTACTTTTTGTTTTTTTTTTTTCAATTTCCAAATGTATCGAGTTTTATGAATTTAAAAATAGATTTAAATAAAAAAAATTAAATTCCTTTTTGACGGAATGTAAAATAAAAAATATTAAAGTTTGAGTGTTTTATGCTTTAATTTTCATAAAAATTTTAGAAAAACAGCCAACCACTATAATTATAAATAAAAAAACACCCAACTACCTCCCAGTTGCACATTGTAACTGTAGAACTGAAATCAGCACGTAAGCCATGATTATTGCTGACAGATAGAAAATGTGGAGAATTTATTAAATGTTTTTTTTTAAAGCGTAAAATTACGTTCTAGCCACTCAGGCAACAAATTTTTTCTTTTCTTTTTTTTTTGAGTAAACAAATGGCGAAGTTGAAGCAGAAAATAAAGTTTTTTTTAATGGATTTTCCGCTCTAGTATCTAGGCTGTTGTTAAGGATGGGGAATTATTTAAAGATCTTTGAAGATTCTTTTGTTAGCTATTCACCCTATTTAAAGTTATTTTTAGATGCTGGTAAGTACACACGAACGGAACTGAAGTGGTTTGTGTATGCCTCGGTTGTCTCTAAGGCTACAGGTTGAGAATTAAAAAAGAAAAAAGACGACACTGGCTCAATACTTAACTAATCAAATATCGTCAATCAGAGTTAAAAGTAATGAAAATCTGTAAACTAGGTCAATTCTAGTGGAAAACTCATAAAACACGTAAATGTCTGACAATGCTACAAAATGCACTCAAATCAATAATTAAAATTTTTATTTAAGTGGTTTCCCTGGTTAGAAATTCTTTTGCATTTTTCTATTATTCATAATTTTTTAATTGCTATTTCTAATTAAAAAATCGATTGCCAAACATATTTGTTGAACTTTTGCATTTTAAATTGAATTAAAAAAAAATTATTGAAAGAAAAAACTATTGGAGAGGCAACAAGTTTGTGGGTAAAAATTTTTTCATCTCTTTTTAATTGGAGAATTGAGAGCAAATGAGTCTCAGTTTGAGTAAAAATGTGTTTTGCATTATAAACGACGTGCTGTTGAAACTTTAATGAAATTCAACAAGCCAAAGCAACATATATCCTATTTTTGTGAATCATTAACATAATTTCTATGGTAATTCTCCTTTCACATAAATAAATATTTTTCTACAAGGAACAAAACAAAATTCAGGAAATAAGGTTGCGCAAGTCACAAGCTCCAAAAACATAATCGATCATACAACGACCTTGAATACAACCAGAAATGAAAAAACGAGAACGAGAGTAAACAATTTTGTGTCTCAACTAAGCCCATCCTTTTTTTTATTTTTTTTTTATTCATTTAGGACAATCTCCAAATTAATTATCATAAAGGGAAATAAAAGCTGAAAGCAATAAAAGAATGAAAATTAATTCTGTTGTATGGATTCTGGTTTTTCTTTTTTTTTAATTTATAAATATTATGTAATGTCACTAGCTGTGTAACAACAATTTCGTTTGGTTTGTGTCAAAGATACAAAGACTCGCACTGTATTGAAATCGTATTCAGTTATTATTGTTTATCAATTGCATTAAAAATAAATTAATTAAAAATTTGCGGAATGGATTAAAAAATGTAGAAAAAATGATTAGTAAAGTGGTTTTGTGAAACCAAAAAAAAATAAAAAAAAGTTAACAACGGTAATAACGTTGTATTGACTGAAGCCTTATGAAAAGATTTTGTAAAACGTGTTGAATTGCAATTTATAAGCTTTGCTTGCAATTGCTTGACAAACAAAATTTAATAGAAAATTAAATAAAAATTAATGGTTCCATCCAGGATCGAACTGGAGACCTTCTGCGTGTAAAGCAGACGTGATAACCGCTACACTATGGAACCCGATGTACTTTGTTCAACAAATAATTCACCAAAGAACCCACCAATGTTATTGCAGCAAAAAAAAGCGGCGAAAGAGAATGCGAAATTTGTTCTATTTTATTTTCGCGCTATTTATTCACATAAAAGCCGTAATAGTAATTACAAAGGTACGGATCCTCGGACACTGTATACGTTTGATCCGTTAACACCTCTTCTGTTATATCACTAAGAACTCTGCTTCGCATTGGATTCTTTGGCGCCACAGGTCTACTTCTTCTTAAAAGCTTATTGTTACGGAAGCGGTAATCCTGTTGCCAATATCTAGCCGCTGCCGCCCTTCCAGAATATTTCCAGTCTGGTGTATCGTCCGTGAATTTTAATTCCAATTTTTCACCAATCGACGCCGATATACAATTACGGAAAACATCACGAAATGTCGCTGGTAGAATTCTCATACCGGAATCAATCGATAGGTAGTCTGGTGGTAGTGAAGCTTCAACTAATGTCTAAAACAAATACAGATTTGTAAAATAATAATTGAAACAGTTATAAAAAAAATGCCAAAACGGAAAAACCTTTAATTCTTCACGAATTTGTATTTTTGGATTTGTATAATCCGTTTGGTATGTACTTTTAATGACAGGGGTTGTGGTCGCCGCGTCAACCTTATTCACAATACTTCTCTGACACGGTGAACTAAAATATGCCATTTTTGCCTCTTTTTATACTTTTTGTTATTAATTAAAACAATTCAATTTTGATTAAACAAGAAATTTTCACAAACAAATAATTTTAATCAAAAATGTTTGCAGTAATTTTAATGTGATTTTTTATTTGCACCACAAAATGACAAATAAACATTCTGTGGTCACTTTGATTAAAAGCCAAATTAAATGATAAACGAAATTCCTATATAGCCAGTTCTACTTGTGTTAATTAGCTAAATGTGCTATGTAGTAAAAAATTAAAAAAAATGGGCTCAACCGGGATTTGAACCCGGGACCTCTCGCACCCAAAGCGAGAATCATACCCCTAGACCATTGAGCCGCCATATTTACTTAACACGTGAGTTTGAATTGTAAATTTCGTTTTATAATTAAATTAAAATAAACTTTCTAATTTGTATTTGCAGCTTCGCTTAATTTTTCGTTTTAAACAAATATCAAAGGCAAAAAATGCACAAAATACAACACGCAATAGATGTAAAACAAATGCGAAACTAAACTAAATGTAAAAGCAGTTTGACTTTGACCAACAAAAAGAAGTAATGGTTCCATCCAGGATCGAACTGTAGACCTTCTGCGTGTAAAGCAGACGTGATAACCGCTACACTATGGAACCCATGGGTAATAAATATTTAAAAAAAATTCTTCATGTTTACTTGTGACGGTTTCTCAATTTAAAGAAAAAAATGTATTTGTGGCAAAGATATCAATTGTATATCCGACTCTAATACAAATATGTGCAGACATTAATCAACGGGTTCCATAGTGTAGCGGTTATCACGTCTGCTTTACACGCAGAAGGTCTCCAGTTCGATCCTGGATGGAACCATTAGTTTTTTGTATTTTTTTATTTTTATTTTGATTATCAAGCAATTTTAGTTAATTCTGCTTGTTTCTTGTTAATTTTTACTAGGTGATCTTCTGTGTTTTTTTTTTTGCGTTTTAAATGATCGCTTGTTGATCTAAAGAATTAAAGAATCATAGGTGCGCTTATTTTTGATAATAATGTAATAAACAGACTCAATTTCATCCGTCTCCTGAAAAATAAGGAATTGGACGTATATGGTGAATATGGTGAAAAAGGAATAAACATATTTTTTGTAAATATAACATTTTTTTTCTTCTTTATTAATTTACTTGTATTTTTCGTATTATTTTTTTTAATATTAATTTTTAATAAGCAATTAATTGTATAAATCTGTTTATTTTTTTTTATTTTTATTAATTAACATAATTGGCACAAAATATCTTTTATTTATTTTTCTTTTGTTTATATATGTAGATAAATAATAATATTATTTATAATAGTTATAAATCCCAACACTCAAATATGATAAAATTATAATAAAAAAATAAAAACTAATTAATTAAAAATAAAGAAATTAAAAATTTGTGGTGATTTTGATGGTTTTTTTTTTTTAGTGTGTCGCCCCAGTCATTTCTGGTGACATTCGTTTTTAATTAATTTTTTTTGTTTTTGTATATATATAAAAATAAATTTTCTATTCAGATAATTTGTATATAAAGTAATTATGTAATAAAATCTATATTTAACTAGAATATCGATTGTTTTTATTCGTTTAATTGATTATAAAATTATAATTTAATTAATAAACTGTGAAGTGAATTTTTCATTAATCGTATTCGACTAGGAAAGAATGCATTGAATGGTGGTTATAAGTTATGATGCGGTTAAAATCATTGCTGGTGGTTTGTGTCTAGAAGATTTTTTGTAGAGTTTTTTTTTTTCGTATTAATAATAAATCTCCCGTGTCACTTTAATTTTTATTTCTTAAATCTTTTATTGAATTAGCTATGCTAGTAAATTAATAAATTATATTTTTAATTATGTTCGTTGTTACCGTTTGTTACAAATAAAAATTTTAATTAATGAATTAACTACTTTGTAACAAAAACCTAGGGGATTTTCACTCTGTTTAGTCATTTTAGTGAGTTTTAGAATTTCCTTTTAGCCATAATGCGACCAGAAATGATTTATTAATTGACATACAATGCTACTATAAAAAAAAAAAAAAAAAAAGTTTAAACAAATTTCTGTAGAAGGATTTTTAGTTTTTAGAATTTATTTGCATGCGGAATATGAATATTTGTTTAATCATTCGATGAATTATTTCTAATTATTTATAATTCTAATTATTTTGTGACTTAAGCCATTTTCTGTATTAATATTGACAGATTTTAGGCATTTATTATTTTTTATTTTTTTGTCACATTTACTGTGATTCTCTACTGAATAAAAGGTTCATTTGTTGTGGATTAAAATATAATTAAGCAATTAGTTTGTTACACAAATTAATGATAATGATAACGAAATGGCATTTTATAATAATAATAATAATAATAAGATAAATTTTTTTTATTTATTTTTTTTTATCCAAATAATTTATCAAAGCATCCATGACAATATGGCTTATCATTTTGCTCTTTAAATGTTCCTTTATTTAGTTGTTTAAGGCAGAAGGCGCATACAAAATGTTCCGGATGAAACTTTTTAAACATCGCTGTTATACAGCGTCCAGTTATTGGTTTTGAGCAGCCGGCACACAACGAACCGCGTTTAGCATGATAATGTGTCTCACAATATGGTAAACCTTCATGATCAAAGAATGAACCATCCTGGAACGGTAGACGACAATCCTGTAAATAGATAATAAAAACAATTAAATAAATGTTTAAAAAAGCGAAAACAAAATTTTCTTCAACAGTTTTGAGACAGACAAGACACATTTCAAATTTCCTATTTAATACAAGATGGCAGTAGCGTAGCTACATTCAAAAACACTCAAGAAATTAATTTTATTAATTAAAAAAAAAAAAAATTCCTATACGTCGCGAAATATTCCATCATAAAACAAATCGATTTTCGTGCCAAAAAAATATTTTAAATAAAAAATAATTTAGAAATATATTTCACATATCGTGTTTACATTTTTCATCATTTTTTTACGCTACTTCTATTTTGCTTGCCTAACAAATTAATCGATTAGTCCTCCGCTGATTTTTTCAATTTTTTTTTTCTTCATTATTTTGTTTTTGGCTAGGCGAGATTTTTTGTTGTTTTGTTTTCTATTAATTTTAAGTGAAAATCGGTGTAAATACTTATAAAAAATTAATTAAATAATCGAAGAATTATGAACAGGCAGGCATGTATTGTAATAGAAATGTTCAAAACAATATTTTTTTTTCTTCTTTTTGTTGCATCATTAGAGATTGACTAGTCTAGCCGTAATAAGACTAATGAATTCAATTGCGTTAACAGGTAAGCATACTTAATTAAACGTAAATGAATTATAAAATTAAAATTATTGTTATTTCTCGTAATAGAAACATAAAAACATTTTTTCAGATTTTTACAGACTTGTATTTTCGAGTGATCACCTTTCAATGGTAATAAACAAACTTCCTACAAAATAACTACCACCACTAATATAATTTTCAATCATTACGCTACATTGATGGGTGGCACAAATAAACGCCTTATAAAAAAAACTTAAACAAAACATAAAAATCCCATCAATTTTCATTCATTAAAAAAATAAAAAATTAATAAAAAAAAAAATATAAGAAAAACAAAAAAAAAAAAAAAAAACTTAAAGAGAAAATAATTTTGCAATTTTTTTGATAATTAACAGAAATAGGAAAAATTTTCATTAAGCAAAATTGTTTACAAATCAATAAAAATTAACATTTTAATTAACAAAAATAAAATAAAATCGAGAAAAACGAAATTAAATTCCTCTTACAAAGGTAAAAAAAATATTTTTCGTTACGATTTTATTTTTTTTAACGAAATTTAATTTTATTTATTTTTCTATCTTACTGGATTACACATAAATAAATAAATAAAAAAAATCAAACTGTTCAGCGCCCGTACAAAGTGAATAAATTGAAAAATGATTTTCGTGTTTTTTAGTGTAGCTACAAAGCGAAAAAACAACAAAATTACACGGTGGGCATTTCATATTTTTATTACTCTTGTAGCGGAGTGGGCTACATATGTGTAGGGTGGTACAATTATAAAAAAATAAAAATAAACTAATAATAATAAAATTAAAAAAGTTTACAATAATATTTGTCATAATAATAAAATTATTTAAAACAGAGGAGGAATTATTACATTAAAAACAAAAATAATATTTCACCGTGAATTATTCTTCTTATCAAAGAATTTTCACTTTTATTGAGAGATTTTTTTAGTGACCGTGAAAATAAAAACTAAAACAAAAATATTGCAAAAGTTTTTCTTTTCTTTCTTTCTATATTTTCTATTTTTATAGAAGAGTGAGGAGAAATGAAAAAAAAAAAAAAAAAAACGAAAAAACAGCAAAAGAAAACTAAAAATAGTAAAGAGTAGGTAGGGATGTGATGAAGAAAAGAATTTTAATCAAAGAAGAGAAAATCTTATGCAAAATTATAAGATAGTCACAGTTTAACATTCACACTTGAATCTGAATTAAAAATCGAATAATTTGCTCCAGTTGCTAACAGTCATCCAAACTAAACTCAATTAGTAATGTTGGCCTATATTCAACTGACAATTGTAATTAATATAAACTAAAAATTAATACACTCGGCACAGGCAAGACATCATTATTCATACATAAACGAAAACAAAAAAAAAATAAAAATAATTAATTTAATTTAAAATAATTACAAAGACTTAGAGAAAAATTGAAGAAAATTTTCTTGTCACAACCTTGTTCTATTTAGAAAATAATTATTCTTCTTCTAGATATGTTTTTTGCATAAATAATTAGAAAAATTAGAAAGAAAAGTAATTTGTTTTTGGTTTTTATTTTTTTTTTTTTATATTTTTGATATTTGGCAACAATTAAATTGGTGCATGCTTTTTGCATGCAGAAAAAAAACAAAACAAAATACAATTTTTCACAATTTTAATGTGAATAAGCAAGGAAAACAAGTAAAAATACTAAAATGAAAATAGAATGACCGAACGACCTATTGACAGGTGAGCATTATGAATTGAAAATATTGTTCAAACAATTTTTGTATGTGCAAACTCGTTTATTTTTCGAGATATGTGCTCTGGAACTTCTAGAAATCAACAAAAAAATGTTTACACTATTTTCAGCATTCAACAACAATAATTTCTTTAAATTTTTACTAGACTCTCTAATATTATCTACTCATCTTCAAGATAATTTATTCCTGATTTTGAAAACATAAAAATCTCTTCTGTGTGATAAATTTTAATTAAGTCACAGCTAATATACCGCAATAAACTACCCTGAAAATGATAATTTTTCAACTATCAAATACTAAATTGACATTAGAAACAAAAACACATATTTGTATCACCATGAAAAAAGCATGATTCTTAATTATCCTAAATCAATCAAAATTAAGTAATTGTTTTGTTTTATTTATTTATAATTTATTAGCGAAAATACAACGCGTGTTATCATAATAAAGATACAAAAAAAATAAAAAAAGAAACGAAAAACTTAATTAAATTAAATATTACTACAATATTTATATCAACAGATGGCGGAGGTGGTTATAATGTGCAAAAGAAAAACACAAATGAAGGCTAAACAGTTTAAAAATAACTTTCTTGTTGACATAATATTATTTCTTTTTTTTTTTATTATAAAAAACTGAAATTAAATTAAACCAAGTTATGTATGGT
Source organism: Ptychoptera albimana (assembly GCA_961205885.1). NCBI lineage: Eukaryota > Metazoa > Arthropoda > Insecta > Diptera > Ptychopteridae > Ptychoptera > Ptychoptera albimana. The sequence goes on along the minus strand of OY540801.1, from coordinate 9,603,075 downwards.
AAGTGGTATATATAAACCAAGTGGTAATAATTTATTAAATTAAATTAAAATAAGAAAGAAAAAAATTCTCCTGTAGATATTTGTGTCGCCGCCGAAGAAACACAAAAGTAAACAGAAATCCTAATAATAAATATATTGAAAATCTAAAAATATATTAAAATTTATTATAAATATCCATATGAATAAATAAATAAAATAGAAATGAAAAGAAATGAAAACGGAAAAACTAATAAAATAGGAAAACACCGCATGTTATTACGTCAATTGCAAACTAAAACATCGAGTAACACGTATATTGAAAATTGAATGAACATTTTTAAATTGGCGTACACACTGGGCTTAAGATTGTAAGACAAGACTTTTTCTTATTAATTTTTTTAATCAAGAAACAACACAGCTGTCACCTTATATTCAACCCTCTCTCAAATTTGCCTTGGCGCCTTATATTTGGACCAACAAATCAATTCCAAATCGTTTAATAATAATAATAATTATCGCGAAAAAAGAAAAACAAAAACACTGTGTTCGTCTTATAATCATGGCAGGGAAGTGAGTTAATATTTTTATTTAAGTAAACTTAAGTTAAGTCAACAACTTTGTAAAATAAACAAATAGAGAAAAGAAGAACATTTTCCTGAAGTTAAATAATCAAAAACTGAACACAAATATTTTTTTTCATCCGTTTTCCATAAATAAATACAAAAGAAAAAAAAATTAAGAAAAATCTGTAATTCAATAAGTTTTTCATCTTTTAAAAAAAAATTTTTTTTTTTTTTTTGCTACAAAAATTAAGTACAAAAATATATCTTTATTTTCTTTATATAATTAATTAACTGAAATAATAATAAATTATCTATAATATAGTTATGGCAAATAAAATAGTAAAAATAGATGAGAAAAAAAAAAAAATATAACGTAAATAAAAAGGTTTCTCATGAATGAATTTAAATCGCGAAAATAAGAAAAGAAAAGAAAAAAAAATCATCACTCGTGATATTGATATGATTTTTTTGTGTTTTTTTTCAAACTACCACCAACAGCATCATCATTGTAAAACTGTAAAGGCGCTGAATCAAACTACAATCATTAACAAGATTTTTTTTTGTTTTTCTTTGCCTTTTGATTAATTATAACAAAATACGTCACGAATGTCTGCTTGCTGCGTGTATAAATCAATAACAATAATAGCACGCCATAAAAACAAAAACAACAACAACAACGAAGTAACGTCGTAGCGTGTAGGATACACGAAAATATAAAAAATGTCGTTTGACTACCAACGACATTTCTATCCTCCGGTAATGATAAATTATTTTTTAATTTGTTTTGTTTTTTGTTTTTTTTTTGGTTGTTTTGGGTTTTTTTTTTGTTTTTTGTTATTAATTTTTTTTTTTTTTTTATTAATTGTTACATTATTTTTAAAATATTTACAAACAAAATTTCGTTAAAATTAATCTTTTTCTTTTTAAATATTAATTCAACTAAACTCTCTCTCTTTATCATTTCTAAACAAAAAAAAGTTGAAAAATTCTCATTTTTTTGTATCTAGCTAAAGTTTTTTTTTTAATAAAAAATATTAAATTTTCTTTTATCCTAATTTATCCTATCAAGTATTTAATTTTTCTTCCTTTTTTTGGTTTGAGTGTTTTTTGTGTGAGTGTTTTTTCGTGTATTTTGTTTTTTGTATATCCCTAACTGACTAGATTTTTTTTTTTTTTTTTTTTAGTTAAGTTTGTTTAGTGGTTTTTGGATTGGTTTTAGTTTTAGTTTCCTGAAAAAGAAAATTTAGGAAATTTTCGTACAACGTTTTATTCATCATATTATATCATCATCATTAGCTGGTTTTGTCATTTATTACTTCTGTTGTTACGAATTTTTATTTTTTATTTTTTTTTTTGAAGGATTATCATTTTTGGTAGAAGTGAATTAGATTAAGGAAAATAAATAAGGAGAGTTATTTTATATGGGGGTAGGTAAATAAATATATAAATATATAGAAATATAGTTTTAGTTGTCGTTCTTGTTGTTTTTTTTTTTTTTTTTTTTTTTTTTTTTGTTGGGTGGCGGCGAGAAAATTGCAGAGGAAAAAATAAAAACTTTTTTTAATCTTCATCATCACCAACACCAACACACTTTGGACAAACGGGTTTACCTTCCATGGCATAAAATGATTTGCCAGTGACAGCTTTTTTGCAATCCTAAATACAAAACAAATAAAAGAATTAAATAGAAAAGGGAGAAAAATCGAACAAACATTTAATACTCAAAACTGTTGAAGATGAGAAAATAATTTTTTTTTTTTTTAAAACGAGGTAAAATTAAATTGAAAAATCCACTTACCCTGCATACGAAACAATCTGGATGCCATTGACTATTCAATGCAGATATGTAATTTTCCATAATTGCGCGATTGCAACCATTGCATTTTGGTGCAAACATATCGAAATAATCATTGCGACAATATGGTTTACCATCGCGTTCATGGAAGCCATCCTCACCAAATTGTTGGCCACATTGAGCACAGAAGAAATGCTCTGTATGCCATGTCTTCTCCAAAGCGGTCACGCATTTCTAGATAAACAAAAATATTCACAAGATAATTGTATATTAATTAATTGATTAAATAATTTTTTTATCACAATAAATAGCAAGAAAAAAAAAACAACAAAATTATTACATCCAAAATTGGTCCATTGCAGTAAGCACAACGAGGGCTAAACAGATTATGATAATCTGGCTCACAATATGGATATCCATCACGTTCAAAGAAGTTACGTGTACCCAACTCCTGACTACAATGATTGCATGTAAAATGTTCTGGATGCCATGTTTTACCTAATGCTGTTATCACTTGTCCAACAATTGGCTTTTCGCATGCATTGCAGCAGCCTTTTTGAGCTGTTGTCACACCTTGGCGGCTCATGTTTGCTTGAAGATTTCCTTTAAAAAGTCAGCACAAAAAAATTAAAATTTTTCTATGAATTAAAAAAGAAAAAAAAATATATTAAAAATCACCTAAGATCGAATCCAATTGATCTCCCTGTTGATACTGTTGTATATGATGTTGTGGATGCTGGGGCTGATGCTGCTGCTCAGTAGTCGAAGTTATTGTCGTCGAATGTAAATGTGAAATACCCTTTGTTGGCTTAGCGTACTCAGTGACTACCTTCTGATGCTTATGCGAACTGGCGTTTATCTAATAAAATAAAAAATTTGAATTAAGCTTTTACCAAAATTTTTCCGTTTTTTTTTCTCTTAATATTTCTAATAGAAATACGAAAAAGAATTTTTTTTCTTTTCTTTTAAGCATCTGCTATATGTTAATTACTTTAGACGCGAGATGTAGAAAAAAATAAAAAATTAAAAACCGACGACGCGATTAATTTTTATTTTGCTTCTAAATTTTAATTCTATTTTTAAAAATTAGCGATGATGATGAGATGTTGATGTTAGATTTTGTGTTCTATATATTTCATTTCAATGGTTATAGAGTAAAAATGAATTTTTTTTTTATGTGTGGTTTCAATTTAAAAAATTAAGAAAATTATAAATATTAAAAAATAAATTTGTCAAATGTGGGATGATGTAAATTAAGTTCTTAATACAAAAAAAAATGTTAATTAAACTTTATAAAGTGAAATTAAATTTAATTAATTAAAAACACAAAAAAAAAATAGATGAAGATGAAGGTTAATCCAGGTTTTTAGTTAATCCAAGTTACAAGTGAAGTTATTATTCCAAATTGTCCCGTTCTTATATTATTAAAAAAAAATTCTTTTTCTTATTTAATTAACTTTTTTCTTTAATCAATAATTTTATTTAATTAAAAAACGATGCTAACCGTATAATGGTAAAATTAAAACTGATATTTAATAAAAATTATTTTTCTCAACTAAATGTTGTCTGTAACAAACAAAATCTAGCTTCGGTAATATTTTATAAATAATTTAAGGAATAACAAAATTTTCGTTTATAATAGCGAGATACAACAAATACTATAACAACAACAAAAACAACGATAAAAACGCATTTCATAGTGGGAGGCTGTACGGTCAATTAGTTTTTCCTTATAAACTTTACTTTGCACACAAATAGACTGTCGTTTCATTGTATTTTAATTAAAGGAAAATTATATTTTCATTTTATCATGTGTTTGTGCTTTCGGTTTACACATTTACAAAAGAATAACAAAATAAAATAAATTTTCACAGCATCGTTGCTTATCACACTTATTGAAAACAGCAACATTTCTTCCTATACAATTTTCTTGGCAAAACTATTTTCGAACATTTTTTCTTTTTATTTAATTTAAGAGATCGTCAACACGTATACACATTTATTTGTAGCATGATTAGCTTCTGTGGTGTAGTGGCGTGTGCCACATAATTATTACACCATACTCAGTCCAAGTAATGAGTATTGAAATTATTTGAAAGAACATTGAAATTATTTTGTAATTTTCAACATACAAAAAATATTAAAAATCCAAAAATCAAAATACACATAGATATATGTAGGCAAATAGTTGTTATTTTGCATTTTAATTTTCTTAATTATTTATTAGATAAATTTCATCTTCAATTTATGTTTTATTATTACAAAACATTCTTGTTTGATTCTTTTATATAAACCGAATACTTTGAATATTGTTAATGGTTGTCAACACATTTTTTATTAGCACATAAGTTTCTTTTATCATTTTTATTTTTCATTTTTTGTAATTTATTTGCACCCAGCTAATTTTTATTATTTATTTAACTTTTATATTACTTGGTTAAAATTTGTACTCGGATAACAAAAAATTACAACAAAACAGTATTTTCGACAATTTGCAGCCTTTTTTTCAAATGGAAAAATTCAGCGGTTTTGTCTTTTCATATTTTCAAGTTTAAATTAAAGTTTTAAACATATGAAATGTATAAAATATTGAATTAGTGTCATTATTATTACATATATTTCTCTTGATGATCGTAAAAAAGGAATGATCGCCGCAGTAAACATCTCCACCAACAATGACAACAAAAACAAACAAAGAAAACGTCGCGACAAAATTCAACCTCACATCGTAACATATAAGAAGTAAAAAGCAAAAAAAAAAAATTATCTCATTGTCACTGTCAACATATATATATATTAAATAATTTTCCATTTTATATAATTTTCTATTTTTCCTTCATATTTTTTTAATTTTTTCTCTCTATTTTCTATTTTCATTTTCGTTTGTTAATTTATCCAAAGTGTGAAATAATTTATTGCATAAAAAATATCTTCATATTCATATTCATATTCTCCACAAACAGAAATACATAAATTTTCTTATCTATTTATAAAATATTTCGTTAAACATTTTTTTTTCTGCTCACTTTTTAAATCATAATCTTTACGTAATAATATTTTATAATCAATTTTCTTTTTCTTCTCTTTATTTTTTAATAATTTTTATTTATTAATTCTATTTTTATATAGATCGTTAATAACAAAAAAAAAAAAAGAAAAAGGAAAAGAAAAAAAGAAAAACAGAAAATTTAATAAAATTAATTAATAAATAATGAAAAACAAGTGGATTTTAGATTTTATTTCTCACTTGAGTATTTATCTTAATAATTTGAACTGCAAGTGATTATTATTATTATTATTTAATAAAATAAAATTATAAATAACTAATGTGGGTTGTTTTACAGAAGATTGAATGATAATTAAACATCTAAATCGTAATTTAAAAGACTCTTTGGAGCACCCCATCACAATTAACTATACAAAAATCACTATAATCAAGATTTGTGTTTTATTTTCTTTTAAAATAAAAAAATGACAAGGAAAGTGTTATGCGTTTTAAAAATAATAATAATAAACCTCCGCAAAAAAAAAAATAAAACAATTTTCCTCTTCGCATTAAGTTCTGCATTAAATTTTGTCATTTTGTTTGTTCTTAATAAATTGCCTTGAATTTGATTATACTTGATTATTTTTTCTTTTTATTAATAAAATCGACAAAACCGTTTGCATTTTCGCATCTCAACAACATGTTCTAATTATTTATTTAATTTAAATTAAATTCAAAATAAATAATTAATATTTCTATTAGCATAGAGAGAAAAATATATAAATTTTATTTAACGTTTCTTTTTTTTTTTTTTTTTATATTGTTATAAATAAAAATTTTTTCAATTGGAAAAATAACGAGAAAAATTGAAAATCAGCGAATAGTTTAATTTATCGATTTTTGATTAAAATTATATAAATAATATATTATTGTAAATATATGTCTGGATGATATATAAATTTATATTAATAAATGTTTGTTTAAAAATAGAAAAATAGAAAAACATAAAAAAAAATTTAATAAATATACAAACAAACAATATGGCAAGGCAAGAGCAAAGCTTGCAAATGAAGTAATTTCTATTTTCCAATTACAATTTTGATTTCATTTCTTTTATTTGCTATTATTATTATTATTATTATTATTTCATTTATTTTTTATTTTTGCTTTGCAAATGAAATTCAACAAAAATCATCTCTTGAAATAAATATGATGAAAAAAAAAAAAAAACACTGAAATAGAATAATGAAAAAACTAATTAGTAGTTTCTTGACTAACAACATGGCACAGTTGACAAATGGATTAACAAAATGTTTAGTAAAACAACATTTGACTCGTAATAAACAAAACCAAATAAACAAAAAATATGTAATGAAGGATAATCCTCACAAAGTTTTATTATTAATTAAAAACAAAAAGAGTATTTTAAACAAATTAAAACATTAACCAATCAATGTTCAACATTGACCATTAAGATCATTTCCTTGAAACTATTATTAAAATTTTTTTTTTTCATTAAACTATAAAAATACGATAGATGTGGTAATAAAAATTGAAAAAAAAAAAATTCTTTTGGAGAATATGTAGCAAAAGATTAAAAAAAAACACAAATTTTGTCGTAATTTTTTTATTTTCTTCATACATTCAAAATGATTTTTAATTATCTTTGAAAATTTAAATTCAAATAAAATTTTAATTTATTAGACTAGGAAATTGTGCATAAATTTTATTTATTTATATTTTGTTTAATGAAGTAATTTATTATTATTATTATTTTAAATACAAAAATAGATATTATCAAATAGTAATAAAAAAATTTGCCATTAGAGAAGATTAAAAATAAAAAGAAAATTGTCACACATAAATAGAATAATTTTCTACTTATATAATATTTATTTTTATATTGATGTGGATTGCTGATTTTAGAAAATTTGTTGATAATCAATTATAAACTATGGATAACATTTTTAATATTTAAATATCAACACAAAATTTATACGTAGTAAACTATGTATTATTAATAATGATTATTATTATAATAAAAATTTATTTAAATTTTGGCATAAATTTTGTTTTATTCTTATAAAATTTATTTTCATCAAACAATATTTTAATAGGTGTAACAGAACAAAACAAAAATATAATTTAACGATTTATGTCTTTAATGAACGATTAAGTTATATATTTTTTATATTAATTTAATTTAAATTAAATTAAATTAAAAATTTAATTTAATTCAATGTTGTTTAAAAAAATAACAAAAAAATATTTTGGCTTAAAATTAATAATAATAATAATAATAAAAAAATGTAAAATTAATTTGTTTATGTCACAACAATTTTTAAAAGTAAGCTAAATATAATTTTATCATCAAAAAGAAAAATAAAAATAACATAAATCAAATAACAATTTCTCAGAATTATTTTTTTCAATACTATTATTTACTATTTACTGATCTGATAGATAATTTATATTTTAATTTAGAAACCTCCTATTTGTACGAAGTTGCGATAACTCGAAAAATAATTATTTATGGGCAAACTCGTAGATTCTTTGTTAAATTTCTTAAATCAATACCATATAGCATAAGAAACTTATTAATAACTTTTGAATAAATCTAAACTTAAAAATATAATAATCATAGCCAATTGTATTTTTTTTTTCAATATTTTAATTTATCACAGAGTTAAATCAAATAATGAAAATTATAATAAATTTGAAGTTTTTTTTTGTCAAATATTTATTCCGTAGTTTAAAAATTAATTAATTTGTATTACATTACTTATGTAATTAGTAAATGTTAAATGTCAAAAAGAATTCATGTTTTATTATTAAGTTAAGTACGATAATAAATTATATTAGAAAAAAATATTTTGCCAAAAAGATTGTTTTTAGTTTTTAATAAATGTAAATGCAAATCAAATAAAATTATAAAGCTAGTAAATACGGAAACGTCAGTATGATTTGGTAACATTAAAACTATTTTACTATTTCAATATAAACTTTTAAAAATTGATTTTCTTTCTCTTTAGTTCATCATTCAAGAAATGCAATTGTAGGAATTCAAAGTAATTAGAAATAATTAATTAAATTTCTAAAATTCCATCTCAGAAAAAAAAAATCTTAAGAATGTGTTATGAAATTCCTATCGTGCTTGAAATTAATTTGTTTAAATTTTTTAATAAATCAGTATAACTTCAGGCGAATATTAAAACAAATTTAGTAAATACACAATAGATTTGAATCATGGATAATAAAATTAAAAAAATTAATTAAAAATGAAAAATTTGAAAAAATTAAATTAATTAAAAAATAAGGTCAGAATTAGGTGCTTTAATTTTTATCATATAGAAATTAAATCATAATTCAAAGCAAGGTTACACCAATTTGATTTTTTTTAATAAACCCATATCGGTACCTCAAACCGAATTAACGATTTAATTTCATTTTTAATCAAATACCTGTTCAAAAGCAAACATCACTCCTTATTAATAATTTTTTTAATTGTTTGAGACAGATTTGAACCTGCTACAATTTTTTGTTGAAGATTTACAAGTCAACGCTAAACCATCGAGACTATTCGCACGCGATTCTTTTGACAGTATTCAAATGATATTTTGAATTGACTGTTCGTATATTCGAATATTAAATAAAATAAAAAAATTACCTTAAAGTCAGATAATGAGGCCATTAAATCATCCAACTCTTTTGTGGCAGACGATGCAAATTGCGCTGGCGACTGTGATGGTGGCTGCTGTTGTTGTTGATTCTGCATTGTTTGAGTTTGGATTGTCTCAAAAATTTGTTGATTATCTATAAAAATTGAGAAAATAATCATAATAGAGAAGAAAATGTTTTTTAATTTAAAAATAAAAATTACTTGAATTAGTGTAGCTTGGACTAGCTGGTACTGGAGATGGAGAGCCAGTCATTTTTTCTGTTTTTGTTTCACGGACAGTTATTGTGACATGACGTCCGGGTGTTTTACCTATTGTTGAATAATCAGGTGACGATGCACTATTAAAAAATAAAATAATTAATTAAAAACTATTTATTATTATTTATAAATTAAATTTTTATTTACCCATTTGGTGTCGCATAAATTGGACTTGTACTGGGATTATTATGTGCATTACTTAATTCATCCAATAAACTATCAACAGACGGACGTTTTGTTACATCCGAAATAATTGCATACGGTGAAACAGGACTATTCTTTCCATTATTAATCATTCCACTACTTCCATAGGTGTGATGTTGCTCAACTAAAATTATATTATACATAAAATAATAATATTGAATTGGAAAAATTAACAGATGTACAAGAAACACAGTACAAGTACAAGTGTTAATAAATTTTAATAATTTACACGATTTTCAGAATAATAAACAAACAATATTCTGTTTAATAAAAAACTTTTTTTCAATTATTATTTAATTTACATATCCGTTACAGTGGTATTTAGAAAATTATTTAATAACCATACTTTTTTTAGCACTTAAAAAACAATTAAAAAGAAATAAAAATTAATATTTACCTTTTTTCTCCATGGTGTTTCCATAACGTGCATTACTCAAATCTTGCAACAAACTATCTAATTCAGATAAATTTCCAACAGCAGCGGCATGTTGCTGTTGTTGATGCGGAGCAGATCTAGGCAATGATCCACTATAATTATTACCGCCATGCTGTTGTTGCTGGGTTGTAACAGTTGTCCGAACGGTTTGATAACCACCAGAATTATTACCACCATTTAATGGTCCAGTTGTTGGACTTAAATTGACTACATTATTACCATTACTATAATTAACAAATGAGGATGGTGTAACGTTTTGTTCATTTTGTACAACACGCATTTGGTGTGTCTGCTGATATGTTGGCTAAAATCAAACAAAACAAAACCAAATAAATATATTTCAATGCAAATAACATCTTCTTTGTAATTATTATGACTAATTTATGGCGTTTATTGAGTCATCTTATTTTACATAAGGGAAGCTCAGGCATAAAATATAAATAAACCAAAACCATGTGATTCATGTAATAAAACTACAAATAATTTTCAACTTGACTCACCGATTGTGGTGACTGTTTTGAACGGACGCCATTCAAACTTCCATAACCAGGCGTTGCATTAACAGAAGTTGTAGTCGATTGGTAAATATTATTACCCTGATGATGTGGCATTACATTTGAATTACTGTATTGCATCTGATGTTGATGATGCTGCTGTTGCTGTTGAAGTCCGCCGCCAGGGACTGTATTTTGCAAATCGGCCAATAATGCATCTAAAATAAAAAACAGCAAAAATTATTTATTTATTTTCGTTTTAATTTTTATCTAAGAAATTCACAAAAAAAAAAAAAAAAAAAAAACACTAATCTAAACAACAAGTAACGTAAATTTCGATAACAAATTTCTTATTGAAACATATACCAAGAAACACTTGTAAACTGTCGTATGTCAATTTCTCTTCCAAGTCATCATTAACCACATCACTATTACCATCTTTACTACTTTTTTTATCATCAAATATTTCATTCATTTTTCAAAAGGGAAAAATAGGAAAACACAAAATTCAATTATCAATTTAATTAGGAATAGGAAAACACGTTAGTTTCACAATACGTACAAATGAATACTAAAACAAATTCGCAACTAAAAATAATTACTTTTTTTTGCCTTTCAATTATAATGAGTACGTATATAATTATAATCATAGAACAAGTTTAATAAAAATTATTATTTAAAATTCATGGTGAAGAAAAGGGAGAAAAAATCGAAACGTAACAAAAATACAAATAAATAAATTTACTTATCAAATATTTGTATTGAACGTAAATATTAAATATTAAATAAATAAATAAATAATAAAAATAAAAATAAACCAATACATCATAGGTGTCATCATCAAATAATAAATTTATGCTACAATTTTTATGTTTGCAAAAACACATTAAACATTAAACCAACAACGAACAAACGAACACAGTGATAATTTTTATTATTATTCGATTGTATTAATTAATAATTTTAATTATCTTTTATATATACTGGACACATAAAATTATTATTTCTTGTAATATTGATAAATTATTTTCAGTTTTTTATTCATGATTTTTATAAATTTTATTACAAACATAAAAACACAAAAAAAAAATAATTCAAATAAATTTTTTATCAATAAATTTTTTGTATAATAATTATTCTATTTTATTATTATTTATTTTGATATTTTATCAAAGAATAATAAAAAGAAATATATTAACGCCATAAAACAAACAACCCAGTGAAGTATCATCAAAATATTTTATAGAATTTATTTCTAGAATAGCAAAATCCACAAATATTATTCTACACCACTGACGAATACTTAAGATGATTACAATTTTTTACAGTAGTTTAAAAACACAAAAAAAACTGATAACACAAAATAATTATAAATATATAATGAGCTAGTTATGTTTATCGATAATTAATCATATTAATTTTTAAAATTATAATAATAAATTTTGTTTTCAGTTAATTTTATGTTTCACACATAATTAATTGCTTCTGCGAAATTTTATATTATAATTGTGTAGAAAACGTGTAGAAATGCATGTTTGTGCAAAAAGCTGCTTATTCTAATTTTTCCCCATTGTTTGCTATTTTATTAATTTGTGACTACATAATATTTATTCTGTGCTTTTTAGTTATTTTAATAATAATCTTTCTGTCTCTTTAATTCTATTTGTATCTATATATCACACTTAATGTACCTAATTTATGCATAGTTGTTTTTGTAGAAATTAATGCTTATTATATCAATTGTTGTTCAAAAAATTTAAAAACTTTGAAACAAATTTTTATTTATTATTGTCACAAACATCAGTTTCTCCGAATTACTGATCTTTCGATTATAATTATTTTAATTTTATAAATTTTTTATTAACATAAACGAAAAATCTTCAATCGAAAAACAAACAAAAATATTTTACTTATTATTAATTTAACAGAATACAAAAAAAAAAAAATTAAAACGACTGAACCATATGTTTGTTTTCAAAAATTATATCGTTTATAACAAACAATTAATAAAAATTTCAATAATTTTTTGTTAAATAAAATTTCTAGAGTGCATGCAGCATGTAATGTAAATAAACAATTAAATAATTTTATTTTGTATTTTTATATTTATCTAGAAAAAATAATAGGGAATAAACAACATTTGGCAAACCGCAGCATAATATTTATAAATTAATAATAATAACTAAAGATATTTTACGCAAAAACATTCAAAACATATTGCGCCTCCACTGGTTAAATATTATAATTTTCATAAAATAAACATCGCAGACATGATGAAATTAAGCAAATACGCGGAGAAGGAAGAAATTTTATTATAATTTAAATAAGAGAGATGAAATTATATTTCGTGTTCACGAGAGATGAAAATTTGTAATTTTTCTATTTTGGCGATGTACCAACGAAAATAATAAAGCAAAAAAAAAAAACCGAAAAAGTTAAATTAAACTTTTTTATTTGTAATCAACAAATAAATGAAAACAACCAAATAGAAAAAGTGGAATACGTTCTAGCATAACGTTGTTACACCAACATAGATATATTAAAAAAAAGAGGCGAATTCATGTTAAGAATTAGAATTAGAATAAATAATAAATAGAAAAACAATAAAATATTAATTATGAATTGTGCGACCGAGTAAATAAAAAAATATTCTTAAATGGAAATTTTGATTATCACATTATTTCACCACATAAATAAAAACAAAGAGACCAGTAGACTATATAGCGAAAACAGTCATATTGATGACACCAAAAATAAGATTAATGAAAAATAAAAATAAAGAAACGTATTTTAATTATAGAACTGACCGCATTAAAATTACAGAAACAAACAAACAAATAGCAACAAGAATAAAAATTAATTTTAATTTCTTTCATCTTGGTTATTATTTCTGTACAAATTTACATTATTAAAATACTTACTTAAATAATCCTCAAATTTACCACAATGCACATCATCACTATCAATATTAATTTTTCGATTTTTTTTCTCATTTGGATTGCTTTTGTAATTTTCGGTGGTTATTGTCGTTGTTGTTGTAGTTGTTTTCGCAGACATTTTTCCAATTATAATTATTATTAGACAATTTATTTAACACCAAAATATAAAAATAAAACACTTTGTGTTAATTAAAGTCACCTTTTGAGGTTAAACAGCGAGAAAAAAAAATATAACAAGTTTGCACTTTTCACTTGTAAAACAGAAGACACATCAACTAAAAATCAAAATAAAATTAACAAACGACACAAATCTTGTGTGAACAAATTTAATAAAGATATATGAAGAAATTATTTTCAAACAACAACAAAAAAAAACGAAACTTCACGAAAATATACACTAAACACTAAAAATTAAGTAACATTTTTCTTGCAAAAGATCAGAGAATATGAATTTATTTCATTAAAATAAAAAAAAATAAATAAAAACAAACAAACAAACACAAGGAAATAAACTTTTTCTTTCTATATTTTATCGTTAGTTTAAAAAATTAGTAAAACAGTAAAAACTCGATTCAATGGACTGTTGATTTGCGAATTAAAAATTATGAAACATATTTCTTTTACAAAATTCACATTATCCATTTGTTATCTTTGCGATAGTCGTTCGTTTCAACATCTCACCCAAATAACCAAATAAATCGAAGCTTTACTGTGAATAATTTAATATTTTTTTGCTTTATAAAATTTTTCTTCTTTTTCTTTTTAAGTCATCATCTAATGTTTTCGTGTGTTTGTCTAATATTTTTTATTTTATAAACAAAATTAAAACCTACACAAATCAAATTTTATAGTTACAAAAAAAAAAACAAAAAAAACTTAAAATTGATTAAAAACCAAAAAAAAAAAAAGAAAAGAAAAACAATAAAAACTCAAAATTTAAGTAAGTCATTAGAGATTTACTAAAGTTTAAAACAATAAAATATTAAGAAAAGACTAAAAAAAAAATTACAACGAAACTAATAAAGTTATTATTTAATTAATAATTAAAAAAAAAAAAAAACGAGGAAACTAATTGTTTAATTAATTAATAAAAGAGAAAATTAATTGTGTCAGAAAAAAAATATAAATTAAAGTGAAAAACTATTTTTATTTTGTACATTCGAAATATTAAATTTAAGTAAATTTAGAATATTTTTAATACATACAACACATAACAAGAAAATTAAGTAAATAACAACAAAATACACACACTAGAGACAACCACTTTAAGCACTAAACCGGCAACAAAAGCAACAACAGCAGCAGAAGTAGAAGCACCGCTAGTACAAAAAAGACTAATTCAATAATAACCAGAGAATCAGTCGGATTCATACAAGTAACAGAATTTATAATTTATTTTATTATTTTATTTACTTCTCAAACCAACCGTTTTACTCATATAAAAATAATATTAAAAAAAAAAAAAAATCATAGAGATGTAATTTAAAGTAATGTAACGTGACGTAACAATATTAACGACTAGACTTAATTTAACTTGTAGCAAGTAGCATACAGTATAGCAATACGTAAATCAATTGATTCATGTATTAATTAAAAAGAAAAACTTTAATTAGAACACACAACATGTATATAGTAAAGACGACAACGACAACGCGACATTGATTTGAACAGTAACATAAATTAAAGAAGAAAAACAACAATAACAAATAATTTATGTTTTATATTTCTCAGACAAAACACAATAATGTCACACGCACTTTATTATTCAACTGTTGTTCACTTCTGTATTTAATTAATTAAATTTTATTAAGCGAAATACAAAAAATAAAAATAAGAGAGAATCAAACAACAACGACGTAACACCATTCAACTAAGCACCAACGGTTTATGCTTTTACTGCTAAAAATTATGCTTTATGTTGAAGCTCAACAAATAATAATAATAATAATTAATGTAGAAAATATTTTTTTTTTTCTTTTTAATTAAAAACTCAAAAACTCTTTAATTATGTGCTGAGATAATTTTTTTATTTTCTAGTTTTCCTTCTAATTTATACTTGGATTTTTTTTTCAAACTTATTACAAAGGTGTTGAGCATATGCTGGTTGGTGGCTGCTACTATAATAATGTATAATAATAAAATTAATAATACACAAAATACATGGTGGAGGTGTTGTGCTGTGCTGTGTTGTATATTTTAAAATTTAATGAAAAAAAAAATAAAATAAAATTTTTAAAAATAGAAACAACCGTGTATTAGTTGTTTATGAACTAATAAACAGAAAATAAAAATAAAATTAAAAAAATTGTTAACGTAAACGTCACACATCATCTTGTTACAATTATTCAGCTCGATAAAATAAACACACAAAATTTTTAAAAAATTTGCAGAGGTTTTATTAATTTTATGTTGTGCTCGCAGTTTTAATGGTAGACACATCACAAAAATACTGTAGAAGAAATCCGATTATACAATAATCATTTCTTTAATTCGACTCATTACAAAAGCATTACCATTTCAAGTTATAAATATTAAAATGAACGCAACAGGATGTTACAATGTTTTTAATACAAAACCCTGAAATGAATTAGATTTAATGAATGTCAAAAGAAGTTATGGTTTGTTGATATCACGTCATGGTTCATATTTAGATTTAAATTTCTTTTCTTTTTTTTTTTTGTCTAGAGTCTAGACTCTAGTTTACTTGCAGATCTTTGTACGCATTTTATTCAAACAATTATTTAAAAAGGAAAGAAAAGAAATTCAGAAACAAATAGAAAACTGTGACCTTGGATATGGCGAAGCATTTTCATTTCCAGGTGTATCGTAAATTAGACAAATTACCACCCAGTATTTTAATCAGAAATTTTTATTCGATAGTAAAAATATTTGTTTTAAACTACAATTATTAATTTCTATTTATAAACAAAACGATACGGTGGTACACTTACACCTACACTACAAAAATCACATTAAAAAACGAAAAAAAAAAGAAAATGAAATGAAATTTCAATAAAAAACAAAAAAAAAAATCGAAATCTACAAATAATTTTAAAATTTGAAAAATTTTGATCTTGGCAATAACAAAAAATTCAAATAAACGGAAAATATAAAAGAAAATTCTTTGCAAATGAAAACAAACAAATAAACAAATAAATTTGATATTCAGATGCTAAGAAAGAATCAATAATTTAGTAAAACTTATTTAAAAATTTATAAATTTTCATATTTAAGTGCTCTAAAAAAAAAAAAAAAAAATGTAAGACTAGGAAAATTTGCAGCTTGGGTGTGCGGCGAAATATTATTACACGAATATTTAAAAATTCGCCCCGTTATTGATTGAAAATTATTCATCAACAAAAAAAAACAACAAAATTATTTTATAATAAAAACCGCGATATAGTCACGGCATTACTTTAATAAACTAAAAACTTTACTATGCATCACGGGAAAATAAAAACATTTTTAGTTAATTATTAAGAAAATTCATCAAAAATTTTACTAATTTATTACGTCAACGACCATGAAAGCACGTGATGATTACTTAAAATAAAAAGAAACTTCCGTTTACCATAAATGAAAAAAAAAAAATTTTTTTTGTTTTATTTTTAATAATTTCTTCTCCACTCCACCAGTTATTACTAAGAAAAGAAAAATATTTTATGAGTGTTTAAAAACAAAACATTAACTAAGCAGAAAAGAAATAGAAAAAGAATTTTATTGCATAAGCAAGCAGTAAATAAAAATATGAAAAATTAAGAAACATAAATCATGGAGTGAAGAAAAAACATAACTAGCATAGATAAAAAAAAAAAAAAACATAAAACACTAGAAAAATAAATAAATATTAATAATTATCTAATTTTAGATAATTATGCAATGACAATGTAAGGCAAAACACATGTTTTTTTCTCTTTTGTATTAAATGCTGCATGTTTCACACGATAATATTGTTGGCTATAAACTATTTCACTGTTTCTTGTTAGCATTCTTAATCTATTTACTTTTATTATTTAAATTAAATTTTTTTTTTATTATGTAATTAATTAATAGATAGATAATGGATAAAATGTAACGTAAAGTATGTAACACATGTATTTATAGGAAAGAGTTTTTGCTTGTTTATGCTACAAACGTACATTTAAATCTAATCAGTTAATAGTCAAAGGCATAAACTAATCCAGAAAAATTAATACAAATATTTTAAGTGCTTGTACGCGCAACATGTGGTAAAAACAAATTAACAGCATTCATAAGAAAACTCAGTAAACTTGTAAGTAAAGTAAAGCGAAAAGCACAGTGGAATCTGTAAATTAATTATTGAATTAATAACTAAAAATTTGCCCTATATTAAACATCTGTTCCTGGTTCAATTTTATTTTTTATGTAAAAACAATGACACGGTACCGCACCTTGAATTAATTTTTAATTTTTTTTTTGTTGTTGTTTGAATCTTCTATTTAAGTAAATTAATAAATATTTTACTGTATTTTACGTAGTAACCTTTAAAAATCATATAATAAAGAATAAATCAAAACAAGCCTCATCCCGCTTGAATAAACTAATGAAAAAAGCCAAAGCTCATTGAATAAATAATAAATAATCTTAATGGGCAGCTTACACATTCATTCATAATTGTTTTCACACTTTTTTTTTTTTGTATTTATTTCTTATTATTCTTAAATCAATATTAGATTAGTGTGTATTATACAATAAATGATAATTTTTAATAGCAATAATTAAAATAATTAATATCGCCAAAGGTTGTATTATTGAGAAATTACAGTACAAGCACGAAAAACTTTATGAAGTACGATTTTGTAAAACATTTTCGAAGACATCTGACTGTATAAATGTTACTGCTAAATTAATATTCATTAACAATAATAAAAATTATAAATAATCGAGATAAACACAACAATGGGCGTTGTTTTCATAAATTGACAGCCCCCGCATTTTAGACGTGTTACGTTGTCCAGACTATTTCCATAAAACAGATATTGTCATTTAAAAAAATATTTTACATCGACAGCACAAATTTTCTTGATTTTCTTTGTTAAATATTCGCAGAAAATTATTAAAGAAATTTTTATTTCATTTCAAGTGATGTCATAACTGATTCCATAAAATTAAAAGTCAACGATAATTAACAAAGTCACAACGAAAAAAAAAGCACAATGACGTCATATTCATTTAAATTACTTAAGCCAACAGAAAAGTACATAAAATAAGATTTATTAAAGGCGTTTCAAATAATTTTTATTTTTTTTCATTCACTTTTTCGCTTAATAAGGAAAGCAAATAATAAAAAAAAAAATCTCGTTTTAAACATTTAGACAGCAAAAACCTTAAATAATCTGCTATTTGGTGATTTTTGTGTTCACGTTTTTGTTTATCTTTTAGCGATTGAATAATTTTAATAACGTTTGATAAGTGTGTAATTATAGATCAATAAAAACATTAAACACTTTTCTAATTAGCATAAACATTTCCTGTAAAACAAATTTATATAACGAGAAAAAAATTTTTTTTTTTTTTAAAGCTCACCATTACGAAAACGACGTGTTGACATTTTATTAATATTTTTCCCTTTTTTATTCTTATTAATTAATTATTATTTAAATCACATACACAATTCTTCAAACAATTTTTTTTCTTTTTTATTCTATTCGGCACAAAAATGGTACTCAAAGCAAGTAAATGTAAATAATAATAATAACAAAACAATTTCCTTTCAACTTATAATAAATATTATTTAATATTCAATAAACTATATTTATAACAAAAGTTTTTAAATCAAATTAATAAAACAAAACACATAAACCACTATAAACTGAATGAAAAATAATAATTAAAAAATCACAATCAACCCAACAACTGATTAATAATTTTATTTTTAATTTAATAAAATCAGCAAGAAACAAACAGAAAATCCCACAGTTTTGATTTCGTCAAAATTCCAATATTGAATGATATTTATGCAAACACAGAATTCATTATTTTCTGCTTATTGGAAATTATATTTAATTAAATAAAACAAAAACAAGAAAAGTATGCAGTTTGCTTCTCCTACTCTTATAACATCGAAAAATCAATTGAACAGCAGAGTATTGTACAAAAAACTTGAATAATAAATTTTTTGTTTTTCAAGTATTTGATTTTTTTTTCGGTTTTTATGAACCACATTTATTACTATTGTATCGCTTTATTTGTATTTAATAATAAATTTTTGTTGGCGCCAACACCCAAAATCACCCCAGTTAGTAATAATAAAAGTCAATAAATCGCCCTTAAAATTGCAATAGAAATTATATTTACGTCTACGTCTGTTATCATACGTCTGAATACAAGTCAATTTATTTAAACTTTATTATTAGTTAATTTGAATTCATATTTAGAAAACCTTTAGCTACATAAATAAATCTTAATTACCGATATGCCTATTACAATATTACTTAGCTACAATTGGTGACAAAATTTAAATAATATACAAAAAACACCTACGAGTAAATTGAAATAAATTAATTTCTAATAAAAACTCTGTATCGCTTTAACACACCATTTGTTTTATAACGGGAATAACCATTCGGAATCTTGTACTATGTTAAGTGAAAGTTAAAATTAACCAATTTAAAAAACTTATTATAAATAATCTAATAATAAATCATGAATAAAATATTAATTAGATATTTTTTAATCTTAAAAAAAAAAATTCATTCATAAGACTTTCCACTTAACGACTGTAGCGCAATCTATTACGATAAAAATTAACTAAAATAAAACCGTAAGCATAATATTAAGACAACAACCTAAATTTAAACCGATAATTTTTTTTTTTTTTGTATCTTTAATTCAAAATGAATTTTCTAATTAAGTATCTAAAGGAAAATTAAGTTTATTAAGTAATTATGATCAAGTTATGCAAGTGATGTAAATGTAAATAAATTTACAATAACGTAACAATGCTAAAAACATAATAAAATTACTTAAATTTTGGTTATGAAACAATATAAACAAGAACGTCGTCTTCATTTTTTATTTTATTTTATTATTTTTTACTAAATACATATCATAAATTTTTTTTTTATAAACAAACAAATGTTTAACATTAAATCGCTTTTTTCCTTCTTTCCTTCTAAATATATATATATATATATATATATAATTTTTAGTCATAAATAAATCATAATAAATAGAATAGAAAATTATCAAACAAGTAAAAAAAAAAAAAAAAAAAACTCACGAGACGCCACATGAAAATTAAACAAAAATAATAAAGAGGAAAAAAGAGTTAAACGCGACATTGTAATCTGTCATGTTTTATAAACAAACAGTTTTACGCCACTTTATAGTTCCTACATAAAAAAAAAATAAAAAAAAGCTCTTAATTATTATTATTTTTTTTATGTCTTTTACCTTTTTAGATTTCTTTATTTATATAAAAAATGAAAGACAACAAAAATTGTTAAAATTGAAATAAAACAAGAACACGGTATTAGTGGTGATGAGTTAAATATTACTTACATCCTGGTGAAATTCCCTTATCCCTAACTGTGCAGCGATATGGTTGTCTGGCACCTGGAGCAACTTTACCATACATTGTTCTATCCATTTTGGATTTTTATTGTTTTTTTTTTTTTTTTACTTAACTTTTGAACAAACCACAAACGTCTGTATTAATTGTTTTATATTTTTATTTACTAAAATCTCTGTCAAATTGTATTTTCAAAAGAGTAAACAAATTATTTAGGGCATAACTAGCATAAATCCTAACACCAAAGTTTCATATTTATCAAGGGATAAAAGTAACTTCAATCGCGAAATCAGCGAATACTATCGCAATTTTACTATAGGAAACAAACCGTTAAATGAACCCACGATAAATTATTATTTTTATGTTTTATATTTTGCTATATTTTTGTCAGTTTTCCTGAATGATTTAAAAATAAAATTCAATGTTTTTCTTCTTCTATGTTTCGCTACTTTCATAAGCATAAATTAAGAAGAGAAAAAAAAACATTAATGATGAAAAATTATTTGTTTAATTTTCTTTTTTTTTTTGTATAATTCTTCATCAACTTCTCGTTTATTTTTAGTGAATTTCTTTTTTTTTTTTGTTTTTTTATTACAACAATTTTTCTAAATGACAGTTTTTATTTTTTTTGCCATCCACCTACACAATTTTTTCTTTTTTCTTTTTCTTTATTATCAATTCACATTTCAACCTGTTAATATTTTTCCACACTATATATTCTCCTACTTACACTACATTTTTCTTATTATTATTGTTATTATAATATTTCTTTTAATTCTTTCTTCCTATTCGCATCTAAACCACCCACATCACGGAAACTTTTTTTGTTCTTTATAAATTTATCAATTTGATTTCTTGTGAAATAAAAAAAACGAAATTTTTTTTCGCATGACAAATTAATTACAGCAAAATGTAACGAAGAGAAGACAACGAAAAAACAATAAAAAATAAAAAAAGAAGCACAAAACACATGTTTAAATTTATCAATAGCAAAAATGAAAAATGGGTTAATTTATAGCCGAAGCAGATTACAACATGTTTATCGCATGAATATGAGATGTTACTGCATTCATGCAACAAACAGTGGTTTTTGTTTCAGGAAGGTCTATCATTTCATAGACATTACGTTTGAGCGAATTTAACATACATGGATTAAAAAATAATAAATTCTGATTACTTGAAGTTTATACTTTGAAGACAACACTAAAAGTCCATTAAAAAGTTATTTAATTTACAAATAACCGAAACAACGCACATGATCGAATGTTGACAACTGTTTTATATCTTCATATTATAATAATAATAATAAAAACAGCAACAACATATAACCTCATCATCATTAATAATAAAAAAGAAAAAATAAGTGAAATTAGGAGAAAAACCATAACAAAAAAAATAAGAAGAAAATAAATAGACAAATTTAAAACACCAAACCCGCGAAAGTATAATTATGTAGAAGAATGAATTTCCGCATTTATAAATTATTGATAGTATTTTTAGTATCAAAAAGGAAAAATAAAAAAATTTACGTTTCAACGCTTAAGTGTTGTGTCGGCTTTGGTTTTTCAATTTTTTTTTTTTTCCTTTTTTCTGTGTCAACAATAAATCTTTGAAAAAGTAAAAAAAAATTCTACTTTTATATTTATATGTCACACTCGAAATATATAATTATTTATTTATTTATTTTAGAATAATAATAATAATAGTAATAAATTCACCGATTTTTTTTTTGTTGGAAAAATGTAAATAATAGTAAAAGTGTTTTTTAATTAAGTGATTATACACAGAGTTGTAGCTATAGTTGGATAATAAAGCAGAGTCGGATAGGTTAATAAATTTTAATAAAAGAGAAGCAGGCTAGACAACAACTAACTTTTAGGTTAATTCATTAAAAATCGTAACGTAATATAATTGGCAACTGATTACCATTATATATCCATGGTTATATAAATATTGTTTAAAATTCAGTAATAAGAAAATAAATTAAATTAAATATTCAAGCTTTTTATAAATTTCATGTTTTGCAGACGACGAATAAAAAAAAAACTTATTCAAGACAGAAAAACCAGCATAAATAAATAATTAAATAAAATGTCATTCGCCACGCTGATTATAAAAACAGACCAAGAAACAGAACAAAAAACAGTAAACAACCTTAAATTTAATTTAATAATTACTAAAATGTTGCCAAAATACAAACAAAAAACCATAAAATTAATTAATTAATTAAAAAAAAGGGGCGACTAGACACACGCAAATGTTAAAAAGACTAATCTTGGTAAACTCTTTGATCATGCACCAAAAACAAATAAGAAAAAAATGCTACAAAGTGTATCTAAGTACGAGATTAAGCCATATAGAAAAATTATTGTTTCCTGCAATTCAGTGTTACGAAACACAATTATTACTTTAGACAAAAATTAATACAATAACTTACAAAGTAAATCACAACCGAAACTAACGACAAAACAAAACTAAAAAAAACAGGAAATTTATCATCTCTTAATTTCTGGCATTAATTAGAAAATATCCGACGAGACACTATTCAAACATAAACCACCTTATGTGTGTTTTAAGAAAAAAATAATAAAAAAATCGCAAATATAAGGTTGCTTTATGCAAACATAAAACCTCACCTTATATTAAGACAAACATTTTATTTAAAATAAAAATTTAATTAAATATTCTAAACACAAATTAAATATTAAAAAAAAAAATTTAATTTAATTAAATTAAGCAACACAAAACGTAGCAGTTTTCAAGTAATTTTCAAATGATTAATATATTTGTTAAAATAAATAAACAAATAAATAAATAATAATAAAACAAAATAATTTATTACAATTCAATTATTTAATTTATTAATTAAGTTTTTCATTTAGTTATCTAAAAACCATAAAAATACAAAATGTTTGTTTTTTTTTTATTTCTTATTCTTCACTTAATAAAAAAAATTCATCAAAATCCACAGCAAAAACTACACAGAAAACCGGAAAGTAAAAATTATTTCACACAAAATTAGAATCTCGTCATCGTTTAAAAGTAAGGAAAAAAATTTAAATTAAGCAAAATAAATAAATAACGAAAGAAACAAATCAAACAAATACAAAAAAAATGAACATTTTTTTTTTCTTTATATTATGATATAAAATTAAAAAAGTCGTTGTTGTTTTGATGATGATGATATTTATAGAAATTTTTTTATTTAAATTATTTAAGTAAACGAACAACAGCAGCAGCAGAAATAAAATTAAAAACAAAAAAAAAATTGTTTTTAATTACGCGAATTTATGTGTTTACCACACAGACACACAATTAAATTTAAGCCAAAGAAAAAAACAAGATTACAATACTACAGGCTCAACAATGAATACTGTCGAAAATAGAAAAAAATTCTTGGTTAAATAATTAGAATGTTGAGTGTTTAACCAAATTACCAACTTTTCATCACTAGAAACAGAACAGGAAAACTATAACCCTGAGCAGTCCGGATATTTGCATTTAAATACATCTATTCAAATATGAAATATCGTTCAAGAGTCCTGTGAATTATTAAATAAATTCCCATACAAGACGCCACTTAAAAAATTGAATAATTTTTTTATCAATCAATTAAAACCAAACAAATTTACAAAAGTAATTAATGAAAATAGTAAAATAGGATAACATTGTGTATAAAAAACGAAAAAAATAATAAAAACATTAATGCGTCATCAAGATTATTTCAAGAAAGCGAATAAATAAAAAAAAAAAACAAAAAATTTGCTGTTGGAGAATAATTGGGCCAAATGTCAGATTTAGATTTAGAATAGAAATGATGTTAATTAATTAGGGGGAAAAGAAAAACAACAAATAAAAATGCTGATGGAGTAATAAAGGAGAAACAAACAAAACGGACAAGAAAAAAATAAAAAACGAAATTCTGTGCACACCTAGTTTTATTGACGACACCATATCTCCATATCATATTGGTAGATAATTAATCTACTGACCTTTTTAATTCGTATACATTTTATACATGCAACCAAAAATATAAAAATGTTATAAACAGTAATTAAGAAAGTGCTGAAAAGTAATGCGGTAATTTCCGGTGATTTTTAATCGATAAATGATATTAAAAAAAAAATAAATATTTAAGAATCATGTAAACACGTGAATAAGAGCAGGAGCATTGTTATAATAAAATGACGAATTTTCCGAATGACAAGACAGAAATAATAAGCGAAAAAGAAGAAACCGATTATTATGTAATAAAGAGTGAATAGGTGAAATTATATTAATCAGTTCAGTTGAGGGTCAACTAAACATGAATCAATAGTGTCAGCATAGCAAAAAAAAAAAATCCAACAAATGTGGTAATTGGATTATATAAGTAGATAAACTAATAACGAGACGATAACATCATCGTTAATCATAATTAATTCATTTTTAATTAATTAAATTATTATCGATTACATAATTCATAAATGTTATGATGATAAAGCGCTAGTATTATTCACTATTTTTTTTTAATAGTGTTGTAATAATTAATTAAATAGTTAAAAAAAAAACGAACATGAATTGTGAGACAGTGCTTTGGAACCTTTCTTACAACTTTTTTGTAATGAAACAAACCCATTTAAGTGGGGGAGAAGAAAATAATTAATAGTTAATAATGCAATTATTTAATTAAATGAAATTATTTCATTTATTATTTAAAATGCTTTTAATATAATAAAAACTTTTAACAATTATACCGACGATAAAAAAAAAAGAGAAAAAATAAATAAACGAATGAATGAAGTAATTGTTTAGACAAAAAATAAAAATAAAATTAATTGAATATTTCCTTATTTATATTAATCCACAAGAAATTAATTAATATAAAAAAAAATCCAATTAATTAATTATAAAAATTTGAATATATGCAAAAATTCACAACAATTTTAAACATGCGAAAAGTAGTGAAATATTTGCCAAAAAAAAAAAAAATTTTTTCATTAATATTTTCTTATCATAAATAAAAAATAATTACAGGTGTGGTGACAGCTAAGGAGATATGGAAAATAATTAGATACATTTGAATGCTACTAATTAAAACCTTTTTAAAACAAATTTTGCAAAGACATAATTTATTTTATTCACAAAATACTTGCCATAAGCCGCGAAAAATGTTTACCAAACTTTTAATAGACATCGACTCAAATAAGTTTAAAAGAATTAACATAATCAAGTTCTTCTCTAGTGTGAGAACACATACGGTGAATATCTTATCATTTATCAAATAATTTTTTTTTTTATATAATTTTATTTATACGAATATTGTGATAACAATAAAATAATTTTTTTTTATCATTATCCACATAAATAGAAGTAAACAAAACAATTCATTGAGGCTTTACATTTTCCCTGTATGTCAAATATGCAATGTATAGAGCTATGTAGATATATTTACAAAGAGAAACAACCAACAGAAATAACGATACGAGAAATCGGTTTTATTTATTCAATTTAATTTATTTAAAAAAAAATATTTTAAAGTTAAACAACATGTATAAAACTGTCAACTAAATGTAACAAACGAATAAAAAACCAAATAAAAATGTAAATTTAGAAAATTATTAAAAAAAAAACCGAAAGAAATTTAGATCAAAGATTAAATTAATAAAATAAAACCGCTGAGATGTTGACTTAATTATTGATTAAAAAAATTATCAAGAAAAAAAAAAAAAAAAAACAAGAAGCACAGAAAATTTCACATCAATTAACTAATTAATTGTGGCTATTTGTAACCGTCGCCACGCTGTCCAACTTGCTATTGGAAAATAATTTAAAAAAATAATAATATCCCACTCGACCCCCACAAATGTAATTATTTATATTTATAAAACAAAACAAAACACCTATGATTCACCTAAAATAAATAAAAATTATCAACTGAACTTGAATTTTTTATTATTTGCACAAGTTTACGATTTATTTATTTATTTCTTTTTTTTTTTGCTTCTTATTTATATTTATGTTCCTGACACCACAATTAGAACAATTCAATAAAACATTTACTATTTAATTAAATAGCAACAAATAAAATCAACAAACTACAAAAAAAAAAAAAAAACTAAAATCAAGAAGAACATTTCACATTGACACTAAATTTCTAACTGCACAACTATAATTAAAAATTGTTTTATTTTTCTTTCGTAAAATAAATAGAAAAACAGACACAAATACAGTGACAGAATCATCGTGGCTTTTAGCAAGTAAATAAAACAAAATACTCAACATAATTTTTTTTTAAAACACTTATCACTCGATTTGCATGATTTTTGGTGGATTAAATAAAGTTTTGCTTTTAGGTAACCAGAAGTATTTTTTTAGAGTAAAAATATATCTGGTATTTTACAGTCATTAAGAATTTAAATAAAAAAAAAATTATTTGTATGTCCAGTCCCAGAATAACGTACGTCAGCTAATGGTACACCCACCCACTTATTAAATTATTAAAATTTACTCTTAATTTTCATAATTTTTTATTGTTTTATTTACTTATCTCACATGTAAATCGAGGATTATTTTTATATACATTTATTTAGATAAATTTTATTTGAATAAAAACACAACAATATCCTCTTTTATTTTATTTAATTTTATTATATTAAAACTAATGTTTCATTATTATTATTATTTTTATTAAGAAATTTAATGATTTTATTTTCA
The DNA here is from genome assembly GCA_961205885.1 of Ptychoptera albimana. NCBI lineage: Eukaryota > Metazoa > Arthropoda > Insecta > Diptera > Ptychopteridae > Ptychoptera > Ptychoptera albimana. Next base: position 9,575,512 of record OY540801.1, on the reverse strand, counting down.
AAATTAAATTTAAAATTAGAAAACATTAAAAATAAAGTTAATTAAATTTATTTGAAACAGAAATAAAGAAAATTTGCACAGTAACCGTTATTATCGCGTATAAATTTATTAAATTTCACTTGTATGATTCAGAAATTGTTTTTCAAATTATTCACTTAATCTTTAATTCATGTTTGTTTTGAAAATAATTAATCAATTAATTTTATTTCACATATGTAAAATTATTGATAAATAATAACGAGTACAGCACGGGGCAATTGAAAACACCAACTGGTGTGTACTGAACTGAACACAAAATACAACCAACAAAAACACTAAACACAAATTATAAAACTCAGCACATTAATAAAAAAAAAATAATTAAAAGAAAAGTGATAGTAAAACGTTAAAATACAAAAAAAAAAAAACACGAACGTACCGTTTAATAAAAGAAATAAAATTTAAAAAACAATTAAAATAGGTAGCTTATTAAAAGTTAATAAAAAAAAATTTCAAAAAGTTAACTCAAGTCAACCTTAAGGTTTAGCTCTGTCTAAGACCGAAAATTATTTTTAAAATTAAAAGAAAAAAGAAATTTTCGTCTCGCCTATTTCCATCTACTGTGTGTCTTTAGGTCTTTGACTAAGTAACATCAACTCTGGTTTGACAAAAAAATTAAAAAATAAATAAATAAAGAATCAAAGAACTTCAGCGCCAGTTTTAAATCTAATATGCAACTGTGAAGTCGCTCATTAACGTAATTCAAAATAAAATTAGTTATAATTTTCCACTGCACTAACACTCACAATGCTTTTCTTTGTTTTCCTTCGTTTAATTACTTAATTTTTCTTTCCATTACTTATCGCTAAAATAGAATTGTACAAAACACGACACTTTGGATTACAGGAAAAAGTTAGAAAAAAAAAAATATGATGCTGTAAACGACTTAAATCCATCACAAACGGTAATTAATTTTTTTTTTCCGTCTGACATAATTCTATCGTCCTAAAAAAGCAACATAATTATCTTTTTGTTTAAAATAATTTACATTTTTCCACATTTTCCGCTCTCACCAAAACATAAATTTTCACTTTAGATTCAATCGTATCGTACGTAGTTTTCAATTTAACAAACCGACCATATTCAATAAGAACTGTATACTGTTTATTTCACATGTGTTTCCTTTGTAGACTTTTCTACTACTCACTAAATATTTATTTATTAATTTTTTTTTTTTTTTTATTTACTTTTAAATCACAAATTATGACTTTTCTTCTTCTTATTTGTTGTTGATCTTCAGAATTTTGTTTTTAATAATCAATTAAAATAAAAAATAAATTACAGAAACAACAAATAAAATGCATATTTTTATTTTTATTATTATTATTTTTGTTTAAAAGGTTTTGCTAAATAGAAATATTTTTCTGTTATTCTGTTGCACCTGTTCATCGTAATCTTTATAACACCGTAGCAAGAGATATTTAAATTGACGATCTACTATACGAAATAAAAAAAATATTTGTTTATTAGTTTCTACTTCCTTCAATAATCGAAAGAATAAAATTAAAACAAAAAATCAAAACAAATTTTATTTTTGGGTAATAAAAATTAAAACAAAAAAAAAATAATAATAATATTTATCTCAATTTATCACTTAATTTGGTATCTTTTCTCAAAATGCAATAAAAGAATTAGAAGGAAAAACTCTTTAATTTCTGTATTTAAATAAAATCTAAATAAATAAGATTTAAAAGAGATTTAAAAAAAAAAACAAAAACTCTTTTTCCATTCTTTTTTATTACTTAAAAAAAAAGAAAAGAAAATTAAAAAAATTGTAAACCTATAAGGCACAATAGTGATTGTTTTTTTTAAATTAATCGCTTTTTTATGTGATTTAAACAGTCATTTCTTAATTACATTGCTTAAACTCAAAAGTCTCAAATTTTATTACCGTTTCTACAATTTTTTTGATTATTTTCAAAATCCAAGTGGCCGTATCTCGAGAAATAAATTTTTTATTAAAAAACTCCAAGAACTAATTCGATTTGGTACCTCCCAAAGAGTATGCCTGCAAAGTTTCAGCTCAATCTGAATTAATTTAATTTTTGCTGAAAATCTGAAAATTTTCCTGATACTTTATATGCATTTTTGATGAAAAAATTTTATATTTTTAAATGAGCTGAAATTTGGTCAGAAGTTTCGTTTGGGGTCCCCAAATATGCTGTACAAATATTTCCACTCCAAAAAATTTTAATCAGAAGTTATTAGCTGTTGCGTTTCAAAAATCCTATCTGTACTAAATTAAAATGATCCACTCGTAACAAAATTTTCAAATAAGCACTTGTGACTTAAAATTAAGCTAATTAAAGTTAATTTTAAGCTAATTAAATTCTTAATAAATATAAAAAAATAAATTAAAGTCATCTTCTGTATGCCATATAAAAAATATAGAAATAAAAAACCCACAAGACAAAAATTTTATTGGCGAAATAATCAAAAATCGCAAAAAAAAACCATCTGTTGATCCTGTTCTGTTGTTGCAACTTTTATTTATAAAAAATTAAAGGAAAAAATTTCTGTAAATAATTATTTTTTTAGTTCAAATAGAATCAGCGAAAACCCATTAAACAAAAGGCGAAAAATATCATAACATGTGTGTGGTTCCTCATCGCAAACCATTTTTTTTTTTTTTTATACAAACAGATAAAAAATGTTTTGTTATTAATTTTAATTAAAAAAAAAATTGTTTTTTATTCGCTAAGCAAACTTTATTATCTCATCTCAGTTATTTATTTTTGTTTTTATCAACACGAAAAAAAATTCATAATAAACCGAAAAAAATAAAATCGTATAGTCGAATTTATATACGCAGAAATCTTTTAAATAATTTTGGTTTAAAAAATGTTCATGTGACATCCCATCAAAGCACCCGTACTCAAGATATTCTGAATTTCTTTTAAAATTGTTTAAAAATCGTGTAAATAGCATGGTGATGCTGTAAAATTTATTAGTCACGCAATAACAATCTCTTTAAATTTTAAGCACACTATACGAGTTTACGTAAGCTTTTTTCTATGCTTGTTTAGTGACATTAAGATTTGATTTTAATTTTAGCTTTTTTTTTTTGTTCATTCAATTTTTGCCTTGTTAGTCAGTCAAGGTTTTTGTTGCGACGTTTGACGATTTTTTTTTTTATTTTCATGCTTAATCTTTAATAGGTCACAAAATTGTGTTTATTTTTTTTTATTTTAATGAATAAATTTTCTCAATTTGTATATAAAAAGTGCTTAAAACACAAAGCCCAAGAAGCTTCGTTGTTATTATTAAAAATTTGTTTTCTTCTGTATTCATGACTTTTATTTTTTCATAGAGTAAAAAGCCACCCGTTGCGTTAATTCGATTATGGAATTATTTTGTTTTGTTTTACAAACATAATGAGAAAAATCGTGAGTTTTAATAATCAGATTTCTCAGTTTATTTATGTAACGAAATATTGTTTTTAATTTTATTACACAAAGCATCCTCTCGTAGTACATGTTAAGGTATTTGTCGTTTAATGACTCAACTGTAATAATAAATACGACTTAAGACCTTAAAAAACCACAAAGTCTACATTTATTCGTGACACATCGTATTGCATCCTTTTTTTATGTTAAGGTTAACAAAAAAAAAAAAAGCAACTAATACCCACGCGAATACTGCATACAAATAATCATAAATTTTTATTACTGCAAAAAAAGTGCAACATCTGGAAATTATTTATCAAGAAATAAATTCTTAAAGTTGCCTTAACATTGAACTTAATGCAAAGAAAAGTTTAACAAAGATAAAACGCCATTGTTTATAATAACGAGACATTGCTGTTTCTTATCAACAAATTTATTGGGGAAACTCATAACAAAAATTACATAAAACGAAAAAAAAATTTTTTTTTTTTAATATTCAAAATTGTTATTAAATCACAACCAAAAAAATAAAATAAAAAATTGTTTAATTTCACAAGAATATTAATTAAGAGACCGAAGAAGAAGAAGAAGCAGAAGAAAAAAAAGTGAAAAACATTTATTAGCCTTCAGAGTATAGACATTGTGATAAATTTATATGTATATAATTAATAAAAACAAAATCCCCATTCAAACATCAGTCTCTGTCTGCTTTTGTTAATTATTAAAGATAATTGAGCGACAGAGAGAACGACTGGAGATAATTTAACTAAAATTCCTTAAATGGTCAGGAATTTTAATTTAATTTTGCTTTAAAGCTCAATATACTTTCTATTATTATTATTATTATAATTTATTTTTCTGTTCAATAAATCACAAAATTGTATCCTTTTATCTGAAATATTAATTAAAAAAAAAAAAAAAATACAAAAAAAAAACAAAACATAACAGACATACCTTGGCTTAAGCGTAATTTCAGTGTTAATTTTAACGCAATTGTTTCGCGCAATGTTTTTCATTTTTTTTTTTATTTCTTTAATGTTGATTGATGTTTATTATTATAATAAAAAAAAAGAAAAAAAAATTATTTATGAATGACATTTATAAAAAAAAAAAAAAAAGCCAAATTTTTTATAATGAATAAACAGAAAAAAAAATATATTTTTTTTTTTTTATCGACAAAATAAACAAAGCGAAAAATATGCTGAACAATGAATTATTTATGTGAAAATTAAAATATATAAATTCTTTATTTGTTAATAAAAATTTTTATTAGGTTATGTTCGAGTATGTAAATAAAAAAAAAATTATTTTTTCTTTTTTTTTTGTGTTAAATTTCGTCTTTTATAAATAAAAGTAAGGAAAAAAAAAATTTACATAAAATCGTAATAAAAATTAATTAAATTTGTCTTTGGTTTGTGTCTTGGCTGTAAGAACACGATATCTGTTGAATGATGTCATGATTGTGTATCGAAATTCTTAGAAAAAAAAAACTCTTTTCACATAAAAGGTATAATTAATAAGTTGTTTTCTTACCTAAATCGTCCATATTTACTGCTGATCACCGGACAAACACCAAAACTAATTAGAAATTTAAAATAAACGTGTTTTCTTATCACAAAATAAGGCGGCTCTGGCTCTGATGTTAATTGAAATTCCTCAACAGCGTCACAAGAATATAATTTATCACTTTGATGCAAAAACACCTTTTGCTTGTTTTTTTTTGTTAATTCTAATACTAAAACTACTTTTTATTATAAAATACCACCATTTGTAGGTAATTAAAGGTAAAAACAATTAACTAATGTTGGTTTTTGTATAGTTTCACAGCACAAAACACGATGTTTTCCTTCAACATAATAAACAACTTTAGGTATTAAAAACAAAATCAACAAAAAAAAAAAAAGATTATTTTGCATAAAATTTGTAAACGAGAGCAGGAGAGCGAGATTTATTTTTTGTTTGTACATAAATGACGTTTTGATATTTCTGATAAGGTAGAGTGCAACTTGACGAGATTTAAGACGTTTGTGATTTTTCCGGTAGATGTCAGAATTTCCTTTTTAAATTTTAATTCTATTTTATTATTAATAATAAATAATTAATGTATTTTATTATAAATTAAAATGTTTAATTATGTATTATATTGATGCTAATATTAATAATAAATGAACAAATAATTATTAAATTATATTAAAAATAACTGTTTATCTAAAGGTTTGTGTTTAAGGTAAACGTCAACAAACGGTTTCGATTTTTCATTTCGATTAATCATAAATTTGATTTTTGATAAATCAAAACTGGCTGCAAGTAGCACATTTTCTTTCTGCTTTTATAAAAAAGTGCATTTGTATGCTGACTGTATAAAGTTATTACGTCTATGCAGTTTAATTGTTGCATTATAAAATTCGTGGATAATTCTAATTAAAATTTTAAATAATGGAATTAGATGATATTATTTACATAACATTGTTATTTGTGTGCATTGGAATTGGATTTTTTTATAAACAAATAAAAGATATTGAGCAGAAAAAATGGATTGGAAGTGGCTTAGGCATTTTAATAATACTTGTTGCTGCTGGCTTACACATAGTGCATCCTCTGCTTACGTTCCTAGTTAATAGTTTTATAATACTTTGCATAAATTACAGGTAACTTTATTGAAGTTTGTTGAACTATCAAGAGGACTTTGATCTTGCCTTATCAAATTCACTTTGGAAAACGGCCAAACAAAAATCTATTTATAACTATTTTTTATTTATAGAAAATGTCACATTGTGAGTTTTGTATTCACATTCGGCTATCTATTATTCTTCCGATCAACAGTTTATTTTGGAATTCCAAATCCACCAGGGCATGCGAATCTCATACAAATGGTTTTAACTTTAAAGGTAAAATTTTTATTCAGTTACCACAATTAGGAATCTGATTATTTTTCGTTGTTTCAGTTGGTTGGATTAGCTTTTGAACGGAATACAATATACACAAAAAGCAAGGATTTATTAAAGAAAAATGACGATGGAGTTACAGAGCAGAAGTCACTCACAGATGCTGAATCGGAAATATTAAATCTCAACTTTATAGATATTTTTCATTACTCATTTAATTACATAGCGATACTGACTGGTAAATTAGTTATCCTCGCCCTCCTCATAAAGCGTAAGAATAAATCAACTATGGCTTTGTATTATTTTAGGTCCCTATTTTAGTTATAGAACATTTAGAGATTATTTGAATTTACCATTTTCGGAGAAGGCTGACTCCATTAAGGCTACCCTTAATAAACTAAAAGTGGTTCCTCTATTTGCTTCGCTATTTCTATTAGCTAGCTACTTGTGGCCTTTGAGCGTAATTATCTATTCGAATTATTATTTATAATTTTCTGTATATTTTGGAAATTTCAGTACGCTACAGATCCTGAATTTTATGAAACTCGGTCCTTCTTTTATCGTTTAATGTACGTATGGCCGACATTCTTTATTTTCCGTATGCGTATTTATACTGGTGTCACGCTAAGTGAGTGCGTTTGTACAATGGCTGGCTTCGGTGCGTACCCTACCTTAGCTGAATCAACACCTGGTGGAGGTCCCAAAAAAGACTACATTTCCATGGCTAAGTAATACATTTTTATTTATTAAAAACTACTTTGTTACGTTATTAAAACTTTTAAATATGTTTAGAAACGCCGATAAGCTGGAGTACGACTTTGAAACAATTCATAATGTGGATGCGTATACGACAGATACTTGTTGGACATTCCGAGAAGCGATGAAAAGCTGGAATATGTGTATTCAATATTGGTTGGCAGTTAATGTTTATAAACGCTTTCCTAGCAAAAAATATAGGTTTGTAGGAAAGTGGCATAACTGTCAGAATAAATTATTTTTAATATTTGTCATTGTAGAACCTTAGCAACATTAGCAGTGTCCGCATTTTGGCATGGTGTTTATTCCGGTTATTATGTGTGTATGCTTGGCGCGCCATTTTATTTACCCATCGAAGATCTCTATCATAAATTGTTCCGCCAAGATGCTGTTGGTATTAAACGTAGAATAATCGATGTTATTTTCTGGTTCTCCAAGTTTTTCGCGTTCTCCTACATGGGAATTGCATTTCTAATGTTATCCCTAGACAAAATTTGGTTCTATTACAATTCAATATATCATGTTGGGTACATACTGTGGATTGTAATGTACATTGCTGGCGTTTACTTATTAAAACAACGTAAACGAGCAAATCGAAAAAACGAAGATGTAGCTGCAAATACACAAAGTGACAAAAAAGCTACTAAAACCGAATAAATAAAGTAAGAGGAGAAAGTTCAAATAATTTTAAGCATAAGGGATGTAGCGGAATTTTAACGATTTTTCGTTTAAGCTGTTATGCCATAAGGATGTTCAAATTATTTTAAAGCAATAGAAAAATAAATTTAATTCACAATAATTAATTTAATATTATTTTACACGTACATACATGCACACGCACACATTAGAAATTATATATTATTATAAATAATGAAAAAAGTAGTTTAAATAAAAAAAAAAAAAGATGTAAATTTGTAAAGTCAACGTTAAATCGCTAAAGAAAAATAAAAAAAAAATTTTTTTATTAGAGTAAATAAAGGGAAGAAAAATGTGTTAAAAAAATAATAAATAAATTGTTTTTTTTTTTTTATTTTCCCTAAGTCTAATTTTATTACATTTAATCTGCTTTCGTTTGCTTATTTCGTATAAAAACTGCTTTCATGGTATAATTATTTTATCGATGAATACTGAATTATTATTACCTTCTCACCACCTTTGTGGTTATGTCACCATAAAGAAAAATTGAAAAAAGAGATCTTTGTTGTTTGATAACAACTTTGTTGTTTGTTCATTTATTTCATTTATTTTTATTTATTTATTTTTCCTCTTAGTAATTATTAAAATAAAATTTTTCATACAAAAAAATTATTATTATTATAATAATAAAATAATAATAAAAAAGCAAAACATTAACACAAAAAAATAATAAATAAATAAATAAAAATAATTTTTAATGCAAATAATGCACTTTATTTCCAACGTATTTATTTTCTATTTGTCTTTTTTTATTTATTTCTCCATTACAGTCATATATTTTTATCATTTATCTAATTAATAATTAATTAACATGAATTGTGCTGTTTTTTTCTTCTTCTTCTTCTTCTTGTTTTAAAAAGAGAACATTTAATTTATTTATATAAAATTATATTTTCTATAACAAATAGTTTTGATGAGAGATGCCTTTTTCTATTTGATTAATATTAATTCCTTCGAGCTTTATTTTTCTCTGGTTAATTACTTTGTTTATAATAATAAATAACCTTGTTGAGCTTTTTTGACATTTTATAACATCTAAATAAATTTTTATTTCTATGTCTTTCTCTATACAAATTAACTAATTGTGTTCAGATAATTTTATTTTAATTTTATCTTAAAAACAAATTTTAATTTTTAATAGCTTAATCGTCTAAATACAGCCGCAAATTGGTGTGGTTGATGATTTAGGCATATCACTTGTTCACACCGCTGTTAATCAATTTAACGTCATACACATTTAAATTCGCTATAAAAATTTGTAAATAAAAATAATATGTTTTTTTTTTTACCAATAAAAATTTATACATCAGCTTTATTTACATAATCATTTATTTTAATTAATAAAAACATTTAACAGTAAATTATCCTATGAATTTGTGATATGAAAATGAGTCTTTTGTCACGAGAGTTAAAAAAAAAAAAAAGAACCGGGCAAACTTATTTCACTATAGCACGCGTTATATTCTCTTACACTTAATTAATAACAATAACAAAAAGGAATAAAAATGCAAAATTTAAAATATTCTTTTCTTCTTTATATAAACTAAATAAAACAAATATATTAATTTAATTACAATTCTCTAGGTAAATAATAATCATGTCGTCAAATAGTGATAGATATACAGTATTGCAAACCATTATATTTTAATAATACCATCATAATATGGTTCTCTTTCAATAATTATTTAATGAGATTAACTAATTTTTTCTTCTTTATGCAATTATTACTAAAAACAATGTTTATTTTTATTCAAATCTCTCTTAGTAGACCGTAAGGTAAGGTAATGTTTTGTATTTTATTAATTAAAGTATTAAAGTAATCAATTAAATTAATTTTTGTCTAATTTTTTATACATTAAAAATATAACCTAATTTTAAAAACAAGTAAATTGCTTTTCAATTACATTTTTTTTCCATTAAATTATTTTAATTAAAGATTCAATGAAATTAATTTATCTTCTGTTTTTCTTCTTGTTTAAATACTAAATTATGTATATATTATATAGTGGAAACATAACTGGTTTAATAAATTTAATTATATATTATTAATATTATTCTGCTAAATTACTTTGTTAATATCATTTAATATTTTTAATTTATTATTATTTAAATGCATTAATACTATTAGATGTATTCACTAGACCATCCAATTGTTCGGATTTTGAAATATTCGAATATTAAAATTCTGTTTAAAAAATAATAAAAAGGTTTTTTTCGATTGGTAAAAATTGGTTAAAAACAATGTTTTATTACAAATCATAATGATTGTGTTTTAACAAAAATATTTCAGCTAATAAATACAAAATGTATTGCTTGAATATTGTTCAAGAGCAAACAATTTCAATATAAACAAAAAGTAAAAATAATTACTATATATTTGTATATGAAAAATAATAGTTAACAAGAAGCTAATTATATGTAATGCGAAGTAATAAGAATAAATATATTGAATTATAATGAAAATCTGACGACTTTAATTCGAATACTTACCAAAATATTCGAATATTCGTTTGGATAGTCTAGTATTCACCATTCGTTCTTCTTAATCTTCTCAATTTCTTCTTCTCTTTTTTTATTTAAATTTATTTCAATAACTATTTTTGTATTTTCATCCGTTATACATACATCAATTGAATATATATTTTGTAAATTTATTTAGTCTTATAATTTAACAAAAAATTAAATAATTTAATGGAAAAAGAAAAAAATAAAATAAAATATCTCGGTTATAATTAAAAATTAATTTTTTTTTATTATTTGCTTTCTTGTTTTTTTTTTACTACTTTAGGCTTCACTATCGAAATCATCACTTGCAAATTCAGAACACATATCACTACTACTCGACGATGAACGATATGAATCAGACATCATCATTGGCACTGATGAAGAATCTTAAATTTAATAATAATTTTCTTGCATTAATTAAATTATTAATAAATTTATTGTTTTTCAATTACCTTCGTTTGTTGGTTGACTTTTTGTCCTACATGTATTATAGGCACCACAATGGGCACACTTTAGTCCAACCACATGAAACTTAACATTTGATTCCTAAAATATAATTAAATTAATATAAATTTGCTTTCATTATAAAATAGAAATAAAAATAAAAAATAAATTCTACCTTATGACAATCTTTACATAATATCTCTACAAAATAATTTTCATATTCTCTGGGCATAGGCGTTGCCAACACTTCTGAATCTAAATAATCCCACAATTGTTTCATATCCATCATTGATGTTTGGCAAGTAGGACAAGCATAATGTCCAGACGAAAGCTAAAAATTGTATCAAATTTTTTTTTTTATAAAAACACAATACTCTATCCATGGGAAAACAAAAATTCTTACCAATTCCTCAAAGCACGTTCGATGCAATAAATGCCCACAATCAGGTATATGACACGGTATCCTAGACGTATGCATATCTTCTAGGCAAACAGGACAGTTTGAACGTGACACGTTTTCAACGCACTAAAATTACAAAAATATAATCAATCAGTAACATTATATAAAGAAAATTATTATCCAATATAAAACTTACTCGATGGCCATCAATTTTTAATTGTAACGGAAGACACATATTGCACACTTCGCAATGAAAAAATCTTCCCTTACCACCGATACGGCATATACCACACCCATCACAGTGATATTGATTCTTGTCTTCATCATCAAATAAATTGCATACTAAGCATGTATACTAAAAAGTAGTAGAAGAAGAAGAAGAAATTAAATAATTAAATTACATAAACATGCTCTAATAAATAGACCACAAAATTAGATTTTTTATAATAATTACTTTTCCAAATCGTACACCACATTTTTCACATTCAGCCTGTACACGTTGTCTGGTATCACATTCCGTACATATTAATTCTGTAACTGTTTTACGATTAAAATAATGAGATTCATTTTCATCATGACAATAGCGGCACATATAAAATTTATTACAACATGGTGTCTAAAGAAAATAAAAAACAAAATTAATTAATGAATGAATGAACACAAAAAACGAAAAAAAAAAAGAAAAAAAACAATTAATTAAAAAGTAATTTTCGTGTAAACAAAATGATAAGCAAACTGTACTGGCTGTTACTGGCGCTAATATCTCCTTTAGTCATAGATAATAAAAATTAATGAATGAAAAAACAAAATTAATTAATTAATTAAACACACGAAATGTGAATAATAATTGTTTGTAATTTTTTTTTTTTTTTTATTTGTTAAAAATAAGTAAAAAAATGAAAAAAAAAAATTGTAAACATGATAAGCAAACTTCTGCGTTTGTTTCTGCTGTTTAAACTGCTTTCTTATCTTTCGCTATTCGACTTAAAAATAAAGCTACAATAATATACTTGATTAGTTCAAATAGAGACTAAAAAAAAAAAAAAAATTATTATTATTATCATTACCATCATAATGTAAATAAGTAATTAATTAATTTTATGTAAATATGAATTAAAAATAAACATTGATAGGAGGAGCGCGACAAATTTTTAATTTTTATTTTTATTTTTAACTAATTAAACTACTTTATTTTCGTTTATAAATAAACTTTATTTGTTAATAAAAGAATAAAGACAAATCTTTTAATGATAACAAATTCGCGTTCAAATTACTACAAGTAGTCATTTAAATATAACGCGATCACCACCACATTACATTTTAAAGAAATTTAAGTAGAAAATATGGTTAATGGTGTGTTGTAGAGAATAAAAAATTTTTATTGGTTAATTTTACAGTCGTGAATCAAAAAAAAAAAAAATAAATAAATATCGCATAAATTTTATCCCAGCTAAAGAAAATAAAAATCCCTCATGTTAACAAAAAAATAAATAAAATTCCAGTTTAGACACGTTTCACGGTATTAGAAAAACATGTTTTCAAATATTTAGTTACATTGACTGGCAATTAGCTTTGTAACTATATTTTTCTTAACGAAAAATTACTCAATAGTCTAATTTTAAATATAAATATAATATTTTTTATTTAAATTAACAATAATTATTGTAGAATAACCGGGACTAGACACAAAATAATTAATAAAGAAAAATTATTACATTTTTGCTATTTTAGCTATGTTAATATGGGAAATATTTTAAATGAATTTTAATTTTTCTACAAAAATAATATAATCGCGTTTTGTCCTTGCAAAATACAAATCGATATATATATATATTTATGAATAAATTAATTTTGTATTTTTTGTTATCTAATTAGACACATTAAATATAATTTGTTGTGATAAATATATATATATATTTTTTATTTTTCATCACAAAGTTATATAGCGCGGCAGAGAACATCAATAATATTCTTATAAAAAAAAAAAAATTAAAGAAGCCAATAAGTACCAATAATGCTGTGGATTTCAATTATTTTTGTTGTGTGTTTACGTAAAAACAAATAATAATAATAAATAATTGGAAAAACAATTTTGATGCACACTTCAAACTGTCACGACAGTGACTATGACAGTGACGTGACACATTTTACCGATAACTTTTAAATTTACAAATCCCTCTAGAAAATCACAAAAAAAAAGAAACAAAAAAAACAACAAGTAATCAAATATGCATGAATCAATTGTTTTATTTATTATTGATTTAAAACAACTGTAGGAAAGAAATAAATACGCTTTGTTTGGTGACAATTAATTGAAAATAAAAAGAAAACATTTTGATTAAAATAATCGATTGTAGCACAAGTATATGTTGGAAACAAGCAACAAAATATTAAAAAAAAAAAAAAAAAAAAATCGCAACAACATTAATAATGTCAATTAAAAATTTACAAAAATAAAAAAATTAAAATAAAGGTGAAAAACGCATTTTAAAACTTACATAAGTTAAACTACTACGCAAATAAATAGAATCATTTCTAATTACAATTACTTACTTAAGCAGCTTAGCAAATAAATCTAAATCATATCTAGCTTAGTATTAAAAAATAAATTTTTCGCGTCTATAAAATGTCACAAATCTTTACTTCATCACTGTAGGCAAATGATTATTATTTTTCTTCTTTTTTTTTTATTTAATAAACTTAAGTAATGCTAATAATATTTAAATTAAATTCCTTCAATTGAATTTAAAAAATAATAAATAAAATAAAAACGGATATTTACAACATTAAATTACATTTTATTCATTTTGCTACATAAAATATATGCGAAACATACATTAACTACATACAAATAATTTTAATTCGATGAAATTTTAATTTTTAATAAGCTTCAAAAACTTTTGCTTTTCTATAATTAATTCAATTTTATTATTTTATTATAAAAGCAGCTTGGGCTTTTTTATTTAATTTTTTTTACTAAATTTAATTATTGCGTGTATTTTACAACAGAGTTTTTGTCTAGTCGTGACAATAATTAGAGCAATGTCATTTTATAATTTAAACGTGTTCAACATTACATTTATTAATTATTTTTAATTTATGTGATTTGAATTATTATTATTATTATTATTATTATTAGTTAATGAGAAAATGACAAATCATTCCAAGAACATAATATTAGGCATTAATAATAAAATTGCAAATAATAAATAAATAAATTAATAAAGGCAGAAGAAGCAACAAATTAATAAAGAAAATAAAAATCTTGCTTCTGTATTTTGTCAGTCATTAATTAATTTCGTTTCATCAAAGTGTTTTGCACAATAACACAACAAAAGTAAAGCAGAGAAAAAACCACATTTAAGCGACAAATAAAGAAAAGAAAAAAAAAAAAAAAAATAGTCCCCGTCTCAAAACACAATTTAAAAAAGAAAAGCAAATATTGTGGAAGAAATAAAATAAAAATTATTTAAAAAACAAATAATTTGATTAGGTGTCATAAGATTTCATCATTGCTATTATTATAAAGTGGTAGCCAATTATCGTCATAGTGATTGCTGCTTGCTACAATTATTATTATTATTGAACAAAAAGAAAAAAATTAACAATTCTGACTTGTTGCTGCTATGGCTGACATGTGAAAAATTTTTGTCTTTAATATTTAATTTCAAAAGAAAAAAAACAGATGAGCAAACTTTTGAATGAGCTTTTATCATTAATTTTTGTTAATTTAATCCACTTTGAGAGAATATAACTGAAGACATTTCTCTTATACTACGAAAAAAAAAAAATAATAAAATAACTCCACCAATTAACTGTTATATTGATTGCGATATTTATGAATATGTATTAAAAAGAGATTCGTTGTTGCTACATTGCCACCTGTGTTGTTGTGTAAAACATTTTTTTTCTTCTTTTTTTTATCTCCTTTTGACATTATGTTTTTTTTTTTTTTTTAATTATTATGTTTAGTTATAGAACAATGTATGTGAAACATAAATGAAAACAATTATCAAAGCATAACTTACAACAAATTTTGCCCGCCTTTTATAGTGAGCACATCCTATGCGTTTTGTTTCTTTTGACACTTCGCTACCATCAGCAGCTGCCAAATCGGTGTCAGCACCCTCAGCTGGGCTGCTGTTGCTTGCGTTACATTTATCAGCAGTTTCATTATTCAAAAGATTATCATCATTGCTAATATCTGTATTAATTGTTGTTTCCATAGCAACTCAATAGAAATTAATCCCTAGGTATTTTATTTATTATTTTTTGTTTTAGCGAAATTTTCTACAAAAGAAAAATTTCTTATTTAATAAAACACACAAAAATCACGTTAAACACAATTCCTTAAGTTTTTTTTTTTCTTTATTTTCTTTTATTATTTTTTTTGTATAACCAGACTTGTTTTAATTGAATATTTTATGCATTAAACAATTAATTAATTATTCTTATTTTTTTATTATATGTTTTTTAGACCACGGTCAATTTTAGTTATGCATTTATTTATTTATTAATATATATGTATATATAAATCGCTATTTATGTATATAAAAATAGAAAGTGAATTTAAATAACAAAATGGTAGATTACTAACATGTCTGTCGCACACATTCACTTAATTTTTATTTATTTATTTATTATTATTATTTGTTTCTCTTTTAAAATATCACCACTATTAATCAAATACTGTTAATTCCTTTTAATTTATGTTTTAAATTTATCAAATCAATAAATTTAAAATGGTTATTTGTTGGACACTACGTAGAACAATTAAATTAAACAGCAAATTCAATTTTAATATTTTTAATTACACTTAATTTAAACCATTTTTTGTATATAATCGACGTAATTAAATATATATATATAAAAAATAATAATAATAATAAAAAAAAAATAAATTACATATTTAATCAAAATATATTTTTTTAATAAAAATCAATAATTCGTGTTTTCTCAGAACAGACTAGCAACAGCATCCAATGTGAACTAAATCACCAGGCAGAAAGAGAGAGGTTTTATTTTTTTTAATTGAATCGTCAAAAAAAAAAAAGTTTATACGACATAACAATTTACTAGTGGCTGTTAAACTTTTATACGAAACATGAATAGCATGCTATAATGTTTTATAGTAGTGATATGCTTTTTATATTTTTATTCGCGTTTACATATTCACTTCAAATTGAATTTACGCAAAAATTAAATAACTGATTGAATCTTTAAATTTGTTTTTATATTTTCATTTATTTGTAAATAATATTTATGTCGTTTAATGAATAGCTTTTCTATGTATATGTGATTACACAGAGTTAGTTTTTGTGCGTTGAAATAATTTTTGGGTGCGTTTGGAAATACGGCTATAACAGATAAGATAGTATAATAAAAATGTTTTGATTATTTATATAATAAAAGTGATTATTATTTAGTTTTATTTATCAATATATATTTATATATATATATATTTATTTTTCACATAAATTTCGATTACATATATTTATTATTTGCCCTATAGTAAAAAGAAATGTTTATTTCATCAATTTTGTACGATTTTTATTTTTTTTTTCGATATCGAATTTTATTTTTAACGATTTTATGAATTTTACACCACATGCTTATATAACTGGATAATTTTTCAATAAATAAACGGAAAACAATTTTTTTATTATTTACTAATGTCAATTTGTTTAATTTAAACAAAAAAAAAAAAAAAGGAAAAACAAGATAAAACTATAATAAATTGGTGGGTGAAACATATATTTCTTTATATATTTGAAAATAGAATAAAATTATTTTTTTTTGTCAGCAGCACTTGATGCAACCTGCTGTGAACTGCGAACAACTGTAATGTAAACAGGGCGATAGAGTGGCATCACGTCACGTACTTCACCATCGGTTGTATGATGACCCCCATCATATACTTCGCCTAACAAAAATTCCGGTCCAATGTAAATACCACCCTCAACATGGTCACAAGCAACGTCTGCAAAACGAATAATAAAGCAAAATCATAACGGTTTGTTTAAACAACGTTGAACGATTGAAGTGTAATAATGGAAAATAAACTTTAAGCATAAATTATTTGACAAAATTACTGTTTTGTTGTCACGTCTAATTTTTTTTAAATATTTTTTTTATTTTGCTTTGCTTCTAAAAGTATTTAATGCTTTTTTGAGTGTAGTTGAACGAAATTATTTGGAAAATAATATGTATAATTGCCACACCTTCGTAGAAAAATAAAGAAGAAAAAGAAGAACGGATGGAGAAAAAACTTATTAGAAATATATAAATTAAATGGTGAATAATTATGAGCCGAAATATTGATGCGAAGATCCATGTAAGATGTTTTGACTTTGCCTTTGATGTTTCATATTCTTTATACATAACATTTATTTCATTCATTACATTTATTTTTACATTTTTACCTTTGATCACACAGCGATAGAATTTTACCGAAAACTTTTTTCTTTTCTGTTAACATAAACTGGTTTTATATATTCGTATATACAAATAAAATAAAAAATTTTAATAAATAATAATATGTGAAACTGAAAAGAAGAAAAAAAAATAAAAATATAATTTAAGCTTTAACTAATCTTAACAAGTAATTGCTTTTATTATTAATAACGATAATGATAATGATAATAATCCGTATTGATTTTATTCGTTGTTGTTTCATTTCATTTCATTTCTTTTCGCATTATCGCTTTCATTTAAATTTAATGTCAATAAAATCACAAAGCATTACAGAATAGATAAGAATTTTGTGTGCTTGTTATTAATTTTATTACATTTAATATTTAAAATCTTACCGTAGCCTAGGATTGGTTGTAAATTACTGTTTGGTATACGAAATGGTACTGTTGCTATTGTTATGGGAAAGCTCATTTGTAAATCATCACCGGTTTTATCGAATTCTAAACAAACCTATAAATAAAATAGAAAAAAGGGAAAAGAATTAAAGGTGAAACAGTAACGAAAGAGAAATTTAATAAAATTAATTGAATAATTCAAGGGTAAATTGAATTAAAAATAAATTATGTTTAGGTAGTAAATGTTAAAAGAAAAATTTTATTACCACAAGTGTATAATAAATTTGTACGAGTCGACAAACACCAATCATTGTTGTTGGTAATGTTGGTATACGAAGATTTGTCAAGGCATCTGATTTCTCATTTGGACATACCTGGTCACCTTTGTATTCTAAAACTAAATGTTGTACTTCTTTGGTTACACCCAAAACTCCACGCTCAACAAAAAATTCACAATACTATTAAAAACAAAAAAAAAAAAAAAAAAAAAAAAAACTTTAAATGCTTTTTAACACTTAACACATTGCCGTGTCATTATTTAAACAATCGATTTAAGAAAACGAAAAATAAAAAATTGATTAAAATAATGTAAATATTAAATTGAAATTAGCATAATCAAAATGAGTCAGAAGATCAGCAACAAACCTGTAGCAGCCGCACTTTTAATTTAACAATATCTTCACCTTGATTATCAATGATTGCCTTTAGTTTTAATGTTTCACCACAACAATATGCACTACGATCCAGTGTACAACTTTAACAATAAATAAAAATGGGGAAATCAATTAACAAAAATAAATTTATTTCATTTTATTTGTTTGACAACAAAACGTACTTTATTGTTACTGGACCTTTAGCACAACATAAACAGCATTTCACTTTCTTCTCTTGTCCATTTAATGGTTTCTATAAATAACAGCATAAAAACTTTATTTTACTTGACTCTGTTGTTTTCTGTATTTAGTTTTTTTTTTTTTTTTTTTTTTTTTTTATTATTATTAAAAACTTTATTAAGCTTTATTATTATTTTTTTGTTATTATTGAGCTTTGTTTTATATTAGTAAATGTTGTGAATGAAAAATATTTACCAAGTATTGATCATCCATGCAGTCAATGTGTGGACCGATTATTGTAAAATATTTTATACCCTGTGGTGGTGATGCATACGGAATGTCTAATGTTACCTTAATACAAATATATTAAAAAAAAAATTATTCTTTAATTAAAAATAATAAGAAATAAAAATTAAATTACTTTAATATAATATCTTATATAGCAGGCACGTGATTCGAAACTACATGGTAAATTTGTTTCCGGTATATTAAAACGAAATGGAAACTCATGATGTCCTCTAGTCAGTATTGGTACAGTGTGATGATCACCATTTCCTACTGATCTTTCACCCCATATAACTGCTCTCTCATCTATATAATATTGATCATCCTTGACCTGATTAATTTTTAATTTTTATCAATTTAATAAATTAATTTACATTTAGAAAAAATGGTTAATTACTTAAAAAATAAAAAAAAAAAATATATATATTTTTTTTTATTAAGGTAAAAGATGTAAAAAATGTTTAATAACATTCAAGATAAAATTCAATTATAAGAAACATAAACATACCGTTCGTTTATCACCCGACACAAACACTTTCCATTCAGCATGAGCTTTTCCACGCAACACTAATCGTATTGCTTTAATTTATTCATAAAATATATATATATATATAAGAAATTATTATCAAAAAATTTAACTTTTAAATAAATATAATTTTATTAGATGTTTAAGGGTGTTTATAAGGGCGTTAGTTATCTTGTAAATATTTATACAAGATTTTCTATATTTTCTTTATATATATGAATATCTAAATCTGTTTATATATTAACATGCGTATGCAAATTTATATTTGTTTACATTTATAAGAAACAATTTTTTTTCTATATAAGTACACGCAACAGAGGTATAAGAAAATTCTAAGAAGAGCATCATCATCATGTCTATTTTAATCGTATTTTAGGGTCTATTATAAAAGATTACAATTTATTAGAGAGATTTAGATTAAATAAACATTGCTGACACAATTATTGTTTGCTATTATTATTGGTGTAAAAACTGAAAGATGGAAAGACAGGAACAATTTTGAAGAAGTTTTTTTTTTTTTTTAGTAAAGTAGTAAAGTAATTTATAAACCCCAAAACGAAAAATATTTAATGTTTTAAAGTTTACTAATGTAATTCAATAAAAAAAAAGAAAAAAATTTCTTTCGCTTTGACAACCCCTCGATTTTATAATTTTTTTCCGGTGTAAATTACATCTGCTTTGTATTTTTTCTTTTTTTCGATTATCTATTCTATTATCTTCTCTCTTTTATGTTTTTGTATTTAATGATAACAGATTTTTGTTTAGACAAATTTTTGTTTTTATTTAGTTATAAGTTATTTAAAGAAATTAAAAAATTAAAAACGAAAATTTTCTTTTATTATTATTAAATAAAATCGATTTATGTTTTTTTTTTTTTTTGTATTTGATGCTGCCTAAAGCGTTATTTTATTTATTTTTTTTTCTGTAAATAATACGAATTAAATGTGAATCACGTAAATAGAAAATTTATATTTGTTTTGTATTTTCTTTTTAATAAGATAATCGCATTGTTTTTTTTTTATTTTTTATTTTGAATTAACGTCATAAAAAATCATGAAAATTATATTATATTTTTGTTTATTTAGAATATTTTTATTATCAGAATTTTATCTGTTAAAATGTGATAATAATTACCAGAAAAAAACAGATGAATTATTTTAAATTAAATAAATGATTTGCTTCTGGTAAAATTGTGAAATGTTGAAACCATTAACAAACAAACAAAAAAAAAAAAAAATTTGCATATATTTCTCGAAGGATTAAGTAAATATTAGTTATATATAAAAAAAAAAAAAAAATATCGCAAAGGAAATAAAGGCAGGAAACTACTAAAATAGAATAAAATGAAAAAAAAAAAAAAAAATAAATAAAAATAATGTGGAAATTATTGGAAATTTTTAAATAAAATAAAAACGACGTTAAACACTAGAAGACTTACATTTGAGTTTGAAATTTTCTAAAGTTTCTAAAATCACTCTTCCCGCAATTACTTCACCTGCATAATAATATTCTTTATCCAAACGTATGTCCAACTCCTTTATATAATCCATTTTCTATTTTTTACTTTAGGATTTTTAATTCTTTTATTATAATTCACTTAGATACCGTTTGGATTATTTATTTTTTTTTTTATTTCCGGTTAATGTGATAAATAAAAATGTTTTTTTTTTTTTTTTTTTTTTGGTTTTACCAAATTTAATTTCACTTAACTTTTTTGTTATTTAACTACATGTTTTTATGTAAATATGATAAACTTTTTATTGTCTTTAATCTATTTTTGAATAAAACCAACTAATAAATAAAAACGAAAGCATAAAGATAATACATGTTGTTATCTAATTGTCGCCAGTCAGATTAAGTCAAGTATGTAACACATATTTTTGTGACACGATTATTAATGCAATGATAACAAAATAAGTAAAAAAGAAAAGCTCAATTCAAATATACATAGTATATAAAAAAATAAAAAACAATTCATCGATCCAGTAAATATTGTATGTTTAACGCTTTAACGTGCTTTTATACTTAACCGTTTACTAAACAAAAGTACTCTCCCCTTTGCATATATTTAAACGGACTTTTGTATATGGAGTTTGTATTGCGTTTAGTTTATCATCATCACACATGCCACAAAAATTAATTTTTTTTATTCAATTTTCATTATTTTTTGTTAAACTAAATATTTTTTAATAATAATAATAAGCATTTCAATCAAATATTTATAGAATTTATTATTGATTTTCATTCTAATTAAAAAGTTTTTATTTTATTTTATTTTATTATTATTATTATTATTTAATCAAGGATTATTATTTGTAAAATTCATTTACTTTTCACAAAAGTATTATTAGCGCCCGAATGACAATATTAACTTTTTCAATTTAATTATTTTAATTCATTGCGGATATGCACGATTTAGCATATTTTAGTTTAATTAGTTTGCGGTTGCGAAATGAACAAAACAAAACAGAAAATAAAAATAAAAAACTGTTGAATCATTGAAACCACAATTCCTTTTACATGAAAAGGTTTTCTCTTAAACATTTTTTTTTTTTAACTTTCTTACATTTTCAAGATGAATGCAGTTTTTAATTTATTAATCCAGAATGTTTGAAGAAACTATATTATAAGTTGTAAAGACGATATTGATTGGCCCGTGATGCATCTTTTTTCTAGTTCGCAAACCAATTTGAACATAAGTAGTTTATTGTGATTGATTGACTGATTCAGCTAAATTAAATTTATTTTGAAAAGTTATTATACAAAAAAAAAAAAAAAAGATGAACGAAAGAAAACTATCACGATATACTTTTTATGATTTTCTTTCGTTCATTCTTTATAACTTAATTAAAACAGACTTATACTTACGAGCTTTGTTTATTCAGTTTTCGTTTTATTATAAAATATCCACGCTTACACATTTTTTTGCCATCGTTATAATTATTACAAAAAAAAAAAAATTTTTTAATACTAAACGAAAGGAAAAATATTAATAAAATCAACTGAATTTTCGTTTTTATTGTGAATAGAAGACAAAAAAAAAAATTGTTGATCAGCAAGAACGAGAATAAAAAAGAAAAATTTCTTTATCAGACGAATAACATTCCAAAAGCAAAAAACGCACAAAACATAATTTAAAATTTTTTTTTTTGTTTTTTTAAATTACAAAGCACATAAAAACAACAAATTATGCAATATTAAATAAAATAAATATAATATAATATAAAATATTATAAAAATATAAAAGCGCCGCGAGCGAATTTACAACACGCGAATATACGTGCTATATATTTGAGATGAGAACGATGACTAACAAGTAGAACCAAACATTTGTAAACATCTGATATTGGTAATGCAAAATGTAATAAAACAAAAAAATAATTTTTTTTTTTATATAATTTTCTCTGTATAAAAGTTTTGGATGAAAAATGGAAATGGTAAAAAAAAAAAAAAAAAAAAAATAGAAAATTGCAACATTTTTTGATGAAACTCTCAATCTCATTTTCTTTTGCTCATTTTTTGAGGGGTCAACGTAATACTTGGCGTCATCACAACGCCTCCACATAAAGAATAAAATAAATGAAAAAAAATTTCAAGCTTTTCATTTCTGTTGTTTTCCATGGAAAAGCATTTCAGTTTTTTGCATTTTTTAATTTTTTTAAATGTTCAGTAATTAAGTAACATTCTAAAGCTGCGTGAAATTAAGACTCGTTAAGATAATTTAAAAGCTTTTTATTACTTAAGTGCGAAATAGGTTTTCTTTTAATAAATCTTTAATTTTATTTACATTTTATTTTTGTTTGTTTTTTTTTTAATATGTTTTTTATATAAATATTACAATAAAAACAAAAAAAGAAAAGAAAAAATTTTTTTTTGTGGTTTTAGTAGCATCAAATATGATGAAAATGCCATATAAAAACCACATTTTTATCATGTAATAGAGAAAAAGAAATAGGAAAATGCTCATAAACTGCAATAAAATCATAAGTTAAGCTTTTATGAAAACAAAATCCTGTGGTAAGACGAGTTTATTTGTAACAGAACATAACTCAATATATTTTTACTTAAATATATATATTTTTATGCGGTTTATATTGCTGAATATAAATCATCTAAATCGATTTTAATGTTATTTTATTTATACTTCAATATTTGCTTAGATTGATTATGCTTTATAAAATCAAACTGGTAATAAATATAACGGGGGTAGTAAGTAAGTAAAGTAAAACTTGAATTAAAGTTTGAAATTGAATTAAGGATACATTTTTTATTCTGCTTACTAGTTTATAAGGCTGAAATTTAATTATTAATATACATTATATTGAAATACAATGAGTTACAGAAAACTTATTTCTTTCAAAAGCTTCCCGTGAGATGAATTGTGCTTTTATTTTTATTCATAAAAACAAAATGAATTACGAAAAATATTCATAAATAATAATTATAAGTAAATAAATAAATGTTTGCTTTAGTTTATGATTTAATTGAATTTATACTAATAATGATTAGTTTAATTAATTATTAAACCTAATTAAATATATCGCACTTAGCTTTATTATGTTTTAAATTATAAATGAAGTTACAGGGCCGATGCTTTAGTATTAGAATGGGAATTATTTTTAATAAGAAATTTTTTACAGAAATTTAAATGAAGGTCTAGGACCTTCCTAACTAATGCCTAACTCCAATGCTGCTCAAATATGTATTGTATACTGGGCAAACCCTAATAGATAATGAAATGAATTATATGTTTAATGTTGAATAATATTTATTTAAAATAAAATAATGAAATCATGTTTTTAATTCGATTTAACCAGTGAAAATGACAGATTACAAAAGAAATTCTGTTTTTATAAAACATCAAAAACGTATACTGATTATCATATTTTATATTTATAAAGTTGTGTTGACCGCACCATTTACATTGGATAGAAGTACGATGAGAGTTTACCGATCATTTATTGCGAAAATGATTAGCATAATAATATGTGCGGTAATTGTAACCGAAAGTCAACTTTTACATAAGTTATTATATGTAACGCCTAGACGTATGAGTAGTAACATATCGGATATGGTGGGGTGGTCAATTGTTCTTTTGTTAAATTTTATGTTTATCACAAGTGTGTTCATAAATTGTGGGTTGAGTAAAAGTGTTGAGACGTTAGTTAATGACAGTATTATGTTGAATTATTTTTACAAAGGAATTAGTGTGAGTTGCGAATATAATAAATATGCTGCAGATGTCTTGAAGAGTTTTGTTTGTAATATTGGAACGTTGGAGATATTCAAAATCATGTTTTTATATGTTAATTATGTTTCATTTACAACACAACCATCGATTGTTCATTTAATGATTTTATTACCAATTTCTTCAATTCCGCATACCGTTGGATCACTAACAATGTCACATTACTACGGCTTGCAACTATATATAGAATTTTTGTTAGCTCAAATGAACAGAATACTGGAAAACCATTTTCAAACACACTATAGACAAAATTTTCAATTAGTACCCCTGACAGCAATAATGGAAAAACAATTAATTTCTATTGATTGTATCACCAGCGACCTAATAGATCATCTAGCTACAATCCAAACGAGATTATACAATTTGAAGAAAAAAGTCAATCACTTGTATCAAATCCCGATGATTTTATCAATTTATAACATATTGCTTGTTTATATCTCGCAAATGTTCTTTCTATACATAAAGCTACTCGATATGATTTACATGCATCAACATACCCGTTTAAATGGGTTATTATTCATGTTTATGTGGAGCATTTTACGATTATGGGAAATATCATTATATCTGCGAGCTAATGATCGGATTAACGAAAAGGTAATTAAAAATAAATAAACTATTGAACATTTTTATTTTTCTATTGAATTTAATTTAAATATTTTAACCGCAGAGGTTTTTTTATTTGTTTGGCTTGTTATACATTTCGCAAGAAATATTTTTGTTTTATAATAATTCTATGGCGCATAAAAATTGAACCATAGTAATTATTCAAGTGTCTGTGAGTATGCTTTTTTTATTAATCATCTTTATTTAATCGAAATCAATTAAACATTATTATTATTATTATTATTATTATTATTATTATTATTACCATATACGAATACCTTTTTAATTAGAACAGCTCTTAATTATCCATTAATGTTTAAAATAAACAATTAAATTTATTGACAATAATTTATTTACATATATTTAAATTGATTAATCCATTTTTTATTATTTGTTAAAAAATAGACAATAAACGCTGTATTGTTTATTGAATTAAAATGTTCAATGAAAGGAAAAATAAAATAAACTGGGGAGGATTATTATGTGAATAAGTGACGCCCATGTCCAATTATTTATATTAGGTGTACAAATAAATTTTGTTTCTTAATGCATTACAAAAAACAGATATTTTTTTAAGGTTGAAGAATCGAATATTCTGCTGCTTTGATTACGACATTAAGCTTGAGCTTTTATTTCATCATAAAATATATTTTTTTTAATTTTTTATTTTGTAATTTGTTGATCGTGAGACATTTACTTCTTCATTTTTAACCTTTTTTTTTATCAAATATGCAGCAGAAATCCAAAACTTAATCCTCAAGAGAATATTGGCACTACCAAGAAATATTTTGTTTTATTCTTTGACGCCTCTCAATCATATGGATACTTAATAAATCTCTACCTTAAGCCACCACTTTCGCCAGTACAAATGATTTAATCCAATTAAATATTAAATAAAATAGAAAATCAAGAAATTTGCTTATTTCACCCATTCAAACTGTTTTCCATAATTGACTAATTTTGAAATAAAACACTTTTTTAAGGGATGGTTTTTTTTTATCATTAATTGCTGTCACTTTTATTAGATTATCTAATAACAATATTTATTTTATTACATTTATTGTGTTCATTAAACGTTTAAGAAAGTTATTTTAATTTTCTAGACCTAGTCAGTATTTATTGTACAAACAAAGTGTTAAGCTTGCTAATTTAAAGAAAAACCTCGTTTTTATAATTAAATAAAATAAAATGGATAAAAAAAATAAGAAAATGATTTTCATTATATATTTTGTATTTTATATATTCGGTTTGCTACCGTTTAAATATAGTTTTCACGATAACACAATCAAATCATCAAAGGCAACATTATTGTTCATAGTTTTAATATTTTTATTTTTTCTAACATTTAATATACCGATTTATTCTATGCTGTGCGGTAATTTTAAAATCCAAAACATAAATGTATCACATGTTGGTAAGATGGTTATGATCTTAGCAACAGTCGGTTTTTTTTTACAAATTATATTCACGTATTGTTCAATCATAAAAAAACGTTTTCTATTGATTGATTTTAGCAAAAGTATTTTAGATTTTTATCAAGAATTGAAGATAGAAATCGGGGCACATCCGTTAGAGCAAAAAATACACACGGAAATCTATTTATGCTTTAAAATTAATAATTTTCAATATTTCTACTATTTATTTGTGTATATTTTTACATCATTCTATGAAACATTACCAACCAATAATCTGCTTTACATAATCAATGATATTTTATCACTGATGATCATTATTATGTTATCGAATTTATTTTCCTCAATCATATTAGTATTGAAATTTTATATATTCATTATAAATGAAGAGATTAATAATTTCATAAGCGTATATCTATTGAAAACGAATGAATTGTTAATAACAAAACGTAAACATATGGATTATTGTTGTGAATTAAGTGAACGCATTGATCGATTATCTATTATGTATGAGAAAATATATAAATTGTTTCTAAATTTCTATAAATTATTTAAAGTAAATATTTTGGCGATAATGTTTGTGGCATTTGTGACAATATTAAGTGATTTCTTTTATAATTATCAATTTCTATTGAAAAATATTAACAATGAAATCTGTCTAAATGGTTTTAATATTTTATCAAATTTTCTATGGAATTTATATCAATTTTTCATTCTACTTTATATTGTGTATGCGTGCGAATTACTTAAAGCAGAGGTAACAATTTTAGAATTTTAATTAATTTTTGTTAATTTGTTTTATTATTTTATTTTCTTATCAATCAAGGCTCAACGAACTGGCCAACTTCTGCACAAAATTAATTTGAATACAGTTGATTCAAGATTAAGGCACAGTGTTTGTATTAATATTATTAATTTTTGTAAAGATTTTTGTTTTTAATTAGAATAAAAAAATTCTCTTTTGCTAGATTGAAATATTCTCACTCCAGATATTACATCAAAAAATGGAATTTACCGCATGTGGATTATTTAAAATTGATTATAGTGTTTTGTATTCGGTGAGTATTTTAAATTAATTTTTTTTTTGTATTTTTTTGGATTTAAATTAAACTTTTTTTTTGATTTTTGTTTGTTTAAATAGATAATTGCTGCTGGAACTGGATATTTAATTATTTTAATTCAATTTGAATTGGCCAACAAGAAATATTCATAAATGTTTTTTATTTTTATTATTGCAATGGATATTTGAATCGATGCATTGCATCAATGTATCAATGTATTTGCATTTCACAGTAGTGTTTGAAAGCTAGGCAACGTAATACTAATTTTATGTGGGAAATAGAACAATAAAATCCAGAAGAAAAGGATAAAATTTCAAAACAAATATTAAAATTAGAATTTTAAAGTTAATATCACATATCAAAAATGTTTTTACTAAATTAGTAAACTAGCAAAGAATTGAAAAAAAAAAAATGTATCAACGTGTGTTTTTCTATGTTTTCGGTATTTTTTTTTCTCCACCAAATAAACTTATTGAAATGTTTTTCTAAATCTAAAATTCTTTTTTTTTTTGAACACATTTATTTGTTTTTTAATCTCCATTTTTTTACCAACAAATTTTTACAATACGAATGACATTTTCTGTATTTCAAATTGAATTAAATTATAAAAAATATTCCAAAAATTGTTTTTAATAAGTTTCGGTTCTCTGGTAAAAACTATTTGAGTAGCCAATTTAATCAAAGTTTCTTGTTAACGAAAATATTTCTAATTCTAATTTAACTATTGAGTTGTCCCTTTTGTAGAAGATATTGTTGGTGGTTATGCATAAATATTAATATTATACAAGACACATACGAGTGGTAGCTATTGGCTGTGCTTAGTGCTGGATTTGCATTATTTTCTTCTCCATATATAATATTATAGACGAGATTTATTCATAGGAAATATTATTCAAGTATGATCAACTAGAGATTTTATTTTTCAAGTGCCCATTTACATTTCACAAACTCCAAACTACAGTACTGATTATGGTAATATTTCTTTTAAAAAAATACAAACTAAAATCAAACAGTTTTTTTTATTTGCTTATTAATTTGAATTTTGGACAAATAAAATAAAAAAAAATCTATGTCTGATTCATGGATTTGTTTGTAACAATTGTTCTTTAACAGCCAATTCAAATGGAACTTACGACATCGTAAAATTAAAGTATGTTCATAAAAAAAGAAAGAAGTTTCCTAAAAAAAAAAAAAAAAATTGCATTTGGTATACAATGGTAATAAGCATTGTTTGTGCCTTCTGCATTCCAGTTACATTTTTTTTTCTTCCTCTTTAAATTTAAATTTTTCTTTCATAATTTTATTATATTATATTTTAAAAATTACATTTCACAATGCCTGAAGAAAAATAAAAAAAAATTGTGTGTCTTATTTATTTTTTTTTTACTTTTTTGGATGAAAAAAAGAAAAGAAAAAAAGAAAACTTTTCAACGAAAAGCAATTCATGAAACTTTTTTCTGTTTACTTAATACTTTGTACGAGACTTACTTTTACTTTAAGGTGACATTTGATCATTTTATTTTTTCTGTGTATTTTTTTCTGCTCCCCTTTTACTGTACAGTTTTTTTTTTTTTTTTTTTTTTTAATATTTGTACTTTTTTATGGCATATTTTGTGCCTTTTTTTCTTCTATTTTACAAAAAAAAAAAAAACACAAAAAAGTTTTGAATTGATTTCATGAATCGATAATATTTTATAAAAAAAAAATTTGTTAAAATGTTTCGCAAGTAAATAATGTTACTCAATTGATTTTTATTTTTTTTTTTTTTTTGTTGATAAGTAAAACATATCTATTAAATTATTATTGATTGATAATCCATTAAATAAACATCAGTTATAATATGTGATGAAATTTGATTTTTAAATCTATAATCTTAAATTATCAGTGCTATAAAGACAGGTTCGGAATGTTTGTTTATAGATAGTTTTTATAGAAGCTTCATTTCAATTTTAATTCTTAAAAAATATAAAAACTTTTATCTAACTTCGTTAGAAAACAATTAAAACCTTGATTATAATTTTGCAGAATTATTTCTCAAACAAAATGAAAACATTTAAAAATGTATTTAATAATTTTCTGTATTTTTTTTTTTTTATAGTGTTATGTTACCTTTTATTCTGCTCTGCTTTTCAAAACTAAATTAATTACTGCTTAATGCTTACTTAAAAATCAAAATCAAAACAAAAACATAACCGTTTGCAATGAAACGTGGTTTATTTATTTTTTAATTGAAAAACTTTTACTTGACGAAATAATAATTTTTCAAAATAAACATTACGAAAAGTTTTGTGGAAAGGAAAACATTTATACACGAAGCTTTTTCATAGAGTTGTTATTTTAAAAAGCTTTTTGATCAACAGGGAGTGATTTAAAATTTGTTAATATTATCTGTACTCTCTTTTGAAGATGAATTCTCTATTTTAATCGTTTTGTTAAGAGGTAGCTTGCAGTCTATTTATAAACTTGAGAGCTTTCCAATTGAGATTACTTAAACAAATATAAATGCCATTCCATTTGTTAAGAGAATTTATAATTTTCTATTTATTTTTGTTTTTTTTATTCTTTTTCTGCTGCTGTCTTTCTCTTTATGTGTCACATCCATATCAACTAAGTTTTATTTATCTTTTCGTTGTTATTGTCATTGCTGTACACAGACGGAAAACATGTAAAACTTAAAATAAAAATAAAAAATCTAAGAAGAAATTATGTTTATAAATAGAAAAAAAAAAAAAATTATTTATGATTTATGTTTCTGCATTTTTTAATTTATAAAATTTATTGTTTTTAATCCATAATTAGTACAATACACTTTACACTGTTTAAAATGATATGAGATAGGCTAATGGATATAACATATAATGCTTAACACACCAGTTGCTCACAATGTCAAATTATATGTTAAACAAGCACAGGTATTCTACATGGAATAAATAAAGAGACAAATGTTGTGTCATCTTCTATTAGAATTGTTCTGTGTTTTTATAGTCTCAAGTAGAATAACAGCAAATTGTTTTCGGGTATCTATCTACCTGTTTATAAAAACATTTTAAAATAAATTTATTTTTTTTCCTTCATACATTACATTCGCCTTTAAAAGGGCTTAACAAAATAACAAAAACGAGAAATTCCAAAATAAAGGGAAAATCGATTAAGAAGTTTTTTTAATTATTATACGGTAAGACCATTATTACAATATTTTCGTGAATATTTCATGTAACATTTTACATTTTGATGCGAGATTTATTTACATTATATTTAACATAATCGTGCAGTTTTATTATATTTTATATGTTTAATTAAAATAAAAAGTATGAACTTTGGGGCTATAGCTTTTGTTTATTTTTCTCGCTTTTATTAACAATTAAAAGTTTTTTTTTGTTGTTAACGTGTTGATGTGATAATAAAACTTCAAAATAACAAAAAAGTTTCCTTCCAAAATGATGATGAACAACAAAAAGTTTTAAATGAATTAAATAATTATTTATTATGAATAAATTCATTATATAGAGATAAAGGATGGTAAGTAACCAAAATACAATAAAAGTACAAACAGATATTTAAAAAAAATTAAACAGATCTGTTAAACAGATATTTTTATAAAATTATTTTAGTCGCAACAACCAAACCAAACCTTTCGAACCTTTTTTTTATTGTATACTAAATTGTGCCACTCCATAGAAAACGCATGAGAGTTAATAAAGCTTCATTTCTCGTTATATGTTTTTTTCTTTCTTTTTATTAATCGAGAAATTTTTGTAACAGAACGATAGTGTGTAATCAAAAAACATTGTTACAGTAGTTTAATGGTTAATTGGATGTTGGATTTGCAACACTTGAGAGAATTGTTGACCTACCATGTAACGGTCATAAATGCATGGCAGTATATTATTCTGTGCCATATAGGAACTTTATTACACGGTCCCAAGTGTTTTAACTATCAAATTTTTATAATGTTAATGTTAATTAAAAAGAAAAAAAATTATTTTGCTTATAATTTTCATTTTTTATTGGAAAATATTTCATACAGAAATTAAATATTCTTCAATCAGTACATTTCTAATTAAAAAATGAAATTTGATTCAAAGCATTTCATCAATTTAGATAAATAGAAACTTTTCCAATCAATATTTATGAAAAATAACAAAAAATCGTCCTAAAAAGATATTTATATTTTGCCGATTTCTAATTATTAGAAGAAAACGAATAAAAAAATATTCTGTTCTATCTATTTTGTAAATAAATCGATTTTAATTTTGTTATCAAATTAAAGTGAAAAATATAATTGTGTGTAATCATTATTTTTTTCTCGTTAATTTTATTTCAATTAGTTTAGTCAATTTGTCTGTTTGAAAATTAAACCCCTGAAAAAAAAATGTATTATTTTTCATAACTTCTGAATAAAATTTTTTAGAGTGGAAATATTTGTACAGCATATATGTGGACCCCTAACGAAACTTTTGACCAAATTTCAGCTAATTTAAAAATATAAAATTTTTCCATCAAAAATGCATAGAAAGTATCAGGAAAATTTTCAGATTTTCAGCAAAAATTAAATTAATTCTGATCGAGGTGAAATTTTGCAGGAATACTTTATGGGATGCTGAATTTTTTAGTGTGAAGCTTTAGTTTATTTATTTGTGGTTACAAAACATCAAAAATCATGATTCTGAATTACATTATGGACGAGTTATAGAGATAATACGGGAAATACTACAGTTAAAATCATAAAAAATAATTTTATTTTAAATGTTTAAATTTATTTGCTTTTTTTCATTTTATGTTTAAATAATAATTATAATAATTTCTTTTATATAAATTGATTG
The DNA here is from genome assembly GCA_961205885.1 of Ptychoptera albimana. Taxonomy (NCBI): domain Eukaryota; kingdom Metazoa; phylum Arthropoda; class Insecta; order Diptera; family Ptychopteridae; genus Ptychoptera; species Ptychoptera albimana. Next base: position 9,542,801 of record OY540801.1, on the reverse strand, counting down.
ATTTATATATAATGCAACAGACAAATATGATTACTTTTATATTATTTTATTATTATTATACTAAATAATAACTAAATACATAATTATTTATTTATATATATAAAAATTAATCAATTATTTTCTTAATTTTAAAATGAAATGTATTTCATAAGTGTATTATTATCAATAGAAAATTTACTTTTTATTTATTATTTTATTTTATATATATTATAAATAATAGTTTGTATTAAAAGAACAGAAAATATAATTATTCTTTGTATAATAAATTTGTATATAAAATTTAAAGAAGAAATTTTATTTCAATAATAATAATAATAATAATAATAATAATTAATTTTTCAATTTAAATAAAGTTTTAATAATTATAATAAGGGACATTCACAATATATGACTTTTGTATTCTACTAATTATATTTTAATTGGTGATATAAGATTTTTTTTTAATTCATTTAAATAATTAATAATAATAATAATAATATATATATATATATATATATATATATATATATATATATATATATATATATATATATATACTAACTATATAGTTTTATAATGCAAGTGTACACAATTTTAAATTTAATGGAATGATTTTTTTTTTATGTTATATGAAAAAAGAGAAATAAAAATAAAATGCTAAAGAATAAAATTTAATTTTCAAATTTACGTGTAAATTTAATTAATTTTTTCATTTTTTTTTTTTATTTATAATAATAAATACATTAAATCGTGTTTATTGTTATTACAGTTCAACTGCACAGAGCCGGAACACTATGAATCCATTTGTGGTTTTTATTAAACAATTTTTTTTACGTTAAAATTCACTTAAAGCCAGTGTTCCGGCTTTGAGAAGTTTTATTTAATTTTTATGAAAAAAAATTGTTTATGTTAAATATCATTAATTACTTTAAATTTTTTTTATTATATAAACGCGCATTGGAAAATAGTTTTATTATTATTTGTTTTTCTTTTTTTTTTACAAATATATTTATTAAATATTTATTTAATATATCTCGACAAAAATAATGAAGAAACATAAATTATAAACGGAAATATTTCTTACTATATTACTAATAATAATAAAAACAAAAAGAAAAGATTAAATTGAGATCGAATTTTTCTCTTTTTCTTTTTTTTTTCAATCTGCTAAACTATGCTCTACAAAATTTTTATTTGTATTCCATGAAAAAAATTATTTTTTTTTAAATATTTATTCATCACAATACTCAGCGTCACTACTGTCATCTTCGGTATTATTAACTTTATTTTTACAATGTATTGTATAACAATTTTTATATAATTTTGCATTTGAATTTGAATTGTCTATTGATAATTGTATATTATTTTTATATAAATTATTATCTAAGTTGTCAATATCATGATTAATTAGCTTATCTCATGCAATATCTTTGGCAGCAGGGATAAAACCTTCCCAGTATTTTATTAGCTGCAAAGAAGATAAAATTTATTTATTTTTCAAACATAACACAAAAAAAATGGTTTTATATCAAAACACTAACCTGTTGTTGATGCGCCATTTGATCTTCTAAATATTTTATGATAGTCGCTTTGAAGTCACGCACCCTAGTTATTTCAAAACGTTCCATTTCACGTTTTATTTCAGCTGATATGTCATCAAATTCCTTTTGACAACGTTGTACTTTTGCTTCCCACTAACACAAACAAATATACAAAATGAATAAAATGAAAAAATTATTTATCTTATCACAAAGAAATTCAAAAACATACTTCCTCGACTTCCTTTTGAGCTTGATCTAGTTTATCACTACGCGTTCCAGTTGCTAACTCCAATTTTGCTTTATTTTCACGTTTTTTGGTTAATTGCAATTGTGCATGCTGCCAATTTTGAAACACTTTAACACGTTCATGGAATACTTCCTTGATCGCACCAAACAAACCAATGTAATCTTTTATTGTTTCAGCTAATATATATAAATCAGAATTTGCCTGTTCTGATCTTAACAATTCCACTTTTGCCTTAAATTTAAAAATATTGTTAAATAATTTATTTGAAACAAAAATGATTTTATCAAATTACTTCGACATCGGCTAGCTGAGATAAGGCTCGTGATAAACCTATGTGTTCCTCACATGTACTTAGCATAGCGGCAGATTTTGCTACTCCTCCTGTTAATAATGCTAATTCTCGGCGATGTGTAACCAGTGCTTTCATTGCAGCATGTAACTTTTGCATATGTGTGTCTAATGTTTCAACTTCGTTTATTTTATCCTCAAACCACTAGAAAATGTAAAGAAATTTTATGTAAAAACAAGTTTAATTATTTTAATTTATTTTAAAAATTACTGGATCGCTTTCGTCCATTTTGTACGTTATTTTATTGACAGTTTCACCAACTTTATTAAATAAACGCATTACACCAGCCCCGCTCAAAGCTGCCGTATTCACAGCTCTAGGGAGATCCTTTTGTAATTATCCAAAAAAAATAAGAATAGTTAATTTATGAACACAAATAAAAAATAGTTTTTCACTCACTTGGTCGCTTTCCAAAAAATTTACAAAATCCGTATCGCAACATAAAATAGGATGTTGGGCTGTACGATTTAAATATCGTTCCAATGATGCCCTACGATTTTCAACCCATTCCATACTAATCCCACTACCTGGTTCTGGTTGGGCTTGGGTCATTTTAACTTTTGTTGATCCTAATAGAATTTATGATACATTTCTTTACTTTTCCTTTAATAGCTTTTGAGTTTACTTACCAATAATGTTCTTTTGAGGTGCCGGTGGTATTATACGTCCCAAACGTAGATACTTATCAACTAATAAATCGTGTAAACCTAGAAAATCACTAAAACGACGCAATGTACTAAATTGTTGTTTACGAAACTTCGCTATATTGGTGCGTGTTGATACTCTAAAAATATATTTATACATAAATTAATTAAAAACATTTTTGTTTTTCCATTAGAAATTCAAGAGAACTTACTTGTAGGCAATATACGAAGTCATGCCATCACCAATTTTTTGTGGCTCGGAAACCGTAATTTCAATAAATTGATCACCAGTTTCATTCATCGGAACTTCTTCCATTGTTGGCGAGAGTGGTTCCTAAAATAAAACCAAATTATATTTTATTATTATAGTTGTAATACTCATTGTCTGTGATTCATTTACATGTTATCAAAATGTTTATTTTATTATCTAAACAAATATTAAATAGATTAAATTAATGTTTATGACGTAGCAAAGGCGAAGCACAAATGAAATTTAATTAATGGAGAGAATAAGAAAAAAAAAAAGAACATATAATGACGGTATACAAATTACAAGCAATTATACATAAATAGAGTAAAGAATTTCACTTTAAATGATTAAATTATCGTAAATAACGCCCATTAAAATAATAACATAAATGTGAGAGTAGTAAATTACACATAGCCTCAAAACTATGGTTATTATGACAAGAATAAATCTTAATTATTAAGAATTATTGTGACACAAATATATTTCTGAATTTTCTTTCTGAAAAAATTTATGATAATAAAGAAAGCAAAAGGAAAATTAAAAAAAAGAAACATACAGGAAATTTGTATTGGGGAAAGTTTTGTTATTATGCTTTACATTTCTTTCTAATAAGAATGTATGCACTGTAGTAGAATGATAAGGGAAACTTAAAATGTATTCCATGTTTAATTATTTATACCTGGACTGCTGATTCAAAAATATCATTTTCTTCTTCAGGTGTATTTATATCAACATTATCAAATAAAGGAGGCTGATCTAGGGTTGTTGTATTATTCTCCATTTTTAATTAAATTAAATTGCACAGCACGATAATTGGATAATAATTAAAGAGTTACAACGTCAATGAATTTGATGACAGCCGGTTGACATTTTATTAAAAATAAGAATTGCCTGATTGTAATTTTAATAAGAATTATTTTGTTGAATCAAAAAATATGTTCTAAAACCTATAGTACATCAATATTAAAAGCATATTTAATAAATTAATTATTCATTATTAAATAAATCATGTATCTAATAATTTCAATAGTTTTCAAAATATTATATTTTTACTAATTAATAATTAATCAAAAATATATGTATAACGTATACACTTTGTTATTAAAGTTTAGTACAACTTGTTAAACATTCTGGTATGTTTTGTGGACGGTAATTGATAATGAAATCAAAACAAAGCAGAAGTCATTTCATTAATATCATTTACTTGTAGTGTGTCAAAGTTTTGTTATTATAATTAAAATTAAATATTTAACCAAATACTTATCCCGTTAATTATTTTAAAATAGATGTAATTTATATTATGATAGATAGCATCAATTTTTAATAGTATTTAATAAAATTTTGTATATTAAAATAAATAATGTCTGAACAAAAACAACAACCAGATGGTAGAAAGGAAATTGGTAATTTGCTGTCTAATATAAGCCCTCCTGTGGCTCTGCCAAGCTTTGTGACAAGTTCAGCAATGGCGGACACTACTGAGAAACCAAAACAACAACGTGAAACGGTATATAGTTTATTTCTGCTATTTTTTAGATAAATATTGTTTATTTAAATTTTAGCCAGAGTCTCAGAATGAACCATTCATTCCAACAGCTTTCAGTGCTGCAATACCTCCTAGTAAGGACACAAATAATACCACATCTGAAGTATCAGCTGCAACAGTTGCATCAAATTTAGATAAAATGACATTGAATCCAGAACCAGTTGCTTCAGCCTTGGATCCAATAACACAAAGTGGGTCAAGTTTAATTGATTGGATGAAAGATGCAGTCTCAAGTGGTGGTATTTTGCATAAAGTTGCTGAAAAGGCAAAAAATTCTGTAGACACAATTGTTACAACCTTAGATCCACAAATGAAGGAATATATTTGTAAGTAATTATAAAAATGCTTAAAGAATGAAAAGTAATTAAATGTTTTGTCATAGATTCGGGAGGTGAAACTGAAATGATTGTAGCATCGGATAAAGATGATAAGGTCAGACCTATTCGGGAAGCAATTCAGGCATGCTTTGGACGAGCAACTGTCACGTAAAACATTTTTTTTATTGTTAATTTTTTTTTCGATTATTTATTAATTTTGATTTTATTTTCAGTGGCCTGCCTGCTCAAGCACAAAAAGTAGCTGCCCAACCGGTTGGGTTTGATGCTGCATTAATTGCTGCTGATAGTCGAATTGATCATATTCGTCGAACTACTAAAGTTGGTGATAATTTACCAGTGATTGCAATTGAAAACTTTATTATTGAAGCTTTTCCTGATCAGTAAGTATATTTGCAAACACATTAAACGAATAATTTAGTAAAATAAATTTAATTATAGGTGGTTCGATGCTGGCCTTATTTTATTAACTGACCCATTGCGAAATATTATAATTAACACGATGACCCAATTTACCCCTATTCCAGCAACGGTTATAACATCTATTCGTGCAGACACACCGGAAGATTATGAGTTTAAAGATACAGGATTCGCTGTTACTGTTGGAAGTGTTATGGCTAATAGTTTAGACGTAAGTCCTAATTGCTTTTGCTACTTATATCAGGAATTATATATTTTCTTCTTTTTTTCACATAGACGCATCATTCGCACTGGCACAAAATTTATTCGTCTGTAAATCGTAGTGATATGATTTTGAGTGCTACGAAATCATTAGCTTTCTTATACAAAAAATCTTTATCCGATACAATTGTTAAGAAATGATAAAATATTATGTACAAATAGAAAATATTTATGTAAAATAACCTTAAATATGTTTTATAATCACAAAAAATAATGTTTTAAAAAATATATATATTTCTCTAATTTAATAATAATAATTATTTTTGCAATAAATTTGTGTTATTTTTGCTTTATTATCATAAAATGAATTAAATTCTTAATTCGGCTGATTATATTATATTATAGGTTGAAGTTGGATAAATAAATTTTCGGAGTTTGGTTAATAACTTTGATGAGGTGTTTGCTTTGGATAAAATATGTTTGTCACAAATAATGTTTTGGAACAGAAATCGCTCAAAAAAAAATTTATTTTTTATTATTCTTAGAGTGATTTTACATAATAATTTTTATTTATTTTAAAATTCCAAGTAATTTAAGCTCGATGATAAAATTGAATGTAATAAAAAAATTGAATATTAAAATTAAACCCCAATTTTTGCCGCCCACAAAATAGCGACACATATGAATGACAATAAACAATTTAATTATAAACAAACAGAAAAATATGATTATTTCTTATTTTTATTATCAAATTTATTCACATACATGAAATATGCGTGTAATAAAAAATTTATAAAACATGATGAAGAAAATGAGTAAACGCATCAAGGTGATAAAGGAGGAACTAATAAAAAAAAAAAATGAAAATAAAAATTCTGCTTTATCTCAGTTGTAATGAATAAATTTATGCTTTATGCAAATATTTTATTATTATTTGTTTCTGATGCTAGTTCCTGGTTTATTTAAAAAGCAGAAAAGAAATTTTTTATTTATGTTTTAATCAAGGTAAAATTCCTTAAAGAACAGAACAGAACAGAAACAAGAAAAAAAATCACCCAATTAAAGTATAAATTAGAATGTCTTCTACTTCTACATTTATTTTCACTTCACTTGGGCTGCTGGTAGATGAATTAAAAATGACTTATTTAAATAAAAGTTAAAGACAAATAACATTTTACAATTATAACTTTTATTATATTTTCTTCGCCACGGATTTTCGGTGTTTTTTTTCATCATCATCATCATCTTCTTATTTTTTTTTTTTTCTAAGAAAAGCAACTATGCAATAATAATTTCTCATTTACAGATTATAAATACAAATTTACTTTATTTTTCTTTTAATAAAGAACCACAAAGCAATGGAAAATATTTTTTTTACGCTAAATTAAACAATTTGCCCATCATAGAAAATTTAGTTTAATCGGCTACTTCGGCTTCGTTTCTTAAGAAAAAAAAAAATAAATTCTTCTCCTTCTTCTTATATTTATTTTAAATAAATCGTATGTGGGGGCGGTTAATGTGAATTGCCCTATATATTTGGTGTAGTATTTCTCTTTTGTATTTCTTCTTGATTTTCACTCGAATACAATTGGCAACAAGAATAATATAAAATAAATAAAAATGATGCAAGGGAAACTCTTTGAATACGTAAGTAAGCAAAGTAAGCGCACTCATCGTATTTTTTTCTTCCTTATTTTAAATAAAAAATGTGTACAGCAAATAAATTTCAGGAATAAATGTTTTTTTTTTTAGTATTGTATTGTATTGGAGTAAGAGGCATTATGTTTTTTTTTTTCGTCTTAGGATATAAGGAATGCATTGATTCTCAAATTCGGATGTGGTTGCTGCTTAAGTTGTACATGAATGCGGGAGGGTAACGTTTACCTTTTGCGGAGAATTTCACACGGACGACTGAATTACTTAAAAACTAGAATTGCTCTTTTAAGAAAAATAATAAACGAGGGAAGAAAAAAAACTGAACTTCTGTACTTAATATCGTAAATTTAAGAAAAAAAAATCTTTTTTGATACTTAAGACTAGAGCTTTGCTTTTCTTATTATTTCACGTGCAATAGAAAATGCTTGTCGTTATATGTAAAATGCACCCCTAGAGAGACCTTTATTTATTTTATTTTTAAGTATTGCTGCCAACCTTTTTTACGTTACTTTATTTATTTATTATTATTTTTACTTTTTTCTTAACGCACGTCTTATTTGCTTGTGCATTTCGTTTATGATGGTAATATTTGGTTAAATTTTTTTTTTGTTACTTCACGAAGGGTGCGTGCTGCTCCCCATCCGTTTATTTATGTAAACAATACTCTAACCATGTATTTATTCTTTGTGGAAATTTGAGAAGCGCATCATCATTGCCTTGGTTTGTTCAGTTAATGTTGGTATCCCTTACGTCTTAAATGATACAGAGTTAAAAGTTTTAAGGGTGTTTTGGCTATTTAATTCATTCTTAAACATTTATTTACCACCCGAGTGCCCACCCGTTACTTTTTTTTTCTTTTTCTTTTTTGTTGCAGACAATTTTTTTTTAAAACAGAAAATTGTCTAGAAGTAAATGTCTGCTTAGTAAATTTTGCGGATGCAGAAGAAAAAAAAAACTTAAATCTCAGCCGCTTCTCACAATATAAAATATGGTGTGAACTGTAATGTTTAAAACTTTTTCTTTCGACGATTATCTGAGTTTTAAGAGTTGAATTACAATGCAATGAAATAAATAAGGGAGGCAGCGGCAGTGCTGGAGGTAATAAACCGGCAGAATAGGTGCCCGATTTTAGTATATTATAAATTTTTATTTTTGCGTTAAAAATAAGTAAGTAGGTCATATTAGAAAATTAAGGGGTGTTTAAATAAAAACTAAATAATACAGAAAATCACAGGTAAGGGTGGGTAAGAGATTTTGAGAGAGTTTATTGTAAAAAAATGTATTTAATGTGAGAAGATGTGATGTTATGTGTATTTAATCGTAATGGATGTTTTGGTTATTACGCCAACCCTCTGCTAGAAGTACAACAGCGGTTGTGAGTGCGAGAGCGTACAGTAATATAATCAACTTTTAAGTATTTTTGCTTGCAAAGGATATGAAATACCTCTAAAGTTTATTATGTTCAAGATAACGTACGTTCGGTCTGGTCGGCTGTTATAGAAGATTTTAGTCGAGCTAGTGGAGGAAGCATTGTTGTAAAACAGCGAATAGGGATTGCTATTATTATGATGCTAATGGTGATGAGATAATCAATTAAATTGACTTTTTAATCCATGCTGCTCTATAATACGATCGAATACAATCTATTTAATCATATTGTATTACTACCAGTATCGTTCGTTCTTGCGTTCGCTTATTTTACATTTGGTGAATTCAATTATCGAAATCTGTTTTCATTATCCAAGAGACTTTCTACATCTTTTATCGTAAATTAAAAGTCACTTTCATTTTAAACAACAAAAAATCACATAAAAAATAAATAGAATCAGGTATAACCAATAGAAATATTTTCATTTGGAGAGTATACGTAATTTATTGTTTTAATATAAATTTATTAAAATGTAACAGTCGGGTAACATTTAATATTTTATTCATCTTCAACCCAACAAGGATATATCATCATAGAACAATAAAATTATATTCATAAAACCTTAAAAAAAAAAAAAAGGAAAAGAAAAAGAAAAGAAAATAAATGGAAAGATGTGAAATAAAATGTTTAAGAAGTAAATAAATGCAAGAAATTCTGGGGTGGGGGCGTAAAGACTGACTTTAAATTTATTGCATACTCCAAGTATTTTTCTTATAGAAAATTTATAGGAGCTAAGTATTTCTGGTTTTCTTCTTGTCTTTTTTAATGTTTTTCGAAAAATAAAGTTACTTCACGCTCGCTTTTATTCTTCTTTATTTATTTTATAGTTTTTTTTTTATTGTTGTTGAAAATAATAATGATTACAATAATAAAACCAAATTAAATATACGTTAATGATGTTAATTTTATAAATAGAAAGCAGATTTTCTATTAAGCTGCGCACTTATTATTATTTTATTTTTTTCGCAAATAAGTATTTCGTTTTTTTTTTTTTAATTAATAAATCTCCCTAAAATAAGAAATATTCAATTAGTTTATTGATCAATTTTAATATTTAGATATTAAGTAATAAATTTTCTCATGTATCACAGGACTTATTTTCATTATTTCGTTAATTAAAGTAAAGTTAAAAAGAGATCATGAAAAATAATTATGAACTTTACACCCTATGGTAAAATGTAATTATAAACAATTATGCAAATAAGCAGTAATCACCAAGTAAATTCATAAATAAATAAATAATTTTTTTTTTTTGCTGTTTATAATTAACTCATTTTCGGTGTTTATTATTCATAATTATTATAATAATAATAATTTGTTTAAATAAAACATAAATATGGGTATAAAAATAAATAGAGATAGCGAGAAAATTTGTTTAATTATAATCGTGGAGAAAATATATAAAAAATGAAAATAAATAAATATTAAAAAAAAAAACGTAAATCAATATACTGGATAAATTTATTCAATTATTTATTTAATTTAAAATATTTCATATAATAAATAAATGTTTGTATAAAGTTCATAAATAATATGTTTACATTTTGCAACATATAGATTAATTTGTTGTATTGGTAATACCGATATAAATACGATAAATAAGTATATATGTATATATATTTAAAAAAAAAATTTATAAAATGTAAATTTATCATTAAATATTTATATAACCCTAATGAAAATTGCTTTATAGTAATTAAAAATTAATCTTTAGTTGAGGTATGAGTATAATATTTGGTCTAATGATTGAAATCAGACATTGATTAGCTGTTAGTTATTAACAGGATACGACTTATTAGTAATTCTACAGTTAAGCTAAACTATTGACTGATAATAATTAATAAATAAAAATTTATTTTTAATTATCTGGTTATTACGCAAATAAATGATAAACGAATTAAATAGAGAAAAGAAATAATAATTGAATTATGGAATTATGGAAAATATGTTCTGTACCATTCTGAGAAACTTAATTGTTGATTATTTATCATTCGTATAATGACATTTTTCTATTTGTTAGTAACACCGTAAATACTAGAATCAAATAGTAAATAAATGTGTATTTTGTGTTGTCGTTACTCTACTAATAAATGTACTTCTAAAGTTCCTTTTATTTATTTATTATATATATAGTCGTTCGACATTGAGACTACATATATCGTTTACTAAACCAAACTATTCTTTTTTTATTTTTATTATTTACTATAATAGAATGAAATATATACTATTTTGTACTTTTATTCATATATCTGTACCCTAGTGTGTCCGTACTTTAGTTTAGTTACATAAAATATATTGTTAAAATGTGTCACAAAGCATTTTTGTGTTGTAAAATATATACACAACCGAACGATAAATTGATGTTTTTATGAATGTTGAATACAGAATGTTTGGTGGTCAAATGCCTAAATATAGGCTTGACCTAAAAGATGACCTTATAAGTTAAAAATAAAAATAAAGGGACATTGTTATCGTAATAAATCGATATCGCAAGGAATTTTTGTTTTTCAATATTTCTATACTACCTAATCGCATGTATGTCGTTATAACAAACGAATACGCTTGTGTTTATTAAAAATTATTGACTAACATTTAAGTAAAAAAGCACAGTTGGGGTGTTTTTATTATGGAGGCAAATAAAAAAAAAAAAAACAATATATATTTTCGGGGGTGATGTACTTATTACACAGTAATAGTCGTCACAATATGAATTACTTAAATGCCTTTTTTTTTATTGTTTTATTATTTTTATAGCGTCTATAAATTATTATTAAAACGATTTAATGTCTACAAGGTCGTGACGTGAACTTAGATGAAGTATTTTAGGAAATTAAATGGTAAAATAATTTCTATGTTATTTTAATTTAGTTGAATTTATAATGTTTTACAGGTGAGACAGGTGGTAAAGTAATATTGTCATGCACGAAATTAAAATGAGCAAAAAAAAAAAATAATAATAATAATAATAATAAAATTGTTTGACAAAATTAAGCAAATAAAAACAAAACGACTGTAGTAAAAATAATAAAATAAAACAAAATGCTGATTATAAAACAAATATTTTAATGTATTACTCGCACATGAGTTTCCTTTGTGCTTTATTTATCACAAATCAACATATAATCTCATAAAAGAAATGTCTGAAATGTTTTTTTTTTTTTTAGTATTTATTATTTATTTATTAACAGAAAAAAAGAAGAGAAACTAAGTAAAAAATACAACAAAGTTGATACTATTACAATGTCAAGTAAAAACACAACTCTATTTATCAAATTGCATGCAAAATTTAAAATCAACATGAATAAATAAAGTAAAGGAAAAATAGGAAAAAAAAAAATTAAAAAAAAACAAAATTTATGTAACAAGCAATATCCTATTCACTATTTTAAGTAGGATAAAGTACTTTAAAATAATTACAACATGCATATTTCTGTAAATATTTATACAACAAAGTTGTACAGCAGTTCTGTGTACCTGTGAAAAAATAAAATAAAATGAGAGAAAAAAAGAAATAAATAAGAAGACGAAAAACACTGTTTGCCGACTCTAACAAATGTAAGTTAATTAAAAAAAAATTAAATAATTAAATATGAAAAGGTAAAAAAAAAAAAAATGAAAAAAGAAAGTCAATTCAGATTGTCGTTAATGTGCTTAAATATTTATAAGAAATAAAGAAGCTTTTTTTGGGGAAATAACTAGTAAAAAGTTGAAACTAAAGTAGAAAAAGAAATAAACTTTTGTATGAACTTAAAGAGGTTTAGGTTTATATAAAACATCCTCTGTTATAAATGTGTGTATTGTATATTTGCAAAGACGATACTCTTACTTAGAACATTATGTAACATTGATGTTTAATAATATGATCGATGTTTTATGTTATACAAATGTTACGGAAAAGCCCTTTTGAACTTTTTAGTCTTATATACATATTTTGTTATTTTATAAATAAATTTGTTACGGCTAATGCCGAAAGTAGATTTCTCTAAGAGTCTTGTATTCATAACAAAAAACATGCACATTAAAACATAAGACAAGATATTAAATTGAGTCTGTTGTGTACGTTCGCTTATACAACGAGACAAAAGGTCGGTGGTTAGAGTGAATGGTATCAATAGCAACGAAATACTAACGTATCTAAAAAAATGGACGATACTCGTTGACGCAGCAACGACAAAGATAAACAATTGGTACGGAACAGGCAATGTATTAAAATAATATATAAACCACCTACCACCCAATAATTTTATATTAACTTCAAGAATTTTCTTTATTGTGACTTTGCTATGCGAATAAAATATGAATCAACAATAAAAATAAGTAAAATAAAATCGGAGATGGTATTGCCATACAGGTTCGATTTAAAGCTAAACAAATAACACGAATTTATATATTTAAGCCATTTGTAAATAGACTTACATGACACTATTTTGTTATTTTTCATTACAATTTACCAATGTTGTTATTCGTAGTTTATATTTGATAATTCTTACAATAACTAATAGCTACAACATCATATAAAATTTGTATTTGTTTTTTTTTGTCATAATGTTTACATGTCTTAATATTCTTCTATCTGACATAGAATAAGCTGTTGGTGATTAAATGTTTATAAAAGCAAATTTTGGTGTACAAAATAAAAAAAATAAAAAATTTATCTGCAAATTCAATTAAAATCGAAAGATGAAATCAAAAAAATTCCAGTCACTAAACTTTTCATTGTATTTTTGGATTTTCAATATTTATTTTCTATATTTAAAAGATTATATTCACTGTATTAAAAGGTTTTAAATTCCAATCAAGTATATCAACCAATCCCTTTTGATTAAAAAATTCCATAGATTTTCAAAAGCAAGTATAATGATGTAGATGGTTGCTCAGTTTTTATTTTTATTTTTTTTTTTTTTTTGTATGCAAATAATGTCTTATCAATATCCATTACGATTGGTTAATACTGGATGCTGGTCTTGTCTTGTCTTGTCTCCTGTCGATATATATATATAAGAAGCTTTAACGACCAACAATTGAGACGATAGTTAAATGTCAACCTTGATCCTTTCATAGTTTTATTTGCTCTTTTTTTTATTTATTTATTTTATTTTTTGTTAAGCTTTCACCCTTGTCTATGTTGTTATATTTGGTTACGGTACACAATGATGTCTCTTAATAAAATATATAGGATACCCATCCTTATATAATTTGTTTTGAAAACACAGTAATAAACATCATTTACTCATATAATTAAGAATTTTAGCAAACAATAGTCTATTATTTACCTTGTAAAGATGTAAACTTTGCTCATTTTCTGTATTTATTATTAAAATTGGATGGGTAAAAACAGTAATAACTATAAGTTTTACATGAATTTATTTTTTAATTATAATTGAAAATTGTGAATACTTAATTGGTTTTGACGATTCTCTGTTCAAATGTCCATTGAAAATTGATTGAGATGTACTATTACAAAATATGGTATTTGTTCCTTCTTGCAATTAACATAACAATAGCCAAAGAGAGTATTAAATGTGCTAAATTTAAAATAAAAAATACATAACGATGCTAAATAATGCATTATCATTCACTGTTAATTGAAAATATCATTTAATTAATGAATTATTTAATAAAATTGATGCTGATGATGGGGCTTTCGATATAAATAATGTTAAAACTCACCATTCAAATGCCATTATTAATTATTTGTTGATTTATTGATAATAATTTCGACGTAGAGTAAGTAAAAAATAAAATTAAATAAAAAAAAAAATGCTACGAATTATTATTAGTGAAAAAGAATGTTTTTTTTTTTATATACCACACATTAGTTTTTCATTCATTTAGCTAATATATCATTTTATTTTTTAATAAACGTAAATGTGTTTCTAAGGATATACATTATCGTCAGCTATGCACAATGCAGACCAAATGATCCGCATTATCACCTGTATGAATTTTTATTTTATATTTTTTGTTGCTTATGTTTAGTATGTAGTATATTCTGTACATTTGCATGATTAACACCTGCCTGCATTGAAGTAAACATAGTTATATATATGTAGGTATTTATATATTTATGTAAATAAGGCAACATCAACTCAATTTTACATTCAGCCGAGCAGACTATTTAATAATTGCATATATACTGTACAGTACTCTACAATATAGTACGATAAAACAAATATTTGGTTCAATTACAGCTAATTGATCAAAATGAGGGATAGATTTTACATCATTCATTAATAACCATCAATACTATTTATATTATTAATATCATTTATATTATTAACATTATTTCCAGATGAAACATTTTTTGTTTTTAATCTTTAAAAAACATTGTTACACAAAACATTTACATTTTACATGGAACATAAATAAAATTTTCGTTTTTTTTTTTTTTTTAAAACTAATTTAAAGTTTAAAAAAATGATAAAACATAATGGGTACACGTTTAAATAATGTTTTTTTTTTGGTTATTATAACTTATAAATGCAATTTAAGTGTAATTTATTTATTAAAGATAATAGTTGTGGGCCATTAATGTTTTTGCTTCACTAGCATTCAATGGTAAAACATCATTACAATATTTTGTTCTTAGACAAAACTATGGATTTTAGTAGACAGACTTTTAAAACAAATTAATTATTAGGATTACGATTACGTTTGGTTATAGTTGAAAAATTAAACAAAAAAAAAAGTTATTATAGCAAAAAAGTTTTATATGTTTAAAAATATAATTTAAACTGAAACTAATTAAATAATTATATAATTAATAACAAGAATGAAAATAGCATTAGATATTTTAACTGTGATTAATGTTATCATAAATTTATCATCTGATTGAATAATCAAATACAAAATTTATAATCTTTTATAAAACGACACAGGTACCTGTGGTATTAATATAAAATTCATTATCAGTATTATCAGAAATCTTCTTTTTTTATCATTGGAAATATTATCGTCATATGTGTGTGTGCATCAAAGCAATGACATGATTTTTCAATCAACAATTTACAGCCAATTTACGATTTATAAAATTATTGTGTTTGAGAGAAGAATATTTTCAACCTGACATAATAATAAATTTAATCCAATATGTACAATGTTACTCAACGTATTAAAGTGAAAATAATAAAAAAATATATTCGAGTTGCTTACGATATGACTGCACTGACAATGAATGCAGATAAAAAAAAAGAGTGGAATCGACAACATATAAATCTTACAAAATTGAATTGTTTCAATATTCTTGGAGTTTTTTCAATGTTTTTTTCAATTTATTTACAGTTCATCTAACTCCTTTTTTTTTTTTTTTATTTTTCTATCAGGATTATACATTTTTGTTTTTGCTTTGCAATTCTTATTGTTTTCTATCAAAGAAAAATCAATAACCAAAGTTAGAGAAAAGAAAAGTTATTGAAAGATGCTGGCTAGTTAAAACAAAACAAAAAAAAAAAAATTAACACAGAAATTATCAGATTAAATACTTATTTGCTGTTATTCTTAGAGTTAAAGAAAATTTTCTTTATAATTCGCTTTGTAAATCGGATTGTAAGTTTTGGCCAAGGATTTAATGGTGAAGTGTTTTTACTTCATTTTGACAGCTGTGCTTAAATGTTATAAAGAAATAGCAGCTAATTCAAAAACTAACTTAGCGTAGTTGGTGAGGAAACAAATTGAATTCAACAAATAGAGTAAAACTATATAATAAATGATTAAAAATTTATTGGTGTAAGCCAAACACAATAATACTAAATGAATTGATATAAAAAAATATAATACATCACCTTTAATTTCTAACGAGAATTGTGCTTTTCGTTTACAACTCATGCTAATACGCTAAATCGGCTTACAGTACTAAAAAATTGAAATTTAATAACATTAAAGTAAACTTTCATTTATCTAAGTATAAATCCATTTTGTGCAGGTAAGCATATATCTGTCGTTTTAAATTTACGATTTGTATCTCTCTGTTTTTGCTTTGCCATGTCACTGTCAGCTTCGTTTACTTAATTTTACCTATCATAAATGCATGCAACCCGCTTTTACAATTACATTTTTATTCTAACCCACATCTATTTAAACGAAATATTTCATAATAATAAACATTTTCAAAGGTACGAATCGAAATAACAAAAAATATAAAAAAAAAAGAAACAAGAAAATTCTAGTAATGGGTAAATTTTCTGCCTGAAGGGAATTTTGGAAATTGATAACGCACAAAACGAAAATGGAAACAACCAGTGATAATAGAACATACGAGTACATAACGATAATGTCAATTTATTTTCTAATTTCAGTTTGTTTATATACAAATAAAAATGACAAATTGCAATAACATTTTATTTTAAATATACAAAAAATTCATGGAAACAGTGTTCACCTCCTCCACTTCAATAAATAAAATATTTCGAAAAATGTGTCCTTT
Organism: Ptychoptera albimana; assembly: GCA_961205885.1. Lineage (NCBI taxonomy): Eukaryota > Metazoa > Arthropoda > Insecta > Diptera > Ptychopteridae > Ptychoptera > Ptychoptera albimana. Next base: position 9,525,782 of record OY540801.1, on the reverse strand, counting down.
AAATATTTAAAGTATAATACAAAGCACAAAAAAAGGTGTACTTTTCCTATTAATACGACAAATTTAATGCATTAAAGTTTAGAGTAAAATAAGAACAAAAAAAAAAAAAAAAAAAAAAAAACAATCGCCTTGGGGTGTGCGGTCCGTATTTTTTCCACTTTTTTTTTTTTAGCGAGCGTAAGTTTTGTGTCGGCTTGCTTCATACTTTATTTCAAAAGAAATTGTTCTCTCAACATTCTTTTTTCTTTACTTTTGTAGTTTCACGGAACAATAAACATAAAAATTATAGAGGCAAAATGAACAAACGAAAATAATTTCTAAGAAGAAGAACGAAAAAAAAAAAATAAAATAAAAATAAAAAATTCTTTTTCGGACGTAAAATTTTCTGTCACCACAAATAATACTTTGATGACAAATAAAGTGCACTTTGCACTTAGTTTTCTTTTTTTTTTATATTTTTTGTTTTGTATTTCATTCCAACATACTTTTATTTTTAAAGTAAAAACTTCGCACTATAAATTTTTGCAGCAATTAAATTAATTTTGTATTAAATTTTCTTTAAATTATATAATTCTGTGGATTAAATTTCGCTTCACAAAAAATTATACAAAAGAAAGGATTTTCCTACAAACTTTTCTCCTACTGCATGCTGTTTGTTTGTTTGTTTGTTTTTAACAAAACGATTTAAGTGATTTAATGTTTTTTTTATGCCATTGAATAAAAAATAAAAAATAATAATCCAATCGTTTTTCAGCATAGAAAAGAAATTGAATTTACTTAAAGCTTTTTTTTCTATTTTTTTTTTACAAAATTTTATTGTTTGCAATTTATTTATTATTTTTCAATTTTATACTGCGGATTAAAGTAGAAGGTAGAAAGTAAACCACCTTTAGGGGATGATAATATCGTTCTTTTGCAAATTGCCACAATTTCTATGGTAAACGTTTATTACTTTTTAATAATTATTAAATAATAATATCAGAGTATTATGATATGTATTAATATCATTAAAACCGCAAAAACAATTCGCTTTTAACCAATAATCGGAATATTATTTGAACAATGACGGAAACGAAACCGATATCATTTTCAAAACCATACAATGGATAATTGTGGTTTATTAATAAAACTATAAAATTTTAACTCTATTGCGTGATAATGTTGCCATTGCCAATAACAAAAAAAAAACTTCAGAAATTAAATTATTATTCAATAAACAAATACGAAAATTAATTTTCAATTTTTTAATCAACAAATTGCTATTTTATTAATAAAATTATATAAAATAAAAATAATAATATTTATTGACTTTCGTTAATAATTGCAATTTATTTTTTAATTAATTTTATTAAACTAAGCGCTCGAATTTAATTCTTTAATAACAAGCAGCTGTGGAGGCGCCAGGTTTATTACAAATATTTATTCTTCACCGGGCGTCTACACTGCTTTGAATAATTTTTAGTAGTTAATGAACTGTTGCTAACTTATTGCTTTTCTAAAGTATAATTATATTTATTCAGTGATTGTAAGTAGTAATTAAACGATTTATTTTTTACTATAGAACAGAATTACAACATTTCTTGATGCAAATTTACTAAAAATATCATTTATAAGCCACAATAATTGTGCAAATATTATGAAATAAAACATGAAATAACATTTATCATTTATAATAATTTAAACAAATTAGTTTCGATGTTTTTCTTATTTTTTTTTGCTTATTAAATTTGCTCTTCATTTATTTATTGTGTCAAATATGAATATTTTTCTTCATTCTTTATCATATTTTATCGTTTATAATAAATATGTCATATTGCCAGTAGAAAATAGTTGTCTTCTTTAATAATATTTATGTTCATCACACATATATATTGTCATTTAAACACAACATGAAAAAACGAAAATAAAAATGGGAAGCCAGAAATTACCATATCTAGTGAATAAATTGTTTTGTTCAACAAGCAAAAATATCGTCTTTTTGTGAGTGACGAAAAAGACACAAGAAAATATGAAATAAAGTATGAAAAAGATGAAAGTAAATATGTTTTGTAGTTTATTTTATGGTTAAAGACCTGATGGTGTACCAGCTGCCAGTAGGCGACAGATAGAGCATCATTCACGCGTCTGCACCACACCACACAATTTAAAACATAAAATAAGACGATATTACGCATATTTTCTATTTATTCATTTTTTTCCGATATGTGCCTCCTACTTTCAATGAAAAATAAATAAATAAAGAAGCACCACCATTCACAGTTTGATAAAAAAAAAAAATAAAATAAAAAAAATTATTTTGTTGTTATTTTACGAAATCATGTTGTCAGTCTCGATTTATGGTCGCGTTCGCATCTAACTTTTACACAAAATTTATATACACAAGCGTGGTTTGGTGCAGAAAAATGATTTTTCTTTATTCTGCTTTTGTCTTTTTAAATAAAAATAAATATGATAACATAAAAATAATAATATGCAAATAGCATCACCAATAACAGAGATGACATTTTGTCGTCTTCTTTATCATTTTTCGTTTTGGTTTTATTTTCTGTATTTTTATGTCCTTTGAAATACCATGAATTGTCGTCCGCCACTGACTTAAATCATATTTCTTTCTTGCATAAGAAAATACAAATAAAAATAAAATATGCATATTGTCGAGACGGAAAATGCTGGAGGAACATTACATTGTGGCAGCAGAAGTGGTAACGATGATTATTTTTATGAAACAAACAAAAATTTATACGGAGCATCAAGTTGGTGACTATAAAAATATAGCTTAGGCATGAGGCAAAATGTGAAAGCTTCAAAAGCGTGACAATGAATTTTTACACAGCCGATGCTAGAAATAAGTTAGATGCGTATGTGTTTCTACTTTTGGTAGGAAATTTACGATTTTCTCTTTTTTTATTTTATTACAAAATTAATATTTTCTGTGTTGATTTTATTTTATGAAGACCGAATTCTTCTTATTTACAGCAAAAAAAAAAAAAACAAAGAAAAATGTTTGTCTTGTAAATTTAGCCAGGGGAGGAATTTTGTAACGTTGGGAAATTAGATTTCGTTTTCCAAATGCAATTTATTTATTTAAATGTAAAGAAATAAAATAAATACGGTAATTTTGTTTTTCAATTTTGCGGTCAAATTATGTCGTCTCGCAGTTTTTAAAGTTTTTTTTTTTTATTTTTTTCTAATTATGCAAATCGTGTAAGTGTGAAAAACATTGTTAGGGTTTATATTGTTTTTTCATACAATTTACATATGATTTTCCACTATCTTTTGCATATACAAAAATTGGATGCTCACCCCTATTGAATTATGATTTTAAAATATGTGTGCTGACATTTTAAACGTAAATCATCTTAATCGATTTCTTCTTCACGTCAGACGTGATTTTTTTTATTTTTTATTTTCGTTAGAAAAGAGGGTTAAATGTGTTGTTCACATGACTAAATCAAAATCGAAATCAGGTCATTCATATCCAACGTGTACGATTAGATTGCAGAATTTCAACAAACACGGGGGATGAAAAGATGCGTTGATGGTGTTGCTACTGTTGTTGTTGCCAAACTTCAAAATTGTAACTCACTCATTCTCGTTTTTAGTTATTTTTTCGTACAAACAATTTTTTTTTGTGTGATATAGGATTGAATAATATAAAATTGGGATTATTTTGTATATACAAGGGTACATAGAACAGATTTTGCGTGTCGCTATATATGGATTAAAGTGAATAGGTTCAATGTGACGCGCCGTTTTCAATTTACTTACCGTTGTCACGAGATTTACTCGTAAATTGAATTTTTTTTACCCTTTTAACAAAAAAAAAAAATATATTTTCAATTTTAATAAAGCACCGCAAAAGTTAAATATTTATTATTTAATAATATAAATAAATTAAATGGAATGAAAAATGTTGCACTCGGATAACAATTGCATTGAGTATTTATCACTTATTTATTTTTAACATACTTTGCAATTAAATGCAAATTATCCATTTCCGTTTCAGATTAAAATAAAAATTTTTGTTCAATAATAAAACAAAGTAAATATTTTTCTAATCGTTTGCATTAAATGAAAAATGCTTTTAAGGAATGCAAACGGTTTTAATGTTTTACTTACGCTTTTTGTAATGCGATACGAAAACACTGTTAATGTGAAAAGGAAATAAACATATAAACGATAAAATAGATTTATTGCTTATCGAAACTACACCAAATAAACAAACAAACAAACAAAACAACCTTTTATTGAAAACAATTTCCATTTTAAAATGAGTCTGATGTCATTAGATTGGTTTTATCGTATTTCTTTGAATAAAGATAAAAGCAACAACAGCTTCAGTGACGACACGATAAATGTTTTTCCAATATTATGTATTCTAGAAGAACAATAATGAATCATTGCATTTTTTTTAACACTTTATAATATTCAACCACATAGCAAATATTGAACATTAAGTTTTAAAATGTTTTTTATTTTTTTATTCGGTAAAAGTTTGCTTTTTTAAAGCTTTTCGAAAGCCATTTGAAATCTTCTGATGCGTGTCGATGTTGCATGAATTTAGATTTAAAAAGTTTTTTTTTTTCACTCCAATATTGCTGTTGTTATTTTTATTGGCAGTAGTTACTGTGCAGACATTTATCCTTGGTAATAACTCATTCTGTGATAAAGGGCGGTAACTATCGCACAACCGTCAATAGACGATCGTTTATATTTTATTCAACACTTACTTTTCTGGTCGCATAGCCAGTAAATAAATCATTTGAATACGTTTCATTTTTTTATTTTTTTATTTTATTAGCTTGCGAAAGTAAACTTGGTTAATGTGAAAACTAGTGATCTGCAATAGGATTTAATAGATGATAATAATAGTGTAGTTGAATTGGTTTATGATTTCTATTCATATATGTTATGAATTATTGAGCACTAGTGTGGGGGTCATTAGTGTGGTTGAATAATATTCCATTGAGAAAAACACCAGAATATCTTATTCAACTATTTTTTCGGAAAACAAAACAAAAAAACCCAAAAGACCATCAAATGCGATAAAAAATTTATCCTTTTGTGACACGTCCTACACTGACTTTTCGCCCCATGTCCTACATATGAGAATAGAGTTACGTTACGGTTAAAGGAAAGTAAACGAAAGGCAAAGAGAGACACAGATGCGAGTCAAATCTCGTCAACGCATTTAATTTTGAATTTACGACACTTTTGTTACATATAATATTGATACCCCGTGTGGCGCATTCTACATGACATCGTGCCATAATATTATTTTTTTCTTCCGTAAAGGACAAATGCCACCGTAAAAATGTTGAAGGGGCAAATAAATGATAATTTACGTAGTTGTTTCCTTTTTATTATTATTTATTTTTTTTTTTTTCTATAAAAATCTTCTACTAACGTTTATTTCTTTTGTTGTCTTGTTTTGTTTATTTTTTATACTCTAACAAAAGTTGGTGGGAACTGGAAACACATATAAAATAAATATATATATATTGGTAAGATTTTGTGATGCGAATACAAAATAATATAAACTCAATAACCCTCATACCTAGAAAGGAAAAGAAAATGAAAATGAAAAAAATCGGTTATTATTATTTTAGCTTTTTTTTTATTATTTTCGTTCTTTGCGTTAAGGCGATATAGAATCCTTGGTGGAGGAGTGAATTAGTGTTTATATATATATATATATATATATATTGTTTTAGAATTTTGTTGTTGCTTTGTATTTTCTTTTTTTTCTTTCTTCAACGATGATGAGTTATTATTTATTTACGAGAATGCCAGTAACATCAGCCAATATGGATCACCTACAATGATTTCGTAACTTTCGTATACTCGTAATAACAAGTAATTGGGGTTCAATATAGCGGCAATGGCAGTGGCAGTGTTTATCAATATATGTTGATATAGAATTAAGATTATTATTTTTATTTTATTTAATTAAAATCTATTTTAAGTAAGAAAATGTTTTTATTGTTAAAACAATTAAAAATGAAAATTGTTGTTTGTGTAAATTTGCCAAAAATAATACAAAAAACCGTATTTAAAATTCATTTTATATCATTTATAATTGCTTATTTATACAAAAGTATCTTTATTGGTCATTCAGAGTGTTATTAATATTATTCAGTGGAGAAGGAAGACTATGAATGAAGACGAAGTAATAAAATGATGGAAGAAAAAAAAAATTTCATTATTGTTAAATGAATATTAAATTTCAATGCCAGACCCATTTCAACGGTAAAAGCAAAATATAACAAAACGAAAACCTCCACTTTACATTTACAATATTGCTTAATACTAAAATCTTAATACATAAGTGACGCTTACAAATGTGGGTGGAGGTAGCATAGATGGCTTCGTTAATATTAGATATTTTTAGAAAGATAGTAAAAATTGTCATCCACGATTGGTTAAAATATAAAAATAAAATCTAAGCAACAAACGTGCTTTAATAATTTATGAACTTATAATTATCTCATTTATACGATGGATATATTTTTATAACGTTGAAAATACGACTAGATAATACCAAATGAAAATTTTAATTCAGAAAAGGCATCGAATATTTATTACTATTTAAGCAAAAATAATAAAATAAAAAATTCATTTTTTACATTTGCCAGATTTTTCTTTAATTTCTTTTTTATTATTATTATTAAGAAATTTTTTGTTGTCATCACTTCACTTTACTTAGCTTAAGTCCTAAAACGCCTGGATTTATTTAATTTTATTATTTCTCTTTGTCTAAATTTATTATCATAGGATATTAGAAATAATTTTTATTATTTTATTTTATTATTATTAATAAATATATATAATAAACGATAAAAAAAAGAAGAAAATCCATTCGAATTCCTATAAATTTCTTATTTTATTATTATTATTATTATTTTTCCTCTTTATATACTTTGTTATGTCCTGTTGGAAACAATAATAAAAAATGAAGAAAACCTTTTTACAATGTTATTGTTATTGTTATGTATGTGCTTTCTGAACAACAAGATATAAAACGAACAGCTTTCACTGGAAAACAATTGCATTTTACTTTTAAAAAATTATTCTCTGTATATAACACTCGATTTACACGATGGTTTTACAAAAAAAAAAAAAAAATCCTGTGTCTTGTGTAATGAAAACAAAAGTACTGTGCAAATGAAGGGCTAGGTGTTACATGCAGTTACATGACGTTATGCTTATTCTCTATTGTGTCATTGATACGTTCGTATCAAAAATCATGTCACGTATTTAATTAACTAGCAACGTAACATAATTTCTAATTCATTTTTATTTTTATGTCGGTTTATAGTCTGGCCAGGATCTTTTTTGTTGTTTTTATTAAGTTATGATTTTTAATAACAGAAAAATATTAATTTAGTTAATAATCCTTCATTTCATGTAACATGGTTTGATGAGTTTAATGGTCAGAGATCTACTTATAGTAATTACTTAATTTTTAAGTGCTTTAACGAATAAATTGTAAACAAACAACTGTTACAGATGGAAATTCCAAAATTAAACAAACTTTACAAAATTAATTTCTTGTGTGAGTTAATATTTTTATGTTTGTTTGAAACTTTATTTGATTGATTTTTACTTCATTTTTTTATTTTTTCATTAATGAAACGAAATCAAACGTGACGCCTTTTGAAACAATGAAACATTAAAGTTACAGAATAAGGAATAAAAGTTAAAATTAAGTGACAATGGTAAGTGTTTTTTTATTATCAAAAAATTATTTATTAAAGTGGTTGCATTTTAAAAGCCGATTATTTACAGGGGTTGATTTAAGAAAAATGAATAAAAAAAGAGATCGCGGAAGCAATTGTTCAAAGTGCTTTTTTATGTCGAAAAGAAAATAATAATAATAACAAAAAATGTTTGCAATATTGGTTATACTTGTGCTGCTAGTTAGTTTGTTCAATATGTTTTGGTTTGGTAATAAGGGTGCCAACACTAATAATGTAACAAAAAAAAAAACAAAAAAAATCCAAAACCAATCATTACCTCCTTAGTGATAAATAAATCAAACTGTCGTCCCACCTAATAAGTCAGCAACTTAAAATAAAGTTTCATTACAAGAATGGCATGGGTATCTAAATATAGTCTGCTTAATTGAAAGGACGCCCTTATTTTATAAATAAAAACATTATTTTGAAAACAATATCTTTATTCAACTCTCACTACCCTTATTTTTACTAGTACCTTATCAAAAAAAAAAAAAAATAAATAAATACGTAAAAACCTTTAATACATTAGAAAAGGATTTTTTTTGTAAGTAAATATAAGAAGAAAAAAATATAATAATAATAAGGAATTCAAGACGACATCATCATGAACATTTTATTTTCTTTCGTTTATATAATAAACAACAACAGTATTAGCAACAGTAGGTGTAGAAGTAGAGAAAACGCAAGAGAAAATGACGTCTAAAGATGTGATTTAACCAACTTGCACAATTGTTGTTTAGCTCCTTTTCATCGTTATAAAAAGCTATAAATCATTTCGTTTTCATTTTTTACTTTACTCCTTACTGCTCTTTATTTTATTTTTTTCAATAGTACATTAAGTTTGGATTGAAAGTGTAATAAGGAAAATCAAGTAAAAACGACATGTGTGCCACGATGACAAACGATAGTAGCAACATGTTCAGAATAAAAAATGATACACAATTTAATAAACAAATAAAAAGAAAAGAATTTTTTTTTTTAATTAAATAATCCACTTGAAGGTGGCTATAATATCTGATTTAAATTATTTTTAGAACGAAAATATTTGTACAGCATATTTGTTTTTGAGGAATTGTGATAAAAAAATTATTTCTCGAGTTACAGCAACTTGAATTTTGAAAAATCATCAAAAATTGAAGGATCGTCACTTTTGATCGTGTTTGGAACCATTTATTTTGAAAAGTTTGTATTAAGGGCTAATTTTTTACTATAAAAAATAAAATTTTGTAATGTGCATAATAATCAATTTCCACTCATTTTCATATTTTCACCGACCTTTATTAATTTTCAAGTTCAAAAAACTTTTTTAAAAACTATTTCTTTTTTTGTTCGTGAGTTATCTTCTGTGCTTTTGTTAAGCAAATGTGTTTAATAGGATTTAAACGAGACTACAACCATTTGCATTTACCATATCATCACATATCTACAAAACTATTTCAAATAACCATTGTGTGAAATACCATTAAAGCGACCAATGTTAAATAGTTTTACAGTCGAAAAAGAAAAGAAGAAATAACAAATGGACATATGCAGAATACTTTACGATAATTTCCTTTTTCGACTGCATTGCGTACACAAAATTATAAAAGATTTGAAAATAACATATAATCAACAGAACTAGGCTTTCTATATAAACTTTTCTATTATATTTTTTTTTTTATTTTGTTTATTCCTGATGTTGGTTATGTTTTAGTTTAATTTCAACTACAACACAATAAAGGTGGGCATTTGTTAGCCAGGTGGATTCACTTTGTTTTTTTTTTTTGTAGTAGTATGAATATTTAAACAAATGTTTATAACAATACAAAAAAAAAAATTGAAATTTTATTAAGGTAAATTCTATTGTAATTTTCCTAATCTAAATTACCTTGTTGACGTTGTTACTCGTTGTTGACACGTTAACAACGTAAAATTCTAATACAAAGATGTTGAAATTATAATAATACAAAAAAAAAAAATATATATATTAAACAACTTTTCAATTCCAGAAAACCTTTTCAAGGACGCAACGTAACGATTTTACATTAAATTAATATTAAAAAAAAATTATTTTAATTAAATTAATTTTTTATATTATTGATTTATAATTTTATTACTCATAAATAATATTTAATTGTATTGTAAATTAGAGATGCTTAGAGAAAACATAACGGATTACATTTTTAATGAGCTTAATGTTGAATTTAAATTAAATTTCTTTACGATATAAACTTCTATCGATTGTTGTTTTCTTATTAATTTTTGCTGTGTAGTATCGTAATTTTAAATTTATTTATTTTTTAGCTGATATTGCGAAAATTCATCATTTTCCAACATAAAACAAGTAAAGAAATAGAAAAACGAATTCCATTGAGATTAGACTAAATTTCACAATATCTTGAATAAATTTATTTATTCTCCTGTTTGTCTTTTTTTCCTTTCTTATTACATTTAATTTATCCTTAAGTCCATTTTTTGTTGTTGTTTTTATTTTCCTTATTTTAAAACAACAAAATATTATTATTATGGAACACTGGGTATAATGTTCTATTCTTATTAATTTTTTTCTTGTTCGATCAATGTCGTTCTCAGCATGTCACAATTTGTATTATTTAAATATTAAATTTGTATATTATGGCATAAGGGAAATCAATTGAACAAATTATATTGCTGTAAAAGAGAAAATTTTTCTGTTATCGATAGATTTTGTCGCAAATAAAAAATAATTCAAAATAGCAGAAAAAAATTGGATAAAATAATAATAGTCGTTTCTGTGGCTTAACAAGAAACGTTAACAATGGAATTCATTTAGTGTAAGTTCTGAGCTTTTTATAATGTCATATTTACTTAAATGATGTGAAAAAATGCTTTAGCCAAATAAAACTATTTAAAATGAAGCATAATTTCTGTATCCAGGTTATTTTTAAAGCGAATAATTTCATGTTTGTTTATCAATTATTCCTCTCATATGATATGATTACATAATTGTCTATTGTTATTTGTTATGCGGATTGTTGAACGAAAAATATAAAAATTGGGAAAAAAAACTGTATAACTATGCATGTCCGCACTTAACAATAATATGCTGTTACAGTTTAGTGGTAGTAGAAAAGCCTAAATTTTGTATGCCTTGTCGGAAAATTATTTAATAAATAACAATAGAAAATATGGTACGTGCGGGTGGTAAATAGAAATACAGGAAAAATCAAAAATGTATAACGAAACCATCCTGACTGTCGGTTATTTTATAAACATTGTATTGTAATATGTTGTAGATGAACGAAACAAAAATAAAAATATATATTTTTTTTTTTATTTTGCCATGCGGAATTAACAAAAATGATCACATTATATAAACTAAATGTATACGTATGCGATATGTGGCATATTGAATACTGTCGTATATGTTCAGTGATGGAAAAATCTGCAAGCACAAGTAACATTAGTGGAGCGTGCTTTGTTGGTTTGTTTTGGGACAAAAGGCGACCAAACATTTTGTTTTTTTTTTTTCTCTCTATTTTATTCCTATTGTTGTTCCATGACCATGTTATTGGCCATTGTAGACGTTGAATTCAAATTAAATTATTGTATGTTGTACAACGGAACATGTTTTTTTTTTTTTTTGTTGTGGAATACATGAAAAGGAAAAAGAAATTAAAAGGAAACATTAACAAATGTTAACAGATTGTATTGCTTTTTTTTGTTTTTTTCTTGTTATTGTTGTTTGTTTTCTTATTTGATCACCAATTTCTATTTTGTTTAAATTTTTAATAATGAGCTTTAGCCGACTTTCACATTGAATGGTTTTTTTATGTGTGTAACACATTTATGACATCATGAATTGAACATTATGGTTGGCTGGAGAGCTTTATGGGAAACATTTTAAATAAAATCAGTGAAAGTTATTTAGCCAAACTCGGATATAACAAGCAACAGATTCAGCTCTATGTCGTATTTTTCAATATTAGTTTAATAAACTTTTTTTATTTATTTATCTAAGGACAGTGATGGTTTGTATAATTTTAAATAATATAATTGCTATCCAAGTTTTAAGAAAAAAATATTTTCTTTTATATATATTTTTAGTTATTTATTCTTACACAAATTAAACAAAAAAAAGCTTTACTTTCCTGTCAATATCCCAGAAAGCATATACCAATTATAAACAAAAAAATAACAGAAAACAAGTAAAGTTTAAATTAAAAAAAAGCTCTTGTCTAATAAGAAACGAATGAAATGAATTAAGTTAAGAAAAACGAACGGACGAAACTTTTGTTTTGTCACAAACAAAAAACAAAAAAATTGATAAAAAACGAATAAAATTGCAAAATACAATAGTAAAAAAAAAGCACAAAATAGGGATGGAAATATTTGTATTTGTGATGATTTTTCTTTTGGACATGTTGAAGCGGTCGAGACCAGAAGTCAATGTTAAAAAAAAAAAAAAAATAATAAATAAAAACAAAGCAAAAGTCAACTGTAGTGGGTTGACTGCTAGACGTCGTCCACCAAAACTTTTATTTTTTTTCCTTTCTGTTGTATTTCTGATTATTGTTCAAGTCTTTCAATGAATTTTCTCCTTTATTTCCTTTTTGCTGTTTTCATTTCAATTCAATCCAATGTTTTTGTAAGAACGGGCTGACATTAATAAATGTATAGACAATAGTTATGTTTCGTTTAGCTCTAAATATAAAAATAATCGCGGCGACATAACCAATTTAATTTTGTTAAAAATAAGCTTTTTTTCCTGAGCTGAATTTATCAATTTTAGTCAAGTTTTATTATTATTATACGTTCTTTCATTGTTTGTCTAAGAAGTTTTGTTGACTTAACAAGCATATATGTCCTGTCTGATATTGAGTAAAATTATGTCTAGTTGTTTGCTTTTTGATCTTATGCGTCCGACTACTATATTTATTTCCGCTTTATCTATTTCTTTTTCTGTAATACATTTAGAGCTTTTTTCAACCTTTTTTTTTGTAATTTAATTCAATATTTTTTTCTTTTTTCTATTAATAAGCTCACAAGCATTTTGCTTCAATAAACATATAAGATGATGTGAATAGGATTGACAAAATTGAACCGGAACACCAAAGTGCTGTTGAATGAAGGATTTATTTACTTATTTTTAGTTAGCCTTAGTTAATGTATCATCGTCTTTTGATTATAATCTGTAGACTGTCGAAAGTAAAAGAAAAAAAAAACATTTTTAAGGTTTTAGTTTCTTAATTAAATCTTAAACATTGTTCCCGTTGATAAATCTTTAAGAATCTTTATTCAATTAAAGATTTCTACGTTTTCTTATCAAAAAAAAAAAAAAAAAATAATAATAAAAAGATAAAAGATTTTAAAATCTGTCTCCATTATGTTTATGAAGTTTTTCTCCTATTTTCTCTAAAATAAATAATAAATAATACTTTTTTAATTTAAATTGTTAAAAGCTATAGTAGACATTGTGTAGTTACTGCAAAATAAAAAAAAAAATTAAACAAATCCCATTCAATTGTCTCTATGAATGGTTTTTTTTTTTTTTTTAAATATAACGTTTCTGTTTACCCTTGTTTACCTTTAGTCAGATCTATTGCATCTCACTATTCAAATTAGGTAAAAGTTTCGTTTAAAAAAGATAAAAAAAAGCATGGGGTAACAATAGTCACGAGTATAGTGAATAAATAAAAAAAAAAAAAAAACAAACTGTAAAGGGAGTATAATTTGTTTTATCATTCTATTCACCGTGCAATACAATACTTCAGGCAACAACGACGTCGACAACGTTTAATTAAGAATTCTTCAGCTTTTTTGGTTTAAAATTTTTAGTTTTCTCTTTGTTTTTTGTGCCCTTTACACAAACCAATTTCATAAAACAACATTTAGGTGCAAGAATGAAGCCATTTCTTTTATTAACTTAACTTAAAATAAAAAAAATATTTGCATGCAAAAATTTCTATTTAACTTTAACCATTTTTCATTTTGTTATCTGAAAAGAAATATAAAGAAAGAAAGAAATAAACAAAAAAAAAAAAAAAACTTTAAAGCTTGAATATTTATTTTGCCAATATTGTTTTTTTTTCTGCTTATTGTTATTTTCCTTAAGTCCTAAAGAATTCCATTTTACAAAAGAAAAAGAAAAAAAAAGGGGGAAACGTGTATAGTTTAATGCAAATCAATATTATTTTCATTTTTAAATTTATTTTCTCTTTGTAAGCTGCTTAGCTGTTATTCGTCTTTTATAAGAGGCAAAAAAAAAAAATAAAATAAAATAAATTTCTTTATTTTCAAAATCAAAAGAAAACATCAGAAAATAGAGATTAAACTCATTTTATTTTGAAAATAATAAAAAAGAAAAATGTAATTCCTGGACTTAATTTTGTTTCAACAAAAAAAAAAAAACAAAACATAAGAATTAATGAAAATATATCATTACTATGTCCGTAGCATAAATTCCCGTTGCGGATTATTTACATAAATACGAGATGGAATGTGATCGATTGTTTATTGTATTGTTTAATGCGTTCAGTTTTGTCTTTATACGTGCAATACATCAATTGCATCATACCAATATTTCCATTTATTTTTCAAAAACCGAAAAATGTTTTGGAGAAAACAAGACAAAAATAAATAAATAAAAAAAAAAAAAAATGTTGGAAATCAACAACAAAATAGCGACAACGAATGAATGTTTTATAATTCTACACACATATCCCATTTACGCAACGTGTTCGCATTATATTGGAATCCAACAAATTTTACAACAACATAAATTATCCTTAAAAAAAAAAACTTTTTTTGTTTTCTTTTTCACCTTTTTTATTCTGTGTTTGTTCTCTTTTTGACAATATTTTCTTTTTTTGGCATGTGTTTAACTTTCAAATGCGGAATGTGCGACATTATATTCAGTAGAAAGTGGAAATTCCAATTCTATTTCTCATGTTTTTCTACTTGTTGTTTTTCAACACCACCCCGGCTAATTTTTTTTTTTGGTAAAGTTTTTTTTTTTTTAAACCCACTGTTGAAGGATATTCTGTCGTTATTACAGTTAAAACTATACGGAAAAATAATAACGCGACATGAATTTTAAAACCGAGAGACAGCGAGAAAAAAAAAGTTTTTATTTTTGTCATCATTTTTCCTGGATTATCCTGAATATATAATTATTCATCATTTTTCTCTTATTTTTTTTTTTTTTTCAAAAATAAATTTTAAGATCTTTAGTAAAATAAAAATAATAAAGCACAGCTAAAAGTCCAATCAGTGATAAGCTCACTGCTTTTATTCTTGCAAGAAGCAAACAAGAATTAAAATTTTTGTTTGTCTTGTTATATTTGTCTTTATTTGTTATTTATTATAATGTAGTGAATTTAAATTTGATCATAATGATACACGCGTATGAGCTTTTGTAAAAGTCTGTCTAGATTGTATTTTTATAGAATAAATAAATAAACAAAAAAGAAAAGAAAAGAAAAGAACGAACGGAAAACGACAAACGTGAAATGAATTCACAAACCAATTTAAAGAAATCTTCAAGATTTTGTCGATGCGATTGCGATTTAATAATTCGTGGCGGGTGGGTGGTTTATGCTAAATGTAATAAACCCAAACGTATTATACGAGTAGTCAAATCGGTTGTTGTATGACTTGTTGTGTGCTTCAGGATTGTAATGCTCTCCGGGCGACATCTGTACATAAGGCAATCAAATTTTACGACTCAATTTGAATGAATCAGAGCTTTTTCCTTTTCTTTCCTTTCTCGTCTTTTCTTTTTTTTTAATTCTCCTTTTATTTTATGATAACTTAATAAGTATATTTAATATTAAACCATGTCTGTGTAGTTTAATTTTATTTTTGGATTAAAAATTCTTTATTTCTATAAAACACCAACAAGAAAAAAAGCTGTGGTTTCGTGTTGATCAATGTGGTTGGAAATATAAATTAGAAAAAGCATATTTAAATAGATGATAAATTCATAGACATATTTAAAAATCAATTTTCACCCACTTCTTATAATCATTCATATCGATTTTGACTTAAGTTAAAAACCAGCTGAAGGCTGTTATTTGTATTTTCGCTTCAGCACATTCATCTTCGATTTAATTTCGTATTTCGTATTGCGTATACATATATTTTGTCTATGCGGCAAATACAAAAACGTTAGTAGATATTTCTGTGGAAAATTCCTGATGAGAAAATCATCATTTTAAATTATTATAGCAGTAGTAACAACAAAAACAACAATAAAAACAACATTTTCGCGTGATCATTCTAGTCGTTTAATACGACTATGGATATGTTAAGACTCCCTAATAGAAAGAAGAAAAGTGGAATGTGTTGGCGTAAGTGACAAATATATACGAGTACATGTAGAACATTTCTATTACGCGCTATGGGATTTAAAGTTCGTCTATTTTCCATTGACGTGCTTGTTGTATATCATATTGATACTTGACGTAAAATTTTCTCAGAAACAGCGATTACACGCGGATGAGAGATGTTTATATTTTGTGCCTCGTATAAAATAAACGTTTTGCTCTACATTATGTTTAACGATGATCGTGAGATAATCAAAATATTTAAATTTTACCATTACACCCTCATGCCCCAGTTTTACACTTTTCTGTTTCTTGAAAAACATTTTTAATAGAAAGAAGATTGTGTAGCGCGGAATTTGCAGTATTGTAAAACTTGAATGAACTTTATTATTACTATCCCGGTGTTGCTACAACTTATAAAATCACGTTTTTATATATTTTTTATGTTGTTTTGCTTTGTTACCAACAAGGGAAATAATTTTTACTACCATCATAATATTTTGTTCACTTGAAATAAGTAAGACGAAAATATGCACGATTGCAACTATCTAAATCGTTGTTTTAGAGTTTTGGTACTGAAAATAAATTTTAAAATTATAATTCTTTAAAAAAATAAATAAATAATTCCCAATTGATGTGAAATTGAGTGATTTTTAAAAAAAAAAAAAGAAAAAAAACATAATAAAACGATTTCACATTAAACCATACATTTCTAGAAAAAAAAAGAAGAAAAAAAAGACGACACCACTTCCTCTAAACGGATATGCTATTATTACATGCAATGTGGCTAGATGGAATTCATTGTTTCGTCTCACACTTTAATCATTTCTACTTTTAGTATTTTCTTCTTATTTAAATTCAAATTCGAAAATAGCTTCTTAAAAAAAACAAACGTAACAGAGTTGTGAATATTTTTACAGTAAATTTAACAATTGTCCTTTGAAGGGTGGTAAATCAGGGTATTGCAGCAATTGTTTTACCGAACGTATTTCATTGTCGCGTATTATATCATGTCATGTATATATAGAATCGCGTACTTTAAACATTTTGCTAACTTCCATAATCCTACCATTGCTATCACAACATTACTGTTACCACTGTATGCAAGCATTTACTCATTGAATTCGTTATTGATTCTCACTTCAGGATATGCCAACGAGAAAATAAAAAAAAGTTTTATTCGCTTATTCTTTATAGCAAGAATGGTTTTTTTGTTTTGAAAATGCAATAAAACCGAAAGAAAAATAAAAGCATTGTCTTTTGCAGTACTTTTGTGGCGTAGTAACATTTTTGTACTTTAACCAACCAAATTGATTTTCTGCTGAATTGAGTGACTTTATTTCGGAATTTTATTGTTAGTTTTTTTTTTTTAATGAGGGGCCATAAATGAACTCAATTTCAGAAGGAAATAATATGGGTGAAAAACTTTTCTCATTTCTAAAAGTGAATATAAAGCCAATTATTGACGCAGGATCTTCTGTAGTATGGGAGTGATGGTCTTTTTTTTTTTTCACATTTTATTACAAAATTTATTTTAATTACTTTTCTACTGTTGCTACTATTGTTGTTCTTGTTTTGATGTCGAAGCATAAACTTTTTATTGCCATTTTCATTTTTCTATTTATTTTTTTATATTGGCCTAATTGTTGCACACGCGAATATAATTTGCGTATTATACATTAAATGCTAAGAGGTAAAAAAAAAAACTGAAAATATATATTAAAACACCCTCTTATTGTGGCCCAAAAAATTTTCCCGTTTTTTATTGTCCGTTGATGACTTTTGTTATTTTTCACGCATATTATACACAGCCAAATAGGAAATCGCATTGTCATTCCTTAACCCACTGAATGTTGCTTAAAATAAACGAAGAAGATAAAGGAAAAAACTAGAAGCTCATAGTAATGTCTTCGATTTAATTTGTTTTTAAACACTCGCCTTGTGCAGTATTTATCGTTTTCATTTCTTTCCGACATTTTCCATTTGGTATCTAGTCGCTGGCTTTTTTTCAGCGTGATTTGCTATAGTAAACAGGAAGGGTCTGATTGCCGCCGTTTAGAACATAAATCTGAATGAATTATGGACGATGAGTTGATTTCTTATTTTTCTTATATTTTGTTTTGTGGTCAAAGTTAAAGTTAAAGTTAGTAATTTTTTTTTTTTTTTCATTTTTGTTAGAAACAAAAAGCAAATATAAACAATTATTTACACAATGAGAACAGGGAGTGTAATCTAAACGAATTAAATTCCACTAATGTTATTTGTAGTGAATAAATTTTCTTAAGCTTTTCTTTTATTTTTATTCTGCTCCCCTGAAACTGAAAAAGATACTTTGATTTTATTATAATAATATTTATAGAAATTAATACGATAAGTTCACTTTAATTAAACGTTTTGTTGTTTTTATGTGTTTTTATATTTAATAATAATTGCTGTTATTTATTTTAATTAACATTAATCAACAATTTTCCTGTTTTCACAAATGAACATAGCAGTAAGAGATTCCTTGAAATAACTCTAGGCTTATATTTATAGAAATCAATATACACTTGAGTGATTTTGTCTTATTTGTAAGAAAAAAAATTTTTTTTTTGGATTGGATTGGCTTGTTGTTTGTTGACAGAAAAAGAAAATTATCGATGAAAATCAAAAGAATTGAATTGTGTAAATCAGTGAACCAAATAAAATTTCTTTTATTTTATTTTTGTTGATTCTATCAGAGTTCATTTCTGGTTTCAACTGATGAGTTGTTAAATTGTCCTCGAGCTAAATACATCTTGAAACTGAATTATTAAATAAATTTTTGTGATAGAGCTTGTATTGAATTATTTTATTGGAAACTTTCATCTTCTATATTTCTTGGTTCGTTGGTCTGAATTGTAAGATTGTGGAAAGCAACAAAATCGCCATTATTATCGTTAAGACATTAATTCGATTTTAATTAAATTTTTTCTATATAAATGACGGATTAAAATTTTAACATTTTTCATTTTTTTTATTATTAATAATTTATTAATATTTTTTTGTTTAATTTAAATTAATTTTAATGATAACGCTGAACATACAACTGACAGCATAGAATTATAAGGGTAAAACAATAGTAAAGCGATGCTCACTAACTGACATTTCAATTGAACAAACAAAAAATTATTTTTACAATGGATTATTATCCAAATAATCCAAATAAGTTGGTTAAAAACCTGCCACACTGCTTTTTTTCTTTTTTTTTTAGTTTAATTTATTTGTTTTTGTTTATATTTGTGCAGGGAGAATAGTGATCATTGGATAATTTTATTATGAGCAGAGGGTGATTTTATAATGAATAAAATAAAACTTACGATATGAGCTGCGGGTGGATTACTCAGGCAATTATTTTTATCACACACCATAATCTGTATATTTATTTTGAGGATTTTGATTAAAGCGCATTTTTCGTACATAAAATCACCAAGTCTTTTGTTTTAATGCGTGCAAATTAAGGGGTGGTGTTACCATATTATTAACGCCTTTAAATGTACTGCTTATCCTAAGTATTGTCTTATTTATTTTTTTAGCGCACCCCTAATTTACTCCAAAGCTATAATAAATGCCTCTATTGAGTTTGGTGCTGATTTTACTATTATAGATTTATTGTATTCAGTTTAATTAACGTAAGTAAGCGAAAATTAATGTTTAATAACGAAATTTAATTATATTCAACTGTCTTCCTGTCAATCAAAATTTTATTTAAACTTTTTTTACCCGGTGAAGTATTAATTGTTTTAGTTTATTCAATCTAAACGCACAATTTTAATAATTTGTCTATCTTGTTTATTATTTTTATTATTTTCAATTTAGACACCCCGGTTAGTATACGTCGTTTGTATAAGCAAAAGTAGCCTCAACACAACACTTGTAATTTTTTTTCCTTCTTTTTAACAAACTGTGCTTAAAGTAATCCTTTTAAATTAGATCTAATTTGCATTCGGTGTAAACAGTTTCCTTTGGCTGGGTTACATTTTCTATTCGTCTTTTATGTTTTCCTTTTTTATTTATTTTTATGTTTTGAATATTTTTGTATACTATAAGAGTTTTGTTTGTTTTTAATCTGAATGAAAAGGTTTGTTAGTAACAACAACAGCAGAAGGAACAAAAATACAAGCAGCAACAAAATTAATAGAACCCCTTTTGTGTTTAACAAAATTGGATTATTTTTAAAAGGTTAATAGAATCAAGTGGGATAGTATTTTGTCTTTAAAAAAACATTTGATCACGTAAGCCTTATAATTTTCTAGTTGATTAATAAAATTTTCATAACTGAAAATTCAATAAACCTTCTATGCAAAATTATTGGTTAGAAAATACTTTTATTACAAATAATCATGCAAAAACCACATTCATATCATGAAATTAATATTAATTTAAACATTCAGTCAATATCATTTCTGTACATAATAATTATTAATTAAATTGTTTGACTATATTTGTAAATTGTTATTTTTAACAGAATGTTACACATTTTCCTAGATATTACCAGAGTGAAGATGTCATACTTGCTCCAAATCATAATTATATTTCAATTCAAATAGAAAATTGTCCATTGTGTGGTTATTATTATTATTATTATAACGACAATACAATTGTTGGTTTGTAATTTACATTTTTTTTGTTAATAAATAATAATGAGGATTGTTGTGTCAATATAACCACAAATTGTTTAACCACAAAATCAACAATCAATACATAAATTAATGATTCGTGCTTTATGAATATTAAAAAACTTCAAAGTAAATTAGTTTTTCTCATCTTAATAGTAAAATGCGATAAAAACATTTTCTTTTCTTCACTAATAGATAATAAACCAAGATGATGACTTTACGAGCATTTTTTCATTTATTTTTATTTTTTTATTTTTGAAGCAAACAGTTGTCTATGCTATAACACTTGTGTGCCAAGAAAAAGTTTCTTTAAAGTTTATCTATGGCTTTTGAAAATATAAACAAACAAAATAAATAAATTACTAAATAAAATATTTTATATTGAATGTAAAAATTGAAAAATGATTCAAGGGAAACTTTAATAGAAAGATACGAGGAAAATTATTTTCTTTTTTGTTTTTATTTATTTGGTAAAGTTTGTTTGGTAAAAACTTTAATCTTTTTGGTTTCATTAAATAAAGAAAGAAAGAAAAAATTATTAAAAAAAAAAAAAAAAATACACAAAGAAAGCTGTAATAACAGGATGCAAAACATAAAAAATGCAGTTTCTGTTATAGTTCTTTATTCTTTTATATAAAGTTAGGGTAAAGCCCCGAAACCCGGTCACAAATATGATTATTATTATTAAGATGATGACAACGCAGAAGTTAAAGAAATTTTCTTTTTAATTAAATCTTTACTAGGCTATCATGGGCGTATGCAAAAAAAAAAAAAAAAAAAAAGATTACATGTTATGCTTTCTTTCAAAATTCGCCATTTGACATTTTTAGATTGGAAAGAGTTGACGTGGACTCATCTCTTTAATTTGCATTCACTTCAAATTTTATAATTTTTCCATTTTTCATTTTTGTAAAACATGTACGCGAATTATTTTTTCTTTTATATTATTTTTTTCTGAAGGAAAAGAAACGTAATTCCCATGGGAGACACTCAGTCAAATTTAATTAAAATGAAAAAAAAAATTTTTTTTTTTTAAAAAGGGAAGAAAAAAAATTACCAAGAGATTAAAAATTATAAAAATGTAATGAAGAAAGCCATAGGAAATAATTCAAGTAAATAATAATAATAATGACTTTATTATGGTGATAGTAAAATAAAAAGAAAAAATTAATTTAAAAAAAATATTGCACTTTGTTGCGATAATGCGCTGAGTGTCCTCCTGGGATCGTATGTTGTATCTGGACAAACAAGAAGGAGTTTCTTAGTGAAAGTAGTCAACAACAATTAAAACTTATTAAAAAAAAAAAAATTATTAGCTTTTAGCGAGAGTTATTATTTGTTTATTTGGTGCTGGAAATATTATTAGCTGCTACGCTGTCGTTTTTAGTTAAGTTTATTGAAAGGGTGAGTTTTTTTTTTTTTTTATTAACTTCGATAAACTTCCTTCATTACAAATAATTGTGCGATGATTTTGTTTATTTTGTAGTATTTTGATTGGTTTTGGTTATTATCATTTGTAATATTCCTGTGAAGCATTTAGATTTTATAATTCGAGTAATTTGAAAAGAAATTGACTAGAAACATTAAAAAAATATATATTTGAATAACACAGAAAGCGCAATGGATTGTTAATTTAATTTCTCTTTCATACTATGAAGTTTGATAACAGATAAAGTTCTTATAACGCAAAAAAAAAATTGGTCTCGTTAAAGTTTTTCATTTTTCTTTCAATTTTTGATTAAAAAAGGGAAAGAAAACAAAATCAAAAACCCATTTCCGTTTTAAAGTTTTAATACTTTTACGCTCATATTTTTTTTTTCCATATATTTTTATGTTAATTTTCTCAATAATAATAATAAAAAATACAAACATAAAGTCAAGGCTAAAGTAGCTTTTTAAAGCTTTTTTTTTTGTTTGTTCATTATTTATTCAATTAAATTCGTTTTTATATATGGAAAATTGGGTGAATTTTTTTTTTTCGCAACTTTTCAATGTACAGAATATAGAAAATTTAATTAATTTTACATTTCGTTGATTTTCTCATACGAAAAGTTCTTTATTTATTTATTTATTTTTTTTTTTGGTTTATATTTGAAAGGAAAAAACTTTTTTTTCTTTCAATTTTGGATGCAATTTTTTTCTTTTTTCTTATTAAATCTGACTTCTAGACTAGACGTTGTATAGTCATTATTTATTTAAAAAAAACTCTTCCTTTTCTTTTTAAAGTAATAATAACATATTATTATGGTGTATTGATTATATTTTTAATTTTTGCCTTTTAATATTAAATACAACCATAATATTGGTATTGGTATTGAATAATACGCCGCAATTGTGATATAATGAAATAAATTCTAATTTTTTATAAATATGTAATCCGTTTTTTCTTGTTCAATTACTTTGATGGCACTGTGCCATGTCAATTAAATTGCGTAGGTTAAATAATTTTCATTTATGTCATTAATGCCAATTACAGCATCAAGTAAATTATTGTAACCCTTTTAATGATTTCAATTTTCGTTTTTTGTTACTTTTATTCAAAAGGCTGTCATATTATTTTAGCAAAAACGTTATGTAGATGAGTTGAGCACTGATTATTAGCTGGTTGTATCATATAAATATAATAAATAAATTATGGCTAATTAGACGAAACAAGATACCTTGTAGTGTCTCCAATTTATATGAAATATAATAGTCAATTGTATTTTGTACATGGTTTTGTATTTTGTGAAGCGATAGAATCTTAAATTGTCAATGTCGAATTAATAAGGGATGCTTTTAAGGGATAATTTATAAGGAAAATAAACGTTTTTTTGTTTGTGAATTATTTGAATAGAAAGAATTTCAAAGAACAGAAATAAAATAAAATTAGATTTTAATAAGTAAATGAAGAACGCTCTATTAAAGATATTAACTTTTTATGTGCTTTTGTTTTATACGCCTACAAAATATATAAGGAGCTTTCTTATGTTATTTGTATTTAAATATATATATTTTTTCCCAATTTTATTTAGAAATAAAGGAATGAAGAAAGTGGTCGTTTTTGTGATGATTTTTTTCCTAGAAAGTTTTATGTAGCAAGTAATTTCATTACGTAGAACATAATAGACAAATATACATAAATGAACGGCTGGTAAGGACTATATAAATACCAAAAATACAAAAAAAAAAAAAATAAAAAAATAGATGAAGCAAAATTACACAATACAAAAACTACTTTGCGAGATTTTGATGGATGGCTATCAAAAAATGCTGAATGATCGTTGATTGATCATAAAAAGATCGTATAAAATGTTCATGCTTCCTCCATCATTTTATTGGCTCAATGTGTATTTGTACGCATATAAGTAGTCATATAAACGTATATTATGCACAGTATGTTGCTTAAGGGGAAAAACGCATTTAAACCGGATGTTATAAATGTACCCGAATGTACGTAAACAGTACGCACTAAAAAGTATTTCAATAAAATGAGTTTTTTTTTCTTCTGCTCCTGGTTTTATAGCCAGAAGGTTGTTGATTTGACCCTTTTTGCCAACACTTGCAGGACATTGTGCGATGCCCTATCATATACAGCCCTATACACACCCTGCGGGACAATGTATCCATCCATGAAGATAATAAAGGATATGTATGTACGTTGTTAAAATCACACGACCTACAAGCTGACATATATACGAAACGAAATTGTTTTATTCAGGCATGTGGTAATTAGATATTATTTTTTATTTGCGTTTTTATTTTGGTTTACTAAAGGAGTTAATGTGATAATGCCTTAAGGTGTAAAAATAATGAGTTAGATGACATTATACAATTTCACTGTTATCTCTTTATCAGAGTACAATTATAATAATTCTCAAAACTGTAGGGAATTATCACAGAGAAGTAAACAAATAAAAATAAAGATGAAGAAGAAAACGTAAAGGGATTACAGTTAACATTTGGCTATGTTATTTTGACATACGACAACCTAATCAAATAATTACAATGTTTGTCCTAAGAAAAAAAATATGAAAAAACAACCAAATAATTATAATTAATTATCCACCCACCTGAGCAAAGCGTTTATTTTGCTTTGTTTGGTTGTGAATTTGTCACAGAAAAACAAATTCATTTGACTTTGATAAATGTTTTTTTTCTCCTTTTTCTTTTTTATCTTTTATATTTGTAAGATTTGATAAACACATTTCTGAAAGAACTTTATTCTATTTTCTGTGTTCAAAAACAATTTTCTGTTTATTAAGAAAACAGATTTTCTGCTGAATAATTTATTTAACTGAAAGAAAAAGAGAAAAATAAAAATTCTTCTGAATGAAAAGAAAAGATTAAGATCATTGTGCTTGGATCGTTTTGTAGAAATAAGAAAATAAAAAAAAAAAAGGTAGCTAAAGTTCAATTTCACGGTTGTCAGAATTACTGAACATGACCAATGCGTCCCATATGTGCTATGTGTGTTGAATGCTGATTTCTTTTAGACAGTCAAGGGTCAACGGCATTACTTCAAGCTTTACAACAGTTATACAGATTGCCAAACAATAGAGAGAATAGCAGCCCAAAAATTGAATTAATCAAAAAACCATACACAAAGCCAAAATGCTAAAAAAAAAACAAAATAAACAAAATAAACAAAAACTCGATAAAAATGCATAAAAGTATCGAAAAGTAATTTTCGTTTTATAAAAGAATTATTCGCACAGTAGCAACAACCTTAATTAAATACTATTAAAAAAAATTCCTTTATTCTGTGCTAATTATTTATTCAGATTGATTTACAAAAATAGTGAATTTGTATAATAAAATTAAAAACAAACTAAAAATAAAATTCCTTTTCGATAAATTTCCTTTTAGATACACAAATCTGCATTTTAATAACATTTGTTGGTTGGCATTAATTGTTTTTGGTAAAGGCGAACTAAAAAGCTTTTATGCATTTTACTTAATAATAATCCGTAAAAAGCAGTCCAATGAAAAAGCTACAAAAAAATAATTCATTTATGAATTATTTGTCCATAAGTGTGGCAGTTTTAATG
This sequence comes from Ptychoptera albimana, assembly GCA_961205885.1. NCBI lineage: Eukaryota > Metazoa > Arthropoda > Insecta > Diptera > Ptychopteridae > Ptychoptera > Ptychoptera albimana. The sequence continues at coordinate 9,500,091 of OY540801.1, read as the reverse complement.
CGTTTTTTTTTTTCATTTTATCTACTCTCAACTCGCGTTGAATATGAAATAAAAAGAAAGGTTTTATATCATTGAAGTAAAAAAAAAAAAAAAAAAATTAAAGAAAGAAACTTACCGAATATAGAAGCAAACACTTTTCAAAAGGTATGGAAGCAAAAGCGCAACATCACAATGGTAAATGAATATTGAAGAGTGACAAAGCTCTTAAGGATGTTTGTATGTTTATTATAGTGTTTCATATTCACTCTAACAGTGTGGTTGTACCAGTGTTGGATTTTGGAAAATATTAAAAATAATTTAAATTTTATGATAATTATGCTGAATATTTGTGTTTAAACCCATAATGCACATTCCGTCACTGTAACTATGAATATACATATATAAGCAACATACATTATATTCTGAAATGCAAATGGTAAAACCTGGTTTATGCCAATTCTCGTTTCAATTTAAACTAACTGATATATGTAATATGACAGTGGCATATTTCAGTGTGTTCCTATAGCTAGCTATAGCTGAAGACGATAGTTCCATATATTCAAAGCTAAAACGTTATAACAACATCACCCAGAAAAATAAAAAAAAAAATGGTAGAAATTCTAAACATGAAAATATTCCACCATCATCAACGCCACTGCCCCATTCTACAATTCACTTAACACAAAAATCTACATGCAAATTTTTATTATTTTTCTTTCATTTTTTATTTTTAGTTTTTCCCATTTTACACTCTCGTCTTTTATTATTTAAATAAATTGAAATGTGGTTTTTTGTTTGTTTATGATTGTTATGTTGAGTTTTAAGGGTTGGTTACTCTATTTTTATTTTTTCTATGTTGTTTGTAATTTAAATAATCAAGTTGTTCTCTAGTTTATTTAACTTATCAATAAAATTTTGTTATAATATAAATATTATTATGATTAAGGAATTTTCTATGTTAATTTGTAATTTCTTTTGCAAAAAAATGATATAAATATGATCTTAATAAAGCAATTTAATTTAATTAAGATTATTAAAATTAATTTTATTGATGCTTTTGTTTAAAATTTTAAGTGAGAAATGTTAGAAATAGTTTTTCTATTTTTGTTTATAAAGCATTAACTAATTTTTGGATGCAAAGTAGTAAAAGCTAATTAAAGGATAAACAAAAATTTTATTTAATAACATGAATATATGCTGAGTTTAAAGTGATTAAGGAAGAAATGAAGAAATTCTCTACGTGCTTCTTATACGGTTAAAATCACATTCAACAATAACAGACAAACAGACAAACAAACAAAAATGTTTATATTAAATTTCATATTCATATACACAATGTTTGATATCGTTTCATCGCAACCCACATCTCATCTTAAATCACATTATATTTCTTTTACTTATTATTAAATCGTATTAATTTTCATATAATTTTCATTTAAAGGCACTTTTATAAAAAGGATTACGATTAGAATCAAAATTATATTACTTTCTTAAATATGTGTATATATGTATATATTTGCTTTAATAAACTTTTTATTTCATGGACTCTTTTAAGCCTTGTTTCATTGCTAAAAAAAAGATTTTACTCTATTTGATGGTTGAAATATTTTATAGAAGTTTAAAAAACATTTTCTGAAAATCTTATAATAATAAGGATTTGTAATATCGGTTTGTACCGCTGGTTAATAATAATAATAATAAAAAGAAATAATAACAAAATCACAAATCTAAACAGTGAAAAAAAAAAAGAAAAACTTCGCTGTTATGTCGCTGTCACACATGTTTACATGTTATTAAATTTTCCTATTTTCTATGATTAAGTTGATATTTGTTCATCCTTTTCATTTTCGTTTTGATAATAAACTTTCTTCTTTTTTTTTTGTGTGTTACTCCAGAACCGACAACAACAATGACGATGAATACATTCCATAATAGGATGAATGGTTGAAAATCAAATTAATGAGTTGTGAAATAACTCTTCGTTGCTCGTGCACTTTTGTGTTGTAAAAACTTTTTTAGTTGTCAGGGTTAGGTGTGTTTTTCTTGGTTATAAAAAAAAGTTTATTTCTGTGATTTCGTGACGCATTTCAAAATGTCACTCTTGAGAACAATTAAGAGTTCATGAGATGCTGTATATAATAAATGTTTATCATAATAATAAGTAAAAAAAAACGCAAAAAGGTAAAATTTCAGGTTCAGGTGAAATACATAGAAATTTTGAATAACAAGAATGAAGTGGTGCTTGAAGTGGTGGTTGTGCTTTATTGTTATTGGTTAACAAAACAGTCATAAAGCATAAAATAAATGTTTTCAAAAATGAATTATTTTATTCTAAAGTTTAATTACGAGTGCATTCTATGTGAATTCCTTTATACATAAATAATTTTTAAATGCTTTTATTAGCAAACAGTTTTCTGAGAAGAACACGTTTAGGTTGTTGCTCGAGCTTTGCTGTTCTTTTCTACATCTTCATTGTAATAATAATTATTATTTTAATAATAATAATAATAGAATTTTCGGTAGAGTTTATCCAATTCGTTTTTATCATAGAAACGAATTAATTCGATTGACTTAAATACGTATCACAATACTATCTTCAGAGGATAGAGAATGTAAAAGAACAATTCGATAATTAGAAGCTTAATTGACTGCTTCATCGTGATAACTGATTTTTGCCATATGCTAGAGGAAATACAGTAAAATATTTTTGTGAATTTAAGCAAAAAAAAAAATATCAACAACAATAAACTTTAGATAACTCAAACAATTGGCTTTGCTTTACTCATCTTGGCATGTGCTGGAATTGGATATTCTAACAATTACATGGCAAAAGGTTTATGTGACATTTATTCTCGTGATTGTTTCTCTTGATTGCTGACTGTTTGTTTTTTCAGCTCCAAACAGACAAACAAATTAACAAATGTGATTTTCTGTTTCGAATGTTTTTACTTATTCAACGTCCGGAATTCAATAGGAGAATAACAGAGAAGAGGAAATTGATTTTCTAGAATCTATATAATTGTTTTGCTATGCTTATTGCTTATATAGTTCTTAAATAAAATTAATTTATAATAAAAAATTTCTTTATTCATGCTCTTAATGGAAAATTAATGTTTTACCAAGGTTAATTGGATGAAATATTAATTTATAATTCAATGGTTATAAAATCCATAATTTGTGCTAAGGAAGTTAGACGAAACTAATCACTCTCGTTAAATATTTAATGGTAATAAAAAAAAACTGTCATATGTCACTTAGGAAAATTATGGTTTTGTAAATTTTTTAACCTTTCGGTGCATTTTGGTAAACACTTCATTTCAAATCTAATTTTTAATCCATAAATGTGTGGGAGTGAGTCGAAGTGATTTTATACTAATAAATGAATAAATAAATAAATAAAACTCAGAAATTAATCCATGAATCTTAGTGCAAATCAATCAACACTAAAACCAAATATAAATTTTTTATAAATAAATTATAAAAATCTCTTCCTTCACTGTTTTCCGAATTCACCGAAATTAAATTAAAAAAAAAAATGCTTACCGTCTAGGTAGCATTAGTTTTTAGGGTAAATACTCTTGAATTATAATTTAATTCAACATTCATCTTTATTACATATTTATATATGCATATATAAATATCCCATTTAAGTGAAACATACATCTCCCCACAAAATTTTATCTTTTCCCATTTTTCCATACTGTGCTTAGTACAAATATTAAGTTTTTTGGGTATAAAATTGGGATAAATGGTTAAATAAAGATCGGATACATTGTCGCAACTATGAAATACAAAACTTATGTCATTTTAATATAAAAAGCAATGAGTATAATAACATATGTATGTATGTTGCTACATAACGTAACATTTATATAAAGTAATAATTTAAACATTAAAACGTACCATAAGTAAGATTAGCTCATTTTATTAAATAATAGTTTTTTACTTTGTGTTTAATAAAGTTTCTTCACCATAGTTGGTTTCCTAAGATTTTTCAATTTTCTTTTTAATTAATTTTATTTTTCTATGGTTTATGAATTTTGAAAATGTACAAAAAATTTTAATCACCTGGATAGTACACATTTTAGAATACACATTTAAAATCTTTTCTTTATGGTAAATTAATTAATTAATAAAGAAATTATTCCTAACAAAGAAATAACGAATTTATTTGGTCTCTTCTGTGGACACTGTGGCACTCTGTTGCTTCTATTTTTAGTTTAGTTTTCTTCTCATCAGCAGTAAACATTATACTTTATGGGACATTACAGCACTCATTCCTTGGTTTTTACTTTGTTTTTAATACTTTATAATTATAAAGAGCTTTTTATATTTGCATGTGTGTCGTATATGTGTTTAAAGGATATACATTTAACCAGAATAATTTTGAACAAACAGACCGAGGTAAATTATTTTCTACGTGCAGACATAATTTACTATTGAGCGAGTGTGTTTTTCCGTTTTTATTAAAACTTTTTGTAGAAAATCAGGCCACATAGATTTTAAGGGATTTTCTAGGTAGCATACACACATATCTAAAATTAAAATGCATAATAAAAGATAATATATGTTTGTGTGACGACATGCAGAAATTATAGTTGGTCGACCGATGTATGTACTAATATGTAACTGAAAAAGAATTATTTTCTGTTGCTTTTTCTTTTTTTTTTTTTTTTAATTTTATTAGAGACGTATTAGTTGTGTATATAATACATGACGCAGTGCGACGGCCTATTTATGATTAAAACAAAAAAAAAAAAAAAAAAAAACTAAATTTCATAAACAAACCAAAAAAAAATAAATAACATAAAAAGGCAGAGAATTTATTAATAAAACAACATACACGGGGTAGATGTATTTCTATTCTCTATATAAATGTTTCAATGTTTGTCTAGTTGATAGGGAGTAAATAGTACATACCGTACGGTATAAGTGTGAAATTATTTTCCTAGACACTTTGCCCTATTAAATTAAAAGCTCTATGAATTTAAATGAATTTTCTCTTTTAATTTTATTATTTTCACTACACTATGAGATGTAAGTGTGGGTGGTAAAACCGAAATTAAAATAACAAAGATGATGACTTGATTTCATTTAAAGAATGAAAAAAAAAAAAAAATTAAAATCAAAAGCTGCTTCCTTATCGTCATCATTTTTTGTTTTATTATTTAATTTAATGTTCAATTCTTTTGTGCGGTGTGATAAATTTTGATTAAATAAACCCCAAACACTGTTACCACTCTCAAACACGAAACATTAAACATTAGCTGAATATGGCGCCATACGACCACCACACAAATAATAAAATTAATAAAAATTATTAAAAAAAATAAAAAAAAAACAAAGTTAAATCTGAAGTATAGAGATTATAGTGGGGTACAGTACAGGGATGTTATTTATCCATCAGCTCATCCGCCAACACTTTTAATAGAGAATAAAGCGACAAATTACATTGCACTATGCATAAATCTCTTTATTTTTTTATTTTATTTTTTTTATTTTATTGTTGTTTGCTGTTTGAATTTTATTTTTGTATCTGCTCACCCACTTTTACAGCAACAATAGTAAATACAACTGGCCTACGGTATTACAGTTGTTCAGAAGAATATATGTCGACGTATGCTGATTTATTCACAAGTTTTATATATATCCATAGTGACTTTTTTTCTTTTTTTTTTTTTTTTATTCATTACAAAGCTCCCCATTTCGTATTTTCACGTTGAATTTTGTTTTGTTTTTACACGATTTTTTTTTTGTTGTATATTCAGGATAAACAGAAAAATAGCAAAGAGAAAATAAATAAAAAAAAATAATAAAAGTTGATATTTTGCAAGTGTTACATTTTAACTAGGGTTAGTTAAGTCAGAACACGGTATGAGAAATGTATCTAGAACCAAGTAAAAATAAAAAAAAAAGTCCTATTTGTTTAATACAAATGTTAGTATGAAAATTTTACTTTTTGCGGGCATCCTTTTATCTTTTTTCTGTCATTTTTTTTTTTTTTGTTTTTAAAGTAAATTTTCCATTTAGGCAAATAAATGTTTGAAAAAGAAGAAATAAAAAAAGAAAAAAATTAAAACCTTCTGAAAATAGACAAGTAAAAGGGGAAAAAATTAATTACACTAAATCCATAGTGGCTGGAAATAAATAGATCCAGAGCAACGAATTTTGTTCTATTTATAAAAATAAAAAAATTAAAAAAAAATCTTTGGTATTTCGTTTGCATTTCCACATGAAAATAAACTTTTTTATTTCAATATTTTTTTTTTGTTTCCAAATGAAAAACTTTGTGCTTTCAGATTTAGGAAAACGAATGGTAAATTAATGTTAAACTTTCAATGATAGTCAGAGTCATGATGACGAATAATCAAAACCATAAGCTTTCATTCAACCAACTACGCTCGTAATTAGATTTCTTCTTCCTTTCTTCCTTTATTTGTGTATTTGGTTTCTGTTTAACATTTCCGCTTCTTCTGATTTCACCATGTTATGCTTCTTTTTTTTTCTTTCTTTCTTTTTAAATGTTATTAGTATTTTTATTGGTATTATAATGTGCGATCCACATTATAAGCCACCCTTAAAACAATCAGAGTTAAATAATTTTTCCTTTTTTGTTTATTTATTTATTTATATAGAAACAATTGGATGTCATAACATCATGTCATTTTCATTAAATAACAGATGTTTTTCCTATTTCCTTAATAATTTTTATTTATTTTCCACTACCGCTAACAACAGTTAAGAGGAAAAATAAAAGAAAAAGTCAATGGTGTTAATGATGTTTTGTTCGTCTTGTTTCTGCTGTTTGTTGAAATACTTGGTAAGTACTGTTCGTTGTTAACAATAAAATGCGTTATTCTTGTTATTACTATTATGATTATTATTATTATTATTATTAATATTATTGTAACAATAATAATAAAAATCTAAGTTAAAAGTGTTAATGTGACATTAAATGAAAGCAAAACAATTATATTTAATAAGCATAAGCTCTTCTAAAATGTATGTTAACGATAGTAGAGTAGCTACTACTTAGCTATAAATAGCAAAAGTTTCTACTACACTTAAAAGCATAAAATAATTATTCTTATCAATTGTTTTGCTTTTCTTTATGTTCACCATGTTTATGTTGTTAATGCTTAAAAATTTATTAATAATAATACTAAACAAAAACATTGTCAATATTTTTTCTTTATTTTACTTTTAGTATTTTATTACATTAAACATAAATTGGGAGGGATGGGGATTCGACACTTATTTATTCATTTTCATATGTTTTCCTTATTTTAAATTTATATTTTTACATTATGACAACACTACTTACTTGAATTCGTTAATAAAACTCACATCAATGAGTTTTTGTTGACTAATGTTTGCACGATTATTGGTGGTGTGATAGCGTGGTGGTTCTTACTTTGTCGTAACAATCATACGCGAATTATGATAAAAGTTTTTCCTTATTTTGTTTTTATTTTATGTTTGTTTTGTGTTCCTTGTTATAATAAGGGTGAATGTTTTATTTAACTTTTGACAATAAACAACATCAACAGTGATGATATGAAAAGAATAAAATAAGTGCGTGAATAAATTTTCATACATCAGTGGTACATGAGAAATGTCTTCGTTTTTGTTTTGTTTCAGGGCGGAAGTGTCACATTGTGACAATGTTTCGGATTTTTCTCTATCTTTAAATTTTATTTACTTTGACAGAGTTAAAAAACTCTAAAAAAACTTCTTTTTTAAAGACATTTATCTGCTTTTCATTGGAACATCAAAACTTGCCGCGTTTTATAATTATTTAAATATAAAAATATTAAGTTAAAGTTTCTACACTGCATATTATCTGAAACATCACTCAAAAAGGTTACAAATCACTGCACTATACATTTTTTCTGGTTCGTTAAATATTTTCACCACATTTCCGACATATCAAAAAATAAAAATAATAAAAAACGTTACTTTCGGCTAGTATTATCGCTTTTTTTTTTTTTTTTTTGCTGTCGTTGATATTTTATTATTATCTTTATTATAATTTTAATAATTTCATGTCATCATTGTCACCACATAATATGAAAACATTGAATAAATTTTATATTTATCAATAAGAAAATAAAAAAAAAAATAAAAAAAAAAAGACTAAAGTAGACGCAACACAACACGAGGGGTTGTTTCTTTTAGTTTTTTAATATTACATACTTACAAAAAAATATATATATGAAAAAAAAAAAAAAGAATGAAAAATTCATTTAATAAATTTTATTCTTTTCAAAAGTATTTATTTATGGCATCGTACAAATTTTTATCCTAATTTTCTTTCATAATTAAATTATTATTACAAATTTTTTTTTATATTTTACCTTGGTAATTCTTTCTTCGCCGTTTCTTGTGACGCATAGTTCCTATAATTAATATTTTCTTATTCATACTGGCAAAATTCATTCTTATCTGACTTAATTTAATTATTTTTATTTGACATTGTCAACATTGATATACATAATTAATATTTGTTTTTATTTAAATTTTTATTCTTTTTTTTTTTTTTTTTATTATTTTCATTTATGAAAGTTTAATTGTATTTTTTTTTATTTTACGATTATTCAGCTAATTTTTATCCTTTTATTTTAAAAATACTAATTATTGGACATTGTTGATTAATTTGTTTTATTTATAATATTAATAATAATAATAATTTACAAAAGAAAATTAAATATAAAATTAAATTAATAATACCTAATAATAAAATGTGAAAAAAAAAAAAACATTTTCTACTTTAAAGCAATAAATTAACAAATAAATTTTTCCTTAAATATTTATTTCGTATATTCTATATATAAATATTTTTATTTTATTAATTTTTAAATTAATCCACCTTTGACCCTCATTCACATTGTTTAACAATAAATAATTAAATAGCCTTAACGAATCATAAATTTGTTGAAATATAAATTATTTACATTAATTAATTAATTTATTTATAAAAACGGAAACAATTATGTTTTGTAACAATTAAAAAATAATCTTCTTTTTGTGTTTGTTGTTTTTCGTCGTTTTAAAAAAAATAATTTTGATGAAAAACAGAAAGAAAAAAAAGTTATTGAAATTCAGCTAAGAAGCTTATATATAATTTGATTGAATTAATGAATAAATAAATTAAAAAAAAGAAAAGAAAATTACGAAAAACAAAAACGTTGAACGGAAGCCGTGCTTTATTTTTAAAAATCACTTATTTCACCTTCGGTGTCTGGGTACGTGCAGGTAAATGGATTACGCAACCAATTACATAGTGATTTCTCTGGTCGATGTTTTTTCCTGTCTTGTTTGCCAATGCGTTGTGCTCGTGATGCGGCCGACCCAAAACTGGATTCATCACTATCTCGTGCTGTTGCAACACTGTGATAACCGCTTTCTGCACGACGCGATATTCCTGAATGTTTTGAAGTGCGAGGTGTTGAGTCATGGCCACTGTCATATGCTTCCGGCGTGGACAGTGGCAACGGTGGTAATTGGGGTAATTGTGTTTGTGAGAGAAGTGGTGTGTCATTGAGCGACTTTCTATCGATACATTCAGTTGAAATTGTCGGTTTCATAAGCAGGGTCGTTTCGTTACAATCGATATCGTTTTTTGTGTAGCCTGAACACTTTTCTGTTTTTTGCAAATTAGGATCAGACGCACCATCGGGATGTCGTAATGAGGCATATTGCTCCATACCAGCAATAGCTACAATTCCGGTCAAACTGGGCAAAGATGTTTGACTCGGAGTTCGTGAAAGTGTTATTGATTGTCGGCAGCCTCTGCATCTATTTTAAAAGCATGAATTTTACTGCTCTGTAAAACTTATATAAAATAATATTTATAACTTACATTGGACTTGGTGGTCGATATGCTGGCTCACTACAAACGCTACCGGGTCCTGTATTAAATCTATACGCTGGTTCACTGTACACACTTCCTGCATCTCCAATTCGGAATGCGGGGGTTACTTCAGCCATAGCTAATTGTGATGTAAATAATTCACGAAGACGAGCAAGTTGATCGAATTGGTATCTAAGGAATGAATCATTAAATTAAACATAAGAAATCGGAAAAAAGGCTGTTGAAAGTTACCTCGTTCTATCACCAACAACACAATCACTAAATGCATCGCCCACATGGAAACTAGAAACTACAGAAATTTCACCTTGGCTTAAAGCACTGAGTGGATGTTCGCTGGAAATAAATACATTTTATTGGTACTCGCTACGGAAATAGAAAACCCAAAATAATACCTCATAGTCCTAGCAATTTCCTCTTCTGTTACTTGAAGCCCACAGTCCATGGTTTGAACGTGACCCATTCCTAAACTTTCTCGTGAAACAACTCTAGAGCACATTAGATGAATACTTTCATGTGATATTTCGCGAGAGCCTAATGGTTCAAGTAAAGGAAGAGCTGGAGGAACCTCTGATGGGCCACTATCCTGATCCTCTTCTTCTTGACCATCTGATTGGTTTTGTTGTCTATCACATGATGAAGCTCCTGATTTTTCAGATTGCGCATCACATTGTTCTTGCAATTGTTTAAGTCCGGCACGGATGCAACTCTCTGAACTATTTGCACCATTATGTATGGTTGTAAAACCTGACGCTATAGGATTTACTAATTCCTCACAAGCTGCTTCTGCCGCAACTGCAGCAGCCAACTCTTCTGGTTTCAATTGCGATAAAAATGCTGCTTGTTGCTGTGGAGTTGGTGGACCTTGGTTTGGAGTAAATATTTGAGAAGTCTGATTTTCAACCCATTTGCGAATCATCGATTTTTTATGACTATCCATAAAACCGTATGCTCCAGTTTGATGTGCTGTTCCCGGTAAGCTGCTAGCAACTAAAGGTGTCTTTGGAGGTGCTATTTTTGGTCCATCAATCCATGTTTCGCACTGTTTCACATGGTTGATTTCCCGCATTAAATGTCGGGCTTCTGCTACTTTTGATCTAAATTTATTTATTATTAATTATTTGCTAAATTAGGACATTCAAAATAACAAAATAAAATTACCTTGAAACCCTAGGGCCATCAATCCATTTTTCCTCACTTAATTGTGCACGTAGAGGACTTTCAGGATTTGCTGCAATATTTGGTCTACGAAGTGGCGAACCTTTAGGTGTAGGAACATTTGATCCTCTGCTTACACCCATCGTAGCATGTTTAAACGCTCCTCCAACAATTTTCGGCGAAGTGTGCATGGCATTAGCTGCATTCATTTTTGGTGAGCTAGGGTGATTCATGTGGGTATTCATTTCACTATTTACTTGTTGCTGCGAACTTGCATTACCTAACATTGCTTGATTTTTCTTAAGACTATCAGTTCTTTGAATTGCTATTGGACTTTGAACTGTTGATTCGGAAGTACACAAATTAAAATAATATTTTTAAATGATTTTATAAAATATGTACATACTTTTTGGAGCTATTTTTTTGGCTGGTAATTTACTGGGCTTTTCAGCAGCGGAACCTTTTAAAACACGTCCCATGGCACATCGATTATCTCCCGAACTAAGACTAGGTATATAGACTGGAGGATGTTCACCATCAGTTGCATCATCGCCACAAGGTCCCATATAAATTACAGTATCCGCTGACAAATCTGAACTAGATGGATCTGGCCCTTCAGATGACCCACCCGATTGATGACCAGAGTTGCCACTGTTTAAACCTAAAGTTTTATCACCTGACAACGGAAATCTATGTTTTCTTCTACGCAATCTATGAATTCTAGAAGCTAATTGAATGGTAGTAAGTGCATCGGTATGAGTCTGTAAATATGAAAAATGATCAGCGATGTAACTAAACCTAACTAAACGGTGCTAAATGTATTATAAATAAAAAAAACTTAATTTACCTGTGAGTGTGCTACATGTGCAATGATTGATACATGGCAGGTCAGAGGTGCTAAACAGTCTTTAAGTAATGGTGTAAGAGGATGATCTCTATTAGGGGGATGACGTTGACCACTTAATATTGCTAATAATACGTTTCCAATTCCGGATAGCGGAAGTCCACCGCTTCGATTTGCACACCCACCCATATCAATCAGATGAAGTCTGCTTCTACCTCCTGCAACTGAATTATTATTTTATAATAATCATTAATTAAACATCGACTGTATTTGCATATTAATAATAATATTTACCTCCTCCTTTTCCGGCTAAACTATATTGATAAACATGAAGAGTAAATATTAGTGCTGGCTCTAAATTTCCCTGTGGTCGCCCAGCTAGTGCTGCATCCAAAAATAAAGCAGCACGTTCCGCAGTTGGTGCACGCAATTCAGTTGGTCCGCCGAGGAAGTCATCACGTAAGTAGACCCCAGGTGAATCATCACATTCTGTAATGTAATTTTATTGAAAACAATTCCAATTTAAATTTTACTCTTTAAGGGTGCATATTTTCTATTATAAGATGCACACCCCAAATAATATTATGAATAGGAAAGAAGCATTTTTTAAAAATAACTTTATGTTCAATTTTCTACTTCAATAAATCAATTTGAGTTGCATTGATGTGAGCATTATTTATATTTAGAAATAATGTTCGAAAAGAGTTTGAGTGTTTTTTCTGCATTTACAAAAAAAAAAATATAAATAAGTTGAGAAACACTTGAGACACCCAAAAAATCGTCTTCCCATTCTGAAATATACTTTTCATCGACATTCACTTATTTTCTACGACATCGTTTGCCAAACGATGAAAGTTTTCAAAGTTTTTATTTTCTCTATAAATATTTTTCACTAGACGACGTTGACACGACATCCACCCTCGACCAGATTTTTCAACTATTTCCTTCCCACTACAGTTTATACTCAACCCTACATCTTACATGTGACACTGTGTTTTTACAGTACAATTCAAGTTATTATACATATTACCCTCTTATTTCCGCACCTATATTTGAAATACAAAGTGCGTCGTGCATAGTTTTATTCTTAAATAACTTAAGGTCGAGGCAGCGCACGTCGTTGAAGGCAGGAAAAAAAATCCCTAAGACACATTTAAGTTTGAATTTTACGATACTTCAGTTGTCGCAAAAGGGACAAAGTAATGACCCTTTTAGTGTTTTGACAATATTCGTTATGATTAGACCACCACCCTCACCCACAGATGCCAACGTACGTAACAACAACAATAAAAATAAAAAACTTTTCCAAAAACTACTAAAAAAAATCTATAAGAAATAGTAAAAACGGTAACAACAAGAACATAAAAAACATCCAAAACACCGATTTGGGTGCTGAAGCAAAAGAGAAAAAAAAGGAAGAAAAACCGAAAGACAAATAGAATAATAATAAGAAAAGAAAACCATTTCGATTCAGTTTAAGCAAAGAATATTTATTGTAATGATTATTTCATTGATGATTCTTCTTCATTTCTTACTTAAATCTGTTTTTTCCACTTATTTTATTATCGTTTGTGATATATTTTCTTGTTAAGATTTTCGATTTTTTTTTTTCGTTTTTTTGTGTCATTATCCCCATTTAAAATTCATAGAGATCTCTTTTTTCTATTGTATCTTATTCGTTGTAGCTGAATGCTTAAATATTGTTTCGGATTTGTTAAGGAGTGTGAACGAAAATTAAACACCACTTTAGATGCAATTACAGTTAAGCTTTAATGGTGTGCTTTATACTAACTTATTCATCGTGTATTAATTCTAAAAAAAAAAAAAATCTTTTCTACCGTTTTTTGGATTTAAATAAAAAAGAAAAAAAAACTTGTCCATTTTCAAATTTAATGCTTTTCTTATTAAAATCAATGTCGAAATAAGACGAAAACATTATAAATTCACCATAAAACTATATATTAATATGTCGTTAAATAAAAACTTTGTTTCTAAAGCTTTCGCAAAAAGAAAAAAGAAAAAGAGAGTGAGAAATGGTTTATGCTTCACACTATAGTAAGTAATAAGCTTAACTGAGAATACTAATAATAATAATTATAATAATAAAATAGGAGAATAATACAAAAACAATTTAACTAAATTATTATAATAAGTTACATAGATTACATTATAAAATAACAGCAATTAGTTTAAAGCTTAATTTCACAGCCACATACAGAAACAGAAAAAAAATAAATAACAATACTGGATAAAGTCATAAAAGCCTATTGGGTGAAATTAAATTGTAATTCTAATGCCACAACAAAGTTATTCCTGTTGCCATTCATTTACTCTCATTCATCTAATCATTTTTGTATTTATTCTATTATGTTAAACCATAAATACAATCAAAATGAAATATAATTTTACAAATAATAAATAAATATACGGTGTACACATACACACCCCTATTACATTACGATAATTGTGAAAATTAATTAAAATAAAACGAAAATAAATTTAAATTAAAAAAAATAAAATCAAAGAATTTTTTTTTTTTTGTTTTTTTTTTTTCATGGAAACAGTAAACAGTGCTGCAAAAATTGACACGGTTACACATTCAGTGTACATAATTTTCTCTTTTACCACACAATATAATAATAATAATATTAATAATAATAATAAACAGATTGAGCACACATTTGGTTATAGAAAAATTACTTATACAATATACAATCTGCTGTGTTTATTGATAATTAATCTAAATTCATTATTTTCGACAAATTTAAATATTTAATAATTTAGAAATACAAGTATTGCGGTAAACAAAAATATAACAATTCCGCGTAAATTTATTTCAAGTGTAATATAAAAAAAAAAAAAAAAACAAAAAAACTATAAATCCACAATTTGATCAAATTTTTACAGAAGCTTTTAAACTTTTTTCGTTTTTGTTAAATAATTTAATCATGTGCTAATAATGAAATTTTAATGCCGTTTTCTGTCTTAACAAACTTTCAAAACATCTGCTACAAACAAATCTTATCCATTTCAATCAAGGTAGGTAATAAATTTTTAATCGTCTGCACTGTGTTTAAATACACTATGTTATGTGAGCTTTTTCTTAAATTTCATTTAAAACATCAAGCTCCTGTTTAGTTTTATTACAGTTTTGTTTTATTTTCTACTTAATCGTAAAAAAAAAAAAAATCTTTTATTGCTAAAACTTTTAACGAAATGCTGAATAAGTTTTTTTTTGTGAATTTCGTACAAAATTCTTATTAGCTATATTCAGCATCTTGATAAAAATTAAATGAAGTAAAACCAATAAGCAACACCGAACGGTGTATATCTTGTAAAAAAAAAGAAGAAAAATTAAAAGCACACAGAATTTATTTTACATTATGACGGTGTGTCTTTGAAATAATTTTCTCTGTCTGCCAGAATAAGTGAAAAATATTCCGATCGTCATAATAAAGTCTGATTTTAGTTTAAGACAATTTCATATCAATTGTTTTAGAGTAAAATCAAATGTGCTTTGATATAAAAGCTCTTTAAGATTTCTCATTCAGAAAATTGAGTTATTTTTGCGTTTTCAAGTATTTTTTAAGGCGATATCCGTATACCATTAATTTCTCATAGTAACATAAAAAATATGACATAACCATACATACATCCTTTTATAATTAATGATTTTTATATTTTCTTTGTTCTTTATTATCCGATTTTTAATAAAACAAAGAATAAAAATGGTAAAATCATAATAATATGAAAAATCATTTGAATAAATGTTTAAGCGGAAAAAAATAAAATAATAAAAGCAGAAAAAGTAAAAGTAAAACCAACATCAACCACCAATCGAAAAATCTTCAGTTCATAAATTTTACCCTTATTTCAGTTTTTTTTATTTTTTTTTATTCAATTTTATTCATATTTCGGTATTTTTTTTTATTTTGGGTTTTTAATATGCACTGAATTGAAAATTATATGAAAATATAAACAAGGAGCAAAAAAAAAAAAGTGAAATTAATAAAATATTGCGTGGAAATATTTGGTATTGGGAGTGTTGATATTAATATAAATATGATATATGACTGTTCGTATGTTTCCAGGGATGTAATATGGTTGTAATGACCAAATAATTTTTTTCTTAATTTATGTTATTAACTTATAAGTCAATTGCTGTTGATAATAGCCCCAAAATAATACATAAAGCTTTACAATACTTCAGACCGGCTCTTTATAAATGTATAAAATGGTTTGAGGTTTACCATATTCGTTTTTTTTACATTAATAATAACTTTTTTATTTATTTATAGCACCCTTAACAGTTTCGGTCGTCAAATTAACAAGAAAAAAATTATAATTAAAATTTCAAAGTGCTTTTTCCATTGCGATTTATAACAATTAATATTATTCTGCAGTTTAATCAAAATAATAACAAGAAAAGAAGAAAAACGATGCATTCGTACAGCTTATTAATATTAAATTACCTCTCTAATGTGTGCTTTTATTTATTTTTAGCTTTCGTTATTACAAGAAATTTCAAAATATCATAGTTCTTATGCTTTGCGTTAAATAATAAATGGAATAGGGGTAGAAAACACACCTTTACCATTTTTTTTTGTTCATTCCTACATTAGAATAATATTTTTGTTATTTAATATTTTTAATTTGGCCAAAAGTGGCAATGTATTAACTGCCACCAGCTATAAGTCAGTCAGGCGAGAAGAAAACTTATAGATAAGAATCCAACTACATTATTTTCGTTTCTGTATTGCCGTATTTTAATAAATATTTTTAGTTAAATAACGAAATTAAAAAACAAAAACATAGTTGTTTGGGGAGTGCTACTGTTTTATCAATGCTTTATTATAAGGGTTGCGTTTTCAGCTATTTTTATAAACTGGTATTTTCGCTGCTGTTACGAAAATTATCATTTTTTTTCCTTTATTTAATTTTATTTAATTTTTAGTGATAACAGTTATGATAATAACTATAATAATAATAAAAAAATGTGTAAAGTGAATATTATAGTTTTTTTTTAATAAAAAAAAATGTTTCGGAATTGTTGAAAATTAATTAGCAACGATGACACGTTTAATTTGGTTGTTACACAGCTGGATTGCTCATTATTTTAATTTGGTTATTTTTGGTTAATTATGTTTTTTTTTTAATTCATGACTTACCTGTCGCATGTGCTGCTAGAAGGTCTCTTGACGATGAACCGGGCTTAGTGGCGTTAACACCCAGTGCGCTTACACGTACCGAAAATCTGGCACCGGACTTTTGTCTACGTTCATTTATACCACGATATAGCCATGATATAGCACAGGGGATCCCACCCAAATCTTGTGCGGATGCTATAGAGCCTAACATGGTTTTTGTCTGCCCTAAAAATATAAAATAGAAAGTAAAAAATTGGATTACACCAGCATTACAGAGCTTTCAATTATGTTCTTAAATATTTTTTTTAAATATAAAGCGTTTTGCTACCTACCACCAAATAAATCAAAGTATTTAGTGTTGCAAATAATAATAAAATTTACGCAATAAATTAACCTACATGCCTTGTTAAACAAATAATTAAAAGTGTTATTTGATATCAGGTTAAAAACATTATTTTTGCTTTTCGTTAAACTTTAATAAAAGGAAAACTTTTCATACAACAAAATAAATAATATTTCATAACTTTGTTAAATTATTTCTTTATTGTACAAAAAAAAAATATTTATAATAAATTGAACACTTTAAACTTAGCTTGAAGTATTCAATCTTAAGTATGACAAAAAATAAATTTTAAGAATAAACTGTTTACTAGTCTATATGTATAATAAAGAACAAGAAAAAAGGGTTTACTCTTGCACGTATAGATCTCGGTAAGCAATTAATTTTATATTGCAAGTGTCTTTTTGTATTGTTTTTTATTTTAATTATTGTCGTTATTTTATGTATACAAATGCTAAAAGTTTCTGTTGTATAAAGCACAAAACAAAATTGTGTATAAAAAATAAAATCGTAATAATGGTGACAGAGGTAACATGGCAATAATGACAATGTTATTAAAAAAAATAATAATAAACTTTTTTGTTTTATGTTTTTTGTTAGTTTTGCCAAGTTAAGTCAAGTTTAATGTTGACACAGTTTGTACGAAAATTATTATAATTTTATTTTATTTTTCTTTATAATAGTAATGAAAATTACGAGTAATATTATAATGGTATAATTAATTTATTTGTTCTATATTTACCTGTTCCGGGATGACCAAGTGCTAACAAGCAACCATCAGATCCTTCTAATACGGCTGGTATTACTTCGGAAAGGGCTGATGCGCATATATCCGTCTAGTGTAAAAATAATAAAAACAATTATGTGATTACAGAGAAAAATATAAATTGTTGTTATGAGATTTTTATATATTTTTTAACAGAAAATATGACAACAATGAAGTTTTTAATATCAACAACGGCATAAAGAAATTTTTTTTTTCCTGTTGATTTATTATCGTCGTTACAGGTGTTGTTTGACTATAATAATAATAATCATTATAATTATTTATAATAATAATATATTTCTATATAATAATAAAAGAAGAAAAAAGTTAATGAATTCTATTCTACACTTCTAAAATAATAGATATCTATGCTCTTTGTAAGGTTGTCACGTATTTCATTAGCCAAGTTTTCATCACCTAGGTAATTTATTTTTATTTTTATTTCTGCTGTTGTTTTTATCATCATTTTATATTAGTTAAGTGATGAACATGTTTATTTTATTATAATTTTTTAATTTAGTTTTTTATATGAAAAAAAAAAAAAAAAAAAAAAAAGAAAAACTTAATCAAAACACAAAATGGTTTATACCAAAAAATGTGATAAAAATGAACATTATGCTTGGTATTGTGTTTGTTTGATAACGAGTTATAGTTTCTATTAAATTTTATGTTTAATGTAAACTTTAATACACTTAATAAAATATATTATTATGAGAAGTGATGAGTTGATGCTATAACCTCATATTCTCGACGTTACCAACTTAGCCAACCTTTTACCAGCAAATATAGTTTTATCGAACAGAAAAAAGAAAAAAAAAATTATATAATAATAATAATTAAAAAAGGTAATAAAGATACAAGGTTTTTGGTTTGCTTTTACTAAAATTATTTATTCTATCCTTTCTCTAAACTAAACAAGTAAAAAATTAATTGAAATAAAATGTTTGGAATTAAACAGAAGAGGTGAAGAAATTAATTAAAAAATTTATTCATACAAAATTCGTCATTTTTTTCTTTAAATATTTTTCTTCTTCGAACAAAGATAAATATTAACTAGCAAGTGTTAAGTGTTTTCTTGTTATTTCTGATGTATTTATTAAATTAATAAAAAAAAGAAGAAAAACAAGAAAAAGGAATTTATTTTCCCATGTAAAAACATAATGGAAGCATGTCGCCAGTCTGTCGTTGTCTATATTTCGTTGTATATAATTTCGTTTTTTCATTTCTTTTGCATTAAACGATATAAATCTAAAAAGCATCGATGCTAACTTAAACATTAATTGAAAAGTTACCCCTATTTCGTATTTTATTATTATTATTTTTTTGGTTTTTCCAGAAAAAAGTAACAAGACCACTGCGAAAAAACCATTTAATGCAAGAATACTTCTTGGACGTTTTCACTAACAAAGTCATATGTGTTTCTTTGGCTAAGCATGCTGTTGTTGTTGCTGCTGCTACTATTTTTAAGGGTGAAATATTGTTAAGTTTTGCGTTAACTTTGTCTCTTCGAAACAAAACAATAATTCTTGGGATAAATGGTCCAAAATATAGGGAATAAATGATTCACAAGGAGTACAAAGTACAGAAAATACACGATCCCCATAATCCCAGTTAGCAAGTGATAAATCATTTCAACGAATAACACTTTATACTTTTCGATGTCTTTAAATGTAGTAAAGAAAAATAATAAACAAAATTATTACGGGTTGCGTCATCGTCTGTATAATAAGTCAAAAGTGGGCGCTTCAGCATCACCTTTTTCCCAAGAAATGTATTTATTTTTCTAGCTGTTTTTTCTGAAAATTATTTTTTTTTACATTACATGGGCGGTTCGTGGATTTGAAAAAAAGAAAAAAAAAACTGCAAACTATCAAAGTCAAAATTTTTTTTTCTAGTTTTGTGAAACGATGCGACAAAGTATAAGAAATCTGTAAAAATAGTAACAGGGCGGTCTGCTTTAAATTGCAGAAATGTGTTTTGTCAGTATTGCTCACCACCAATTATACTTAACGATGTAATTTCTCATGTCGCATCAAAAGTTTTTCTTTTCGTAAATTTATTTTGATACATAAATAATTGAATTATTGTAAATTTCCAGATTTTATAACCAATAAATTTGGAGGTGATAATGTGAAAATGTTTACTCGATGAAAATTTATTGATTTAATTTTAAAATTGTTGTACGGGTAGGGCTAGTAAAGTAACTAGAAAAATGACTCCCTACTGAATAAATATTTTAAATGCATTTCACATTAAAGATTAATAAGTCTGGACAATTTGGGTAAAAACAAATAAAAATTTCACTGTTTTTTAGATAAATTGTTATTTATGCGATGATTGGGGTCAGCTGTGCTGGTGAATTATGTACGCAACGTTTCAAAACCACGGCTGTAGCTAAACAGGAAACTGAGTTGATACATTACTGCCGGATGGAATCATTCAGCCAATTTTTTTTTCCTTTTTTACTTTTACGATGCTAAATTACTGGCACGCATAAAGGAAGTTAAAATTGTGGAAATTTGTTATCAGAAAATAAATAAAATAAAAATTACCTGCGTATCCTCGCTGGTGAATAAAGCGTCGAAAGCAAACATTTTTGGTGCTGCTACCATAGGTCCTCTTTCCTGTGATCCCGAAACTGCCGAAACCACCGTTGATGGCTCACTCAGTGTGACTTGTCGTTTTTTCTTATCAATAGACAAGTAGCTTGGTGTATTTGTATCTACTGGTGGATTATCCGAGACTCGAAGCATTACTTTAACCTAAAATGGAACAAAATAATTTATTAATAGTTATTATTTGATTACGTTGATTGAGTTGAATCAACAGAAAACTACTTAAATAATAGCACCCGTCAAGAATAGTATTAACAGCATGACAATAAATAACGATCTGTCGTTACAAATGCAGACAGACAGACAGTCGGAGAGTCAGACTTAAGGCCATCCCTTCGGTATTTTAAACAGATAACAATACGTAAGTACACATGTAGATAAATGTTTATATATTTGCTAAATTGAGATATTTTACTTTGGCTTTTTATATTTTGTATTTAACGATACAAAACGAATTGCACTCAACTTCATGTTTATTATTGTGATTTGTTATTGTTTTTAGCTGGATAAATGTCAAGTGAGTTTTTGTTGTATTTTATTTGGAAAATATATCGATGCTA
Source organism: Ptychoptera albimana (assembly GCA_961205885.1). Classification (NCBI taxonomy): domain Eukaryota; kingdom Metazoa; phylum Arthropoda; class Insecta; order Diptera; family Ptychopteridae; genus Ptychoptera; species Ptychoptera albimana. The sequence goes on along the minus strand of OY540801.1, from coordinate 9,478,811 downwards.
ATAACATGGGCAAGTTGTGTTAATAAATTTTCATTAATCGATTTTTAAAATAATAAACGCTTTGTGTGGGTGTGAGATAGAATAAAAAGCAATATGTTGCAAAGGATTTTAAGCGAAAATAAACAGAAAAAGGATAGAAAAGAAAAGATCAAACAAAACCAATGTTGATTCTCAACATCCCAGTATTCCTTTAAAATAGAAGATAAAAAACATAATTTTGCCACTTTCTCGTTATCCATTAATTTACTGCTTTGTTACCATGATCGGTCAGCAAAAGAAATAATACAAAATTTTGTCCCTTTTTTCTAAATGTTACGCTATGCTGCAATCACAAGGGCATACAAGTCATGTACTTGAAGTTTATACTGATAAAATCATGATAGGTTCAAGTATTTCTACTATAACCCCGATTACTTAGCCACAAAGGTCCATTCTACCCAAAAGAATGCTTAACATTGCCCCCCATTCATTTATTTAAACACGTCTAATAGAAATTGTGGCTATTTCCATAACAATTTCATTACACTTTCAAATAATTCATCAACCACAAAAATTCTGTAGCAAGAAGATTTTATTAAACTCAATTACAATAAAAATTATTAAATTCTTTTTTCTTTAATTAACAAAAAAAATAAAAGAAAATAAAAACTCGATACAAGCACGATCTAGAAGTCTGAATATAAACTAGTAAAACAAAAATGTCGAAGGGATAAAGGAATATTTTTAATCTGTTAATTAAGTGTTGACAAATCAATAAAATTGTTTTCAATTTCTATCTGTATTTTACTGTATTTTCACACTACGTTTGTTTTCTTTTTGGTCTTATTTTCATTAAGAAAGTTATTTAATTATTACACTTTTTTTTTGTGTGGTTACTTTTGCTGTTGCTCTTGTAAACAATTTTCCTAATAATAATAAACACGTACGTGATAAATGTATATTAGTGGTGATGGTGGTGGTACTGTACGTGCATAACATTAAATGTTTCTTTTAATATAGGAATAAACGTAAAACTATTTCGCATCAAATGGTATCATCGTGTAGGAGGTGATAATTTGATTGAAATTGATGACTGCGACCATTCAACCCCACTATACACAACGCTATATTTAAAGCATGTTAATAGTGTTACGTTGTTTTCTGCTATTTTTGTTTTTATTTAATTTTTTTTTGTTGCTTCTGCTGCTGCTATTGTTGTTACGTTACTGAGCCATTATAATGCACATTAACTAAACTAAACTGTACGGATCAAATGATGATGGTATACGCAATTTATATTCAGGACAAAGCACAAAGTGTTTTTATGTATCATAAGCATATTATTTGGTTTTTATTGTATCTGTACTCCACCCATATTCAATAATGTGTGACAATTGTAATGCTATAAAAATATTAACGATTATTCGCTATGATAAAATTTTGTAATATTCTGACCACCTTGGTGATGTTTTGGATAATGTTTGTTTTTAATTAAAAATTACTTCTATCTTGCAAAGATCAGACGTTAATAAACGCTGTAATGATATTATGAGTGCTTGTCAAATTTTACGAACTCATCGATTTTTAAAAATTAATAAAAATATTCAAAACATGTAAAAGCTGCCTAAAACAAATTTAAAAAAAAAAAAAATAAATAACTAAAAACATATTCAGATGAACAATTTTTCGGATATACATCAAATCAAATACATTAATCACATGAATAATTGATTTATTTTAAAATTGGCCAAAAATTGCATAATCAAATAAATTTATGTAATATGTAAAATAAATATATATTTTTGAATCTGTAAAATTATAAACATTTTATAAAAGCAAAAAATAAAATGAAAAAAAAAAAAACCTCGTCGCTTGTATTATTTTTTAAAAGCTTTATCATGTTAGAAATTTATTTTTTTTTTGGAAATAAAAATTATTACACTGAGGTGAATAATATTGATTCAATTTATTTTTATATTCATATTTTATCCGATTTTTTTTTGCATATAATATGAAACTTTAATGATTTTCCATAGTTGACAATATGATATTATGTTTTCTACTTGAAAGGTCAAAATTGATAGCATCAACCCTTAACCGTATGGAGAGAAAGTTTCAAACTGCAAAAAAGTTCAACTACCTACTCTATGAATATTATTATTAAATGTATTAAAATGGATAATGCACCATCGTTAATGTCAGTAAAACTTAAGCCATAATATCTGCTGCTGCTGTTATTTTAATTTTTGTGTATTTTTTTAAAGTTAAAAGCAAGGTTCATGCTTTAAAAATATGGAAATATCTAAAAGTTCAAGAAATATTTTATCTTCGTTGATATTCATCAGCTAAATTCTAAAACTTTGAAATATTTATATAAATAATTTTTGCTACTTTAGGAAACCGAGAATAAAAGGATTTTTTGAAAAAAAAAAAAAATGTTTAAAAGGATGAAATGCCACCGCTAAAAACTAAAACATGCCCAGCCATCCTGTGACATATGAATCTGTGTAAATTTTTCACGATGCAGTAGAATAAGCAAGTTTTCGAGTTATTAAATACCAGGCAAAGATATTAAATTTTTTAACACGAAATACCTGAAATGTCGGTGAAGCGTTGAATGCATCGATATGTTATCGACAATAGTATCAACTGCTCATACCAACTGATTATCATTTTTTTAGTTCGGAAATATTTATACGAGATATTTTAAATTTAATTATGTAAAAAATAATCGAAAAGAACTCGAAATGAAATGAAATTATTTAATTTATTTTAAAAACGTCATAATATAATAAAAAACGAAACTCGAAAACATGGTAAATTAATAAAAGAATAGAAAATGGTTATAAAAACTAAGTATGATTGCCTAAATCACGCAATTATATTTCAAAAAAAAAAAAAAAAAAAACCAACTCAGTTAAATGGAAAAACTATTTATAGTCTCTTGTTCCAAAATGCTATACATTTTTTTTTTAGACATTACCTCTTGCTGTTGGTATAAATTTTAGGTAATGCTGCGCGTAAAGTGTAATGGTGGTGTTAAAATGAAATCAAGGTGGAAAAGTAATAATCGTAAAAGGATGAGCGTTTTGTGTGTTATTTTTATTTAAATAATAATAAAAAAAAAATGTAAGGTAATGCGATTGATCATTTCAAGAATATTCACACACATAAAAAGAAAAATGTCGTGCAATATTGCAGTTTATTTATTTATTGTTGTTTGTTTGTTTGTTTGTTGTTTTATATATTATTGTTATTATTATTATTATTGTTGTTGTTCGTTATGACCGACAATACCATTAATCGGGCAACGTTCACAACTCATTTACATATGTTTAGGATTTTTTTCTATTGTTTTTACTTTGTACGAAATATTGAAAAAAAAAAAATAAATAAAATTAAAATTAAATTAAACAAACAGAAGAACAGAAAAAATACTACGCTGTGTAAATTGTGTGTATTGGGAGTATTATGAAGGGGTTTTTTTTTTTTTTGCTTCTTAACAATATTAAATCACGTGATTAATATTAATAAAGACGAATTTTAATTCGTAAGAATATCACTATAATGTTAAATAGTAATCCATCAAGATCTAATGATAATATGATCGCCTCACAGTGGGTGGCTATTGTTATGACTAGTGTTTAGTTTAGAAAAAAAAAAACAATTAACATTACATTGTTGGGTGGAATGTTGTGCGGTGATTGTTTTTACATTACAAAAAAATAATAAATAAATACCAGTTGCCCCAGTTATTTATTGTCGTTATTTATAATTTTTCACTTAAAAGTAATTTTTCTTTTTTTATTTAGTTTTGTATTTAATTTATGATAAAATTAAAGTTTATCACTTTGGTAAAGTAATTTTTCTTATTTTGATAACATGAAAACCTTTTTCACATAAATACAACCATAATGGTAATTATTTTAATGATTTTCAACAATAATTGCTTTAGGGTATATTTCAGTTGAGTTTTTGAGTGAAAAATATTTTTTTCAAACATTGTCATTCGGTCACACACTTTGTAATTCTCATCAAAAAAGTTTTCTTTTATTTTTCTATTTTAACATCTCTAAGTGCGTTAACCGAAAAATGTCAATTTTATCTATGCTTTCATAGCCCTTGTAGTTTTGTTTCATTAGTAAAAAGAATTTTTCTGAAAGGTTAGGTAAAAAGTTGACAAATATCCATCTGTTGTTTTCCAACCATCAACATATCATTTCAAGAATTTACACTTTGTTCATATTATTTTATCTATGTAGACGGTTCTACATAGCTCTGAGCTGCGCTTTTATTACTCGTGTTCACGTCAAATGTTTACAGCGAATATAATTTGGGTTTCAAATAGTTAAAAAAAAAAAAAACAAAAAACAAAAAACAAAAATAACCAAAAAGCTTCCACTTTACTTTCGAATTAGAATATTCGGTAGCTTAAGTACACTAAGGCTTAATGTGATAATACCTTGGAGGCATAACATGGGTTTATTGTTGGAAAGGTTTCCCTTTTTATTATTTTACCCTATAAATTTACTGAAACGTACCTGATGACCAATATAGTAATATTTCTATATACTGGTGTTATACTGGTAAAACCCTACCCAATTCCATTTGAAAAGCAGTGACAGTTTTTATTAAATAATAATTTTCTGGAAGACATTTGGTTTGGTTTGATTTTAATACACATCACTCTATAGTTTAATGTTTTATGTAACCAGAATAATCCTTAATAACACATTTCAATGTGTAAAGCAATAATTCACTGGGTATTATGTTAAAAAAAAATAAATTAAAAAAAAAAAACTAAACAAATTATATTTCTGTCCATTGGTTGATTTGTTACCCTGTAGATACTGATCCTTATGATATTCGATCCTACTATACAGCAAAATAATTGCATAACACAAATTTTGTTAATTTTAGCCTACAGGTTTCATTTATATTTACTATATTTTACAAAATCAATACTTTTAAAAAAAAAATAAATTTTTAGCGTGATTTTCATACACTGATAACAATTGGGATAATGTATGTTCACTCGATATTCAAGGTGGTAGAACCATATAAATTTAAAATACATAAACAAGCTTAATGATTTATTATAAAATAATATTGCTGTGTATCCACTAACTGTTGCCCTTTTGGCGGCATATCATACTAGAATTGTATTTACTTTCACTTTTTTTTTAAAATTATTTTATTTATTGTATAAACATGAGAATATTAAGATAAAATAAATATTAAAGCATTGGGATGAATAAAACAACATTAAAAAAGCTTTTGCTATACGAAGAAGAAAAATATTTTCATTTTATTAAAAAAAAAAAAAAAAATAGAAAGAAATTATTACTAGAGACTAATTGTAGATGTTGACCGCTTACGGCATTTAGGACGATGTATCCTCTCTATGTTCTTTATTTTTATCAAATACATTTTAAAGTTTACTTATAAATTACACATAACAGACGACGCTGACTTTGTACAACATTGGCACAGTCTGCGTTAAATGGCATTAAAATTCTCTTTATCTTTATTTTTTTTTTTTCTTGTTTCAAATAATATTTATCGAGCCATAAACGTTTACATTCATGTTTAATTTATGTAAAAAGCTAATAAATAAATAAACACATCTAGCCCATTTTACCTAGCTAGTAGCAACCAGCAGTAACAAATAGTTTTTTATTTTAATTTTAATTTAAAATAGAAAGAAGAATAATTTTTTTTTGTTTATTTTGGTTTGTTAGAGAGACACAATATAGCTATTAAAAGTTCAAAATCCTTTATTGCCTACAGTCGATTTATAATTACGTCAAAGAATACATCGTAGAAAATAGGACTCATAACTGGTTGACTTTTAATCGAAGTGATGTGCAAAATATCAAGAGAAGCTTTCTTTTAATAAAAAACCTGCATTCATAAATTATTTCAACATTTTACTTATTTCCTAGATTTTAGAGACATAAAGCTGTTTATAAATTACATGGTGTCCATATCTTTTTAGGTTTTAAAAAACATAAAAAAAAAATCGGAAAGCTCTTAAAAACACCAAAACAACCGTAACTAGTCATATCATATAATTAGTGATGATAAAATCAACATAAATATTCTCTTTCAAATTATTATTATCAAATAGATTGGTTACCGAAATCCTTCCAACAATTTGTAATTTGTATATAAATTTATTTAACAAACTACAGCTTCATGTTCAACAAAGTTCCGATCATTATTTCTTGTCTCATATAATTTTATTTTTCGTTCCTAGCATTATTTTCTATAGACGTTCTTAAGTTTAAATAATATTATTCAAGTATTTTGTTTCAATTCGCCTTTGAAGACATTCACAATTTAACCATACTATACATGTACACAATAAGAAAACGAATAACAGAGTAAAAATAGAATATTCTATGTATGCAAATACAAAATGTGTAATGTTAGATTGAAATCGTATATGATGGTAAAGACAAAATGGAAAGTGGAAAATTATAGCTTAGACAGCTTTAGGCGAATACCTAAGCATCAAAAATAGCAGAGTTGAGGCTCACATAACTGTTACCACAAATCGAGCTTAAGGGTGGTGCTAGTTGGTTTGTGGCAAGAAATATGCCTTGCGGTTATAAAGTGTGAGTTGGATTTAGATGAGATTCGCGTTGTGTTTAACATTCAGATATTTTAAAGGCGGGAGTTTTCTGAAACATTTTTAAGCTTATAAAACCAAAAAACCAGAAATACATTTTTTTTTTTTTTTTTTTTTTTATATTTCCCTCCATCATCATCAACGTCTCGTCAACGCTATATACTTCTACAGCTTAATTGTATATAGGCTGACTATGCATGCATATTTCGCCTTTTATTTTGACAAAATGTCTTGTAATAATAGTGGAATATCGTGATACACAATGTTTACATTAAACAAAACATTGCAAGTCTCTTAGTTATCCTTCAAGTAAGTTAACAAAAATATTTTAAAACAAAGCAGTGAAATTTTTAAGCTCACATTATAAATCAATTGTACCGTATAGAAGCACTATGTGTTTAAGCGAATTTCGTCCAGGAATAAAACAAAATTAAATATTAAACTTTAAATTGGTGATGTAATGAGCAAACTCTGCTACTAATTTTCACCATAAACGGTTGTAAAACAAACAACCGAATGGCCAACATCGGTTGCTGTTTTTTTTGTTTTTTTTTGTAAAATACACAACACAGCGAACATTGTTCAGACGATAAAGTAAATATTAAACGTTTTTGTAAAATCATGATTTAATAAATTTAATACAAAAAAAAAAAAATAATAATAATAAATAAAGACCATAATTAAAAAAGAAAAAAACGGAGCTTTTCAGAAAGGATTTTTTATTTATTTATTAAAAAATAATAAAAAATCCAAATTACCAAGGAAGTGCGTGGTGTACTTATATTTTTAATATTTATTATTTAAAACGATGACAACATAATCATCTCATCTTGCTTTGTATTTTCCTGTTTTTCCTACTTCAATAAATTAACAAGTAAAATAAAAAAAAACTCATCTGAGCATTATAAAGTAGAGAAAATGGAAAAGGAAAAGAAAAAAAAAATACAAAAGTACCATGCTGAAGATAAATTGAAAAATAATAGATAAAAATGAAAATTAAATCAAAGACTGAGCCGAATATACAGACAATAATAGACTTATAGAGGCGCATAGCATATACACTGGCACACACATTAACTAACTAAAATGATGAAGTGGATACTTGTTGTTTGCTTGAAATCATTTTTTTTTTCCTTTTTTTCGTAATTTTCGTTTGGCTGATGTGCTTAGTATGTGTGCGGCAACCATGCAGCTTTTTCCCTTATAAATTGGTATACAACTTGCTGATTTGCTTCTTTTTTTTCTATTCAACTTCGTCTTTAACAAATCATAGAAGTAAAGTAGAATAAAAAAAATTGATAACATTCGTAGACGCAATCGACAACCAATTTAACAATCCGATAGCAATTTACCATTTTTATAAGCATTCTTCCTTTTTTTTATTGTAATTTGGACTGAAGTTTTTTTCTTTCTTTTTATAATAATTTTTTTTTTTTTATTTGAAGAAAATAAATAAAAATAAGAATGAAAATGCTGACAGCTAATTAAAGTTATATTTTGAGAAATTTTTTTTATTGTACAATTTTGGATAAAATTTAGCAACCACATAAATTATTTTATTTTTTATGTTTTGTTGTTATTTTATTAAAAAAAAAAAAAAAAATGAAAAAACAGAAGCAAACACTAGCACACCATCTGCTTAAGAATGCACATCGCAGCCTTGTATTAACAGAAAGAAAGAAGTAAAAAATAGTGAAGTCGAAATAACAACTTTTATTAATATGTCACAATTCATCTTTTTCATATTTTTTTTAAGGGTAATTTGTTTTAAAGTCGGTGGAGAAATACACCCTGATTATTATAATAATTTTTTTTTTTTTTTTTTTGCAGACATAAACTTTCCATTTCTTGTAAAGCTTTTTCGTTTGCGAATAAAAAAAAAATTATTTGCCAAAATAGAAATAAAAAAAATAAATAAAATAGAAAAGAAAATTATTAAAACGAATATAAGGGAGCAAAATCCACCTATCAAACGTCTCGCAGCATGATTACAGTTTGTAATGTAGTTTACACCGTGATTTATGTTGTCGTCGAAACTTGTCGAAAGCTTTTTTCTCTTTTTTTCAATGTAAACTTTTTAATGTTTTTTTTTTTTTCACCTTTTGCTTCTATTTGAATTCACCAAAATGGGGTAGTTTCGAGTATATTTAGATGCCCTTTAAATGCTTTTTTATGTATATATTTATTTATGTACAAATGGAAATAAAGGTAGCAGATTTTCACAGTAATTCAGAAAAGTAAAATAAAATAGGAATAAATCTAACAACTCTTCGTCGTTGTCTATTATTTTCTGTAATTCAACACATACAAAAAAAAAAAACAACAAGAAACAAGAAACATTGCATATCATCGAAAAATAAGATTAATGACTTAACGTATTTTTTAGCTGAAAAATAATTAATGTTAAATTCAATCCAATTTACTATAATCATGGTAAATTGCAATAAAATAGATTTTCTAATTATTTTTGTATAACCGAAATAGATTTTTTTTTTTTTAAATACAGAGACACGCAGATTACAATTTATTAATTATAAGGCGATGCTATTCATGCAAAAGCACCATGTTTTTGGTTTATTAACTGATTGTACAATCGCAGACCACGACATTATTTATTTTTATGACCAGTAATAATACAGAGTATAATCCAGTTAAAAATGTAAATATGTATGGAAATAGTCTATTAAAGTAATGAAAGCAATAAAAGATGAATTATGTGACTGAAAATGGTTTACTAATAAAATAGAAATCACAGCCAATCGATCGATTACATAACCTGTCGATGCTTGACAAATTCAATGTGACCATAATTTATATACTGAATTATTACCAGCGTACGATACCTGTGTGTATATGTAGTTGCAGATGAATTCGATGATTTATGTATTTATTTTAATTTTTTTTTTGTTGATGTTGTTGTTGTTGCGTTTGTTGATATTTTATGGGTTGAAAAATACAAGCAATAATTATACTTAATAAATATTAAGATGCATTATACAAAATACTAATCTAATATTAATATTATTAATAATAATAAATTTCGACAGCAGACGAAGATAAAATATAAATCGATAACAACATTAAATTAGCAGAAAAAAAAAAAAAAAAATCAAATAATCCAACAAGAAGTTACTGCTACGGCTGCTGCTGCTGCTTCTTTGCTGTCGTCATTAACGTCATAAATGAAAATAATATGATTAATTAATGGATTTGTTTTATTTACGTGAATTTTTCCTGTATTAGGCAGAAGTGTGATGAAAATAGACGCAAAATAGAGATAAAATAAATCTAATTATGATTATCGTGCACTTTGGAAGAAATTTTGTAAAAATCAATTTTTTGGCTCTCACGATATAAATTTACCAAAATCAATTCTATTTTAATTGAAAATTGTCTACAGGATTTTATAATTTTTTTTTATCAATATTATTACTTTAGAAAATTTTTTGCGGTTGTTATTTATTTATTTTTTTTTTAATTAATTTATATAGCCAAAAGGAATTTTGTTCAAAATTTTCAATTAAACGTGTACATAGAAATTTGTTTTTAATAATTTTCAAACTTTATTTTAGAAAATGTTTATAAATGATTACAATAATTAAACACGACATTTAAAATTAATTATTATATTTATTTAAAATATTTTGATGGGGTTGTTATATGTAATCTGTTTCATAGAATAATGTTTTTTTTTTTCTAAGCTAAATCAATTGACGCTTTTATTAACGTAGAAGGAACGTTCAAGCAAATTAATCAAATAATATCGTTATGATTAATTTATTTATTGTTTATTTTACATCTAGCGAATTAATTTTATTAGAATGTGATGAAGGTAGGTGGTGTAGTGTGGTGTGGTGACGACTTTATGACAACAAATAAATATGAATTGAATAGAAGTTTTGTGGAGGGTATGAGTGAGCCTTTTCAACTCATTTTAAAACTTTTTTTCAGTGTTCTACTTATGGGAAATTTAGAGGTTTCTGTTTGAGAAGAGATCTGTCTTATATCTTATTTTGGTTGAGGAGTAATAGAAAAAGGGTGTTACTTGCGTGTTAATATTCTACACAATTTTAATCCGCTGACTTAACAAATATATATATTTTTGCCATACCACGTAAAGCCTCAATTCATTTCGTTGATGTTTTTTTTGTTAATTTTCCTCATTTAAAATAAAGCGGTAATAGAGCTTCTTCGTAAAACCAGATGAACTAAGTTTTACATAGAGAATAGATAAACCGTGTGTATTCAAAAAAAAAAAATCATCTTTTGTTTCGTTATATTTTGACTGATGAGTGGGCGTATTTTGACACACACACACACACACACACACACACACACACACACACACACACACACACACACACAATGTTTGTCGTCAATCAAAATTAAAATTAAAAAAAAAAAAAAACAACTAAACATCGTCCCAATTTTCTACATAAACACTGACTACTGTCACAATGTGTACTGGTTTTTAACACGCGGTGTTTGTTACGTTGAGGTTATTCTATCAGGGTGCTAGGTTATTGCGAGCGCGTGCTGGCGTGCCTCTTTAATTTATGCAATGTGTTAAAAAAAAAAAAAAAGAAAGTAAAAACCTCGAAACAAGCGGAATGACAGAATGGTGTTTTATGATTAATAGAAAAACACTTGTGTTAGCTAAGTTAAATGAGCTTTTATAGTTCAGTTGGTTAGAAGATGGATTATATACGTTTTTGACTCTCCTTTTTAGGATAATTTACAATACCCAAAAAAAAAAAAAAATAATAAAACTTTTCAATAAATGCTATTCAACCCTCGAAAGAATTCAAATTTATTGTGCATATTTTTTGTTTTTAATTAAAACGAAGACCAAAAATAAGAAAATCAATTTACCAATTTTTTTTATTGATTTTTCGATTACTAAACAATTTTTTTTATTGAGTTTTATCAAATAAAAACTAAAACTATCTACTATAAAGATATGGTGTAATAATTTTACAACTCAACTATAAGCAAGAATAAAACGTAAATTTTATTTTTATGGTGAAACGCTGTTATGCTCCTGTTGTATTACTATTCCTATTGCTATTGCCAGTGTTTGTCTCTTTATGGCCGCACATTACTATTGTACTTTAAATTGTTTAGTATTTTACTGCTTTTGCATTGTACTTTTTGTGGTTATTTATTTGCTGCTGTTGCTGCTGTTTTTTTTTTTTTTTTATTTATTTTTCGTTATTATTATGTTTAATTTTAAATGTAGACAAACAAATATATATATAAAACATAATATAAACCATAAAATTATTTACATTAAAAGTATTTTCACCAATTGTATGTTATATACTTGCTAGCAAACAATAGTTTTCCATGTTTTATTTAAGCTTAACAGAAAATAAAAAAAAATATTACAAAACAAGATGAATGAATAAAATGCTATAAATGTTATTAAAGTAAATAAATTATTAACAAAAAAAAAATAAAAAAAAAATGAAAAAGAAGAGACGATAGAAGTCAGTAGAAGAAAATGTAATAAAATAATAAAATAGATAAATAAAAGTTAATTATTAAAGATTAATATTTTGCAAAGTTTGTCGTTGAGCCAAAAAGTTTATTTATGGTTTTGCAAAAAGCTCTGTTGTTGTTTTAAACAAGATTTAAAACTTTTATTATTTTTTATTTATAATCAATTAACGGTGATGTTTTAAATGAATGCGAGAGAAAAACTATTTTGACTGAAAAATATCGGCATGCAGGTGATCATAATACTCTACACTAGTCAGTCTTAATTCTGCTATAATTGATAATTTCCTAGACTTTTCTTTTGCGCATTATTTCGGCAATTGCATTTAATTATTTAAATTAATATAAAAGGAAATCAATCGAAATAAATTAGTTGAAACTATTAAATCAATTTATTGTATTAAAGCTGGCGCAAGTGCTTTCAATTTATCTGTCTGGGGCATTAATGTGTTTTGCAGTAATTGTTGAATTAGTTTTTATTATTATTATTATTTATTTTTATATTTTTTACTTTTTCTGATAATAAGTTAAGCATTGCAAATCCTATGAGCATTTTCATCCGGTTAGACATATTTATGCCCGATAGACCATATGATGAAATGAATTTTAACATGAAAAGTCGATCCGATTTACTGAATTTTTTTTTTTTTTTTCAAATTTATTTTAACTGACTGAGTTGAAACTCGGATGGTATCTATTTATTTATTTATTTATTTTTTGACTCGACAATTCACTAATTTAATTGCATCAATAATAATATACAAAAGCAAATAATTTTATTGGCGATATTGATTGATTTTTTAAAGTGAAACTATGTTAAAATATTGAATAGTTAATTAATTATTAATGAATTGTATCTCTTCTGAGATTATTGCAGTAAAAAGCTACTCAGTAAAATTGGGTAAAACAAAATGAAAAATTAATCCAACAGACGGGAAATTTATAGTTAAAAAACGAGTTTATATTTGTTATTTGTTATTTTTCTTTATAATTCTCCTACGGATATACAATATACAGAAAAAAATAAAATAAACCCACCACACAGTATACATGCAAATAGTTTATAATAAGTGAATACTTGCTGCTGCTACTGCTGTTGCTGTTGCATACTATTTTCATAAGTTTAAACTCATGTTAAATTATTTTTTATTATCATTTTTATTAACAACAAACGCCATCATCATCTCTACGATGTATAAGTTTTGCTTATGTTAAGAACAAATAAATAAAAAAAAAAATGTTGAAAAGCTATCATGATGATGTTTTGAGCTTTTCCACTTTTTCAAACATTTATTATTTTCGGTTGTTTTCTTTTCTTTTTGTAAACGAATTTCAATGTACTTGCCTTCTTAATTTGTGGTTAATAAATTAAATAGGGAAACAACGTAATAACAAGCTGATATTGTTGGTTATATTTCATCTGTAATGTAATTTTTTGCATTTTTTCTGGATAGCATCAAAATACTTTTGCTATTTTTATTATTGTTATTTGTTGTGTTGCATACATAAATGTTGAAGAATAATATCAAAACTGGTTATGGCATTTATACATAAAACATAAAATAAAAACCAAAAAAATGTTACAAAAATGCATAAAAGCTTACAGAGCATATGTTTCTGCAGGATTCTTGGTATTCTTATATTTTGAAATTTTAAGAAACTTCACAAAGTCGGGATATCAATGAAACATTAAGAGTTCGACAGTACAAATGTTTTAAATTCTGTATTCATTTGGTTTGCATTTAAATAGCAAAACTAAAAATTTATATCATATTGCTAACAACAAAGCTGCCATTTATAAAATATTTTCTAAGAAAGCTTTAGTAAGTAGTGGCGTAACCAACAAGCTTAAGATAAACATGACAAATAGTTTCTACATACAGTATTACATTACAGAACATCGTAAAGAATGTTTCTATTGTAAAAATACCATTTAACAAAATTTTGTTTCTTGCATAAATAAAAAAAAAAAAAAAAAAAATTAAGGTAAGCAAAGTATTTACCTTAAAACATTTTTTTTTTATTTAATTTTATTATTCCTGGTTGTTTAACAGTTGAATAAATATTTTGTTGTGAGTTTAAATATGCTTAGAATTTTATGCTCGTTTTGTAAATCACTAAAGACCTAGTTTGGCGACTGTCGAGTTGATAAATTGTAAATTTTTCAATATACAATATTATTAGTTTTTTTTTAACACTAAAAGCTTTAATAAGATCACAAAAAAAAAAAACTAAAACATCAAAAGTCAATTTGTGCATAATTAAAAAACAAGGAAAAAAAAGGCTTAAATCTAAAGTGCGTTTGGTGTGTGAGATTCGATTAATGACTTGTCCGCAATTAATAAAAAGAGGAAATAGAAGAAAAACCCTTTCGATTGATGTTTTGCTCGCTTTATTTATTTCACACCCCATTTTTTAATATTTTCATATTTGCACATGATAAAAACGTCAAAATAGGGGTAAATATGTTCACGGTAAATAAACAATTAAAAGCGAAAAAAAAAAAGAAATAGGATACGTTTTTGTATTTTTATATATATTTGATGATTGCATGTGCGGTTTATATTACTGCGTATCTCAAATAATTTTCAAATAAAACCCAAAGTATTTATATCACGCAAGTAAAAATATTAAAATTAATATTGCTATCAAGTATGAAATTTTAATTTTAAAGAAAAATCGAGGAAGAAATTATTTCTTTGATGAAGTATTGTCAACGACAATAATAGCAGAGAAAAACACAAAAAAAAAAACAGTTTTTTAATGTAAAAACAGAAGGTATAAAGAATATCAATAATTTAATACCTTTTGATTGTGTTTTAGTGGTGGGTGTGAGTGGTGCAGAATTTAATATTATAATGGCATATTTGATGAAGCTTTTGTATATTAAAGTTTAGTAACACACAGGTAAATATATATATATATATATGCATTGTGATTGTTGTTATGTTTTGAGCATATGAAATATTTTAATAATTTATTTGCAATAAAGTTCTATGTTTGATTGGACCACTCTAGAGGGTTGATGAAATTGGTGCATTGCAGTTATGTGCACGTGAGGGTGTTGTGTTAATCATTAAATAGATTTTCTTCTTTTTTTTTTTTTAAAGCTAAAAGCCAATAAATTTAGTTTACATTTATTGAATAGAAAAGAGTTTATTGGATGGACTATATACATAGACATTGGAGCATATGGTGGCCCACACATTGTTGTCATTTATACACAATACTATCGGTGTTGACGCGACAAAACAACGATGTATGCTACATCGCCTACACCTCATAAAATATCAATAAAATTTTATTGTTCCGTTGAAACCTTTAAAATATAAAAAATAATTTATTATTACTAATTAATAAAATAATTAAAAAATAAATAAACTAAAATTAAATTAAAACCTCCACAGAGTAAAGAAACTATTCGAAAATGAGTAGAAAATGTTTAACCAAATGTGTCTTCAGAGATTCGACAATTATCAAAATTGATAATTAAACTAATTATATATCTAATTTGCTAAATTAATTATATTTTATTTTATTCAATAATATTGTTTAGTTGAAAACACAAAAATAATGTCGAAAAACATCAAACCAACAGGAAAACAAAAAACCTGATAACTCACACATAGTTTGTAAAAGTATTAATCTGTTAATTAATTTATATGCCAAATTTATACACGAAAAAGAGCACGAAGAAGATTTTATTTTAATTTTATTACAATTCATGACAAATAGAACAATATTTCTGCCTAATTGCATTTCCTCATATATTTTATTTTAAACACACAACTGCAGCCAATGTAAACATTGTGTGCTTAGCATTTTTAGTTGCCTTCATTAAATTTATTTGAATCATTTTTGATAAAAATAGTTTTCACGATTTAGTTTACCACAAGCTTCAATTGAATGTTAAAATTAATTTATTTTCCTTTTTTTAATTCGTTGGTATTAAATTTATCATATAATCGATTGGAAATTCAACTGCCCACAACTTCTGTTCAATATTTTTTAGAGCGGAAATATTTGTACAGCATATTTATGGTCTCCAAACGAAACTTCTGACAAATTTCACCTCATTTAACAATATTAAATTTTTTCATCAAAAATGCATATAAAGTATCAGGAAAAATTGAAAAAAAAGCTGATGCTTTTTTTTTTTTTTTTTCAAATTTTCATTACAAGAAAAAAGAAGTTTAAAAACCGAAATCTCTAATTTTCGTTGTGGTGCAAATATACAAAACTAATTAATCTGATTTGTCAGAGAGATTATTCATGAGTGAAGTACAGAAGAACACATAAACACACATATTTCAGTGGTTTATAACTTAATAAACACGCAAAATGAATTTATTGAGGCATGACTAATGATAATCTGATGAGTACACAAATGAAACGCAATAATAACAATAAACGATTTTTGATGATAGCAAAATTTTATTGATTAAAAATTCAAATTTCTTTTCACAATTGCTAGAATATTTACTGGGTGCAACAAGTAAATTTTTTTTTTTAGCGTAATTTTGCAATTATGATAAATTATTATGATAAAGTTATTAACCCATTTGGGGATGTAACAGTTTTTTTATTTTTTATTTCTCAAGTAGTTTTCTGCTTATTGAAATACTTTACAAAATTATATAAATGAGTTTCTTTAGAATTTCTATTTTTATTACTCAAATAACAACTGGACGATGTAATTTAATAAAATTTCTTTTTAATCATCTTGATTAATTTCGTTTAAATAACAAAAATAAAAAAAATAAAAATAAAATAAAAGTGAAAGACAAAGACAAATTGGTTGTGATCTTAGTGATGAAATAAAAGAAAAAAAAAGAAAATGTTTCCAAAAACCAATGAAATTCTTTATTCAATTCACGATGGTTTTTGTTAAAAATGAGAAGATTAAGTTAATAAAGAGCATGAATTTTATTTATTTTTTGTATTTTAGAACAGCAGTCTTCCCTAAGACTTTACTTAAGTATTTTAGTTTTTTTTTTTTTATTAAAGAACGCAAAACAGAAAATAAAAAGAAAAAATTGTGAAAGATTACAAGGATCAAGGTATAAACACGAATTGGTATAACGTGATGACATGATTTTGTGTTTTTCTTTACCTCGATAACATAAACAAGATAACGTTTTTAGAATACAAAAAGACAGGAAAAAAAACATTTTTTTTTTTTGTGGTAAAAATTCTTTTCTTTCTCGGATCTCGTTTATATAAAAAAATAATGACGTATATGAGAATTGGTCTAAAAGGATTAGATGATTTTCTTTTTATTATTTATTTGTATAACATTTGAATTGAGTGCGATAAATATAAAGTAAAATCCCTCAAACGGGAAAAATGTCATTAAAACGAATTATTATACAAAGTCGCGAATTGTCTTTCAGTTTTTATTTGTTTTTTTTTTTTTTTTTTTTTTTTTTTTATAATTTTGTGTATTTGGTGGCGTGGTTGTTATTCTCTGTCAATGATAGCTAAATAAAGAATAATGTAAAGCTTTATCTCTTCAATTGACGTCCTTATCCTCCTGATACTAGTCACCCCATATTTATAAATAATTCTAGACGAAAGAAAGCAATGACAAATAAAACAGAAAAATCCCTCCATTTCAATACAATCAAAATAAACGAAGTAAAAATCCCAGAGATTTACAAAAGGCACCAAACGTTGAACAGATTCGACGGGCTAAAATGTGTCGTCAGAAAAATCTAAAGGCATTTCGTAACGAAACTGACCCATTTTTATCGCACGCACTAAATAACAAGCGCTTTAGACTAGAGACATTCAATTCAACGGCTATGGTGTTATCGAATGGGACCTAATGCTCATTCCTAATAAATAAAAGTAAAAGTGTGAGTTCTAGTTGAAAATCAGGCTCATGATTGTGTCTACATAATCGAATCGTTTGGGCGAATTCAAATGCTGAAGTATGAGACAGATATCGATTTAAAGGGACATGAAACTGAGATTTCTTTCGTTTTGCGTTTTCATTTTTGGGTAAATTGTTGAAAGCAATTTTGTATTAGGGATCATAAAGAATGTCTTATATATATATAAAAAGGAGATAGCAATAAAAACGGCAACCAGTTCTTTTATTATTAAGTCGTCGTCTTCATCCTTTCAGCATTAAACTATTGGCTATGCCACTACTACTGCCATCGAAAATCAAATTTATGCAGATGAAGAAAAAAAATCTAAGAAATTGTCAAATCTTAACACTGTATCATCGATTCTGATTAATTTTATTTTGTTTCGTCTTGTGTATAATCCTTGCCGTCCACACAATCATTTAATTGGAAAATTACTTAAACCACATTTATATTCCCGCCTGTAATCACACCAGAGAGACAATTTTTTTCCATTCTTATTTCTTCTATAAATAGGAAAAAAGAGTTTCCGAGCTAAAAAAAAAATTAATAAAAGCGAATTATACGGAAATAAATGATTTTTTTTATTTGCCTTCATTAAAGGAACAAATTTTTATCCGTTTTCTTGCCTGCACTACGTGGTGGAGAAACAACATAAAACTTTTTACAGATTTTCTTTTTTTTTATTAACTTTTCTGCATATAATAATTTTCTTTTTTCCTATTAAATAATTTTTAATGAGTTAAACTTTTATTATTCAGAAAAATGAAAGCCAATTTGGTAATTTCATAATTAAAAAAAAAAAAAGAAGCATTAATAAAAGAGAGTAGTGTTAATAGGATTTTCGATTAAGTTAAATTAACCAAACATGAAAATAAATTATTGGATGATTTAATTATTTTTTACCATCAGACGAATGTCATGTTGGCGAAAAAGCAAGAAATAATTGAGCTTTTCCCATGTTTTTATTATTTATTTTTGTTCTTGAAAAATTACTATGTTATGGTTCATAAAGTAAATCAAATTACGTGGCTTCCAACATTATTTAGGATTTTTTTTTTCGTTTTATATATCTATGTTCTGTATTGATTATGATATGTTACTGTGGTATCCAACTAACTTAATCCTGAATAACCGAATGAACACATAATAGCATGAGATGAAATGAACTATGAATGAGCTGTTTGTGGTTAGCCAAAAGAATAGTAATAGATAAAAAAAAAGTTTTTTTCTTTTCTTTTCAAGATTATTTAATATTTAAGCAAGAAAAATGGAATTAAATACGGCAAAGTAGATTTGTTGAAATTTTGCCAATACTTTCTTGTTCCATTTTAATTTTCCCTTTTTTTTTTTGTATTGCTTTGGGTAAAATCACCGCACCGGGTGTTTGGTGGTCGAATTAAACATTTTTGCAGACATCTGCCAAAAAAAAAAAAAGAAATAATTTTTCCTTTTATTTTCGCACATCTACATTTCATTTTGGATTTTATTTATTTAAATGAATAACAGAAAAATATATTATGACTTTCAGCATTCTTTAAGGAACATATGCCAAGCAAGTGCTTTATTATTATTTTTTTTTGTTTTGTTAAACGAATTCAATTAAAAAACTTAAATACAAAGTATAAAATTTATCTTGAAATAAATTACATAAATATCCTGTCTAAAAAGCGAGCCACTGGAAGTATATAATTTTTTTCGGATCGGATACAAGCAAAAAAAAAATATTCCTCTTAGGATTTATAAACAATGACTGATTGGAATAACCTCGTCTTATACTCAAGTCAATACTATAAATTAATAAGATTCATAAATTTAATCAAAAGCAAAATTAATAAATTTTTTATTATTTTTGCTTATGAAAAACGGTGGAGAAAGTAAATGAAAAAAAAGAAAAATCATTGTCTGAGAAGATTTGCTTTTCTGTTGTTATTCAATTTCGGTAAATCTAAATGTACTTTGGCTTTTTGCAGACAATCATTCAATCTATATTGTCCTCTTATATTATCCTTCGAAATTTTTTTTTTTGCTTAAATTTATTACCAAAGTAATTTATATCAATCAAAGATAGTTGGATGTCAGAGAAAAAAGCTAGACAGCACCAGATAAAACAAGCACAAACGCCATGTAAAATTTGTATAAGAAAGGATTCAAAGAAATTGGAAAAGCTTACATTATTCTATGAAGAATACAAGAAAGAATTATAAAAGATGAACAAGTTTATGTAATAGAGTTTATTTTAAGATATAAAAAAATAAAGTCATTTTATTTTCTTTATTTTATTTAACTGAAATGTATACCAACGACTCTCAAACGAGTACAAATGAAAAATTAAATAAAAGTGAAGTATTTTCGTCCACTTGAAATTTGTGTCGTTTGATAAAGGGCTGTGAAGTAGTTGCTGATGTTGTTGCCTAAAACTAGTGTAAGCGTATCGTCTACGCTTTTATTTACTTAGCTAATGAAAAAGATTTTTTTATTTTTTGTTTTGAATTATTAAAAAGAAAATGGAAAACTTAGCATTTTAATTGTTGTAAATTTTATTTTGCTGTTTCTAAATGACAACAAGCTCATTATCAACTCGACCTTTATACCCATTTAGAAAAATATAAATAACATTTTGAAAGTAGGGTTGGCAAAATGACAATCAATAATGACTCTACTGTGCTAAATGACTAGCTTTTTATTACACATCAGGACGGAAAAAAGGGTTATGTATGTTCGCTGTCACCGTTTCCCTTTAGGGACAATTTCAATGGATTTCATACATATTGTGTGTTTAACATAGATTTTTTAGATTTTTTTTTTAGAAACTATAGCAAAACAATATTGATTTCGTAAAGGATATTAGTTTTTTTTTTTTATTTTATTATTATTATTATTAAAGAGTTTTTAATAGATCGTTTCCGAGTAATTTTGTTTACAGTTGCCCCTTTCATAGTACTGAGGGTAAATTTATTGTTTCAGGATACCTATAAGTTTTCTTAATAGATTTTTAAGCAATAAATTATTAAAAATCATAACATAAATTGTATAATTCGAAATATAACTGCAATGAAGGAAGGGCAACTGTACAATTATGCTGCATTTACTATATATGCTCTGTTTGAATTTTCTTGATTGCTTCGTGAACAAATGCCGATACATCGCTTGAGGAAATTTGTTTGATTTATATTAAATCGAAGAATAGTTTAATTTTTTTGCTTTTTTTTCTACATAGAATAAATTGCATTACTGCTTTCGTTGTTTATTTATTTATTTGGATATGTATGATTGTGACATGATTACCAATAACAGTAGAGAGTGAGATAAATAGTAGCCTTAAGGATTTTTTTATTTTGAAAATAATCGAATTTCTATTTCGAGTTTAATTTTTTCCTATTTTTTTTTTTGCAGTCTCTTCCATTTTATAACCCTTTTAAAAGTTTGTTATGAAAATTAAATAAAATAATACATCAAAAAGCACGCAATTTAACTGAAATATATTATGTTTGTGAAACCTGATCATAATTTAAATAATTTTATTTTAATAAACAAATTAATATATCATTTGAATAAATTAAATAAAAACATTTCATTTTCCTTCCTCTCCTTCACTGTGTCTTTATTTAATTAAATTTAAATTTATTTACTTAAAAAAAAATTAATAAATAACAATACAAAATTGTAATAACAATAAATAATTGTAATTCCCAAAAAAAAATATGTAGAAAAAAAAAAGGAAAAAACACAGCCAAAAACCACAGCAATTAAAATTATTTAAAAATAAATAAAGAAAAACAAAAAAAAAATTAAAATTAAAATAATTTGTAAATAAAAATCAAAAATAAATTATTTATTTATTTTTATTGTTTTTATACTATTATTATTACTATTATTATTATGATTATAGTTTTCATTGTGTGTGAAAAACGATATTGCATGTTTCGTGTACATTTGATGCTTTATTAATTCACCTATTTTTATGCAGAAAGAAAAGAAAAAAAAATTCTTATTTTTTTTCTGTGTTCATTTAAAAACAATTTTTTTTTCTACCGCTGAGCTTTGGTATTATATTTTATGATTATTAGTAAAATAACAATAACAATAACAATAACAGTGAACAACAAATAATAATTTTGCATTTCATATGCAATATGAGTGGAACAAAAACAGAATTGAAAACAAACAAACCGAAAGGTTAAAAGCCACTAAGCAAAGGAACAAAAAAAAAATGATTAAGGACGCGACAGTTAATGAACGCATTTGTAACAAAAGTATTTAATAATTTTTTTTTCTCTCTTATTTTATTTTATTTTTTTTAAATTAAACTTGTATAGTTTTATTAATTAAAAAAAAAGATGAAAAAAAAAGCTCTTTAGAGAACGTGCAAATGCTTATTGTTTCTCGTGTTCTTTGCTGGCAAACATAAATGTTTAAGTGAATATTTTTAATTATAAAAAAATAATTTGCTTTCTCTCATTATTTAATTAATAATAATAATAATAATAATAATAATAATAATAATAATAATAATAATAATAACTTATTTAATATTTGAAGAACTTTTAATAAACAAATTCTTGAAAAAACAATTTAGTTAATTGTTGATTCATTTTCTCATTGTTTTATTTTCATAATGGGAAATATTTGCATTTTAATTTATTTTTCTTGTTACCTAGAATTACAATTTGTTGTTCTATGAGGCAATGAGCTTTTTATTATTTTTTTTTTTTTTTGTTGCTGTTAAACAACTTAATAATATAAATGTTTTATTAAAATGACACAAAATTACCATAAATCACCAACGAAAAAATAAAAAAAAAATTATTAATGCTTGAGTTACATGGCTAAAGTCAATATAAACTATAAAACCACTTTATTTTAAGTATAATTTGTCTTTATTAATATTATTGATGCTTCGCTAATTAACTCATTTAAGTCTGTCGCTTTTCTATTCATTTTTGTCTTTTTTCTTTTCTTTATTATTCAATGATTCACAGTCATAAACGAAACTTTATTCTTAACAAATAAAAAAAAAACAAGGATAAATTAATAAGCTTAAGCAACCGGATAAACAATCAATGAATCACTAAAAAATTCAATAAAGAAAACAATATAACCACCACCACTACCACCAATGTCATTATTTATATTTATTTCAACTTATTTCTACCTTCAAAATAATAAATTTTTCATTTTTTCTTTGTGCTTTTTTATTTATTTATTTACCAAACAGACAAAATGAATATAAATAAAACCATTTACAGCGATAATAATAATAATAAAAATAATAATAATAATAATAATAATAACAACAACGAAAGTAGTAATTGTGTAATAAAATTCAATCTTTGGCCACTTCTTAACTTCCTTTATTTATTAATAATTTTTATTTTTTCTTTTCGTTGCTGCTTTTCGTTGTATTTGGATTAAGCAATGGGCGCACTTTATTTTATTATTTTTATTTTTTGTCTCAATTTATTATTTGTGTATTAAATAAATTTCTTATTGTTATTACCGTTTAGTGTGTCGAAACATCGTTAACCAAACAGATTTATGACAACACGATGTACACAAATTGTATATTTAGGTGAACTACATTCCGGCCACATAAATATTATATTTGGTTTGAATATAAGGGGGGATCGAATAAATACATTCTATCGCCTGGTCGCGATCATAACAATAAAATAACTAAGGGAAAATACATCTTAGACATTGTTTAATGTTACGTTTAGTAGTTTATTAGTTGTTGTGTTATATATTAGGTTTGGTTAGGCAATTCAAACAATGAAAACAGAGACATAGCGTCAATTGATATCGTACAAATCATAAAGATAAGTATCACCTGATACTTAAGTCATATTTATTGTTATATCATTTGAACGACAAAATGAAATGACAGAGTAAATTTATATAGTTATATTTCTATATATTGTTTGGTTAATCATAAAAACTTAAATAAAGGAGTTTTTGGGGACATGAAATGTTGGCTTTTTGATAATAAATATTGCAACAAAGCGTACGGAAAGCAACAACGGAAAACCAGGCGACGACGACATCAACACATAAAACATTTTCTAATATAAGTATATGACAATCTATTAAATCTGTTTATTTTATGAGGTCATCCACATTCATTTATGTTCCTATAATAAATACTCAATAATTTTATGATCAAAAGATGTGTAATGTATTGTTTGGGGTGAACACATCGTATGAGTCGCAACACATCATATTTAATTTCATTTTTACTTTTTTCTTTTTCTTTTTTTTTTTATATAGATTTTAATATTAATTTAGTTTAATATGCAATGAACCAACATCGCGAGTATGAATATATGATAATAATAAAAGTAATAAAAAAAATGTGTTAAAACATATTTTATTATAGGACGACTGGCGAAGCGCAGTAGTCAGAACAGAAAGATCATAATATTTAGTTGGATTGAAATTATCGCCGCCTCCCTACTGAACATTAATGTATTTATGATCGTTACTATTTATTAATAAAAAAAAAAAAAAAAAAAACAAAAACAGAAAAATAACAAAAACTTTTGAAATATTGAATATTTTCCGTGCCTGCTGGCGGCTCCTAATTTTATTTCACTAGAACATTTCACCGTGTTATCAATGTAATAATCTAGACCGGTAATTTAGCTTTTTTTTTTTTATTCATTCCATTCCTGGTCTTAATTTGTACTTTTTATTTTTTAACACGGGATTGATGTCTTTATATGTTTATAACGTGTCCATTTCGGTTTATCCTTTTTAAACAAGGCAAAAAAGATGACATCTCTTAAGTCAATTTTAGTTATGTAGGGTAGATTTTTTATGTGTCATCCTTTTTTTTTTTTTTACGTTTACTATTCCGATTTATATAAGATTGGCATATATAGAATTGGTACTGTCGACTCCAATCTAGATAAACAAATATTTGGTCTTTTTTTTTATAAACATTTTCTTACATCAAAATGCATAAAAAGTGAAAGAGAAATGGCAGAAAAAAAAGTTCACTGTAGCGGAAACTGACTAAAACTATAAAAAAGAAAGAAAAATGCACACAAGTTAGTTTGTTAGAAAAATAATAATAACGACTATGAACTGATTTTTATCACAAGTTAAAGCTTTTACTGTTTGTTCACTTTGGTAAGAAATACTAAAACTGCTTAAAAAATAGCAAAGTAAAGAAAAAAATCATTTTCTACCAACCTGTTCAAATAGTGAAGAATAAAAATTTATTTTTTTTTGCTTCATCATAGTTAGTTGTTCTGTTTCTATTCTTACAGTTTTATTTATTTCCGTTTTTTATCTATTTCTTTTGCAATGCTCAAACCATCAGTATTTTACCAACTGTAGCGACAATTGGAATCATTTGCCGCACCTAAAGTACAACTGGCGTTTCGTAACCAGAACACCCAGCCACCCACAGTGATTTTTTTTCTTTTTTATTCGGTTATAATGTCGTGAATATAGAGCCATTTGCTGTGCTGATACCAACCATGATACAATAGTAAATACACAACAATAATAATGAGACGATTTTGTCATGTTCCAATGACAAATTCACTTTTTTTTATTTCTGTTGTTATCTTGTGACAATTTATTTGTCTTTTTTCTTCAGTTTTTTTTTTTTTTTTTTTGCTTTCCTTGTAACTTTTCTACTCATCATTATTATTTAACTGTGTTTTTGTGATTTTACACGTGAAAAATATGTTTTTGTTATTATAAAGCTATAATTTTCATTGTCATAGACATAAAAATGTTGCTGCTGCTGCTTTTTTTTTATTTATTTTTTTCTGTAGTATCATCAATATCACCAATGTGTAAAATGTTGATGATGACAATCAAAGCTAAATTATTTTGACAAAATGTTTGATGTTTTTTCTATTTTTTATTTTTCCCGCTTTTCCTTTCAGCTTTATTTTAAATCCATATCGATTTCTGTGTGTATAAATACAACGTGTGTGTTCTACAGTAATGGTAAATAAATTGTAGAAAATTTGCCAGCCACAAATCAAAACACAAGCACGTATGTGGCTTGTAAATTATTTATAAAATTATCTATAATTATTAGTATGTATAATAAAAGTATATAGAGGATATATTTGTGGGAATAAAAAACTCAGTGTCGGAAGGAACCAAATTAAATTCTAATTTATGGTTGAACTCATTTATTTTTAGTTTATAAAAAAATCTTGGAAGTTAGGGAACAAGACCCAATAGTCATCAAACATGTTAGTAAAAAAAAAAAAAAAACTAAACAAAAATTATCAGATTGAAAAATTGGTTAACAAACAAAAATGAAATAATGAAATGAAATTAAATTAAATAAATTAAATGAAATAATGAAAAAAACAATGAAATAAATAATTAATTTGTTTAAAAAATTTAATTGAATTTTCGATCACAAGAACTTTCTTAATTAATTATTAAATTACTGCGTGACCCTGGAATTATTATTATTATTATTATTTATCCTGCCTGAACTCATTGTATTTGTTTAATTATTTCTTAGTAAAATATTTATATTTCTCTTCAGCATGTGATGTGGGTCATTGCATGGCTCATTTATTAACGTTAACGCTATTTCTAAACAATCAAATGTAAACAGAATAGGAAAATTTTTACGGACAACGTTTTTGCTAAAATTTCAACAAAATGTTTACAAAAATATTATTATTATTATTATTATTCCGTCACTCCCCATCTATTTGCTTATAATATTTATTAATTTTATTGACAATTACAAATGTCAATATTTACGCAGATTACACAATAATGACTTGATTATTATCATGAATAGCAAAAATATAACAAAAAAAAAAAAATCTTCTTTTCTGCGTTTATTTTTAATTTAATTTAATTTAATTTATTTTTATCTGCAATATTTTGATTGCGGGAAATAAATTTCTAAACACGTTGAAAATACCATAATCATTTTCCTTTTTACATTATTATTATTATTATTATGATGATGATGATGTTGATGACCATATTAAGTATTCAACAACAGAAATAAAATGTATAAAAAAGTTTGGATGGAGCTTTTTTTTTTTTTTATTTTAACTTAACTTTTCTTTTCTTTACATTACTTTTCCTTATAAAAACTACGTGAATAAAATATTAATGAATAAATCTTTGCCAGTGTAAAGAAACCGAATGAGAAGAAAATGAAAAATAAAAAATAAAAAAAAAAATCGATTTTCGCTTCTACTTCTGCTTCTTCTTCTTCTTCTTCTTCGTTTTATTATTATTTAACTGTAAATAAATCTTTAGGGTTTCTACGCCTTATAAATAAAAAAAAAGTCTCTACTCCTTGAGCATTATTAAAACATGTGGTTATCTTAAGCATTATATGATTTAATTAAAAATTGATGGCATAATTATTGTTGTGGCCATTCGGCACTTATTTATATATTAAATATTTAAAAAGGGATACGGTTGTTGGTTTCTTACTTATTTTTTTTTTTATGTGGATTTAATTGAAAAATAAAATAAAAACACCAATCAGCACGTGCCTATACGCCTTAAAATAAGAAAAATAATCGATTTGTATGCAGAGAATAATAATAATTAAATAAAAAAACCATCATCTATTGTTAAATTGAATTAAACGACAGTAAATTAACATTCATAAAATATCACAAACATACTGAATATTAATGATAAGATGATTAAAAACAGAAATATATTTGATGGAAAAAACTCATTAAATCATATAACAGAACAATAAAAATGTGATTAGTTAATGAATGAAATATAGAAATAAAAGCAGTAAAAATTAACGTTTTTTAAGGTGGTTCTTCATTAATTTAATTTGAAAAAAAAAAATTATAAAATACAAAATTATAACTTAAGCAAAACTGTAGGGTAGTTAGTTCAAAATATAAACCATATAGATTCTAAACAATGATAACCAATTATAATTTTATTTTATTTGAGAGTCATCGTTCATATTTTTATAATAAAAATTCTATTCTTACACAAATAAAAATTAATTTAATTATAGTTTTTCACATTTAACTAGATTTAATAATCATTTAATTATTGCTGACTTAACTTAACCAAAAAACGAGGGTGCAGTATGTTTTTTTTTTAATAAAATTCGAGAATTATCGTAAGAACCTAATTGATAATTAAATTATTTTTTAATTACTTGTTAATTATTGATAACGACAACCATCAGTAGTAATTTTGAAATTATAAAAACATTATTCTGTGGGCTTGTGAACTTCTAAATATTATTCAATATTTAGTTATTTACCAAAAATATCCAATTGTTGTTATGAAATGTAGAAACACAAAAACGATAAAGAAAAAATTTATCAATAAATGTGGAATTGTGGTTAAATGAAAAATAAATAAAATTAATGAAGCTTTACTGTGTAAAAATAAATACTTTATTGATTTGTTGCTATTTAAAAAGCACAAGAATCGCTTAATAACTAAATAGTAGAGAATACGAAATTCCTTTCATCGGCGAGTTATATCAATAACACACGGATATGAGAAACAAAACCAGAAATTTGTTGCTACTGCTTGCTGTCGGTATTTTTATAATTTTTTTTGTTTTACCAACAAACAGCCCAATATCCTTTTTCAAATGATTTTCCAATTTTTAGCTTTGTTTTTTTTTGTAAATTTTATTTCACTTTATCAGTACTATTTCTACGATGAAATATATATATATATATATGTATTTTGCTTTTGTGAATTTAAATCAGAAATCAGAATAAAATATTCAGTTGATTTTTTTATTATTTTGATTTGGTTTCCTTTTTTCGTTGTTGCGATAACGGAGAATTGAAGCAAAAAATTATCCACAGAAATCCATCTATATGGGTTAGATTACGATAGGAAATTGGGGGCATAAATAAACAAAACAAAGCAAAACGTAACGAAACAACAAATGGAAAAGATTTTTTTTTTTTTATTTTGTTATTTCGTTATTTGTTGAATCTACATGTACTGGATACGACTTAATGCAAACAATGGAAATTTTGTGGTTTTTAACGACCGAACATTTCAAAAACAAATTTTTGTTAAATCCATCAAAACGTTATTTCGTCAAGGATATAAAATGAAAAATCTTTTTCTTTATACCATCATGTTCACGTTATTTTATTTTAATAAAAAAAAATTTTAAATAAAAGCTCACCTTTCCTAATCCTGTATTTTCCTTATTCGCTAATCTGCGACTTAATGCAGCCGGCATTGGTGGCGGTGCGCGTTGTAGTGCACCACAAAATCCACCACGATCGGTACCTGTAGACTCCGAGCTACGACTTTTGCTTGTCGTATTATTCATTGCCATCCTTTGTGCAGCTCTAAGAGAAAATAAATAAGCAAAAAATAAAATTACATAAATTTTCAACAATCAGTAATTGTAAATCTCAATTATAATAAAATTTTTACGAAAAATAATAAATAAGTGCAAAAGAACTAGAA
This sequence comes from Ptychoptera albimana, assembly GCA_961205885.1. NCBI lineage: Eukaryota > Metazoa > Arthropoda > Insecta > Diptera > Ptychopteridae > Ptychoptera > Ptychoptera albimana. The sequence continues at coordinate 9,449,393 of OY540801.1, read as the reverse complement.
AGTGTAAAATTTTTATATCCATTAAATTATTACGACGACATATCATTTAAAATACAATGCAAAAACTCCGCTTCAATTTATTACTACACTTGGAAAAGCATAAATAGTTAAAAATTCTACGACCAATGAAACCAAACCGCCCACGATTTTCTTTTTTTTTTTTTTTTGTTCCTAAACAATTTTGGCAATATAACTCCGCTGCATCATCAACAGCATTACATTGAATGGAAAATGATGACTTTTTATACATTTTTTTTTTTTTTTTGTATTTCGCTTTTAAACAAGAGAAGAAAAGTCGACAAAGATTCGATTTCAAAATTAATGTATTGGAATTTATACGTAGTGGAAAAATGGATAAAAATAAAGTGAACGTGTGTTTTAGATGTAAATGGTGGGGCAGCAGTAACTGAATGAATTATATGGGTTGTATAAATTTATGATTTTTTATTGATAGACTAGGGTGTGATGGTTGGTGGTTTGGTTGAATTTTTTTCTTTCTTTATTATTTCTGCGACTGGGTGACTGGTTTTGTAGTTGGTTGCAAAAAATTTATATATATATATATATTGTTCATTATGTTTATTTAACTGTTGCCATTCTGTTATTATAGCGCGGTGTACTGTTTTATAAGGACGAGTAAATTTACTATTTATAGGCTTGTTATAAAATAAAAAGCGAAAAACCATAAGATAACACAGATAAATAAAAATATGGAGATTTACTGCGTTGTACTGATTTGAAACAACATTTAGTGATGTGGTAATAAACTTTGATGTTTAATATCTATGTAACAGTGGAGAGAACAGAATTACTCAAGTGACAAGACTTAGATTATTTTTTCTTTAGTTTTTCCTGATTTTTTTGTTTACGATTGTTGATGTCATGCATTATTTACTTATTTTTGATTAATTTGACGTGTTAATACCAAGTATATTTGTCTTTTTAAATTAAAATTATAAAACATTTTGGTTATCTGGTATAAAGAATCTCAAAAGTTATTCGCATTGTTTGAACTCATTCGTAGGGTACTTTACGTAAAACCTGGTATTATTATACTGAGGTTAAATTATTGTCGTACTTGTTTTTCTATCCCTCTGTTACTCAAACTGTCTTTGAACTGATAACATCTGGGTAATATTTCACTTGTCACCATGTATAGAAGTTATTAATACGTTTATTTATAAGACGTGCTGCATTTACGTCGCAGGTGTTACTTTGCTATTACTTTACCAAAGAAGAACACCCATTGCAGCCAAAATAAGTTTCTTGCATATGTGGATAATTTATTTTATAGTTTTTTCTTTTTTTTCCGTTCTCGCTTTATAAAAATCTACATTTATTAAAAAATATAACGCAAATGCAGAATTGTTTCATTCATTTATTTTATTATAAAAAAAAATAAAAAAAAAATAAGAAGTGAATAGATGTGTCATATTCCGATGAGAAAACATCAGTCATTTACAATATTTTGTTATTATTCTTTGTTGATTGAGCGTACGTACATTGCATTTAAGAAACATCATTTCTTACGTCACCCTTGGATAATCAGTAAATTGAGTTATAATAACCGAAAAAATTATTACATTTATGAAGAATGATGATGAAATATGATGTCGCCCTTTAAATGGTTGCAGTTCTCAATAATTTCTTCTTTTTTTTTTTTTTTATTTCGATGATGAAGTAGATGCGCGTCGTAGGATATTTGTTTAATACAAACATCATATATTAGGAAATTGTTTAACACATGCAATGTTATGTTGTTTATGTTTTTGTATGTTTTTTGGAAGAGAACCGAAACGACAATAGCTTACAATAGGGGTGGTTTGCTGGAATATACCCAGTTTAGATGACAGACTTTTTTAATAATACATTTTGACAAGCTGATGACACGGATCATTATTATTACTATTGGTATTACTCCACCACAATTACCTACCAACCACCAGTGTATTTACAATTTTAACAATGAGCTTTGTGTGTAATTTTTTTTTTCGATGCAAATTTTTTTTTTTTTTTTAGTTAGCGAAATTAATGAAGCGACCGTACAAACAGATGTGTAGCAGTTTTTTCTGTTATTTTTTTAGTTAGTTACATTAATGTATCTTCTGCTGCTACTGCTTCTGCTTTAATGATAATAATAATAATGGATTGTTACTTTTATTTTTAGATTATTTTGTTTTGTTTTGTTTAAAAAAAAAATTCGCTTACAAAAGCAAAATATTGAAGAAAAAAAGCGAGATTTAAACTAAAAACCATGCAACCATTCAGCATTACAATATTTATCAATTTATTTCGTTGTTTTTCTGTTCCAAGAACTGAACCTCCAGAGCTTTACCATACGCCGATTTTTCTTTAATCTTTTTTATTTTGTTTGCTTTAAAAAAAAAATCAAAATCAATAACACAGTGGCCTCGAAGTAGGTATAGAATAACAAGCATATGGGAGACGATGAGTATTTTATATGCAAATTATGGTTGTATTGTAAATTATGGAAATCGCAATGGACATATTCAATTTCACAGTTGTCCGGTCAAAGTTGTTTATTGATTTGTGAATAGTCAAAATGATGAAGCATAAAATAAAAAATTAAATTCAATCATATGCAATCCATGTAAATATCACATCGAAGTGTCCTTTTTAGTTTTTTTTTTTATTTTTCCAAACGTTGATTAAAGATTTATATTCCCCTGACACAAATTTAATACTCTTGAAAATTATTAGAGCAAAAATAAATTTTAAATATCAGTGATTTTAATTTTTTTAATGTCATTTATGCTTTTTTTTCATGATTTTAACTAAAGGTTTTGTTAAAAGGTTTTGCAAATGTCAAAAAGCGACAACAAAAAGTTACAAAACTTTTTAACTTGCACGTTTGAGGTCAATGAATTAAGCTTTTGACATTATTCTGACATCAATGGTGACTTTGTATAAATATTCTTTAATATTACAAGTTGATTAATCTTTGATATCACTTTGGTTGATTGATTGAAAAATTGTTTTCAGCCATTTCTCTATTTGTGTTTAGTTTCGCCAAGTTTTTATTAAATAAAAATAATGAAACAAATAAATTATTGCTAACAAGATACTCGTGTGTGCAATATTGGTAGAAAAATAATAAAATGGATAAACTTTTTAACAAATACAAGTACAATGCATCATAGTTTTTTGTATATATTTTTATTTAATTGAATTCATGAATTAATATAATTCGCGAATAAATTTCTGTGCTATAACGATGTAAAGCCGCATACACCGCTTTTATAGTAAAGTAAAAAAGACGGAGCAAATAAATTAAAATTTAATGTAATAAAGTTTAAAGACGATATTATTTTTGCTTATAATCACCTCTTTCGCCCATTTTAATGAAAATGAAAATTAAATTCATATCTTAACTTGTTCACTGTATTCTGTGTTATATTTCTATGTTAATATACATATTTTATGCAGGGATAACACGTAAAACCATTATAAAAATTTAAAATCACTATCAGACATATGCTTTTTGGCTGTGCTATTTCACATTATAAATTATTTTATTTTGCGCGACATCTAACATCGTTACTATGTAAGACTTTTGGAATGGGAGATTTAAGAAATATATGTACCACGGTATAAAAACACCAAACATGCATATATGAGCCTATTAAGGGTGTCTAAAGCAATTTACCCTATTAAGATTTAACCACAACCGTATGTTTGTCTAGTTATTTAGGGTGTAGGAGTTGGGGTTAGCATTTTACTCAAAACAACAACAACAAAAAAAAAATACAAATAGAACACAATTATATGGCACAGTGTTTGCATTAGAGGAGACAAAGTTTTAAAGGGAACAAATGGAAATAGATACGCATCGAGTAAATTCTCCAACGGTTAAATCATGACACACTGAAAGACGTTCCCTTAAGTGGCGCTTCGTAAACTGAATGATAAATATATAGCGAGTTTTATTACGGCAAGTGAAGGAAAATGACAACAAAAAAAAAAAAAAAAAAAAAAAACAGATTGCACAACATGCTAATAATGACGACTATTTTACACCCTTCATACTCGTTTTAAGAGATGGAATAAATCTGATTTTTTTCCAAACAGAACTACATATTCTTCTATTATCTCATCACAACGCATCTTCAAAACTGATTTGCATGTTGTCACCATCAAACTTGTTACAATATTCACCAGCAAAAGTACTTTTATTACCACCCATGCATCTAAATTTGCCTATACAATGTTAAGGGTGCAATAATGGGCTAAAAAAGAAATGCCTTGGCTGGTAAATGTAAAAATTATGCTGATTATAACAAAAAATTGACTTAATCCGATCGTTTTCAATAGATAACGAAAATAGATAAATAAATAAATAAAATTTTGTCTTGAATTGAAAAAGTTTTCAGTAAAAGTTAAAATAGAAAATATAAATGATTTCTACGTTTCAATGTGCGGTGACATTTTAATACACCCCACAATCTTCATATATGTCATCGTATTACGTGATTTTTTCTTCCATAATCAAAAAGCCAACAACAAGAAAGCATTGTGTGCCACAACCACACCTCGGCGAAGGAAGAAAAACACATTGACAATCAGCTAATCTCCAAATAAATGCCCTTACCTTTAAATCCAGATTTACAACATCGCATCACGAGGCAATAAAGCAATAAAGAAAGGGCACAAGAATACTACAAAAACGACCAGCTATTTCCACAATGTTCTTGTATCTCAAGGAAGGAGGAAAAAAAATCGGATGGTATTCACGCGAAAATATGTCACAAGACTAGCATTAAAAAAAAAAAAGAAATGAAAAGTATAAAATATTATAAACATAATATTAAAAAATAACAACAAGAACGACCCACGCAAATATCCCACGAACATTCTTTTCTAGCGTATTTCGTATTATTGACTTTGGAGCTAACATTTTTTGCTTAAGTTTTTTCGAGCTTTGGTCGATTTTTTTATAAGCTGATTTCTTGGAAACAGTTCACTAAACTAAGAATAATAAAAGAAAAACAAAGTACATATAGTTCGGTTAAGAGCATGGGCTTTAAAGCTTAGCTGTTATGTGGTTGAGAAAAAAAAGTTTTACTTTAATCCAGAAAATGTAAAGCAACCAAAGCTGAGCGCCAGCGGTAAACGAATTTACTTATGTATTACGTATAGGTATCAGCCGCCACCCCACCCATAAGATAAATCACTTTTGCTTTTTTCAAGCGTCCAAACAAACATAAACAACGGGAGTGAGAAAAATTTATAAACCTGAGAAGAGTGGTATATGACCAACATGTTTGTTTACTGAATTTCTTTGCGATACATTTTTGTTGTTTTTTTTTTTTATTTTTTTTTTTTTAAACAACAAACAGGAGCAACAATAACCTATCGAAAAAAAACTTAAAGATCGTTCAGGTGATAAAGCACAGTATTTTCACCTATTTTATGTTAGCTTGTGTATTTTTTAGAAAATATAATTTAAATTCAAATTCTTGTTATTTTTTCGATTTATTTTTTGCTTAAAGTCACTGATAAGCGTCTTCTATCCGTTTTATTAAAGAAAAAAAAATATTTTTCGTTGTTTACATAAAATGACAAAAGATTTGAAACCACCTAAATCAAAAATGAAAAAACATTTCTTTTGCAACAGTTTATCAGAAAAATAAATAATTTATTTGTTTAAAGGAAAATCGATGGATGTTAAATTGTTTAAGTTTGCCTTTCGGAAGCACAAAAATGCATTTTTGTATTGAATTTTTTATATGATAGCAAAATATTTTTCCTTCTTTTTTTTATTATTATAATTTTTTTTTTTTTTTTTTTTTTTGTATTTAAATTGAGAAACTTTTGATCAATCCATAAAGTTCTTGAAAAAGAAGCTTCTATTGGACGAAAAGATAAATTTGACACGTACGATAAATTTTTCCTAGTGCATTTCTAACCACTTTAAAAGCCACTTAAATCACATAGTTTAGCTTTAGACTTTTAAAAATGTATCACAATCTTTTTTTCTTCTGTACTCGGTGCTATACTTGAAATATCCGCCCTACTTAGATATATTTTTTATTTTGCCTGCTAACACTTTTGTCATGGGGATATGTCAACCGTCATTCGTATGTTTCACGTCTTTTTTTTTCTACTTTCTTTCTACAACTCAATTTTTCCATTTTATCTCAAGCCACAGCTCAACTCAATTTCATCTCGTAACTCAACACGAAAATGATAGACAAAAAAAGACCAAGAAATAAAGTTTTCCATTGTGACAGCAGTGATATTCACGTGGTAGTAACTAGCTCTAGGCAATGCAAAGTGGTTTTTTTTCTTCTGCTTCTTCCTGTTATTTGTATTATTTTTATGTATATACAAAAAAAAAAGTAGAAAAATAAAAAGGATCCGGTTTTGAGTATTTGTCGTTGTTTGCTGTGATGACCCACATCCAGTGCTCTATCCTCATATCTCCTAGCGTCTACCTTTTGATTACTATTCAAATTAGGTCTTTTGTCTTTACGTGTTGGCGGCAGCATAATCAAGATTTGCCAAAATTTCTTTTACTATTATTTCGTTTAATTTATTTTGTATAACCGCTCGCAATAGAATTTATTCTCGCATACCAACCACCGTATCAATCTGTTAAAACTCATTTACCACGTCTTCCGGTACAAAGAATTCATTATAACACCTTCCAAATTTATAATTTAATTTCATTAAAAATATTCAATTTTTGTCCTAAAATAATTTTTTTATTCTGTGATCACTCAAACTTTTCACTCATAAATTGAATGAAAACTGTACAATTTAAATACTTTTTTCCATTGATATTCGCCATATGTGACTATAGAATCGAAATTGTAGAAATTAAATAATTGGAAAGAAGATTAAAACTGTTTACAACTATTTGCTCTGTTATTTCATTATTTCTAAAAATAAAATGCAAACAGCAAAATAAATTTCTGTAATAAAATCACAGAGTATTAAGCTATCAATTTTCAGTAAATACCCTTTTAAAATAAATTGCATTGATGATAAATAAGGAAGAACAGAAAAACAAAATGCTAATAAAAGTGAAAAAAAAAACTGAGGTGCTTATTTGCTACAGGAACAGTTCTATTTTCGCTTTGTTTGTTCGCATGTAGAAACATAAAAACAGGATAATAAAGTGCACCCACAATCATGAATATTTTTAGATTTTCTTATACATTTCTTTATGTACTTAAATGTTTATCAAATACTGTATATCTCAGTTTTATTTAATTCTAAAATGTTTATGTGAGCGATTGAAAGTTTTTCTGTTTTTATTTTTTAGCAGTAGTAAATAAGCAACGACAGTAAGCAAAGAGGAAAAAAAACAACAGAAAAATGATGTTTAACGCTTTTGACAGAATATCCCCAGGGTGTCACGATATTATTACATATATCGTAAAGACGTTCTATGTGTTTGATTCTATCTGTTTAATATATTTTTGAATTTTATTTCTCTCTCTCTCTATTTTGCAAACCGAAAATATTTTGGTTTCGAATTTAGCTGACAGATTTAACTGGAAGAAGTTGTGATTATGGTGCAGTGTCAAAAAAGTTAAAACAAAACAATAATAATTATTATTTTAAAAATAACATTCAATTAGCTTAATCAAGGTAAAGTAATAAAATATGGAAACAATCATATCGACATGGGTATAAAAGTGCAAATTTTGCATTTAAACATTAATAATGATCAAAATAATAAAAACGAGTAAAATGATGACAAATATGAATAAATTTGACAAGTAAATAAAAAAAAATTATTTTGGATGCATTTAAATTCCAAAACAGTTTATTATAGGGCACATTTCCCCCTACATAATTTACGGAAATACTGATATATTAACCTAAATAAGCCGGAAATATTAAAAAATTGCCTAAGGCTCTAAGTAAAATTGTCCCATTGAATATTCGTTTTTTATTTAATCAAAAACTAACAACATCACCTAGAAGAGCTACCTCAGAAACACGTTCCAACACAGATTAATATTTATTTGTTAATTTCGTTTATATTTTTGCTGTTTTTCTTTTCAATTTTTCTATTTGTCTTTTCCTTATTTATTATTTTTGCCTGGCCGTATATTAAATTATTTATTATAAGAAAATATATAAAAGCGAAAAACTGAGTGACACAATAACAGAGGCTGAAATTCCTAATCAAATTCCCAAACGCCTGTCCCAAACTTTCTTTTCTAATCCATCAAAAAAGAAAAATAAATTTTTTTTTTTTTTTTTCGTTGTTGTATCTTTACTTTGTCTTTACTTTTCGATTATTTTATTTTTCGTAAAAATAGTCAACGGTAGAAACGAATACAACAACAACAACAAGAAAAAGAAGAAAAATAATAACCCACCTTCTGCGTTCTTTCTTTCTACGTACGTTCGAAGAACATTAAGATGTAAAAGACGAATAAAATGACAAGAAAACAAACATCTAAATATACCTTAAATATAAAAATAAAAGCTCAAGAAGAAGAAAAAAAAAATAGATAACGTAGAACTTTCGAAAAATGACAAACTTGAAGAAGAAAAAAAATTTATTCTTAATTCAACATTGGATAAGGGTAATTTTATCTACTTTATTTATTTTTTTTACGCCGTGTTTTATTATTCTTTGCACAAATTTCCTTATTTCTACAACAGAAAAATAATTTATTTTCCATTCCAACCCATGAATACAATTATATTATTCCGTCATTTTATGAATATTATTCATATCTTCGTTTCAGTTTTTTAATAAAATAATAATTGAAAGAGAGAATAATAATAAAAATCATAATTAGAATAGAAATTCATTCACCAATTCATCAATATTCGTTAAGATAGAAATCGATCAATTTCGATATTTTTTGTTTGTATTCCGCTACCTACAATACTCGTTTCCGTTTTATTATTAAAAGTAAAATTGCTTTCAAAGTTATAAAATCAACCTTTCTCCACACATGTCCAAATATTTATAATAAATTTTTATTTTTTCTACTTTGGATAATAAATCATAAGAACAAAAAAAAAGTTTTTGGTTTTTGTTTGATGTTTTTGAAAAGACACAGAATTGTTTCTTTCTTCTTGTTGGTGGTTGTTGGTGTAGCATAGCATTAAGGTGTTACCACACATTACCCTACATCTAACATAACTAATGTTATCAAAAAAATATAATAATAATAATAATAATAATAAAAGTAAAGCGAGGTATTACGTGCTGTTGTTTAGTTTTCCAGCTAAATAAATAGCAGAGGAAACTAAAGTCTAAACAACACAAATAATGTCTGAGCAGAATCACCAATACTTTGAAACAATGAAATGATAAAAAGTTACATAAGAATATCCATTTTATTTATCTTTACGTCGGCCGCACATCAGTTAGAATAGAAAAAAATAAACCCAAACACACAGTGCAATTCAGCTCAAGCTTAAAGTTTGCTGAGATGAATTTTAAACATTTTTTCTATATGCGACTGCGGCACGTCTCCTCCGTATGACGCGACATTCCCGACAAACAAAAAACAAAAAACCCAAAAAATTTATTTTCTATTTTGGACACGTGAATGTGCCGCTCCTTTTTATTATCATTATTCGTTTTTCTCAAAAAGCATCATTGATCGTTTTGTTGTTCCTTCGAAATATCAACCGATCGTGCATTTTCTCTATTTTGTTGTATTTTAGTTATTTTCCAGGCAGCAATATGAGTAAAATAGAAAAAATAAATAAAATGTCTGGACGTGTCTATCTCTGTATTTACAAAATAAATAACTTTTTACTCCATTTCTATGCTTTTATCAATTTTTTATTTTTTTTTTATTTTGTTATTCCATTCATTTTATCATTGTAACCGAAAATTGTATTGACATAGATACACAAAACTAAAATGTATCTGTCCAATTCAATACATCAAAAATGGAAAATTTTCTGTTTTCTGCTTGTTCCCAGATATTTGGCTCGTCAATCACCTGATCAAAATAATACAAATAATGGATCGCATCGTTTCTTATTTATTTTCGTAACAAAATCGATTTATTTATAAATATTTTATTTTTTTACTTTAACAAGAAAATAAAGGAAAGGAGAGGAAAGCCAAGGCAAAGAACCTTTTTTTTTTCTTTTTAAATATTTTAAGCTTTTCTTTAGCTAAAGTTTTCGATATTTTTTTTTCGTCTGTTTTCTGCTTACATAGCCCGGATAAAATTGAAAAATTAAATAATATAATTTACAGACACAAGAAAATATTTTTTTGTTCATTGAAAGTTAACGCAACGAAAATAACGAACATTATATGCAGGAAAAAAAAATTTTCAAAAAGAAAATTCATCTTTATTTGACGTCGCTGGTACGTGTTTAACGTGCATAGTTTCTTCTTTGTTGTTAGCTACGTGAACAGCGTTATAAAAACTTTTTGTTTTATTATTTCTGTGTTTTATTGTCTAAGAAAAAAAATAATAATATTAAAAATTAGCGGACACGAAAAACTCGATGAACAAGTAGTAAATTAGGAGAGAGGAAATTACAGAAAAAATCAAACGAAGGTAAACGCAAACAAAAAAAAAACAAAACAAATCAACAAACAACAACGGGCTGTACTTCTCGAATGAAAAACCATTTCTTTAGCTGCTATCTTTTGTTTAATTTTCTTGGCCAAAAATGACTGAGAAGAAAAAATAGAAAAGTTGAATAAACAAAGGTAAATTAGAACAAAAGCTATAAAGGTTAAAAGAGAAAATCTTTGTTAATTATTATAGCAAACTTGGCGAAAACAAAAAAAAAAAGTTTTGACGGCAAACTTTTACTGAGCAATACCTAACCGAAAGGCAAACAAGCAAAAATCTTTAATTATAATGTTAAAAAGTTAGGGATTAAGCTTTAAAATATTCGCTTAAACAAAAATAATGAGTTTGGTCGTCCGAATGCATAATTTAACAGAATGATTATCGATTCGCTCTTCTTCTTCTTCTTGCTACAGCATTTTATATAATTTGCATGTTAGTAAGGTTTTTGTTATGTTTAAAAGTTTATGTATATTTAGAAAGCTTTTTAAAAGCTTATTAGAAGTGAAACTAGTCAAATAAAACTGAATACATTAAAGATTGATGATCTAACAGAGGTTTAAAAAATAATTTAATTCTCATTTTTTTTTTTTTGTGTTTCTATGTAAATTGGTTCCTACGAGACCTTATCACTAAACTACTGTCACCTGTCATACGATAATTAACACTTTTCAGTTTGAATTTGATTTATTTTGGCCAAATATTTATATAACTTATCAATACGTTAATTATATTTATTTATTTCTGTTGTGACACACACACATGTTAATTTATAATTCACAGCTTTTCAATTATTTGACATTTTGTTCAGTACAATTTTGTTTTAAGCTTCATTGCTCAAATATGCCTTCAGTAAGGCGATATTCGTTCCAGAGTAGAAACATTAAACTCCAATAAGTGTAAACATAAACGATATTTCATTTTAAATAATAATAACTTTGTGTTAAAATTCAATTTTATTGAAATACGAATTAATGAAGCTGAGAACCAAGGCAAAAAAAAAAAAAAGCAGCAGCAGCAAATAAGATTAAATTTATTTAACGAGAAAAATCTTATTATTTTCTAATAAACTTGCCGAATTTTATTCTTCGTTTCTCATGTAATAAAAAAATAAAAATTATAGCGCAAAATACCAACAAGACAAACAACAACGATAAAAAAATACTTTTTGTATTATACACACACACACAAAATAAATATTACAGCATCGTCGTGGATAATAGAAAAATAAAATAATTTTGTTGCAGAAAAGCAAACATAAAAAAAAAAAAAAAAAAAACTTGTTTATCCACCGGATGTTTAATTTAAACCATTTGTATGAGTGAAAAAAAGGAAAACAAAATGTGTTTTTCCTATTTTATTTGTACATTTTTGCAATACGAAACACGTGAATAAATTGTTTTCCTTTATTAAATAATTTTCCGTTTTATTTCGTTAAACAATTTTTGTTTTTTTATTCTCAACTTTCCTACGTAATTTTCAGCGATAAACAATAATTAAAAATAAATAAAAAAAGAAAAAACGTTTTTATCAACACGAAATTAAATTGTTTTTCGTTTTTACTATTTTTTTTGTATTTATTTATTTCAAGTCATATGAACTAAATAAATAATTTATTTAATTTTTTTTTATTTCATTATTAATTTTCAGAAAAGCCCAGTGGTGCGTTATAAATTAATGGCAGCAAAAAAAAAAAAAAGAAAAAATTCATTGTTTTAAACAAATAATTAATAAAAAAAAAATAAAATAATAAAAATAATGTTCAGGGTGCAATTAAATGAAAACACAATTTGTTTAAACAAAAAGATAAATAAAAAAAAATAAAATAAAAAATGAGGCAAACAAACAAACGTTAAAAAAGCGCCACTCGTTCAATTTTACACCCGTTTGCGTATGAAGTAATTTTTTTATTTATATTTTTTAAATTTGTTTCACTATGTTATTCCTTTGAATTGCATTTTTATTAATTTAATTTAAAACTTTTAAGCAAACGTTTATGCTTTCTGTCGTCGATAATTATATGTTTTATGTCCGTTACCAAAATAGTAACTCTTTACACATTATTTCAATTCAACTGTAAATGGAATCCAGAAATTTTATTAATTTTTAGATTGAAAATTAAACAGCGAACATCATAACCGGAACCAATGATAGTCGATTTTTTTTTTATTATTTTTTTTTTTTTTGTGTAAAATAATTGCAGAAATTTACCTTTTTCCAAGTGATGTAGTCATCTTGTTGTTGGGTAAAAAGGATAAAAAATAAATTTTCTTAAGCTTTTTTCTTGTTTGCAAAATATATATATATTTTTTTTTTCTAAATAATTAAATTAATAATTGTCATGTTGTTGCTGTTGTTGTTATTGATGATGTAATAAGCAAGTTCATACGCTTAACAGCCAATTCATTATTTAGAAAGCACACACTTTTGTACAACAACATAAAAAAGCTTTAACACACAAATAAAATTAATTAATTAAACAACAACAAGGAAAATAAATACAAAAAACGAAAGTGAAAAAATAATTTATATAAAAAAAAAATAAATAAATAAAATCAAATAAAGCTCTAAAAACACTTTATTAAAACTAAAAAAATAAAAGTAATTTTTTTTTTTTGTAATTTAAATAATTTTCTCCCCGTTTTATATTGTTTTAATATAATTAACAAGTTGATCGTTAGTTTGTTTGGTTCGTTTTATCCACATTGAAAATTATTTTTAATGCATTTTTCCGCATGGTAAATCCACCCTGTTTGCGTGACTTGATTTATGTGTTTAGCGATTTTTTTTTTTTTTTTTGCTTCAAAGTATTTATTTATTTTTATTATTATTTTTATTATTATTATTATTATTATTATTATTATTATTATTATTATTGTGACAGATAAATTAATGATTTGTGTTTTGTAATTTCATTTTTTATTTTTTCTGCCGCGTAGACTTCAATTTTTATTTATTTATTTTTTTTTTTACATTTGGTTCGTCCTTGTTCACCACCGTTGTTCTTGCTTAAATAATATACAAAAACATTGATTTGGCTGTGAATGCGTTACTACTTAGGGTAGTTAGAGTTAGTAGTAGCAGCATTTCGTTTCATGATTATTAATTTCTTTATTTTTCCTGTTTTAAATTGATTGCAGGTATAAAAACCTGTCATTATTCAATCAACCTAATTTTTCATACAATTATTTATGTTTCAAAATGTGTTATTATTATTATTTTTTGATATTGAAAACTTTTGTGGGCTTTTGGTTATTACTTTTAATAGATTTAATTTTATCTGTACTTAGAAAAACACTTTTATTTCTATTTTCCATTATAGATAAAAGACATTTTCGTGCTTGTGCCAGAAATATTGTTGTTGAATGGTAAATCCACGTAAGTATTTTAAACAGAAGCTCAAGAATAAAGCACAAAAGCACATTCAAATTTAAAATACAAAAATTTCGACAATTTTCAAGCTTTTTCTTATTCAGAAATAAAAAGAATTTATTAAAATTATTTTCTTGATGACTAAAGCTTTAATTTCTTTTCAGGCTTAAAAAAAAATAAATGACTAAAGAAAATCGCTTGTATGGAAAAATTAAGTTTATAAGAAAATAAGAAATGAAGCGAAAACAGTAGGAAAAAATAAATAAAAATAAAATTAAATACAAATCCACAGTACACATAACAAAGTCACGCACATTCTTTCCTTAATTTCTTTTCTGCCTTATTTTTTCGATTATTCATTTTTTTTTTTTTTTCTTACTTCCTAGAAAAAATTACAGAATTGGTCATGATTTTTTTTTTGTTTTCTATTTTCTTTATTCGAATAAATGATTTTTCACAGATTACCAAAACATCTAATTTATTTTAGTGTTCATGTTAATGCTGTACTAAGATGTTTTATTTTTTTTTTTTAATTAAATCTAAAAGAATTCTACGATTTTACCACCCCCAACATTTATTTAATTGAAAATAATTAAAACATGAATTTTATTTAAAAAAAAAAAATATTTTTGAAATAAATTTACATACAAAATACTTTGCGGTTAAAAAATTTGTTAATGAAATAGGAAGTAGGAGCATTTTTAATAAATTGAATATTTTAATAATTTTTATAAAACTGTTGTGCCCAAACTGAATATTAACCAAATTAATTAAATTTATACGAAATAAACATAAATAAATAAATAAATTGTTTGTTCAAAGTCATTTAAAAATTATGTCGCGTTGTGATATTTAGCGAAGCAAAAATAAATAAAAAATCAATTATATTCAAATTAAGTTTGATTGTTTTGTTTTGTCTGGAAATAATTTATTTAATTCATTTTTTTTTTGTTTGTTTGTTTGAATACATTAAGCCGGATAAGACGCAAATTTTATATTATCAACAATACCTTTCGTCGTATCGCGATATTATTTGTGACGGAAGTTATATTGGTATGCAGAACCGCAACGATTAAAGCAAGGATATGGATTTCTTAAATAAAACCACCATGCTACGACGCAAGCAAACAAAACAATTTTTTTTTTGCCTTATTTTGCTTTTTTCTTAATTAAAAAAATAAATTTTAATCACCTTATTAATGTGAATTAATCAAGACAAGAAAAACCATAAAAAAAAAATATTTTTTTTTTTTAATTAGCTTAATTAATTTTTCGCTTTATTAAAAGGATAGATAAAACAAAACAAAACTAAAAAAAAAAAATTCACCAAAAAAAAAAAAAAACGGTTTGTAACTCAGTAAATAATAAATAATTTTTTTATTTTCATTATTTATTTATTTTTTTTAATCACATTAATTTATTTAAAAAATACCAAATCACGGAACATCCAACCCCATTTATTTTTATTTTACTATTTTTTACTAAACACCACAAAAATTATTTTAATTTTGTACTGGCACAAATTTTTCTTTATTTTTTTCACCAATTTTCTCGTGATTTTTTTTTTATAAGCACAGGTTAATAATAGAAAAACACTAGAACCGATTTATATTCTCTCTTTAATTATTTAATTAATGTTAAATAATTATTAATAATCAACAGAATTTATTAAATAAATAAAGTAGCACTGTGAGTTTTTTATTTATTTTTATTTTTATTTTACCACCTTGGATTTACCACTAATTAATCAACAAACAACGGAAGAAAATAAAACAAACTGAAGATTCCCTAATTTTAAACAATTACAGTTACGCTACTTGTTCAGATAATTCTATTATTTTTCTATGAAAACAATTTATTCAATTGAAATTATATTGGGACAACATTACGCGCGTGGGTGTCACCAAACAGTCACTATGAACGCAGTACGTTGACTGAATATATATTTTGTTGGTTAAAAATTTTATTGAAGAAAGTCAAAACCAAAACAACCAACAACAACACAATTCGTTACAATTTCAGTACGATACGGTTAATAAAATTTTTCTGTACTGGAAAATTCAGCAAGAGAGGAAAATTTTCAATCGCAAAGTAATTTTCCTTTGGTCTGAATCATTTTATTCTAATAACAAAGGGGAAATATTGAGTTTTCTTTTATATTATAGCGCGCGCTGTTTTCTCTTGTTTTTGTTTACTGCGATTTGCTTATAGGAAACGATTTTTTTTTTTTATATTTAACTCGGCAAAAGTTTCGCATTGAAGGATGAAAAGCACGTGAGAGTCATGTTAGTATTTTTAAAAATTGTTTTTTTTTTTTTTTTTGTTCCAACAATATTCGGTCAAACATTGCAGTTCGTTGCCAAGAAAGTAGCAAGCTCGCAGAATTTGTAGCAGACATAGATGAATTTTTTTTTCCTTGTTATTATTTGCTGTTTGAGTGGCAAATGAAAATGAAGAAGGGTAGCTTGTCGTATTGGAGCGTTTGTTATTTGTTGATGACTGTCTGGTATTTTCGAGTCAAAACAATATTTTGCAAAGTTTTTTTCTATGAAAGGGAAAAAATTAAATTGAGATAGAGATTGAGATTTATTATTATTAAAGTTTCGAGTAGAGAGCAGCTTAAACGCTGTGCATAAATCTCAATATGATAGTAACTTTATCAGAGCTTTAACGTCTCACATTAATGCAGTTTGTTTATCATACGAATTCAATTCCTTGTTAACTGTATCGTTGAATTATTTAAATAATTTTATTAAAAGTTGATCGTAATAATTGCCTGTTTTGGTGCTTTTCGTGTTTCATTTTTTACTTTTTTTTTTTTTTGCTATTTTTTTGCAGATTGAACAAACTTTACCACATTTTAATTTTAAAACTTTTGTATTATCGATCAAAAACCGTAAAACAACCAACCATTCATAGTTTTTCTATGTTTAATGCATTTTATTTCAAACAATTAAATAAAATTAAATTTAAAAACAATTTTTTCTCTTTTTTTTTTTTTATAATTTCAATGAAGCGCAAAGTATTTTATTTGTTTGTTTTTTTTGTTTTAATACGATTTAATTAATAAACAACAACAGCAATTGGAAAACAAATCAATTTATTAAAATTACCGCATAAATTTGTGATTTTTTTTTTTTATTTGTTGTTATGTTTGTGAAGGTAGCAATCACCCTCGAACGGAAATAAAATTCCAATCCAATTTCAATAATCACTTTATGGATTTATTTTTTTTAACAAAAAAAAAAAAATAAAATAAATGCGACACTTGTTCGTTGTTTTTTTTTTTATTTTATTTTTTTCTGTGAGATAGGTCGCCAGCAATCCTGGCAACAACATCCGCAAAAGCGTAGCAATTGTTAACAGGTAAATTCAATCTTGTCTGCGATTTTTTAAACTATCCTCAATTAGATTAGATTATTTTTATAATTTTTTTTTTTTTAACAATGTTAAAACTTTTTTAGCAACGTATTTAAGCAGGTGGCAAGCAACAAATGAAAATATGGCACAAGTGGATAATTTGTGCATATTTATATTTATATTTTTGCAAAAACAAAATACATTTTTGTGCATTAGGTGAGCATAATTCGATTTAAGGTTGCTTTTCGTATTTTTTTTATTTTTTAATTTTTTTTGGTATTTTCTCCGGAATGCATTTGTTGCATTCTTTATCCACCACATAGCTGCATTGTTACTTCAGAAATGTATGATTCATATTTGTTTTTTAATTTTTTTTTTCATTTTATTCAAAGAAAGCGCAGTATTTTTAATTTCAAACCAACATTTAATTTGTTTTATTTTCAATATATAATAACCTTTATGAGCACCCCAGCTCATAAGGGATTTTAAATTTCAGACTGATTTGAAATTTAATAGGAAAAAAAATTTGCATTCATTTTTTCATTGGAAAAGTTTTACATGAATATAAGTTTATTGAATTTATCGTTTCTGCTCTAGATATACCAACATTTTTATTTAAATTAAAATAGTTTACCTTTATTCTGTATAACGAAACTAATATTAATAACAACAACAGCAACATCAGGAATAGCAAAAACAGCAGCAACAACGGCAATGGGAAAATTAGGACAAATTTTATTTTTGGTCCCTGGAGGATATTTGGTATTCAATACAAGATGCTTGCACGTGTCTATGTACAATGCGAACATAACAAAAATAATACCGGATAAAATAAGAAGAAACAAAGGCGAAAATAAAAAAACACAAATAGATACATGACAGACACAGTAGATGAGAAATTAAATTTATTGTGACGACTTAGTTAAATAGAAAGCAAAACATTTTATCAGCCAACAAAGCAAATAATTCTTTCAATTGATTGAAAAATAAAAACTGAAAATGGACAAAATTTATTGTTATGTATCAATTACATAACCAGAATTGACAATAAAAACTTTTTTTTTATTTTTTTGATTTAATAAAATTTGTATGCAAATTAATCGACCACAATCACGAAATGATAAAATTACATTTAACCAAGTTGAATAATACACAGAAAAAAAAACTACTCTGCATACACAGGATATTGGTGGTGCACTGGCACGTGCCACAATTTTTTACCTCCTTTTAATTTAAAAAAAAAATAAATATTGAAAAATAGTGAATTTTTCATGCACATAAAAAAAAGAAGAAAAAAAGGGAAACAAAAGTCAGAGTAAATAATAAATAAATTCATTGCTGTTAAGTGCTAAAGACTAATAAAAACAATTTTAGTAATAAAGTTTAAAATAAAAAAAACAGAAGAAATAAAAAACGGGAAGGTGGCACAGGAGATGTTTGAACAATTCACTGTGTGTTTAGGCCATCAAGCATCACAACCATCATAATAATGTTGCGAACGCCGCCACGGGTGGATGCTTGATTGCACTAACGTTATCGTTTTATTTTCTAAAACAGAAATTGGGGATCGGCGGTTTTTTTTTCTTGTTTGGTACTCCGCTGTTCCGTATTCCGTTCAAAGAAACCAAAAAGAAGGGCAAACACCAAGTACTAAATACACTAAATAGAACAGGGAAAAAATGATTTATTGTAGCAAATTGTTAGTTGAGTCATAATGAAAATTAAAAATTGTATGTTTAAAAAAAAAGTCTGCACGACGTACGTAACATAACGTTGTAATTTAAAAAAGGAAAAAAAAAAAAGCTGACGAGTATAAGTAGACTTTTAATTAATTTTTTTATTATTTTTTTAATTTAATTTTCACTCTAATTACTTACGATCCATCATAATAGACAACGCGTACGTTTTCCTTCATAAGCTGAGTGACAACGTTTTTAACTGCGAAAAGATTGTTTTAAGTGTTTTATGCATAAATCACGCATTTTATTGTAATACGGAGTAAAATTCTTAATTTGATTTTACCCCTTTTCCAATAAAGCGTAATTTTAATTTTCCTTTTTTTTATTTAACGTGAGAATTTTCCTTTTTTTTTTGTTATTTTAATTAAATTACAAACAAATTCCTGTAAAGCTTTTAATATCAAACTTTTAAGTAGTGGAAATGCATTAAATAATTTAAAATAATAAATTTAAAAAAAATCTACTTTGTGGTGAAAATAGTGCTAGAATCATTGAAAAAAAAAAAAAAAAACATTTTCTTACATAATAAAGTCATAAAAGTTTCGTAACAAATTTCTGTTGAGCACAAATGGCCATTTGAATATAAATATTAGTTTTAGATAAATAATAATGATAGAATCAGTGCATGTTCAAGTAATGACACTTAATAGTTTAAACTCTGAACATATATTTAAGTTTTCGAGTGGTAAAATGAAAGTGTTTGCCCAGCCAGCTGATCAAGCATATTTCCATTGTTTATTATGATGTGAAGAATGAAATATAAATTTAGAAAGAAAGAAAAACGTTTAAAGTTCTTGGTTTTTGCATATAAAGCCAAGTAATGCTTTAACCATTTATGGTCTCTTTTAAAGTTTATATGTCACACACTTAAAACAAACTGAATTTGTTCAACCATAATTTAGACAATTAAACAACCTAATGAATCTTCGTCATTTCAGTCAAATAAACCAAATTCTTGATTGTCCTTCCTTCCTTGTTGTTTTAAAGATTTTAGAATTTTATAGTAACGTCTCGTTTGACAGGTCAGTTTTTGGTATTATTTTTTGCATAAATCTGTCAGATTTTTAATAAATCTTAATATTGTGGTTCTACTATATATGCACGTATGCAAACTACAATAATAAATTTTATAATTATTTTGTTTGTTGACAGATGAGGACAAATTGTTTAATTGATAACACAGAATGCCCAACATTATATGTTGTAACAAATGAAAATATTTAACAAGTTGTTATTTCTTTAATTTTTAAGGCAATATTCCATCCAAGCATATTATAAGGATAATAATAATAAGACATTTAAATAAATAAATGTTTGTCAAATTAATACATTTATCTCAATAAAGTCCTTTTTGTGTCTTATCTATCTTGTTCTTCTTCTTCTTCTCCTTCATTTTAGCCTTTCTCCTTTTTTATTTTCTGTTGTTATATTGTTTTATTATCATTAAGTATATATATGCTGATAAAAGATGATAATGACAACCAACTAATATAATACAACAATTTGTGTAGAGAAATAAATTTCGAACATTAACAAACTACAAGAAATTAAAGGCACGCTATCCATCCTTTACCAATTAGTAATGTAATATATCACAATGTTAAAACATTGAAAATTAAATGAGAAAACTTTCTGTTAACACAACGAACCATAATAAAGAAGTAGAAAAAAACAAAACAAAACAACCAAAAATATGATTAGAAATCTTATTTAAGAACAGAAAAAAAAAAAAAAAAAAAAAAAAAAAAAAAAACACATCAGATCGTGAAAAGACAAAACCGGAACAAATTGATGCTCCGTTTTCTTATTACCAGGATGTGTAATGTGACCGTTTTTTATTTCTATTTTTAATCCAGAATATCAGAAAGTAAATTAAATTAAATTAAAATTATGAAAAATTGTCATACAATATTTTATCCAATTAAAGCAGCAACTGTTTCCATATGTGACTTATATGATCCCACAGCTGTAGTCGATTGTAACTCATATATCATATTAAATTAAAAAAGCAAATATAAATAAATAAGTGATTCGGTTCGATTGATTCGGTTGTAAAGTGTATATAAAGTGGTTCATTTGATGTCATTCTTATAACATCAAGAAACATTTTATTTTGTTTACCACACACAGTGTCGTCTTGCAAGTTGCAAGGTCTTCATCAACAACAATATAAAATTTGTTTCTTATGGTTATCATAACTAAATGATTCGTTCAACCCTTTAAATAAATATTATAAACAACAAAACCGTAAATTGGAATGCAATGAGATGCGATTACAACGTAAAATCAACATCCCCTCGGATAATAATTTATTAATAAAACTTTCTTTTAGTTTTAGATAAAAATCAAATAATTTTGTTTTGTTTTCTACAAATTTTGGTTTTATTTATAAGAGTGTTGACTGGCGTCAGTTGTTTTTATTTTTATTTTTGATTTTCTCTAATAAACGATAAGACAGACATTTAAGACAATTTAGACAAGTGAGTTAGTAACAAGAACAACCCTTAACAATATTTTTTTTATGATGTTATGACTGTAATTAGTTTTTTTCTTTTTATTATTTATAGAGAAACATAGAGTAACTACAGTTCAGTATTGTTAATTACTTTCTTTTTTTTAATTACTACATTTCATTTACATTTACATTTGAATTTAGCATCATAAAAATTAATTGTATTGTTATTGTTTTCATTAAACTAATTGTTGGCTGAGGTATGCACATTACTCAGATTTAATATTGCCTTCATTGTTTAGATGAGGGGTTGTTGCTGATGTATTTTTTACTTGGTCTTTTAAACATCTACTTAATAATTATTATTAACAAACCAATTTTTTATGGATAAAAAAAAAATTATTTCTCAAGATACAGCATCTTGAATTTTGAAAATACAACAAAAACTAAAGATTTATCATTTTCGCTTTTGTTTAGAATCATTTATTCTAAAAACGTTTTGAAAACATTTTAAGAAATGTTTCACAGAAAATCTTTGAAAATCAATTAAAAACAAATAAAAAGAATTATTTTTATTTTTTTTATAGAAAATGTCAAAATTTCGATATTTTTAATACGAGGTTACTTAATGATTATTCAATTCTAATTTAATGACAGATTTTTGAATGTGTTCCTCACCCATGAATTTTTTTGTTTTTTTGTTGTGTTAATTTCAACTTAATTTTTAATTAATTTTGAATCGTTTTTTTTTTTTTTTTTTTGGTTGATCTGAAAACAACTCATAAGATAAAAATCAAGAAAAAAGTAAGCTAAAAATAAAAACAACTAAAAACCCAACGAACTATATAAGTAACAAATTACTCAGTCATTTGTTTATGTTGTCTTCTTATGTCGTATTCTATTTTTCTTGTTATTCCTTTCTCCTCCATTTATACCATTTTTAATGTTAAAATAATATGCTGTTAAGTAAGTTTTTAAGAGAAAACAAAGTAGTTTTTAATTAGTTACACTTTACTTACAGGAATTGTTGTTAAATATAATTGATTTTCACTATTTTTGTTTTTCTTTAATTTTAAAGGAAATAAATTTATTGTCCAATAAAATGAAAACAAAAAATTATAAAAGGAAAGAAGGAAAAATGTGTTAGTTTGTGTCACATCGTAAAGTAAATGGGGGGCGCGATTTTGTTTTTTTTAATTTGTTTTTTAACAGTAAAACCGTGCATCAATGAACCCCTCTTGATTGGCATGATATAACGTTCAGCTATATTTACTTTTAATCAGAAAATTTTCTTCGAGATCTTACTGTGCGCGTTAAAGCATCAAATTCATATTTTAACAAAAAAGGATAATTCGAAATGAAATAAATAAAAATTTTTATTACACTTGACAATTTTTTATTTCAGGAAAATAGGAAAATAAACTGAAAGAGTTCTTTCAAATATAAAATTATTAAATAATTTTCGTAACATTGTCATGTTATGAATAAAAAGTCGTAAAGGGGTTTTTTCTTACAGTCTAATAAGCTGCTAAGCCGTACGGTGCCTTTGTGTGTTCCTCTTTATTTTCCACTTTCTATTTGATAAATATCATGTGGGTGACAACTTTTTTTGTTCCTCGTTAATTATTTCGACGTTATTTATTTATTTAATTCATTTCAATCTTGCTTTTACATTCAGAATATTTAGGTTAAGAAAATTGTAGTAATTCCATAATACTGTTGTGGTTCCGTTTGACATTTAAACCCCAGTGGAATTTTTTTTTTTTTTTTCACAACGAAAAACAAAAAATAACATAGCTTAATCTTAATCATCATTAATTAATCAATTTGTTTAGAGTTTTTTTTCTATTTGTTGGAACAAACGAAAATTCTAGTCTTTTAACTTTAAAAGCAAAAATATATAAAAAATAAAAAACTAGCGATGGGAAGAATTCAATAAAAACCTTTAATCGTAGATTTTGGCCACAATCTCTTCTCTTCTCCTGTTTACTCAATCAAGCATTTAGTGTTTTTATCTAATTTAAACCTTTTACTTGATATAATTTTTGATTGTTATTTCCTCTATTAGATGCTAAGAAGCTAAGAGCGTTAATCACTGGAGTTTTATTTTTTTTATTTTTTTAATAAAAGAAACACAAAAAACGATTAAAGATTAAAAATCAAAAGAAATTTTTCTAAATTAATTTTAGTTTTTATTTTATTTTTGGCTAATGCGCATTCATGTTTGTTTGTTTATTTATTAATTTAAGTATTTAACTGTAAGTCATTATATAACTAAATAGATTCACTTCTTTAATTACAAGGAAAGTTTGGGCCAAGATTTCAGTTCAGTCAACGTATTGGGCGGAAAAAAATTTACGAAAGAATCGTACGAGTGAAAAAAAAAGTTACCGAAAAAGTCATATTATTCTATTTTTAATTATTTTTGTGTGTCGTTAATGCTGCTATTTATATTACGATCATATTGTCACAACAATTCTTAAAGCGCAACCAAATTTCCATATGCTCACAAAGGACAAAATACCATCTATACGTATTTCGTTGAATATTATGATTATTGCAAACAATGTTCTCTAAATATGCATTAAAAAAGCATAAAAATTTGGAGAAGAATAACCATAAAACCAAAATGTTGCAAAACATGCAATTATTTTACAAAAGAAAATTTTTGAGAAAAACCAAAAGAAAACAAAACTTCACAAAGATAAAATCCAAATAAAATAATTTCGTAATTTAATTTTTTTTTTTGTTTTATTTTATTTTATTTTATTTTTTACGGATTACAATACGAAAAATAAGCAAGATTATCATTAAAAACATAAAAAGATAAAACAATAAAAATTTATAGAAACAGATTTCCCAATGTTCTCATACCCGAAAATCCATTGCAATGTAATATAGATTTATGACGTCACAGCTGTCGTAAATGTTGCAATTCTTGTCTTGTTTTTTTTCGGTGTTTCTTAACAAACAAAGTTGTCTTAACAAGATATTGTCCATTTGTCGTTTGTTATCGTTGTTATTATTGTTCCACAAACCAGGAGGAAAACTCCTAAAAATTCAAACAATATTTGATTTGTTATTCCCGCAATATTCCTTTAAGCAAGCAAACGTGTCAAGAGCGAAAAATAATAACATATCGCTGCTATAAGACGTAACTATATTTGTATAAAAAGTCGTAAATCAATGAGTTTTCTTGTTAAATCTTTAGATTTTTTCTTCTTTTTTTTTCTACACTAAAATGATTTTTATTTGTTTTTTTTTTTGTTTTTTGTTTTAGTGAAAAACAGTAAGACGCGTGATTTTCATATTATTCTCCAAAAAAAAAAATTTTTAAGATTTTTCTGCTGTTTCTATTTGTTTATTTAAATGCTTGATGACGTTAATAATATTAAAGGGTCCCGACGAACATTTTCAATTCTCTTTAGAAATAAGACTTAAGTCTTATATTGTTTTGTTTTTAGTGCAATGATTTATCTGGTACGTTCACACACCACGCCCAAGTCTCAACGATGAGACAACGAAGTTGACAACCGGTACGTGTTTAATTGCTGTTGACAATGATTAGAGCAGGTGACAATTTAATATTCATTGTTTTAATTTTATTTTATTAATATCTTTCTAGTATTTGACAGTATCCAGAATAGATTTTTTTATGCAAAAAAATCTTCAAAAATTCATCAATTTGTTTGATTTATGTCTTTACGAAAATAATTTTCCAGGAAAAAAATAAAATTCGTTAAATAAAGTAGAAAAACAATCGCCAATATCAAATGCGAAATTAAAAATAAACAAAATTTTGCCCGGCTATTGTTTGGTGTAAAGATAGAGCAAAAAAAAAAATGTCCAAAAAGTGAATAACTTGGTATTAGCGGTTTAAAAAAAAAAAAATATTATTTGAAAGGGAAATAAAACCATCATCGTAATTCACTATTTTAAGGTTTTTTTATTTGTTGTTATTTTTCCAAAACATCAACCATTGTTAGCAAAAGCTTTTTCGCTTGAATTCAGTACCGGAATTTATATCTAAACAAATTAAAGGGTTGAACGTATTATCTCCAATTGTAAAACATACAAAATGAATATTTATAAATACAGTGATGTTGCTTCAGAATATGTTTTTTAAAAAATTACTAGTTCAAAGGGTGATTTTTCCGATTAGGAACACTTTAAACGCTACCACCTAAATTTATTATAGATTCATCTCTGGCCACCATTAATAACATAGTAGAATTCAATGTTTTACAACAAACAACATTGAAAACCACGTCGATAGATGAGTTACAACGGAAAATATGTGACGAATGTGAACAAAGGGTAGTTTTTGCTGTTGTTTGTTTAATTATAATTTTTTTCGTTATTTTTTTTTTTTTTCAGAATTTAGTGCAGCTAGAAATAAACAAACAAACAAACAAAAAAAGTAAGAGAAAAAAAAAACACAGAAAAAGTAATTAAATATTTTAATGAATGCTTTTATGTCTGTTTTCTTGTATTTACATAATTTTATGTAATAATTTTCGCAAGCAACAACAAACGCTTATTCGCACGTTTGACGGTTTTCCTACTTTTTTTTTTTGTTTTTGTGCTTTTGTATAAAGAGATTATTTTTTTTTTATTATTATTATTATAATAATTTAATAATTTTTATTTTACATCATAGAATGGAGAAATCATTTTACATTTTCATATTTTATGCATAATTTTATAAAATGAAAAACTAAAAACAAAAAAAAAAAAAAAAACCTGAGAGAAAAACTTTTTCTAGTTTAATGGAAATTATATTTTGCTGCTTCTATAAGTTTTTTTTCTTTTTCTTTTTTATTTATATTTAATACGATTTAACGAAAGTTTTAATAAGTTTTTATAATAGTATTAAAAAAATAAATATATGTGTATATATATATATAAAAAAATAAAACCAGTAAATGGGTTAATGAATTGATTTAAATTATTAACACTTAACGATAAATACGGAGAAGAAAGTCAATAAAAATTCTTTTGTGTTGACTGATTCGTGCTAATAATAAAATAAAGGAGTAAAATGGGAAAGAAATAAAAGACTAAGGGAAGATATAGAAAAAAGCAATAATAGAATAGAGGCCAAACCCTAAATGGACAACACAGTAGAAATAAAATTCAATATATTTTTAGATCACTTCCGACACTTGATAAACCACACATTAATGGGTCATCTGGGTGAATATTCTGTATGAGCATAGTTTTGCGCCCCTTGACATTGTTGTTTCGTTTCGTTTTTTTTCTTTCTTTCTCGTCCGTTTTTATTTAATAATATTGATCACTTGACTTGACTTTTATGTTTAGCTACACGACAATGACGTTAGCGAATATACAGAATATAATAGTAATCCGCCCAACTTGGCTTCTATAAAAAAAAAATATACGAAATCTCTTGTGGTTTCTTCTTTATTTCTTTCATTTTTCGTTTTTTCTCAATAAAAATAAAAATAACAAAGCAAACACACACGCAAAAAATTGTATATAAATGTGACATCAAGTGTTTTCAGTTCCATAACCATCGAATAATAATTACAAACAATTTGATAAAGAATAAGATTCAGGGGAAAATTGTAATAATAAAAAATGACAACAAAAATATTTTGAGAAGTTCAGAAATTTATTTTTATTTTATTATCCCGCGCTTACATTAATAGAAATGAAATAAACTGATAGAATTTTAATAACAAAAATAATATAATTAATAGATATTATGTTTCGAAATAAAAAACCGAAATTAGAAACTGATTTTGTAACAAAAATCTAGTTTTTATACTTGACATACATTTCTACTGTCTGCTTATTGATAATTCAATAAGAAGAATTTTTATTATAGCAAATTAAGAATACTTGAGGTCTAATAGATACGATTAAACTGTCCTTGATATTACTGCAGATTATTCTGAATAGAAAAATATTTATTACGATTTCAGTAAAGGTGTAAAAAGAATAATGAATCAAAAAATCCAAACTATTTTTAATTATTTATTATTTAAAATTTTTCTTTTTTGATGAGATCTGGCATTCATATAACCAAATTCCATAAAAACAGTTTTGATTTTATTTAGACATTGTTCTTGGGTCGTTTTGTCTGCAGATCTGCAGTAATTTAATATTTTCAATGTAATTTAATCCAACAAAATTAATCTAGAAAATCGATTGCTATCGATTTATTTTTATTGTTATTTCATAATAAATTTGTGGACTTACCTCAATACAGAATAATTTATATATTCTAGTTACATAGAAAACACATTAAAAAAAAAAAGTGAAATAATACGTCGACAGATAGACGCATTTAAATGTTTTATTACATAAACAATAGTAAATGTATTAAAAAATATATTTATTATACTAAGCCAACTAAAAAGAACAAAAACCAACCGAAAATAATAATTTTCATACATTTGTGCGTGAATTAAGTTTTTCTTTTTTTTTCTTTTGCTATTTGAAAAAGGCAATATAACAGTAGTTACAATGAATAAAATTATTATTATTATTATTATTAAGGTTAGGGATAGGCCCGTTTGTTTATTAGTTCTTTTTTGTAACCAACTATCTGATAGCGATCGATTTGAACATTTTGACGCCACACGATATATTCACAGAACAATTAAATTATTTTATTTTTTTTTTTTTTTTGTAATATAAACAAATAAAAACGAGTAAAATTGATTGTCTTTATTACTTTATTTATAATAAAAATTAAAATACTTGTAATATCGCGGTTTCTACAGAAACAATTTTTTTTTTTTTTTTTTTTTTTATAAATTTATGACTGCAAAGAGTGTACAAAGATGAAGAAACGGAAAAATAACAATAAGAGCAACAAAGTGTTTATTATAGTAAAATATAAAGAAAATAATAATAATAATAATAATAATAATAAAAATAAATATGAATAATAAAAATAATTTTTTAAGTTAATCAGGTGGCAACATGCTGCGTTTTTTAACTTCTTGTCTTAATTTCATTAAATATGAAAAAATAAGAAGACGATTCTACATACGCTATATTATTCTCTGATCTTTTACCATAGCAAAATATTTACTTTTTCCATATTTATTTATTTAATCATCGTTTTATGAATGTAATTAAAATCTTTGCAAGTGGCCGGACATTAACAGCTTGTCCATAAATTATTATTATTAAATGGCGGAGATTTAATAAAGACCAGCAACGTTTACGCCAATATTGTTTGTAAAATATATTTATATACAAATAAAGAAATTTATAAATTTTCATATGTCGGTGTTCGTATATTGTTTATTGAAAGAAAACCGAAAAAAAAAAAAGAAAAGAAAAAAAACTTATGAGGCGGATGTGTTTATAAACAATGCGGATGCAGTAAAGTTTTTCTGATGTAGTAAAAATGATTCTCGTCTCTATCAAGAATTTCTTATATTAATAATTAAATTGTAGCAGAAAAAATAAAAATTTAATTTAATCATACCTTGCGAAATACGTTGCAGCAGCAATCGCCTGTGCTGTTTCCAGCATTATATCTATTTTACTATTACGATGAATTTGTTTTCTTATATCATTGCTAAGTGCATTAAAATTTTCTTCAATAAATTCACTACCACTGCCATTGCCACCAATTGGATTAGCACGACGTTGGCCAGATGCGATCCCCGCTTGGTGGTGCTGCTGCACTGGTTGTTGTGGATAATATTTCATCGGTGTCTGAACATAACTATAATCACAAGAAACACCTGGCTGTGGATTTGAATGCTGCTGAGGTAAATGTCCTTGTTGGACACTTTTCACTTTATCACTCATATTTTTCACATTTTTTTGTAACTTTAATGCACTATCATCATTAGAAATCTTTTTACCACGAGTAATGGTACGGTGTTGTAGCTGTTGCTGTTGCTGTGAATGTGGATGTTGAGGCAAATTACTACCAATTGTACGAATTTGCCCATAAAATGGTTTAACAAATTCAGATGTGGGTGGTCCAAGATTAACAACCTCATCGTAGAGTAAATTATTTTTGTTTGCTACTGTTGGCATGTCAGACACACAATTTACTCCAATTATAGTTGGTTGTCCACTTGACAGTGGCATCATATCGCCCATAACATTTCGTGTCAGAGTGGGTGCCACATTATTAGGCGGTCGCTGTCCATTCACATGTTTTTGGATGTTATTAAAATTAACATCGGTGGTTGCTCCACCACTGACACTACTTACACAGCCATTATTCATTATACCATATGATTGCATCATGTTTACATTCTCGAAGGTTGTCTGATTCAACAAGTGCTTCTCATATATATCGTTTAATAAATTAGTTGCCGTTTTAGATATTTGATTAAAATTTTGTGCAGTCGGTATTCGACTACATTGTGGCTGCTGTTGTTGTTGCTGTTGTTGCTGATGTTGATGTACAGCACTTGGTGTTGGTGGTGTAATATTTGTATTTGATGGAACTACAATACTTATATTACCTCCACCACCAATAGTAATGCCACGAGGCTGCTTCATCTGAGGTCGTAAATTCGTGGTTGTAGCAATAGCGACAGTGGCACCATTACTAGTTTGCAACGGTGGTTGGGGTAATTGTTTATTGCCTTCGATGGTTTTTCCTTTAATTGCCATTCCAGTAATTGAAGTCATATTACTATTATGAGACGTTGAATATGCCAATGGCGTTGTTGGCATAACTGTCGTTGCTAGTTCTTTCGCGCCGGAGTCAACGGGCAGTAACGGATTTTGATGATGTTGCTGTTGTTGATGATGATAATGATGCGACGATTGTGGTGGCGGTAACTGTGGAATCATAATCTGATGTAACTGCCGTTGATTCGGTGGGTTATGTTGTACTTGTTGTTGCTGCTGTTGGTTATTCTGTGACTCCCGTTTTAGTGCAGCAATACTTGATTGCCGAGGGCGGTGTACTGATGCCTGAAATTAAAACGATTAAATGTAATCAGTAAATTTTAACTTATAGCTTAAAATGTGTATTAAAATAAAGAAAATTATTTTTCCAGTTACAACTCGTTTGGTAAATTAAAATTTCGCTACTTTTTTCAGTATTCTTTTTTTTTTTTGATTTTCATCCTTTTTTTCTCTTTTTTTTGCTGCTGTAATTCTATAAAAGCATTTAAAATAAACTTAGGAGAAAACTTTAACAATAAACTTGCAAGTTATAAACGCCCCATGTACAGTCATTGTAATAAAAGCAAAAGCGATAATAAATTGACTACATATTGTACAAAAATAAAGCAAATAGAAGAATTTTTTATTTTTTTTTAAACAAAAAAACACACAAAATAAAAAATTGGAAAACAAATTCTTATTTATGATAATCGCTCTTTATTTTTATTTATTAATTTTTTAACTATTCTCAATTCATTCGTATTTTATTATCGTATCGTGATACATTTTATGCCTTTTTGTAATGCTTAAAAGAAAATTTTTAGATAAAAATAAAGCCAGGCAACAAAGAAAAGAAAACGCGGTTAGAGTATTTCTTCAACATAAACCGAAATAAAACTCCTTTGTTCATTGACCAAACCGAAGAAACAGAAATAAATTCTAATGAAGCGCGAAATTTTTTTTTCTACTAGGCGGTAAATGATTGTGTTGTAAAAAAAACCATAAAGTCACAGATCGATCAATATTGATTTAGTCATTTTATTTGTTTGCCTATTAAATAGAAATAATCAAAGTTCTGTTCAACATTAATAATAAAAAATAATAAAGATTATTGTTTGGTTTCGCTTGGTTAGAAAGTGTGAGTATCGGGTGGCGGATTAGTGCGAGATTTTTATTTTTATTTATTTTTTTTTATATTTCCTTTCTTTTATTATATTTTTTATATTCAATTGTTGCTGGAAAAGCAACATAATCGAATTAAAACGCGCACGCCAAGGAACAAAAACAAATGATTTGCGATTTTAATTCCTTTTTTGTTTGTTTAATTCAATGTTGGGGGAAAGAGCAATACTTTCCGGTGAATCTGTTTCTCGTTTCCTATGCTACTTCCGTCACGCGGAGATATCATCACAAACATCATCATCTGTCGTTCCGAAAATAAAGAAAATAAGAAAAATCACTAAATGTTCAACAGCATTATGGAGGACAATGAGCGTTACAACAACAGAAGCTACAGAAGAAAAAAAAAACAAGAAAATATAATAAAGGGGTGATCCTGACTCTTTGATAAGCTGATTTATTCAGCCAAGTATAACCATAGCGGATGACGTGGATCACATTGGTAAATGTTAAAAAAAAAAAAATATTTCATACAATCTCTCTGTAGGTTTGGGTACTTACGGATGCGCATCATGATGTGACAAATAACCACGAAAGATCCAACAAAAAAATAAATGTGTTTTCCCTTTTATTCTTTTATTTTTGGTTAATACGACACGTGAATTGTATTTCATTTGTTAATTAATATAAATGAATGAAAATATGTTCCGGTAAATGTTTTTTGTGCTTTCGTTTCCTTTATTAAATCGACAAAGAGCTTTTTTCTGTTTTAAATTAACTTTTTGCTGTTCACGATTTAATTCAATAAAAATTTAAAAAATAAAATTTAATCTTTAATCAGTTACAGAAATAATAACCAAAACAAAATAATAAAAAACTAAAAATAAAAACTTCTTTCATCGTTTTTAAAGCCATCAAATGAATCTAAGGGCTAAATTTGTCTCATTTGACAGAATAACATTGCTATAAAGCTAGTGGTTTTACGTTACGAAATTTTTGTTGTAAGAAAACACAAAACAAGTAGCAAAAAATGAAAGGAGATATATAAATCATTTGATCATATTTTAACCTCAAAAAAAAAAAAAAAGGCACCACCCACCCACAGCAGCAAAAACAGTAGAAAAAAATAATAATAATAAAAACAAGTCAAGTTAAAGAAAAAAGACGATAAATGAAGAGAAATTAATAACCCTTAAAAGTATTTTCCACAAACAAATGTTTCAAATGATTTTCTTTTCCCCCCATTTTCCTCTTCTTAAATTTGTCCTTTAACTTAGTAGAAACTTAAAGCTCACACCACCAACAGAGAACCTGGTTAAATGCTAGATGATACAATGTTGTCATAAGTAACATTGGTCGCTTTTTAAATGTTGCTGTTGCTCTTTTATTACATTTTTTGTTTTTTTTTTTTTTCATTTCGGTTATGAATCAACAAATGTATCACCGTACACAGTTATGAAGCTTTTAAAGCTTTAATGTACAGCAAAAAAAAATTGAAAAAAAGAAAATAAGAATAAACATTTCATGTATTATTATTATTATTATTATTATAACAAAAAGTAATAGAAACAACAGTAACCAGAATGAATGGTGTAAGGAGTTACTTTGATGATGAGGCGAACCGAACATAAAAATATGAAAATAAAAAAATAAAATCTGGGCAGTAGAAATGATATAAATTTCATTTGTAATTTCGCTATTTAAAAAAAAAAATTCCCACACACAAATAACAAATAAATAAAGAAAAACCATTAAGAAAAAAAAAAAAAAAGAATGAAAAAAATTGTATAAATGATGTAATGTTAGGTCATTACGGTGGTTTGACGGTGGTCGGCTTGTGTGCGTCCATCATTCTTCAGTTCAGTTGAGATTGTAACCAGCTAGACCGCATACGGATGTTATTATAGCTTTTTTGTAGCCTCCGTTGTTGTATTCATATTGTGTTCGTGGTTATTAATCAATATCCTAAAAGGTTTCACATTTTGACTTATGTTGGGTTGATATTTTTTTTTTATTTTTTTTTTCTTCCTTTTTTGAGCAAAGGTTACAAGTTGTTTATACGGTTGACACCCTTTTGAAAAGAATTCAAATAATAAAGATCTTGATGAAAAAATGTTTGAGAAATTAGAGACATAGAAAATGAACGGAATGTTCGTTATTAACCTTTTTAGCTTGTTACAGTCAGGCACTGTATAATTATAATTATAATTATAATAATAATTATTATCTACCCTTTAGTGACCTAATTTGATCTCATTTGTTATTATTTTAATGTTGGCAGAGGACATGCTTTTAAATCAATTATGTTGTAATAGCAGCAACTAGCAAACACACAAACCATTTAATATCCAATTATTTATTATACGTTTAATAAATTTTTATTTTTTTTTATTTTCTTCTGTTAATTAATATTCGATGGTTGGCAATCAATTGATGGTTGACCAAAATAGTATCGAACAGGTGACCATACTCATATTACCATTAAACATTAATGGAATGAAATTTTTTTAAAGCATAAATTAAAGCATTATTACATCTTTTTTAATAATGTAAAAAAAAATGTATTAACAAAATAAACGTAAAAATAATTTTTCGTTTCGTTTTTTTTTTATTTTTTAATTAAAATTTTAAGCATCATAAAAATTACTTACAAAGATTTGACTTTTTGGATTAACAGCGACTTGGATCAAATTCTCTGTGACGTGATTGCTAGAAATAAAAGTAAAAAATAAAACAGATAAAATAAGCATTAAAATAAATATAACGAGTGATAAGATAAATTTTTATTACATTTTTAATTATATTAATTTGTGAAAATAAATTTTTTTTTAATTTTATTTTTATTTCCATTGTTTAAAGGGAGTAAAAGTGTAGAATTAAATGTGTGGCTTCATATAGCGAAGACACAAATATTATGGAGACTTTTATTAATAATAAATAAAATTTTATACTCGAATTTTTTTATTTATTAAATTTTTTTTTAAATTAATTTTATCGATTAACATAATCGTTTTAAATAATAATTATAATAAAATTAAAATTATTATCAAATGAAAAATGTAATTTTTTTTATACAATTGAAAATGGTTTAAGTATTGAATAAATTAAAATAAATATATCAGGTAGCGCTTCTGTCGCTATGTAGAATTTGTAATAATATTTTTTTAAAACAATAATAAACATACCTATGCTGTGTGGTTTGTGTATCAGCTAGCGGTGTCGATATTAGTTGCCGATTTAATAATTTCCGTCTAACAGCTGAACGACTTATTTGTTTCTTCTCCATTATGCAGGATTTATTAGTTATTTTTCCTTTTTCAAAAATGTTTTATTATTATTATTATTATAATTGTTGTTGTTGTTATTCTTGTCAAATCTGTAATAAAAATAATTTTATTTAATGACAGAGAAAGCATAAACGAATACAAAAAAGAAAAAGAAAAACAAAAACTAAAACATGAATAAAATTGGTAATAAATCTGCTAATCATTCAACAAATTAATTAATTTAAAAATAAAAATATAAATAAAGCCGGTAATAAAATTATTTTTAATTAAAATTAATTATTATTATCAATTAATTAAAAATTAAAAATTAGTCTAGAAAGCATTTGGCTTAATTGGTTTTATTGTTAAAATATTATTGTAGCGCGCTGTTAACAATTTTTTAGCTTATTTATATTAAGCGGACAAGCGGACCACACACGACGCTATAAATCGTTTAATAAATAAAAAACCAAACCAACAAAATCACATTTAGTTCTTTGATGAAATTAAATCAAAATAAAAAAAAAAAAAAAAACATTATTGTGGGTTTAATTTTGTGATTTTTTATTTAATTTTGTTGTGCTTGTTGTTGCTACGCTTCGTGGTTTTTTAAGCTTTTGCATTTTTTTTTTATAAACGATATCAGAGTAGTAATTTTATTAAGAACATGAGTGACTTTTTTTTTTGTATATAATTATTATTATTCGTTAACATGAGACGCAACGCAACACCCGTCACAATGCAAAAAGAGAATAACCTACATCGCGTTTTATAACCAAAATTAATTAAAATATATTTTTTTTTTCAGTCTCCATACGAAAAAAAAAAATAAATAAATAAAATCACTTAAGCACATCATAAAGTAAATAATTTAATTAGAAAAATACATAAATTTTGTCACAATTAAAAGCAAGCAGAAACAAAAAAAAACTTCATAAACATTTCAATCAACAATTAACACAATATTTTATGTTAATAACTTGTTGTTTCTTTCGCTCCTTTTAACAAATGCAGACAGCATAAATAAAGTTTTTAAATTATCGACTAAATTAGATTTTTTTTTCTGCTTTGCCTTCTACTGCCTTCATTTCGTTTGTTGTTTGCTTAGCAAAAGGAAAGAAAAAAAAAACAACAATTTATATAGAAAAAACGGAAGTTAAGCTAATTAATTTGTTAATTTTATTGTAATTTGGTAAAGTTTTTAATTCTATAATAATAACAGTAAAGCCAACTGATTTAATCGCGACTACCTTTATTGAAACTTTATTCCTAAAGTGGTTTTAATTTTTAATTTATTATTCGGATAACAAAGCTACTGGATAATGTAATAAATATTCATTGAGAATGTTAAAGCTGAGTGAAAAAAAATTAGGATTTTTGATACATTATTTGTATGCAAAGTAGTTTTAAGAGTATAAAATCGCACATTACTCATTCATATGAGTGGTGGCGTAAGTGGTTGTAATATATTTTCGCTTTGCTTGGGTAGTTAAATTCAATTCAGTTTGATAAAGCTGTAGGAAATCAAACTTCTGTAAGTGAGTTTTTCTATAGGAATCTTTAACAGCTAAGTTGCATTCATCTGAAACCTTGAAAAGAGAATATTTTAGGTACAAAGATTACAAAACATTAAAGGGCACAGAATTTGTTTATTTAAATAAAAATAAAAACTTTAAAAATAGTGTATGGATCCTTATATATTTTTAACACCCCTCAATAACAAATTTGATATCTGTAAAAGAGTTTTTTTTTTCTTAATTTCAACACAAGGAACATTTTTTTGTTGTATTTTGTATAATAGCATGTCAAAGATCTATATCATCTCGTCATCTTATTTCAACCGATTTGTGAATAGATATCATGTGTCAAACATCATAATCAACATTGACTTATAAAAACAAAAATAACATCATAAGACGTCGCGTAGTATTTTCAAATCATCTGCATGCTCATTCATAGATTTCTTGCCTTTTTTATTTCCCTAGCTTGTGTCTGTTTATTTAAAACAAAAAATCCTTTTTCCCATTAATGATTTAAACAAAAAAAAATTATTCAAAACTCCTAGTGTTAATGAAAAATCGTAATTTTCTACTTTTTTAATTCTTTAAATATCAATACAGATTAAATATTACAGTAGAGTCTTAAAAAGTACGGATTCAGAAGTTACAGAATTTTAACTATAAGTCAACAAAAGTTAAAATTAGTTTGTTCCATTACATTATTTCGGCACTGTAAGTAATGCTGTATAAACACTGTATAATGATGGCATTATTAATGATAAAAAAAAACTAGCAAAAACCACATGGCTCTCAACAGAAATTCAATTGCATTCTGGAGCACTTTTGGAGCAACGTTGCACTTGTTTCACAAGAATAATCAAATATCGTTTCTTTCGTATAATATTTTTCTATATTCATTCCATAATCAAACCGTCATAAATTATATAGTCACGTTCTGGTTGGTGGTGTGCTGTGTGAATTTATGAATATTAAATAGATTGAATTATATTACCATCGTCTTTGGCTTGGTGGTGCATCGAGAAGAAAAATTTGTATAAATAAATAAAACCATTATAATTCACTCTCTCATATTTAATTCTTGACTAACAACAACCATCAGAATATCAACAGAAAATAAAAATTATCTTTAAGAAATGAAAGAAAAAAAAAAAAAAAACAACTAAAATGCATTTCGATAATTTCCCTGAAAGTAAAAAAACAGAAAAAAGTCTAATAAAATAAACGACATGTCGTCACGTTTATTTACTTTTTAAAGAAAAAAAAAAAGATGTTTCTTAGGTAAACAAATAACAGGAAAATTATTAATGCAATTTAAGAATTAAAATAATCCGGCATACAGTTAAAAAAAAATATATTTTTTTTTTTTAAATCAATTTGTATATAAAAAATTGATTAACCAAAAAAACAAAAAAATTAAAAACGTTGAAAGCAATTATTTAAAATAACAAAAAGATAGAAAAAAAAAATTAAAACTCAACTACGGAAGTCGGTTAAGTATATTTGTCTTAATTTTATTTACTTATTTGACAAGCAACGAATATCTACTTTACTTAAATAAACGAGCATCAAGTTAAATAACAATGGAAAAAAGCTTTAAAAATGAGACGATGCGTTTCGTTGCGTAACACGATGAGTACTTGTGCGTACAAAACAAAAAAAAAATTGGGCTGGTGATATAAAAATAAAAAAAGTTAATTAACTCGATATTACTGCCAAACCAGAAATGAGAAATTGTAACGCTGCGTCTAACAATACAAAGTGAAGCAACGTAACGTAACCCCACTGTACATAAATACAGCAAACGGTATTATGCTTGTTTTATGTTTTATGTTTTAAAGCATAAAACAAAAATTAGAATTAATCCATTCCCATTGTCAAGTTCAACATTTTTGTCAATAGAAAAAAAATATTTAGCATTGACATTGGAATAAATTAATAAATTTATAAATAATTTTAAATGAGCTATTTTTAAAGGTTGAATTGAGATTTTTAACTCATTTAAATATTTAATTAAATTCTATAAATCAAATATTTAAATTTTTATTTTCAATTTGTTAATTAATTACTTTTTCGCATAATTTATTATTCAAATAAAATCTCGCTACTCTTTATTCATAAATTAAGTAATGATTCCGCGAGTCGGTTTTGATATAAACAAAAAATTAAAAAAAAATTAAAATACGATTTCACTAAGTTTTCACACACATGTGTCCTTTTCACACGCTTATAGTACGTATTACTACACCTCATATAATTTTAATTAGTTTTATTATTTTTCGTAAAAAAAAAAGAAAAATGAAAACAAGAAATAAATAAAATTGGAATAAAAAAAAAGATTTTCGAAAATGACAAGGATCACATTGTTCTGCGATGAAATATTAAATAAACAATCTCTGCGCCCAACGAGACGTATATAAGGGAAATTAAAGAAAACAAAAGAAAATCTTCACAATATTAAATTTATGTGGCGAAAGAATACCGTATACACGCGTATATTTCGCACAAAATACATATTAGGGTTGAATAACACCTTACCTTAACAAAATTTTAGATTAAACAAAAAAAAAAAAAAAACCAACGAGATTCTCCCACATTTCATCATCATCCACACAGCACTTATTCTGTGTTGTTTTCTTTTTTTAAAACTTTTTTGTTTATTATCTTCATCTGCTCGTAACTCTTTCACGTATATATGCTTCAGTTTACCTAACGTTACTTTGTGCTAAGTACCAACTTTTTTTACATCCTAGTAGTTTACACCCTTAAAATTTGCGGAAAAAAATAAAACGAAATAAAAGTTAAATAAAAAACTTAAAACCATATGACGTGATATTACTCAACGAATTATTATTTTTTTTTTTTTTTCATGGTTAAACAACAAATACACATTTGCACAACTTTATTTATTCATTTCACACCATTACCATTTATTTGTATTTTATATTTATACATGGAAATGGTTAAGCGCACAGCATCCAGTACCAAAAAAAAAAAATGAAAAAACTTCTCCATCAAACATCCAACAAAGCATGGATTGTGTTTAGTTTTTCTTTTGTTTTGTATCACGAAGGGATGCATACATTGAACCAAATTATATGAGGGTGGATTTACTTTACTTTACCTTTCATTATGATTATTATTATTATTATTATTTCATGAATAATATGTAGTGCAGTTGAAAATTTGTATAAAGCAAAAATAAAAAACATCAGCACGTCAATTTTAACTGAGTTTTTTTTTTTTTTTTTTTTTTTTGTTTATCATTTATAGCATCGCTGTTATTTTTTTTTTACCATTTTTACCCTTATTTAAATGTTTTCACTCCAGTGATGAGAACTTAAATCCGTAACGATTAAACAGCTAACCATATGACAATGGTAAGACAGAATAGATTCTCTCTTTACCAATCTTAAATTCACTGGTTTTGTTCACTGATTTTTAGGATAAAAAAAAAAACCAACGCCAAAAAAAGGAAGCAAACAAACATACAAAACAAAAATGTTTTTAAATGAAACGAAGTAAAATAAATTAGTAGCAAATGACTGAATAAATGATAACAAAACAAAACCGTTTAATAAAAAAAAAAATGAATAAATTGTGCGTTTTGTCCTTCAGTTTTTCATCAGTTTTCTACGAAATTATTTTAACTTAGTTTCAACAAAAAAAAAAAAAAATAATAATAATAATAAAAATTTATTTGTCCAAAAACAGACAAAG
Source organism: Ptychoptera albimana (assembly GCA_961205885.1). Lineage (NCBI taxonomy): Eukaryota > Metazoa > Arthropoda > Insecta > Diptera > Ptychopteridae > Ptychoptera > Ptychoptera albimana. Next base: position 9,409,688 of record OY540801.1, on the reverse strand, counting down.
TTAATAAATTATTTATTATTTATTTAAGAAAATGGAAAAAAAAAAAATAGAATTTATCATCAATAAAAAATTATGCTCATAACTTAACTAAGTTAGTTCAATGACTTCATTGAGTAGGAATTTTTTTTAATTTTTTATTTCATAATTTTTTGGTCGCAAATAAATTAAAGAAAACAAAAAAAAAAAATTTTTTAAGGGGCCAAACTATTAAAATCGCTACGCCACATTTAGTTGTTGAAATATATATTTTATATTATGACAAAGCTGGACTTGTAAAATAATCCAAAAAATATATTTAAGCCAAACGGAAAATACAGTGGAACCTATATTATGTGGGTATTTAATTGAAATTGAATGAACTTTAACGAAATTTTTTTGTAAAGTCTGTGTATGTAAAACTGAGTTCGTACTGTAAAAGCATAAAATAATCGAATAATATATTTATAGAGTACAAATCATACAATTTGCATATTAGCAGTCAAACGACATCAGCGATAAAACATTTTTTTTTTTATTTTTTGGCATCAATTTCATTGTGAAATTGAAGTGAATAAAACAACAAAAAAAAAAAATTAACTTTTTATGTTATGTTAACAAAAAAATTCCAATTTATTTGTATTAACAGAATTAAAGCAGAAAATCATAAACAATTACGCTGCATGCATCACATCATTCTCACCATAAATATAATCAACAAGATTGAGCAGCAGAGATTTTTTTTCTTATTCATTTTATTTAGTTATGCGTTAGTATGTTTATCTGTCATCACTACAAGCGGCATCGTGTCCGTTTTTTTTTTTATTTGTAACATTTTTTCCTTACCAAAAAAAAAAAAAAAAAAAAAAAAACGACTCGAAGCAACAAAAAATTAAAAATTTATTTAGAGAAGATAAAAACACCAGAAGCAAAATACAGCATAAACACACACATTTACTACGTTAAACTAAATAAAAGTGAATTAAAAAACATAAAAAAAGAAAAAGAAAAAAATTTAAATAAATAAATAAAAAAATAATAAACAAAAATAAAAAAAATTAAAAATTAAAACAAAAAAAAAAAACAAAAACATCAAACAGATTTTTATCTTAATCTGAGAATTTTTGTTTCTCCTTTAAAAATTATTATTTTCGACATTATTACATACAAATCACAACAACGAAATAATTACGTGTGTTTTTTTTTTCAATGTTTATTTAATTTTTTTCCTTTATTTTTTTTCGTTTATTATTGTTGATGATGTCGCTATGACCGAATATACTATTGTGGCAGTTACTGAACAGTAAAAGCTCGATGATTTTGTTTCTTTTTTTTTTTTTTTTTTCACTAAGCAAGACTGAGAAATACTATTCGTCTGATAGCAACATATATGGAAGACAGAATTCAATTCCAAGATTATGCAGTAATGCAATATGCAATGCGGTACAAAGGCGACACAATTTATTATTTATTAATTCGCGACTTCACTGTAATTTGTTTTAATTCAAATTAATTTTTTTTTTTATTATTTGTTTTGTTTAATTTTTTGCTTCGTCAATTTAATAAAAAGCAAACCTAAAACCACAAAGAAATGATAATGGCGACAAAATTGTCATCATTTTTTGCCGGTGTTTGTTTGATGTTTTTTTTTAATTTTTCGAATTTTTCGAATTTGTTTTTTATACCTGTTTGAGGAATTTTTATTTATTTTTTAAGTGACAAAATTATTATAATTGTCGGATATTAATAATTTGTCGGATTTGCAAAATCATTCTCTGTATGTTATGTTGCTTTTGTGTTAATTAAAAATGTAAATTTTTTCTATCGTTTTAATGATGTAAAAATGTTTTTTCTCTCCTTCGTTAGCATTGATTTAACCAATGAATTTCAGTAGGTAATAATTTCATTTTAATTTTAATTAAAAAAAATAAAATAAAAAAATATCACAAAACCAGCTTCTAGTAACCGTGTGTTGTTAAATGTTGCGGTTTTAATAAACAGAAGACCGAGAAAAATTAAAAAAAAAATGAATTGAGAAACATAATTAAAAACCGAGCAGCTGAGATTATAAAAAGTAGCCATAAGTACGATAATAATCTTTAAAACAGATTCTTGAATTTAATTAATTAAAAATTGTTTTTTCATTGAATAAAAACTTCTTTTATTCTTCTTCTTCATTTTCACATCGCTTTTTACTTTATTTTTATTTTTAATACTTAAAGATTAGCACAGCAGCAAAAATGTCTTAAGTCTTAAGTGTAGTAAATATTAATGCAATAAATATTGAAATATTTTTATTTTTTCTTATAAAAAAAAGTTATTTAATAACTTAATAACAAAATATTAATAAAAACTCTTGTGTTTTTCTGCTCTTTTTCTTTTTTCTGTTTGTTTTTTTTTTTTTTATTGAATTATATTAAGCAAAAAATATTGAAACTTCGGTATGAAAATTGTTCGTTACGTGTTGGCTTTAAGTATGATTAACACCGCAGCATGTACTCCTCATCAAATAACAGAAGAAAAAAACTTTTTCTTCAATTCTTCGGGATTTATCAAATTCGCAATTATTTTTTAAAGTCTATAAACTTTTTACTACACGGATGAACTTTTAAGTGGTCACAAGATTGTAATTCATAAAAATTCCTGTGTATTATGTGCACCCATAAATAAATATATCGGTGTCTCAGCATTTGATAAAACTTAATACTGGAATCAAATAATTTTATTTAAATTTTTTTTTTTTTTCAAACTAGAAAGGAATAAAATTTTTATTAAAAAAAAATAAACAGATTAAAAAAAGTGTTCCCAAAACCAGGTGTTTTATTTTATAAAATTTTTTCATTATTATTTTAATTTCCTTTCTAAAATTCAACAACTAACTATAAGCAGATTAAATAATTTAACTTGATTTCCATTTCAATTCAATTTAATTTACCAAAATTAAGCTTTAAAAATTAAGCTTTTATACAAAAATGAAAAGTTTACATAGAAATATAAAAAAATTATTCAATATTTTCTATGAGTATATTAATTACATTAAAAATATTTATTTTTACTTTTGGCACGGAACGATGAGAATTTTTTCATTTTATTATTATTAAATTTTATATTTTTATTGGTTGTAAAAAATATGTTTACAACAGTTAAAAGCCAATCAATATTCTGATTACTTTACGTATTATTAATAAATAATCACGTTTTGTGTTTATTTTCTGTTTTCAAATTTCTCATGTTTTTAATACTTTGTCACCTAATTTTTATTTTTTTTTTGTAACGTTTTTGCTATATACAAAATTCTTTGCTATATAACGTGTTAGTGCTAAACTGATAAATTAAGCCTCAAAGATACAAAGATTTATAGTCAAATATAGGATTTGATTCTTACGAACCGTGCGAGACATACACCCAAAGCTTACGGTCACTTGAATTTTGAAAAATTCACCAACTCTAGGGGTGAAAATTCGCCGTTTTCATGTTAAACAAATTTCAATTAAAATTTTAATACCATTTTATAATTATAAATTTTTTTTAATTGTTTTAACTTTAATTTATTTCTGCTTATATTAACAAAACCATTTGCATTAACATTACCATTATCATTAACAATAACATTAATTTGTTAACAATGACACATTGAATGTGGGTAACACAAATTAAAATCATTATCATAAATGTAAACAAATAAAAATTAAGATAATTAAAACAAAAAAAAAATAAAAAAGAAAGAAAGAAAATTTCTTCATAAATGTTTACAGATAATAAAACAAGAAGAAAAAGGGCTGATGATGTTGGTTAAAATAATAAAAAAAAAAATTATTAAATCAGGGTCGGTATCAAGTAAAAAAATAATAAAAAAAATTATTAATTAAATCATGAATAAATCTCTGAAGTGATAATTAAAAAAGAAAAATAATTACAGCGCGATACAAGTTAATAAAATTATTCATGCTGGTTGGAAAATATAAAAACAGAAATCAATGTGTCTCTTGAAATTAATAACTTTGTAAATAAACATACGGATACTTAAATGTATGACGCTATTACAAATATTGCTACAAGCTACTGCATTTATTGAATAAAAATAATAATAATAATAATAAAGTCTGGAAGCATAATCAATATTGTATAATTTAAGTGCATTCCCAACAGTTACTGACATTAGAGAAATGCAAAACTTCTGCACTTGGCATGCAATCTATTTAAGCAGAGAAATTAAAATTGTTTTTTATGATATTCAGGATAAAAACAGTTCAAAAGTTCTTGATATATGCTATGTGTATAAGATAAGCGACATTTTAAAACTATAGAGAAAGATTTCTGAGCTCAGTTTAACACAGAACTAGATCTTCAACTTTAGGTAATAATACTGAATGAGTTGGAATTTTATTTCTTTTTTTTTTTTTTTCCCAATACAGGTTTCGTTCATTAACTTTCCGTAAATGTAACGTACAATTAAATATAACAGAAACAATTAATAAGACCTAATTAAAGCATTATAAATTAATTGAAAATCAATTTCCTTTATAATTGTATTTCATTCGATGTGAAACAAAGTGGGAAAATTTATTATTGTTTTAGCGGAACAAAAGTGTTGATTAAAATTTAAATAAAATTAATAACATTTTTTCACATTAAAACGTAATTATGTACAATTTAATTATGTAATATTTTTCTAGTAAAATTATAATAACGACAAAGTATTTGCTTGACTTAGAAACGTCAATTTTTTTTTTGTTTCTGTATTATTCTCTATATCAACTGCATTTATGGTTGTTGCCGCATTATATTTTATTTTTATGTTTATTAGTATTTAGTATTATGAACGTCATTAATCCATGTTTTTTTTTTTTTTTGTATCGTCTATGCACAATCACACAAGTTGTAATTATCTTCAGAGTCGATATTTATTTTTACAATAATCTTCTATTTATTATTATTAACAAAATTAATAGAAAATAACTTCTTTTTTTTTTAAAAGCAATGATTTATAGAATCTGCAAAACAGTTAAATTAAATTGCAATAATATTTATTAAATAATAATCTAATGAAATATAATATTTTTGCTAATTAATCGTTATAAACTTTTAAAATAAATAAAACTTTTTTTTTAGATAACGTAAATCAAAAAACGGTAATAAATTTTAATATCAAATGTCATAAGTGTGTTCAACAAATAGACTGCATAAAGTCTGCCAAATTAAACTGAATTATTATGAAAACAGAAAAAAAAAAAACTTTATTATTGTTAAATTGAATTCCCGGTGGTCGTTTTAATTTTTTTTTTTTTGCACAGAGCATCACCCAGGAAACATCAATCAATCAATCAATCAATTTTCATTCTTTTATAATAAATATTAGCAAAAGTGATTAAACTTTTATTAGTTATAGAAGTTTTTGTCCTTTTAATGTGCATTGATTAAAAAAAAAAAAAAAACATCAAATGACAGCCCACTTTGATCAATGACTTTGTCTAATTGTAATTGAATTTATCTAATTCATAGATATCAGAATTTATATCTTTTGTTTAATGTAATTAAATTATGCACTGATTGTAATTATTTTTTCTTTCTTTTTTTTTTTTTTTATTGATGCGAATCAGTATAATCTGTATTAATATATAAGAGATTTGGTTACATAAGAATACAAACACTATATACGATTACTCTAATGGCAAAAAAAAAATTCTATAAGAAAATATATATATATGAATACCCATAATCCAATGTTGAGTGGCTTTGTTATTTGTAGATTGTTATCGTATCTTAAAGCTAACGAGATGCATTCATGTTTGTTCAATGGATATTGTTATGTTTCTATATTATTATCTGCTGTTTTCAACACTTTATTCTACTTATTTTTAATTATCTATTAAAGCGATTAAATATTTATTTTGTCAAAGAAATACACCGGTAACTCATAACAATGTGCTCAGGTAACAGAGCATCTCTAACGAATGATGCTCAAGAAATAACTCATCTAGAGTATCTTGGCAGTATCGAATAGTTAAATAAAAATTTTAATTTTCTTAAATACCACACTTTATTACCTAATTAATACAAATTATTATAAGATGCATACAGATTTTATTTTGGCAAATAGAGAAAAAAAAAACAAAGAAAAATTTACGATAAATTTATTCTGAATCTTTTTTTATTTTTTCCTTTATCTTTATCAACAAAAAAATAAAAAAAAATTATAAAAAGAATATAACCGATTCAAGAATGTATAAATAAATTCAAGATCTTTGTCTTATATGTTGTTGAACAAGTAAAATAACAACAACAACAGAAGCAACCTTCTCAATTTAGTTTTTATATCAGCCAATGGCTATTATCGTTAAGTTTGCTACTATTGTTACTCGTCGCTACTGAATTGAATTCTAATACCCAAAAATGTTGTAAATGCGAAGAAAAAGAAAAAAAATAAATAATATAACCATTTTTGTTATGAACATTTGAATAAATCTTTCCTTAAATAACAGGCATCGTCGTATGGTTTTAACAGCAACATCTTAGCCATTCTAATAACAAAAAAAAAAAAAAATGCAAAAATCAAGAAACACAAAAAAAAATCTCCTTTAGTAAAGAGAAATAAAAAATCCACTTTGGATAATCCTTTCGGGTTATAAAACTATCCTGTTAAAATTTTTTTTCATTTTTTTTTTTGGATATCTTAACCTTAGACTTAGCTGGTCAATAAAGTTTGCTGATGGTGCCCAATAGATTTTCTATTGTCGACTACTTTTTCTCTGCTTGCTTTTTGCCCTATTAAATCAAGAGGACTAGCCGATCGTTGACCAGTCCACATAATCAACGGATATAAAATAGCAAAAAAGCAGGGATAAAAAAAAAAAAAACAAAATAATCAAATAAATTAAGTTAATTTCCAGCATAGCTCGTGCTTGAGTCTTGTTAGTTTACGGGTTTGTTGTCATTTCTGGACATGAATTCTATTGCTATTAAAAAATAAAATTTTATTTGCACTTTTGGCACAACATTTGGAGACAATTTAAAAATATAAAAGAAAAAACAAAAGCATAATAAACAAAAAAGGAATAAAAATGAAATAAAGGAAACCTTACACAAATTTACATTTTTTTTTTCCTTTTTTTTTTATGAACAGACAAAGATCTAAACTGAGCTGACTAAGTGGACAAACAAAAAACAATAACAGCAACAATGAATCGATGTTCATATTTAGCAGAAAAATAAAAATAAAAATCTGATATGTGCGTGACTATGTTATATATCGTGGCGACATAATGAAAGTAATTTAATTTTTTTTTTATCCCCATTTATTAATCGTATTTAAAGGTTCAACAAACATAAAAAAAAAATATTTTCTATCTAAACAGAAAGCACATAAAAATCCATTCATGTTTCGTGTATGAAGGGATTTTTATTTCAGCGTTATTATAAAAAAAAAAAAATTCTAAATATTTAATTAATAATAACAAAATCGCATTAAATAAATATTGATAATAAAAAATTTAAATTTTAATAATAAAAGCAGGAGTATTTTAAAAAATTTTAATTTTAATTGAAATTGGAACAATTTTTTTTTTATGGCTTCAAAGTACATTTTCAATTTTTTTTTTAATTTTTAATTCTTATTAATAAATATTTTTTTTTTTTTTTAATTTTGATTATTAAAAAATTGCAGCAAATTTTTATTGCATTTCATTTTTATTGCAAAAAAAAAAAAAAAAACACTGAATTTTATTTATTTTTTAATTCTTTACAAATGTAATAAAATTATCAATAAAGTAATTTAATATTTTTAAAAGCATCAACATGCATATTTTTATTCATTTTTCTTTTTTAATTTTAATATTATTTTACAGTAGATTCTCCATTTAAACAGTGCCCAACATTTCACATTTTTCAAATAAAAATTAAAATCATCCTTATCTAGATACAGAACCAAGAACGTGTAAGGTACTGTTCTTGCTTATTTTGTTAAACATTTTCAAGTATACAATGTTTACATTTAATGCACTTTTAATTATTCGCGGTATGATAACTTTCAGCAATTCAGAATGATAAAAAATAATTAATAAGTGAATAAACAGAGGAATTGAATTATCGCGCGCGGTTTGTTTCATTTCTTTTTTTGATAAGCGAGCGCCATACAAAATGTTTTTTGTATAAAATTCTGATCGACGGTATTTAATTTAGTGAAAGGAAGGTAGGTGAAGTAAAAATTACAGATAAAAGCAAAAGTAAAGAAACAAAAAACAAAAAAAATTGTATGTACTTGACTTTTGTTGTAAAGCTTTTTCCCGCAATTATCTTGCGATAATCATGAAAACCTCATTATCGTATGTAACAAAAAAATAAAAATAAAAAAATGTTACAACAAATCGTGTCGGTCGCATAAATGCATTAACAACATTACGAAAATCACATAACATTTAATTAATATGAAAAATAAAAATGTTTTTTTAATCAGATTTAAAATTGCTTGGATGCAAGTCGTCCCTTTGAGTGCTTTATTTTTTTTTTTTTTTTATTCGCTTTATAATTCGCCTGTGTGGGGAGTTGAATTTTTTTATGTTTTTTAACTGTTATATGATGGTCATTAAAAGAAAAAATAAAAATGTTCTCCCACTTTAATGTTGGTATTATTTAATTTAAATTATTTTTGTGGCAAAAATAAAAAAAAAACATAACCATTCACCGACAGGGCTTAAAACAAAAAGAATTTTTAATTACAATCTTGAATGCATCACGCATGTTTTTCAATCATTCTGCTTTTGTTTTATTTGTAATTTAATAACTTTTTTCTTTTTTATGTTATTAAAAGCAAAAGAATTTTTTTAACACATTCTCACATTCGGTTTGTTTAAAATGTTGTTCGCGCGAATTATGCTCGTTTGTTGCTTTTGCTGTAATAATTGTGATATGGATCAGCGACACAAGCAGACTCACTTTTTTTATAATGTAATTTTTTTTATACAATCAGATGTATGATTTATATTTTTATATTTTAATACGAACAAAAAAGTAGAAAATTTTTTTTATAAAATAATTCACAAGAAAAGGCATCGACGAAAAGCATACGCAAAAAAGCCTTAAAGTGGTTTATATGAAATATATATATATATGTATATAAAAACTACATATTACACGCTTTAATAACAAGAGGGCAATTAATTTTTTGCACTTTGTTTCATTTTGTTTTAATTCTTTTAACTTTTAGGTCATTAAAAAAATGTTTGAGGGAACGTCGACGACGATTAATTAAAACATGCAAGTGTTAAAGTCAAACAGCGAACAACAAACAGCAAGCATAAAAAAAATGTGTTTATTTTTAGATTTGGTTTTAAAAAAAGCTTTCTTCATCACAAATAATTAAATTAAATTAATTAATTAATAAAAAAAAAAGACTGTTTAACATAAATTATTGTTTATTAATTGCCGCACATTTGTCATGATTAAGATTTTTTCTTGCTTTTATTTTTGGTCGCTGATGCAGCGTTGTTTCCTACTGTTTGCACTGAACAAATATTTTTTTTTTTGGCCAATCAATTACTAAGCATTACTAAGCAAATATTTCGTATTGTTTGTGTTTGATTTTTTAATTGAAAATAATTTTATTTTTCTCTTTTATTGGATAATAGAAAATAAAAAAAATTTCCTTGTTCCTTATTATTAATTTTTTTTTTTTTTTTTATGATTTTTCCAGTCAATGCATTAATTTTGTATTAAACTTGAATATGAATAAAAAATTTATAGTGTGATGAATTTAAGCGCCCTCATACGCTTCATACTTATAAAATAAAATAATAAAAGGAAAAAGAATTAAATAAAAACTCTCTGACTGTTATAACAAGCCAGATTCGATATACAATACACACCAAATAAAATAAAATAAAAAACTAAATAAATTAAAATCAACCCCATTTTTACGTGGTAGAAAATTTATTATACGTTTTTTTTTTTTTTATTATTATTGAATTGAATTGTATTGAATTTATGTTTTGACACTAAACAATATATGAAACGACCAAATATGATCTAGCTCGCCCTTATTTCGCACAACAGGCGTTTATTTTTTTTTTTTTACCATGTTTGAAGACGTAAAATAGTACACGTTGAATGTACACTATTTTACTATTGTGTACGGAGAACGTACTTAAATTTATTTATTTATTTTCTTCCGTGAACATATAACAATAAAATCAGGCAACAAAACAACGAAAAAAAAAATGTCCTGATTAAACAGAACATAAATATCTGGGTTATAAATGTCACATGATAAAATGTGATGAGAGTGTTACTGGTCTGCTTCTACTACTACTATATGGTGTTACAAAATACTATATGACGGAAATAAATTTAATAAAATGAATAAAAGGATCGAACAGCAACAACATTGTGAATGTGAATCGGTTTTATTACATTGAATTGCTATTTTTACTATGACATATGTTGATACGACTTTGATTTTTTTTCTACCTTATTTCTCTTTATTTTTATTGCATCACCGTCTCAGCACATTTGCATTTCTTTACTTTAAGAGATGCTTTAAGGCAATTTAACACTCAGATAAATTTTCTTTCTTTTTATTACAATTCAAATGAAACGAAAAACTATTTTGATTTAATTTTTTAAGTGTTTTATTCGTTAGACTTAATAAAAAATCTTTTTTTATGAAGTCTTTAGTAAGAAAAACTAAAAATATGTTTTTCAACTTTAATGCATTTTTGAATAGTACTGTTTTATTGACCATCCCTTAACAGCTTTAAAATATTGAAAAGGAAATAAACAAAAAAAAAAAAAATGCTGAAAACAGAAAAGCTAGATGGTTATTTATGTATTCGGCAAAAAGTACATTAGTGAATCTAGGTTAGATTTCTCAATAAAAAAAAATAAATTTTACTATCATTATATTTTATTTTAACAAATAGAAGATAGATGACAAATTAATCACTATCTTAACCCTATTCTTACAGATGATAAATATATTTGAAAAAAAAAAATGATCAAGCAAAAAATTATTAAAAAAAAAAAAAAAAAACCAACACAAACATCAAGTGTTAATATCCGCGTAAACATAACAATTTGTCTCGCATTTTCGTTAATTTAAATAAATAAAAACTTTTTTATTATTTTTTTTTTTATTTATTTATATAACATAAGCAGGGATTGTTAATCGTTTCAAGTCTTTTCGAATAAATTACTTTAAAAATTTTTTTTATTTTACAGATACATTGTTGTTTTAATTAATTATTATTATACGCATGTGCAAAATACTTAAAGGTCTCATTACTTATATAATTTTTTACTTATACAATTTTTTTTTGATCACAAATATTGGTGCTAAAACCATTAAACCACAATCTTATAAACCTTGTTTGTATCGTAAAGTGGTTTAAGAAAAAATAAAAATAAATAAAAACTAGAAAATTGGCGAATAAAACGCATATTGTACACTTCTGCTGTCCACATAATATTTATGTTTTAACAAAAGCACATATTCAATTTAATGGTTTTGTAAATAAAACAATTATTTATTGCACATTTTATTTACAAAAAACAATAATAAGTTTTTATATAAATAATGATAATACGTTTAGTCATTTAATTCATATAAATACATTCATGCTGAGTCAAACCAAGAGAGAGATTATGATTTATTTACAATAAATATGATTTGTATTGGCTCTAACTGTACATAATAATTAAAGTTATAACAGAAAAAAAAATAATTACATTCAATAATAATCAATTAACTTCAGTGCAGCTTAAAGCTTTAAGACTTGTTTCTGGTTATTTTCAAATGTAAATATTTGTATAGTGGATAAGTTTTGTAAATTAAAATTTAAAAAAAAAAATAAAAAACTTTAAAATATATATTTTAAATCAATTACTTAAATGCGACAAAGATTATGTTGATGATAATATTTTAAGTAATAAAATGTTAAGAAAACGACCGGCGTTTCACTTTTTTTTTTAATTCAACAAAAAATTACGTCATCGCATTAAGATTACATTAACGAAGTGTTGACAAAGAATAAATTATCTGAATGACTTGAAAGTTACATCAAAATAATCCCTTAAGCTTTTTATTATTATTTTATTTTATTTATTTTTTTTTTTTCATAACAATAAGACGATAAAACTGACGCCCTTTCATTATTAATTTTAAAATTAAAAAACGAAAATTAAATGAAAAACAAAAACCGTAAAACAATTCTGATCACGTCCGAAATGCATCTCTAAACGCAGTCAATAAACCACATAAATGATAAAAATAAATAACTAGATGACGGAAAGCCAAACGTTTATTAATGGCCAGTGAAGACAAAAATAAATAATAAAAATGCCGCATAAACGACACAAGTCAATTTTAATTAAATTAAATTATTTTCAACGATAAACACTTCTTTTGTTTATCAATCATGATTATTAATGGGAATTTAGAGTTGAAAGAAATAGAAGAAAAAATAATAATAATAAATAAAACATTTGTGAGGTCTGTGAGCTTGTCACATACAAATTGTTATGATTAAAAATTGAGGAACAAGAACAAAAGCATTAATTATTTTGTATAAATTATTTTATCTTTATATTACAAATCAATATAATCGCTTCCCTTTATTTACTTTCCATTCATGTATGCTGTAAACGAAGCAACAAACGAAACAAAAATGTCAAAAGGTTAATAACTGTCTATAATAAGCATATTACGCCTTTTTGAAACGGAAAATTATTTAAAAAAAACAAATAGCAAAAAAACAAATCAGTTCGTTGGACTATTTTAGCATAAATATTGAAAATTATCACGGAACATAATTTTTCTTTTTCTATGTTTCGCCAACGGAAGCATAATAACCACTTTATGTAAGAGTATTCAATGTAAATGAGAAGATAAAATGATGATCAAAGCATTTTTCAGATCTTGTTCACATGTGTTGAGTGATGTACGCACATTTCTTTTTTTTTTTTTTTTTTGTTAATGAGAGTACATATTAATATTAAGGTAAGGGTAAGCTGGTTGCATTCTGATCGAGTAGTATGTATGGTTTTGTGTCGTTGCCACTCAACACCAAATAAACCAAGGGCATGTTACTTGTGTAAAGAAAAAAAAAACACTTAAGCAAGGAGACAAGGATAATGGTTTTATTGGAAAATGAAAAATTATCATCTATAGACGACAGAAATTGGGGGAGATGGTTAAAAATAAAATTCAACTAACCTTTTCCAAGTAAAATAAAGTAAAGTACTTTACTCCACAATAAATAGAAAGAAAAAAAAATTATCAACAAACAAAAAATTAATCTTGCATCACATTAAATCCAAAATAAATCCCTCTTTTCACGTACATATTTTACGTATCCTCTGCGCTGTTATGTTTATAATTTATCACGTTTTACTTTTATTTTATTTATTAATAAAAATTTTTCATACATGATCAATTAGACAAACGACAATAAAACAAAGAACATCACATAATTTATCACGAATTTTTTAGAAGCACAAACAGAAAGCACTAATTTATTCTTTTTCTTTTTTTTTTTTCTAATAAAGCTGTGGTGGCGCCCGATTAGAAAATTTCCTTTTTATTATTTTTAATTGAAAATAAAAATTTTATAATTAAAAATAACGAAAAACTATTGAAAATAGTCACAATGACTTAAGTACACGATAAAAAGTAAACTTGTCGCGCGCGCGCGTTTACGAAATTACACAAACAAGTAGATAATTAACAACAGAATGCACGCAATGTAATGCACGCGTCACGGTTAATTAAAATTTACAGCGACTTAAAAAATAAAACAAAAACAAACTAAACAAAAACACATTGCAAAGTCGTCGTCTACTTGCTACGATGTTTTCCGTTTAAAAATAATTTTCTACTATTACCGCACTGTATCGCGTTGATGCAGCCCGTTCAAATGTCAAACGAAGACTGGTTAGGTTGCCGTTGGTTTGGTTTTGTTTGAATGAGAATTGTGAATTCATGAATTGCTTTGTAATTTTTTTTTTTATTTTTCAGTTCAGCTTTATCTGTTTTTATTTTTATGTTTTCGATGTGCGGTCCTCTTCAAATGTATGCTCTTATGTTACAGCGTAAGTACAACATGTGGTACAGACACCGTACAATAATATACTCGCGATTGTGATATTATATGTGTTGATTTCTTGACAGGCACCCGCTAATGCTCGCTGCTAACATGATCTTGATCAATGATATCATTTTTTTTTTAACGTTTGAACGTTTTGAAACATCAGATACGTGGTGAATTGAATTGGTATTACAAGCGTAACTGTTTACATGTGAGGATTAGTTAATATAGTTCTTTCATTCAATAAAAAAAAATCATTTCAATCAATATTGTGATTTTTCAACACTATAAAAAGCAGAATAATATAAAATAAAAAAAAAATCCAAACAACCTTTAAACTCTTCAATAAATATATTTAAAAAAAGATTTTTTTTTTTGCAGATTCACCTGAAGTTTACCTTAACATTACATCGGAATTCATACGATATTGATAGTGTGTACATAGAAATTCAAAGCACAACCGGATAATAGAAAAGAAAATACTTGAAAAAAGTTGGTTGATATAGTTTTTTTTTTTTTTTTCGTCTTGTTGTTGAATGGTGGAGATATCTGTGTATTATCACATGATGGTTTGATGTTTATGTAACGAAGAAAAAATACAACTTTATAACAGATAAAATTAAATGCATTCATGATTATATTGATGTTTGCTGGTGTTTTTCTACATTGGGAAGATAGAGTTTAACAACACATTGACGTAGGTGCTTTATTAAAACTGTGCTCTCTAATAGAAAAAAAAATAGAAAATACGGAAAGGATTTGATGGTAAAGCGGCAACCAACTTATAATAACTTATTGTCGTTTAGCGGATGAAAAAGTTGTGACTTATGTAACTACGGCTCTGCGCATACTTGTAATGTACTTCGTTTTATATAGTTTGCAACAATGTGTACACAAAAAAAAATGTATGTAGACAATCCGAAAAAATAATAAAGCAAAATATAAACGGGATGCACCCTTTCATGCATTTTCCAAAAAAAAAAAAACAGCAAACTTTATTCCACATTTATTTTTTTTTTTTTTTTATGTAGAAAAGATTACGGCAGACTTTAATGTGTGTTTACGTTGTTATTTTTTAACTTTTTTTTTTTTTATTTTTATGCACGCACATAATTTCCATCATCAACAATGTTTAAATAAATAAATGAATGGAATCATTAAAGTATATAAATCTCAGTACATTTACTGTACTGATGAACATTAAAAAAAAAAAAAGAAAAAAAGGAAAGGAAAAGAAGAAAAATAAATAAATTTAAATATGATGAGGTTTATTATTCTTTTTGGTTAGTTTTTCTTTCATTTTTCAGAGAAATTATTCATCACAGAGTTAATGTTTTTATTATTATTTTATAAAATTAAAGAATTTTCTTGTATTTTTGTTTACAGAATCATCGGCAGCAGATCATTAAACAAATAGACAAAACAGAAAAAAAACACGTGTGTGGTTCTTGTTTTTATAATTATGCTGGTGCCCCTTTTTTTATAATTTTAATTTATTTATTATTATTATTATTATTATTATTATTATTATTATTATTTCAACTAGATGCCCATTACAAATCGAAATGAAAAAAAAGAAAAATTGTTTATTCAATGTTTTCGAAGCTTAGTACACAAAAAATCAATAAAATTCGATTTTTTTTTTTTCTCAAAATTTCTATATAAAGAAAAGTAGTAATCAGGGTAGTTGGTACGTCAATGTATTTTTACATTAGCAACAATTAAAGTAATTACTGTTTTGCGTGTTCCTGACAATGTACTTAGTCAATTTGCAAAAAATACGCAAAAAAAAAAAAATAAAAAAAATAAGAAAAGAAAAAACTTCCATTTTTGGAAATAAAATCAGATTTGCTGATTTGCCACATGCCGGAATTTTTCATTTTTTTTTTTTTTTTTACGCTTCGTTAATATTCTCCAAGTACAAACATAAATATAGTTTAAAGTATATTAAATTTTTAATTAACATTTACAGCCATTAAGATATTGTCATTATTATTGTCTGTTTGTTTACAATTTTTCTGTCATTGTTCAGTTTATTTACAATATAACGATGCATTCTGAATGCAGTTCTTATTTTTATTATTATTATTGTATTTTAAAGGAAAATACACATTATATCACATCTTAAAAATAAAAATAAAAATAAAAAACCTCTTCAAAATATACTAACAAGCAGCAAAAATAAAAAAATAAAAACCACCCGCAAATGGTTGTATTTCCTACAACAGCATGCACAACAAATTTAAGGCGATGAAAAATAAATAAAAAACCTCAAACACTTATCTTAATGGTCTTTACCCTTACTACACAACATTCATGCTTTATATAAATATTTTTCTTTTACTAGCTCGGCTCTTCTCTCCGTGAGCTAGTAAACCGAACACGCGGAAAAGAAGTCAAACATAGCATAAGGGATGATTTTTTTTGTTTTTCTTCCTTTCTTATTTACTTTTTTCTTTTCTTCATTATTATGTTTTTTATTATTGTTACTGCTGTTGTTGCTGATGCTTGTAACAGTTGCACTAGAATTTATTGACTTGTCTACTTTACACTATTTTTATATATCCTGTTGACAAAAAAAAAAAAAAAATAGAAACAAGTTTTATGATTATAACAGCAGCATTTACTTTACTGTTTTGCTTCTTGATGTAAATTGATAATGGCAAAAAAAAATTTTTTTTTTGCGTTTTTATAACAAATCGTTGAAATCGAACGTACAGATCACGGCACGTGGCTGTGTTTATTCTACCGAACATAGAGGACAATAGAGAAGTGGCAAAAATAATTCTTATAGGGTGACAATAATAATAATAATAATAATAATAACTCATAATACAACTAAATGCATTTTGTAATAAGATAAACAGATATAAAGACGATTTGTTTGTGACTTTCCGCTATCTTTTAATAACCTTTAATGAAGTCATTTTTACCTAAAAAAAAAAACAACCTTTTTCTGCTTAAAATCGCTATAATTTACTCCATCTGTTCGTAAATTATTATTTATTATTTTGAAAAAAGAAAAAAAAAAATGCAGCAAAAACTATAAAAACAATTCTTTGTAGCAAGATGATGCGAATGAAAATAATTAAAGAAAATTAATTTGTTACACATCAAAAGCGACAAGCGGCAGTTGTTATTTAATAGTTTTTCTACAATTTTTTTTTTTATGTATTTAAATATTTTTAATAATAATAATTGACCAGAAAAAGCAAAGTTATGAAATCAACACCAAAGATTTTTTCTCGGTTCGTTTTTTTTTTGTTATTTTTTTTTGGGTTAAAGACAAGATGAAGAGCAGACCACAACAGTAAAAGTCATGATGAACGGATGTTGATTGTGGTTTAAGGTCCATAAATTTTTTTTTTTTTTTTGTTTAAAAATTAGACATGCGCATATTTGTATCGCGCAACTAATTTCAGTTGTCCTGTAGGCTTTAAGATTGAATCCTATTTATCACAAAAAGATGTAGCAAAAGAAAAAAAAAAAAAAAATATATTGCAAATATTACTCCTTTTGTTATTAGAGATTTCAATGTTTTTTTGCCCGCAGATATTATTAAAAAAAAGCAAATACTAATAATAAATGCAATAAAGATAAAATTTGCTGTGCACTCTTAAAAGAAATAATAATAATAATAATAAGTATAGGAATAATAGTAATAATAATAGCAGTAATAATAATAAAAGTAAAATAAAGACTTCGTTTTAGGTTTGAAATATAAATAAAAAAAAAAAAAAAGAAACGAAATAAGAGTTTTAGTCAGAAAAAATGGGGGCCTCGTAATAAAACAACAAACAAAAGTCCAATCGCATCTAATTCCTCATCTTCAGTTCGGTTGTCAAGCCGATACGTTAAATAATCAGTTTTAGTGTCAATAGCTGTGTCAGGCTTAAAGCTCTTCCCACTAATACTTCCTTTTCATATATTTTTTTCCTTTCAGTTAACATAACAGCAGTAGCTACTACTCGTGCCATCAGCATCGAAATATTATTGGGCGTAAACTAATCCATAAAGAATCTTTTCTTTTTTATCTTACATTTTATGTTGTTTGCTGTTATTTTTTCTTCTTATTCATATAAGTCACGGTCACGTGTCGTTTATTTATTTAATTTTTTATTTTTATTTTTCGTTACTAATGCGAAAAAAGCAACGCCGTATAGAAAAATTTGTTTAAAAGAATTTAAGACGTCGTCTTCTTCATCCTTTTCTACACTTTTTTTGTGTAATGTTTTCTTTACTACATCAGCAACAACAAAAAAAAAAAACAAACAAAAAATAGGAATTTAATCTCATTTTCGTCGAAAGCATTAATGCTTTTACTGTAATCAAAATAAAAAGACTTCGGAAAGTCTGACAAATCTGTTTCACAGTGACCAAAAATTTATTAATAATTTACGATGTGAATTTTTTATTTTATTTTTTTAATTTTATTAATAAAATCGTAGTTATTTTGCGCTTTGTTCGAGAATGTAAACAGTGCTTTGATACATAAAAACCAATCAATCAAAAAAAAAAAAAAAAAAAAAGAAAATAATAAATTGTTTGCAAAACCGTTAAAAAGTTGACTTTGTGAAACTGGCAGATGAATAGAAAATTTGTAAAACAACCAAAAAAAAAAAAAAAAACTTCTTTTTCGTATATTGCATATGTGCATCGGTGAATCCAGCATAAGACCACATGTGACAGACGGTTGCAACTAAAAACAATAAAAAATCATAAATAGTAAACACAAAAATAGATTTTCCTTTTACGTTTTTTTTTTAAATTTTTTTTATTATTATTCCGGCATTATTATTAAAAACTCGTTCAAATAATATTCGCAAAATAGTTATTTTTGCTTGGTTAATAATAATAATAATAATAATAATAATAATAATAACTACGAAATAAAAAGTAAAAAAAAAAATAATTTAAAGTGATTTATGTATATTTCCTGAGGGTTTGAACAAGTTAAAATCGTTACAGGCCTATAATATTAAATGTTACTTTGTTAAACAATACGAAAAGCTGGAAAAGCACTTAGTAAGTATTACTTAAAAATAATCAATTAATTGTGTCACCATTCTATTAATTGCTATCGATTGGGTTTTATTTCTTGTATTAATTGGTCGCTTGTGAAGGCAAGAAAAAAAAATACAAGATTACAGCGTAAATGGTGGCGCCAATATTTTAACAGTGCCGAACACATAATGTTAACGCGTTTTATATCTATTTTTTTATTTTTAGTAACATAAAATCAGCAAACAATAGAAATTTTAACGTTAATTTGTCTGCAAGATGTAACTCTGCAGACACCATACAAAAAGAAAAACAATTATCCGAAGAATCAAATATAATAAAAGTTGCCACAAGAAAGCATTTTATTTTCTCCTCACTTTGACAACAGTCAAATAAAAAATTCAATTAAATGGCGAAAAAAAAATTTTCTTTTTCTTTATGTTTATCGACATTACATAGCGCAAATATTAAATTTATTTCTGCAATTGCAAGTTTGTGGTATTTTTATTATTATTGACGTAAAATTAATTTTTTATTATTAAATAAATAATAAAAATAAAAATTCAATTAAAGTGAACTTAGGTTCTGTCAAAGAACGGCGTTAACCCTTTACAGCTATTAGCAAATAACACATTTTAAGCGTTAGAAACAATAAAATTAAATTATCTATCAAAATCGATCAATCAACGAAAATATTTTAAAGCATAAAGCACACATATAATGTCAGCTTAAGGCAACAATTTCAATTTAAATATGTATGGAAAATGCAAATGTATAATTTAAATTTTTAAAACAGTCAGCAGCAACGGCGACACTAAATTATGACAAACAAACATAACTACAATACAAAAAAAAATAAAAAATTTATAAAATGTTTTAAAAAAATCCGTATGGAATGAGAAAATATTTATCTGAATCATTTCATCAAGTGATTTGTTTTATAAACAAATTTCAAAGAAACGTTAATTGTTTAAGCAAAAAAAAAACAAATAAAAAATAGATAAAATCTAAAAACAGCTAAGTGAATTAGTCCGTCACGTCGGTTGGAAAATATTTAATTTTTCTTATTTAGCATTAAATAATAATTCAGAGTAAATTATTTAACTTTTATTAGACACAAAAGGTAAGCACAAATTATCATTGCACTGGAATTTCATATTAGATCTTGATTGATGAAAGCCGACTCTACAAACATGATAAATTTGGTAACAAATACAATTCTGACGTAATTCTACATATCAATAATGTTTTATATTAAAAAAAAAAAAAAAGTATACCTGGCGTTAGCTATAAAACATTGAAGCAGTTGCTTCTAGTAAATCGGATAATAAAAGAGCAAGCATGCCTCCGGAGGCTTCAAATAGCTCAGTAATACCATTCATTATTATATTTAGAAATATTTATAAAAATGAATTATTATTAATTAATTGGAAGCATTTATTTTAAAAAGTTTATATGGAGTGCTAATTTTTTATAATGTCGAACTTTAGTTTATTCATTTGTGGTTACAAAACACTAAAAAACATGGTTCTGGGATACATTTTGTCTGAGTTATAGATATAAAACGGAAAATACTACATTCAAGACTGTCGCCGAGAGCTCCAGATTGGATATTTCAGATTCAACTATTCATAACTTCTGATTAAAATTTTTTAGAGTGGAAATATATGTACAGCATATATGTGGACCCCTAACAAAACAATTGACCAAATTTCAGCTAATATAAAAATATAAAATGTTTTCATCAAAAATGCATACAAAGTATCAGGAAAATTTTCAGATTTTCAGCAAAAATTAAATAAATTCAAATTGAGCTGAAACTTTGCTGGGATACTCTTTGTTGTACTCTTTTTGGAGATTTTCGATAAAATATTTATTTCTCAACTTATCAAAATCAAAACATATGTAATAGCGAACCCGAATAAAATGTAAACGTTTGCAAAATGTGGAACGGATTAAAATAAAAATAAAAATTAAAGTTTAATAAAATATCTATTTCAGTTTTCAATTTTTTTTTAATTAAAATATAATAATTATAATAATAATTGAGAAAATAACAAAATTGTCTAGTGGTGACGTTTGCCCAAATATTTTGGATTAGTCATTTTTAATTCACAAAACATGCACACACACATAAAACACTTAATCGTATTTCTCTCAATAAACTATGACTAAATGTTTAGCAGAGATATTTTATCGAAAATAACTGAATCACTTTTTGGTGTGTTTTGTGTCGTTAAAAAATAAAAAATAAAAAATTTAAAAAAATAAAAATTGTTTGAATTGAAATCTAATGCGACTTAATTTTCTCATACATAAAATTTATGTAATTTCATAAAATTCAATATTAAGGTATCATAGAAAATAAAATGAATAAAGCAAACATCGTTAAATCGTGAAACATAATGATATTTATATGGAAGCCATAGGAAAAGGAAAATGTTAATTTAAATGACTAGAAATATATTTTCTCCAGTTACAAATTCACAAGTGAAGGAAAAACATACAAAATCCAGTGGAAGAAATTTTATTTTTTTTTTATTTTTGTGCTATAAGTCATAAGTAAGGCAAAAAACAACGAAAAGCATAAAAATTAAAAATGAAATCGAAGAAGAAAAATAATGAAAACAAGCGCGACAACCAAGTAGCATAACACAATGTATTAAATTTATTTACGTAAAAACATCATTTATATTATGTACAAACATAGCAGAACATTATATAACGCGTGGTTAAGTTAACATATGTTTTTGTCACATGGTTAGTTAAATTTAATTTAGAGGGTGAGAAAATTACTGAATTGAATTACATAAAAAGAATTATTATTTTTGTTTTTATTTACTTAATTTTAATTTATCTTGACTCTGCTTTCTGATTATAACAATATTTTCCAAGAACATTCATTTTCAGACATCACAAACTGTGAGACAAAAAACAAAAAAATTCAATTCGTTTAACTTTGCACCTTAAGTGACACAGCATTAATTAAATTTATTACGCATAAAATTAAGTTTATTTTTCACACAAAACATTATTTTTCATTACGTCACCGTACTAATTACAACTGTTTTTTTTTTTTGAAATGTAAATATAAGTCACTTAAAATAACTACACTTCACCTAATTACTTGATCTTAATTTCCATGAATTTTAAACAATTACTTTCACTGTTTATCAGTGTATTCTGCAACAGTTATTTAATCATGTCAGAAATGTAACAGAAACGAATTAAATTTTCCAAAACACAAAAAAAAAAAATCTAATTACCAGTTACACGCAGTTAATTTACCGGGGTAAAATAATGAAAATATTTACCATTGTCACCTAATTAAATAAAAACAAAACATCAAGTCAATATTTTTCCATTTTTTTTTTTTTTATCATCGTCAATTTGTTTGTTTCTCTTTTAATTTCCTTTATACTTGTGACCGTATTCACATAAACTTAGTACGAGTCCCTAAAGCTTATATTTACATAGAAATTTACACCAAGTAATAAAATAAAAATATTTAACGGTGGCAGTTTGTTTTCAAAACAAATTTAAAAACGTGATATGTAAATATGTCAGTCATTATGAAAAAAAAAAGAAAAAAGAAGAGGAATGTGATGGTTACTCTGTGCTGATGTAGCATCACCGGTTACGTAGCCAATGTTTAAACAAAAAGCAACGCCTCGCAATCACCGTTGGGAGTAAGTAGCATACATTTCACGTACTGCACACATCTATTCCCTACATACAATTTACTAGAAAAATGCTAAAATTAAGACCGGATTTAAAGAAAATATTTTCATGTATTTCTACAAACTACAATAGGTGATAGTTTTCAATGCAATTATTGCGATAATTTCTCGTAATAAAAAATTAAAAAACACTTTTTTATTTTTCAAACATAATTTAATAACACATAATTTTTACAACAAAAAGGAAATGATGAAGAAAATTAAAATAAAATTATAATGTTTTTCAGTAAAAATAAAAAAAAAATAAATAAATTATTCAAGAAGTTCATTCATCCGTAAAGTATATCAAACAACAGATTTTATTTTAACAAAAAAAGAAAAAATCTTTTTTACTCGCTTTTAATACTTTTTTTTTTTTTTTCATTTTCTCTATTTTAACGTAAATTTGTACAATCAAAAATAGATTAAAGTTGTAATGTGGAAAATTTCTTATGCATTTTATATGTAATACTAATAATAATAATAATAATAATAATAATAATAAAGCTAAATAAACAAACAGCAAACAAGCAGGCAAACAATACATTAACAATTCTGTCGTTTATTGAAATGTTAAACAAGTACTAACGAATCTCGTACTAGCAGCTACCAACCAAGCCAGCACATATCAAAAAAGGATAAATGAATACAAAATAATAATATTTCCTCTCGTTTTCTTTCTTTTCGTTATTATTTTGTTATTTAATTAACTTTACTGTTCTTATTTTTTTATTCATTTTTTTATTCATAACATTATGTGTCGCGTCGTAAGACTTCGTCGCGACTGTAAAACAAGAAAAACGTTTTTCTATTTTTATTGTTTATTTCCGTTAATAATATTTCAAAGAAATTTTATTTGCAAAAATTGTTTATAAGTTTTTGGGGTGGTGATACGATTATACGATTAATTATATAAAATCGGAAAATGAACGAAGTTTAAGGAGTGAATAGCCAACGAATATTTTTTACCTTTTTCAATTGACCAAATCTGCAAAATATAAAAAAAAAAAAAAATTCTCCAATTAAAAGAAAAGTTAAATCCTTTATAATAAGCGTTATTATTTTTTATTTTTCATAATTTTTCATTTACTTCAATAATTCATAAATAATAACAAACAAAAAGAAAATAAAATCTCCAAAGCAATAAAACGAAAACCATTTCTCATTATTTACAATTAAAAAAAAAAAAAGTAAAAAATAAAAATAAGAAAAACTCTATAAAACGCATTGCACTGGAAATAAAACATATAAATGTGAAATTTAAACAAAAATAAAAATATATTAAAGGAGGAAAAACATTGTATAGAGTAGAGGCATAACTGGAGTAATTAAAATGAGGTTAAAATTAGAAAATAATAAAATAAAAAAAGAGGAAAATTGTTTACACAAAGATTGCATTACATTTCTACCCAACAGCTACTGTGTTCGTTTTTTTTTTCTTTTATTTTCTTTTTATTGAATTATTTTTTACTTCACTCAAGCTTTGTTTGTTTATACAATTTTCATTTTTTTCCTAGTTTCTCACTCAGTTTTTGCCTTTAAATTTTTCCTCTTATTTGCCATATTCAGCATTTATCGTTATTTAGTGTTTGGCTTATATATATATATTGTGTTTTGTATATTAAATCGAAAAAATTAAATGAATTCATTGCTAGTAGATGGGTAAATAAACAATTATTATTAAATTCTATTTTATACATCTTGTGCAATTTTTATAATAATGTGAGAATCAAGGCAGTGTTGGAAGCGAAACATTTTAAACGTTTAATGTTTATGGTGAAGCATTCTTCTCTAATAATAAAAAATCAAAAATTTCAAATAACCAAAGAAATTTACTATTTCGTCTCTGAGACATTTTTTATTGTACAATAAACATGGAAAATAATTTAAAATTAAAGGAAAACGTAGAAATGGAATTTTTTTTTTTTTTTTGTTAATTTAATAAAAGTGTTAAAAATTGTTGTGTAAATCGAAAACAAAACAGAGAAGTTTTATTTTTAATTATTAAATGAAGTGTAAACGCGATTTTAATTTATTTATTCGTTTTAATAAAAAAAATGTTTCGCGTTTGTTTATGAATGTGGTTAAAAAATGGTAAAAAAAAGATTTCATAGTTTGATCTTCTGTCCGATTCTCTTTTTTTATTTATTTTTCTAATCTATTTGCTGAGTGAAATTCTAAAAGTTCACCTTAAAGCTAGGTTAAAAAATTTTAAAGCTTCAAACCCGCATACAATGAATCCACAACCAATTAATTATGTGTGGTGTTTTTTTTTTTTTTTTTTTGCTTTAATTTTTCTCTGAAGCGCTTAGAAATGTCAACTGAGAAAGAAAGAAAAAACCTGGAAGCATCTAGTAGAAAAAGTAGTAAATTTTCCTTTTTATTATATAAGTTGTCTGGTGCAATTCTTGTTATTATATATTTCAATTGGTTAAGTCTGGAGTTTTTATTTTTTTAATTTAAACCAAAGTGGCTACACACAGCACTTAATTAACAAAACCATTGTGTCACGTTTAGTAACATTGCATGTTAGTTAAAACATTTTGGTGTTATTTCAAACAATATTACAAAAAAAAAAAAAAAAGCGTACAAACAGATAAACGCACAAAAGGGAATATTTAATTCTGAATGAAATGGTGTGGAAAATTTGAAAGCAACAGAAAAAGAAGATGAAGAAATAGCTAAGAATTTTTTTTTTTTTCATTAAATAAATAAATTAAAGACGTTGAGTAACTATTTCTATTGTCAATAGATAATAATATGCATTTTGCATATTTTTTGCATCATTTTTTCGCTTTTTTGTCTCTTAGTATTGCTATTCCTAGTTTTCCTTTCTTTTATCCTTTTTTGTATAGCCAGACGGAGACTTTTTCATTAAAAATAAAATATAAAAAATTTTCATCGCAATATATAATAATAAGAAGAATTTAATTCTTTTTTTTTTCTGTCCTTTTAATATTTAAAAGCAATTAATTGTATTTTTTAATTAATTTTCTTTTCTATAAAATTTATTTTTTGTTTTTGTCGGTACCCAGTCATATGTGAAATGTGAGTTTAATTATTTATTTATGTGAAAAAGGGTTAGGCAGTACGCTATTTGTATTTTGATTACAGATTTACGCGGTTTTATTATGCAAAAAAGATTAAGCCAGGTTCTAATTTGTGGTTTTAATTGTTGCTGCGTTGGTTGGTATTTGTTTATTGTATTTGTACAATAATTAAAGAAATATAATCTGCTAAAGTATTTTTATCCCCTAATTGTTGAAAATTTAACCGCATTCAGTATCATATATCTATGCTGCTATTATATAGGACCAATTACATAGATCAGTACATTTACATGCTCCGCATACATAATCACAAGTTAAAAAAAAAAAAAAAAATATTTTTTTTAGACGTCAGTAATAAAGAAATCTTTTGTTCAGCAAAAAATCTTCCCAGATAATTTAATTACAATAAAATCGTTTTTTTTTTTTTTTTTTTGAATTGATTCCAATAAACTTTTGATTTTTTATACGTTTCAAATAATCATTTCTTTGACTTTTATTTTTTTATTTTATTCATCAAATCCATAAATATTTATGTCACACACAATTCACATTTTTATTGGCCCTATACGCGCGCTTTATTATGTCTCGTGCCATTGTCGCCGTTTTATATGATTTTTTTTTTTTTTTAAACATATTACCTACTACTATTATTATTATTATTATTATGATTATTGTATTTTAATATTTTTTTATTCAAATTAAATTGGTTTTTTGGTTGACAGCGCGGAATACAATAAAAAAATATTTTTTAATCGAGAATTTATTGTTTGATTTTTAATTTTCTTATTGTTTTGATAAAAGAAGTTTCATTTTGGATTGGAAATTGAATTCAATTAAAAATTTATGTACGTTATGTGTCTTGTGTCATTCTTTTGTAAATGTTTTTATTATTAATAATTTATATTTTTATAATGAAAGCGGAAAAAAGATGAGTAGAGAGGAAGGCACAACATCCTGTATCAACCGCCTCAGTGAATTTTTCTATTCTTCTTCTCATTTCTTGTTATTTTTTTACGGTTTTACCTTGTTTTTTCTTTTCTTTTTTTCTTTCATTTCATTATAACATCAATCCGTTTCTAATTAAGAGGCAATTTATTCTATTTTGCATATTTTTTTCTTGCTTCTATTTCTTACATAAAAAATAAACGATTAAAAGTTCATTGCGGTAAATTAACAAGAAATTTGACCAAATAACCTAAAATGTTGAAAATTTTAATTTTTAATTTAATTAAATTTAATTAATCATTACAAACACGTTTAGTGTTTTTGTTAAATTATTTTATTAACGTTGAAAATGATTAAAAAAAAAAAAGTCCACGACGGGTCCGGTAGCATATACTTTGCCGCTGCGTTATTTATTACAAGTTTGTGTTGTTTTTGGTGAATTAATTTCTCTGAAATCTCGTTTTATCCTTTAAACGTTTCTTATGATTTTTTTTCTTTTTTTAATGATTGAAGCTCATTAATTTATTATTGCATCGTGCTCGAACTGCAGATAAAGTAAACGACACCACCTTAACTCTACCTCAGCAGCTTCATGCAAACAAATAAAAGTTTTTTTTCTTTTAACATTTGGTTGGTTATCTCACGTTATTATCATAATTATTCATGTGACGTGGTGTTTTTTTATTTTTAAGTCACTTTTTCTTTAATCAAAATTATTTATTCACACGATATTTGTCGCATGGAAATTTCGGTTGATTTTTTTTAATTTTTTTATTATTGTTAAACTTCATTAACGGTAAGATCAGCATATTGGTAAAAGTTTTAACGTAATTTATCTTATTTAAATAGCCCAAAGCTATGCATCTTTATTATTAAAGCCAGAATGAAAAAAAAAAACAAAAAAAACATCATACTTATCGATTATGAGATCGTAATTGATCATATTTTGAATAAATGAAAATAAAACAAGTTAAAATGCGAATGTTGAACGCAATTATATGGTTATTATGCTTCTTTTTTTTTTGTACCACAATAGCAGAGATAAACATTTTTTTTTATACTTTGCATTGGCTTATTGGTTATGCAACGTTTAATCACAAAGCACAGGATGTAAATGTTAAAAAAATACCAAAAAATCGCATTTACAATAGCATTGAAACCAAAAAAAAAACGCATGACAGCATAATTGTAGCGCCGCAAGGTAGTACAAAACAATTTTTTTTTTTTTTTTTAATAAATAACAATAAACATCCCTTAAAACTCACATACAATGTATATATACTTTTGGGATCAAATGTTTCATTTGTTAATTAAAAATAATGTTCTCGATAGCAAAGAGTAATTAGATCGAATCAAATACAAAACGAAAAATTATAGAAAAAGGGGTTGTAATTGTTAAAACTATTAACAGAATAAACTTTGTATTTATTTAATAAGTTTTAAAGACTTGTAACGAACATTAATCATTTCTTGTCAGCCGATGTGCCACCCTTATATTTTCGCTTAGCATCTGATGACACTGAAGAAAGAAAAAAAATCAAATAAGAAGCTAATTGCACAGTTTTGTAGGGGTGTGGAGGTCATTTTTTATTTTTTAACAATATTAATTTCATCCCTTAATCCTTCAGTGTGGAGGAACACAGTTTTTCTGCCACCCACAATATAGTTAATAATTTTCATGCAATTTTGATTGATCTTTTGTTTGCATATCGCATATTCACGTCATCTTACCCAATGTAATCACGGTGAAACAGATGAACAACAAATAACAATAGAACGGGGGCACATCGTTAAAAATACAAATAATATCTATGATTTGTGACTCTGATTCACTCGCCTGATCCGGATCATTTAAATGATACGAAAAACATTTCTGTATGAAAAGAAAAATGTTGAGTCAACACAATAGGATATTTTGTGCTCCCTGCTGCTGCTGCTGCCTTTATTTATGTTTAAAAGATTCACAAACAACAGATGGGGTGCGTAGGTTATGAATAGACATGATGGGCAACGTACGAACGTTTATTATTTGTTGAATTGCAAATAAAATTCACTTCTATATGCATCTAGTTTTATTTGCTCCGTTTGTTTGCCTTCTTTGTTGTAGGCAAATATTTTTAAATTAATTTTTAATTAATTTATCAAATTTATGTTATTTTCCTTATACTTTAACCAACTGAATTGCAATGATTGACTTTTTTTTTTTAACTCCAAATTTAAAGTATTTATTTGTACCTCGGATTACAAGGGTCTTTGATTAGATTTACAATGCAATTGAATGTCGAATTTAATAATAGTAAAAAAAAGGAATTTAAAACAATAGGATATCATGCATACGCGAGTAAGTGCATCTAGTTATTTTAAATATTTAAAAACATTTTTTTTGTTTTAAATAAAAATAAATGTTTCAGAGCAAAATCGCATAAATTCATAATTTTTCTCATTGTGATGAACAAAGATTTCCAATAGATGTCACTGTTTTCCAATATTAAAATAGTGTCTTTACTAATAAGAAAATATTGCTGTGCTCGAATCGATAATAAAACAATTTTTTTCTTTTGTTTAATACAATTTTAATTTTTCTTTTTAATTTACTTTAAAATAATTAATTAATTAACTAAATAAAATTTTTAAATTATTAATATAGAAGGAGAAACAAAAAAAAGAAAAAAAAAAACAATACAATTTTAATTACAGTAGCAATAATAATAATACAAACATATACATTCATGATTAAATATAACAAAAAAAAAAAAAAATTGGAAACGTGATAGGAGATGAAATTAAATGGAAAAAGAAAATAAAGCGATAAAATTAAAGAGAAAAGGAAAAATTATTTATTTAATTATCTTATATTAATGATTTTTTTCTTTTTAATTGATTTATTTACCTGAAGCAACACAAAAATTTGCATATCACATTCTGATATGAAATTTATGTAAATTTTTGCTTCATCGTTTTTAGCTACTAAATTTAATTAACTTAAAAATAAATAAATGATGAAAATTGCTTTTAAAAAATGATAAAAATATATTTATAAAAGAAAATTAAATTTGGTTTTTGTAAATTGTATTGGGGGATTTTTTGGATTAATTTTGTCAGAAAATCGTTTACAATTTACATTCGTGTTTTGTACAAATTAAATTAAATTTTAATGAGTTTCGATTTCGCCATGAAAATAGAAGAAAAAGTAAAATTGTACAAATTTGGGTTGTGCGCAGAAAAAGTTAAATAAAATTTATAAACCAATCGTCAATTTGCTAATTGCAATGAAAGAAAAGAATTAATTACGATATAAAACGAAACACATGATAAAAAAATCCGAGAAAATCGATTATGGGGCACAGCGGCAAACACAGCATGATGGAAACAGGAACCAATCCATAAATATACCTTTGCAATCATTATCTGGATCATAAGCTAATAAGCGATGCCATTTATACTTTTGTTCGCATGAGCAATCGTCGCTGCATCGGCCGGTATTTTGTTTGCTGCAATAAAAAATTGAAATTTAATTTCACAGGAAATGCTTTGATAAATTAATAACACTTACGTGCAGACCTCCTGATGTATTGCTTGCTCAAAATGTTGTGTATTCACAATGGCACGTATTTTACCAGCAGAGTTTGATGCCCAATACGGTGTCACAATTTCAATTTTTGATTCGCACGTATCAATCCTTTTAAAATAATTTTTTTTTTTATTCTCTCTTAACTTAATGAACGAATAAATAAATGACTTACTTTCCAGAGTTATCAGGATCGCCTCCTTGTGGTAGATTTTGTGCTCGAGGTGGTGGAAGTTGGCTTGGTCGGCTAGAACTGGTAGCAGGTGGTGGGCCACCGGCACGACTAAATCCGCCTTGGCTGTTATTATTTTGACGTTTGCTTCGCCACTTTCCAAAATAGGAATCACCAGTCGGCCCAGCCTCACGTATGGGATCTGGTCCAGCGCCCATCGGCCCAATTAAATCTGGGACCCCAGGCGCATCCACATCCACACCCTCAGCATTTCTTTTCCGTTTTTTCGTTTGTTGCAATGGCGGACCATACTGTGCGACCATTTCAAAATCTCCATACATTCGTCTCATTAGCGCCTTGTTGTCATCAATAAACCGTTCAATGCGTTCACTAGTAATAACCAACAGTTTTTTATTTAAACTTCCATAAAAATATACTAATAAACCAAACCAGCACGTCGTTGGTTTTTAATAATTAGAAAAGTTTAACACCTTTACGATTGTGCACGAATTTGTAATTAAGCAACTTGGTTTTCTTAATCAAAAGGAAACGAAGCACACATTCATTCAACCATAAGTTTAATTAAATACAAAAGAAGCGACATTCAAGCGCCAACCTGCTAACTACTCATTGAACAACAAAAGGTAAAATCAAATGACAACAAACCAACACACAAACTCGCATCATTACAAAAAAATTTATTTATTAATTCTCATTTATACTAAATAAAACAAAAAAAATTTCTCAAATTTCTTTCGTTTGTTGACTTTTTAAATATTTGCTTTAAAGAAAAAAAAAACACAGCGACAACAATAAAATTAACGAAAAATAATAAACACAAAATGTTGAAAGTTTTCCGATAATAAAATTAAAATCAACACAAAAAATAATAAAAATGTGTTATGAGAGATATGGAGGAAAAAGTGATATATAGCAAAGCGAAAGTAGTCTTGAAAAAAAAAATATAAATAATAATTATTAACAAATAAAAACTGAGCAAAGAGGTAACAACAACGACAACACACAAACGCATTTTATATATATTTTCTTTTTCTTTTTAATGAATCAATGGAGTAAGCACCGTTGAAAGCTTTTTTTTTAATTTTGGTACAGCTTTTGAAATTATTTTTCAACATATAAAAAATCGGTTTTCCTCGCTGTAAACAACACGCATTTCATTATTGATTAACAAACATTTAAGTCAACAAGTTGATTTTGTCGTTTGCCTATTCAAACACCAGTAAATTTTTTTTGGCTTTTCTACCTTTCAACTGACAAAAGAAGAAAATCATCTTCATCAGCATTTGTGCGGTAGCTGTAGTGGCCACAGCGAAACAAATAAACAAACATTATTATTTTCTACATTAATTGAATAAATAATTATTAATCAAAAATTATTAATAACATAATTCCCACAAGTTTCTTGATCTCAAAATTATAATAAATAATTAATAAAAGAATAAATAAGAAAAATTTAAGAACAAGATGACGACGACTTAAATAAATAATTTTTTTATTATTGATTTGAACGATGATGATGCAAAACCTATATGATTACGTGAATGATTTTTATTTTTTATTTATATAAAATTAATGCATTTGAAGAGTCATTAAAAATACATAATTTTCTGCTTTAATTCATCATTATGCTGTTCATCTGGTTATTAAGTTTATTTCTTTTTTTTTTTTAATATTTCTTTATAAGCAATCAAATTTAACGTGTCCTTGCTATTAAATAAATTTCTTATAAAACAATCAGAGTTTAACAACCAGGTTAACCAAGTTATATGTAGCATATACACAATATTTGTTTTTTTTAATTTTTATTATTTAAGCGTAATAATTCACAAATTAAAATGCAATCTTATGCAATCCAAAAATTATGTGTTTTCCTATTAAATTGACTAACACCACACTGTACTGTACATCGCATTTTTTTTTTATTATTATTATTAAACAACAAAATTATGTATTAAATCTAAACATCATCTATTCACACGATTTGTTTTTTCGAGTTTTAATTTTTTTTATTTGTTAAATTAAAAAAAAAAAAAAAAAAAACAGAAATACATAAAAAAGTTAGATAGCTATGAGACATTAAGTAAAGTTTTGACGACCTCATTTTAAATGTCGAACAAAATTATATAAAACAAAAAAAATAAAAGCAAAAACCAATAAAAGAAAAAAAAATAATAAACGTTTTTGAGAAGAGATTGATAAAACCGCACACACAACAAATAAAAATATTTAAAAAAAACGAAAACAAGATCTATAGATAGATAGCACGATCATATGATGAAAAACAGCATTAACGCAGCAAAAATACAATAAAAATTATAACATTAGCTGGTGCTGTTTTGTTGTTTTGTTGTTTTAACTTTCATATATTGTTATTTAATTTAATTTAATTTATTTAACAGCACAAATTGAAACAAATCGTGTAACGACAATGAAGCATAGTGTTGTGTTGTGTTGTGTTGTGTGTAGTATTAGCAGCACAGCATTTTGAAATGAATTTTTTTTATATAGATATATTTTTATATAAATAGAATGAAAAATATTTATGAAATCAAGATCACCTGTTTTTTTGCTTTGGATGTATTTCTTCTTTTTTTTTTCTTACTATTATGATTTATTTTACCGATGATTTATTATAATAAAATAAAGAATTAACGAACGAAACAGTAACAACAATTATAATAATAATAATAATGACAATTCAAACGTTGATGTATTCATTTGATGTGAATGAATTATGATCATGATATTTCATCTGTACAAATGTAATGCTTAATTGACATATTCATTATGATTAATAAAATATATGAAAAAAAAAATAAAATTAAATAATTTTTTTTTATAAAATCCAGTAAAAAAACGTTTCAATGATCGTTTTATTTATTTTTTAATTTTTTTTTTTTTTAAATTATAATAAAAATAAATTTAACGATCGCGATCATTTTTTTTTTTATAATTAATCAAAGCATTTTTTTTTTCAATATTAAATATACAAAAGAAAATATTTTTTAATTTTAGATAATGTATTTCAAGGATTCCTTCAATTTGTGGTTATAATTTTGTTATTTTAACGTAAATTATTATCGAAAGTGTTACGTCGTTTTGACATTTAACTTGATCGAAACGTTTAATTTGAATTTTTTTTTTATAAGAGAATGAATTATCATGTTGATAGGAAATTATCATTACAATGCATCCAGCAAAAAACACATTTATGAATTTGCTAATGAATAAATAAATTAAGTCATGAGTTCCCTCTATTCAATGAACGTATTAATCTTAATTAGCATTGTCAAGTAGTATTTAATTAAAAAAAAAAAAAGAAAAAAAAATCTGGTCGGAAATCAATAGAATAGAAAACGATCGTAAGAATTAATTCATTAAAAGAATAAATTACCAGCAGAAGCCAGAAATAATTTTATTCAATAATTAATCATTTTTATGAAAATAAAAATAAAATCTGTTAATGCTGCTATCAGACGAAACAACGGTGCTGCTTATAATAAAATAAAAAAAAAAAGAAACAGAACAAGTAAATTAATATTCACTATGCCGCGAGTTTATTGATCGAGAATCATCAATAAAATAAAAATAAAATAAAACAAATCGAAAAATAACGCGTTTTAAATGTTAAACAAATATGCAATTAAGAAATTATTTAATTCCGGTTTTGCTATGTAGGAATTTTAATTTATTTTACATATATTTGTTTAATTTAAATTGAAATTAAATCAACAAAACACTTGTCATGGTGTTTATTTTTGTAACAAAAAATTCAATAAAAATGCCGCTGCTTGCTTGCAATAAAAAAAAACTCAACTAAAATATTTCGTTTTTTTTTTTTTTTTTTAATTAATGCAAATGTTTTTGTAATTAAATTCACATGCCAATGTTTATGCTCTTTAATTATTTATTTCATGAATTAAAGCAACAAGTTTAATCAATCAAGCATAAATTACTTCAAAAAAAATAAATTTTTTATTTAAAATTTATTTAAGCTTAAATAATTGCAAATTAAAAATATGAAAAAAAAAAAAAAAAACAATTTAAAATTCTAATTTAATACAAAATAACCTTTAAAGTAAATTAATTAAACCAAAATAGGATTACATAATTAACACATTAAATTACTTAACGACGGAGCAAGAATAGAAATAAAAAAAAAAATTCTTTTAAATATGTCACACATGTTGTTTTTATCAGACACATAAAGCGGTATTATTTTATGTTTTTATTTTATTCTGTCATGTATATAAAGCTTGAAAATATTTTTAAATAAATAAATAAAAAAAAAAAAAAATTTAAATCAATCGAAAACCAATAAAATAAAATTTTTAAGTGGCATCTGTGAATATTTTTGTAGGATTTTTTATTTTTTTTTTTTTTTTGTAAAAGGTTGAATGGTTGAATTGTGCTTTTTGAAGTAAATTTATATTCTTTGTTAAACAAATTACAACTAAACCTTTCCTTTAAAAAAAAACACGCAGTAAATAAGACTTAAAAAAATTATACAAAATTAATTAAATATATTTAGGTAAATCACATTTGAATATTATTTAGGCTGAGTTATCATCAAATCAAGTATCACAAATTTATCGCAATTAGTTTAAGAAAATAACAAAATAAAAACTTACATTGGATAAGTGTTTCCAGCTGTCGGACAAAACAACTGATGATGTCTTTTAACACACGGTACACCACGAATTATATCACCACGAATATCTATGCCGAGTGCAACAGAGAGTGCTGTCCACCAAATCTATTAAATAAAATTAAAAAAAAAATTAGAAAATTATTACAAAAATAAAGTCGCTTAATAAATCAAATAAATAAAAATCAATAAGTTTTGTTTAAAAAAAATAAAAATACAAAAACCCATCAAAAAGAGCTTTTTCAATAAAAACTTAAAAGACATTTATACACAAAACAAAATAAAACGAAGCAAAAATTAAAAAATAAATAAAAAAAAACTAATATATTCAAAATACTTTCTACAAAAATACATAATTATTATTGAGATGCCTATGCGCGAATTGTCGCCAAAGATGAATTAGCTTATTGATGTATTTGTCAGTGACAGGTAAACACAAACATATTTCGCTGTCTTACTTATTTTGGTTTTATGATTTTCTCTTATTTAAATCATTAAGTCACAAATCAATTTAATTAATCTATTTTTTCTTCATTTTTGTACGGTTTTCGTATTTTTTTTTTTATTAAACTAATCAAACAGGAAGATTTTTTTTTTGTTTTTGTTTTATATTTAATTAAGAGAAAATTTAATTTGTTTTTTGTTGTTATTAATAAAAAAAAAATCGGATGAAGAAATTTCAAGGAAATTGGCAGCTACGAACAAAATAAATTGTTTTGTAAATATTTGCATTGGGCAAAAAAAAAAAAAACGATTTTTTTTTCTTATTGATATACAACTATAACCGACCTTGTCCTTGTTATAAATTTAATTATTATAATTAGCCATTAATAATATAAAGCTAGCACAACGCAACTAGTAAAACTATTTTATATTGACCACACCCCTAGCTTAATCAGTTTTTTTTTTTTTTTATTATGTTTCATTAAAACAATATCTTTTCCTGTTCTTTAAAAATTTTAGTAGCATTTTTACCCTTTAGCACTAGTAGATTCTCCACCAAATAAAATTATACGGAACACTAATCAAATTGTAAAAATTCATACTTTGTTGTTTTAATAAAAAAAAAAAAAAAAAAAAAAAACCCAAAAACCATAATTTCCTTCCATTTAACGGAGTCAAGTTTATGCAATTTATTTCTCGTTCAACAAAAATAAATTATATGAAGCGAAAAAACAAAAAAATGTTTTATTTAATGATTTTTATAAATAAAATTTAATTAATTATTTTTTTTGTACAATAAATTACTGGTTAATGCTTTAACTGTCATTTTATGAAAGACAACTACTGGAACGACTACGATTAAAAAACATAAATAAATCAGTGGGTTTTTGAAGTATTATATTTTTGATTTTTTTTTTGTTAAATACGCAGAATTATTGTATATAGTAAAGAACAGTATATACTGGTTAATGTAATCGAGTATTATTACAATAATAATCATCAATGATTACTCCTTTAAGGAAATAAAAAAAAGAATTATTCTAATTATTCACGTTTTCTACGGATTAAAACTAATTTAACGCATGAATTAAAAATTTATTTAAAAAAAATAAAAAAAAAATTTTACCGGATTTAAGTATATAAAAAATATATTAATTAAATTATTGTTAAAATTGAAAAATAATAATAATAACACAAATAATGTAAATCTTTGTGCTTCGTTATTAAAAATGTATTCAAAGTCGTTGTAGGTAATGTAGCTTTTTTTTATGTAATAAATAATTGCAATAATATAATCATTAATTAATTCTTCTGTTAATTTTATTTTATTTAATTTAATTCACATATTGTCGTGAGTATATCAATTTAATATTTTTTAAATATAAATCAAATAAAATAACTAAATCGTGTGTTGTAAAACATTTTTTGTATTTATTATAAAAATTCCATTGTCCAATCCAATTGTTAATTGAAATAAATTTTGTAAGAAAATAGAAGAATAAAATAATAAACATGCGGTTTTAATTGCTGTAAAAGAAAAAAACTAAAGACTACAATAGCTCAATTTATTTCTGTAATTTAATATAAATTATTATTTTTAATTACTGAAACAATATTACTACTATAACGTATAATGAATAAATTAAATAAAAATATATTGTATACTATTAAACTAGACAACAACAAATTAACGTAAAAATTTGCTTTTAACAAAAAAAAAAATGAAAGTTGTTTGACATCTTCAATCGTTTTTTAAAAACTTTTTTTTTTTTTTTGATAAAAAGAAATAAAAATTATTTATAGAAACTAAAAACGCGTTCATCAACTTATAGTAAAAAAATAAAAACAAATAAATTATTATTATTAAATTGAAAAAAATATTTAAAATGAATAATCGATATTGTACTAATTAAAATTAAGTAAAAAAAAAACAAAAGTGTCCAGAAGAATCTTACCATAAATTTAATTAAATAAATCTCCATTGTCCCTTTATTATTTAATTAAAATGTCCACATACACAGAAAAATTAAAATTATAAATTTAAAATGATAACAATTGCACTTAATCAAGTCTTAAATCAACAAGCACACGGAAATGATTAATACAAAAAAAAAAATTTCCCGCAGAAGTCATCAAACTAAACAAAAAAAAAAGCAACACATTTATTGTTTTTTTAAAAAGCAGCCATCAAACCGCATTTGGATTTAAACTTGGCAGAAGAAACAGCAAAACCAGACTTCAAAAAAAAAAATCAGTCAAAATCAGTGGTGCAATTTAAGCGCTAAAGCAAACAACAACCGCAACAATAATTAAATAAATAAACACACAGAAAAAGAGAAAAAAAAAAAAAACTTGACCATGACTTGAAATGAACAATAAACCGCAACTTGTATACTTAAAACAAGTGTAAAATTAAATTACAATCAAATGCCAAAATTCAATTATTCTCTCAAGTCTTTTGTCAAATATTTTTTATTTTTTTTTTTATCAAAATTTCATTGTCAATTGCTTTTGGTTTCTGCTTATTTAATTTTACGAAAGGAATATTTCAATTAAGATACTTTTTATAATTCAGTAAGACAGCGCGATGTCTAAATTTTAATATCGTAAATTACATTAAATTTTCATTTGTTAAAATGCTAAAAATAAATTTAAAAAAAAAAAAAAAGCTTCTTAAAAAGCGGAAATTAGTCATTCAAAAAAAAAAATTGTGAAATTATAAATTAATTAACGTTGGATGTTTTATTGTTTCTTTTATCCATATTAAAAATTCGTTCAGAAATGATTTATGAGACTTTGTGAAATTCATTTTAAAGTTTTATTTCAAAATTATTGATTTTTATTAGTCGTTTAATCAAATAATAAATAAATAAATAAATAAATAAGTG
Source organism: Ptychoptera albimana (assembly GCA_961205885.1). Lineage (NCBI taxonomy): Eukaryota > Metazoa > Arthropoda > Insecta > Diptera > Ptychopteridae > Ptychoptera > Ptychoptera albimana. The sequence goes on along the minus strand of OY540801.1, from coordinate 9,371,181 downwards.
GAGAAAGGAAATTAATTTATTATTTTATTTTTATTTTATTTATTTTTTGATTGAATTTATATCAAATTTATTTTCTTTTAATTACTGTAATTAATTATACGTGATTATTATGAATTATGCAAATCGTTTTTGATTATTATTATTATTAAAAAAAAAAAAAAAAACAACGCAATGAATGTCGCAAGAAGAAATTTATTACAGGTGAAAAGACAGCACAAGCTTCATGATACGTTGCAGACATCAGTTTTGTATACATTTTTATTAACGTTTTATTTTTTTCTTTTCAATTCAAATTAATTAACCAAAAAGCATTACTAGAAAACAGTAATTATGTGAATTTCCGCTTAAAGCTAAAAGCTTTTAATATAGAAATCAGTAAAATGTCAAATTCGCACAATGATGCTTTTAAATTTTATATTATGTATCAAAAGCATAAATAGTTATGTGCTGACAAGATATCATCATCATCCAAAAATAAATTATTTATAAATATTTTCAGCAATAGCCAAAAAAAGTAAAAAAAAAATATAAAAAGGAAGAAGAAACTAAAAACAGACGAGTAAATTCGTTTTCATTTAATTCTTTATGACTTATGATCTCATCTTAAAGTAATGCAAATTGCCTTCCATAATGAGTTTATAATTTTTTTTTTTTTTTTCATTAGTATTTATTAAAGAAATGACTTAACTTCCTATAAGTGATTTTTTTGCCTTTTTTTCTTTTTTTTTTTTTTTTTTGAACAGCTTAATATATTTAAAGCGCTTAAAAATGTATCCTTCATTCATGTAGCTCTTTATATGGATTAAAAAATAATTAATAATGAAAATTATTTATTTAACAATACACAAAAACATGCTAATTTGTTTTTTAACACTTAATAATATATCATTGTACCTAATTTTATTGTAATTATAATTTGTTTAAATTGATAAATTATATAAATGTTTCAACATCCAAACAATCACTTAACAAAAATAAATGCGGTAGCAGCAGCAGCAATAGCATTTTATACACTCGAATATATACTTTCGCGCTATTAAATTAATTTAGTAATTGCTAAGCTCTAACAATAATAAGTAGCATTGTCATCGAAAAGTAGCATAAGGTAAAACATAAACAAGACATTAGTAAAGCATGAGATCAGAATTTAAGTTTAAATCAGAAAAATGTTTTGCCTAATTGCATTTAAAACAAAATTTCTGTATGTTTTGATGATCATTTTAATTTATTCAGAGCAGGTATCTATTTCGCTATTTTAAATATTTAATTAGATGAATTTTTATCGTTTTTCTACATGTTTGGATCTAATTTCCCACATCTGGCCGTATGTTATGATATTTAGAATAAATTTTTTCACATAAAACTATTTTTTCTTTATGTCTATTAGATCATTAAACTTAAACAATAAAGGTCTAAACCTAGATGAGTTATGATTTCCCTACATTCATATATAAATTATATTTCTGAAGGTTATAAAAAAAAAATTGTGTAAATCACTAACTAAATGTAAATACAAATTGCAAACAGCAGAACAAAACGCATTTTGATTAATAAGTTTTGTCTAAAACAGATTTTCATTTTTATTTTACTTTCAAAAATGTTTTATTTGAAAAGGTAAATAGGCTAGGCCATCATATAATTGATATTTATTTGCACAAGAAAATAAAATTGTGAAAACAAGAAGCGACATTAAGTACTTTAGTTACAAGAATTATTATATGAAGGTTGGTAAATGATGTATTATCCAGAAATGTTATAATTCACTAACCATAATTATTACAGAAATCATCTTGTTTTAGATAAAATTTTATTTACAAATGCTTGTCATACAGAAAATGTATAAAATAATTAGACTTTAATTTAATGTACATATAAAATGATATAGAAATAATAATAATAATAATAATAATAATAATAATAATAATAATAACATCTAAACAATAAAGCGCTAAGCTTGTTTGTTATTAAAAAAATGTAAATAAAAATAAAAATTTATTCCAGAGATCATTAAAATCACGTTTTAACTGAAAAAAAAAAAATTTTAAAAAAGTTGTTCAAAGTAAAGAAAATCCAAAAATGCCGACAAATGTCGATAGTTAAAAAATATGTTTATCGTTGCTGTTATATTTATAATCATAATAATCTAAAAGCAAAATTTAGAAATAAAGAAGCTGAAAACTATATGATACACAAAATTACGATCATTTATGTACTTTGGATATTCATTACATAGTCAACTGTACTCATAGGTACATACAGATTTGTTTCACATGATAATTTATTAGATAAATTTTAATTTTTCATATAACAATAATTGTAACAATAAAATGCTAACTGAGTAAATAATCAAATCAGTGGGTGTGTTTTATGCTGGCAATAAATTAACAAGAAATACAACATTTTTGCATAATTATAAAAAAAAGTCACAGTCCACTAGAGCCATTTACTTTATTAATTTAAAAAAAAAATCTTTTTTTTGTTTTATTTTGTTTTGCATTTTCATAATTCTTTTGTGCTTTTAAATTAATTGTTTTTCAAGTGGTTTTAATATATAATAACTGAGTAGTTCACACTCAATAAGTAAGTAAATATTTTATAAGCATATTCATTTAAAGGTTTCACTTTTATACTTAACACTTTCAACCATCAAAAATAAAAGTAATAAAAATCAAAATGATTAATTGTCAACAATTTTTATTTTTTTTTAGTACAATAAACTTTTGATTAATCGGTAAACATAAAAGCACTAGTCGTTGTTGGTAAATTTAAAACAATTATTACTATTACACACCCTATATATATATATATATATATATATATATATATATATATATATAATATAATTTAGAATTTTGATATCATAAATAACAATATATATATTAGATTAATATCCATTTTCGAGTTAAATTGTAGCAGCTTTTGTCGGTACCACAGAAAACGACAAAACAACGAAAACTTCTAAAAAATATATTTATTTATTTTTTTTTTTTTTATATTTGTTCAACAGAACAAAATCCCATATTTGGCAATGACATAGTTTAATTAATTTGTATTATTATTATTTTTTTTTTTTTTAAATATCATATTTTAATGCCTATAATCATAAAAAAAAATGACTAACTGAGGTATATTATTGCTTTGCGTATTTTTAAAATTTGTTTAAATTACGTGAAACGATGATATGTAATTTTAATGTGGTGAAATGCTTTTAATACAATCTTTAATTTGCTATAAAATTAAAAAAAAATAAACATTTAAAAACTGCGTCAGGTTGAATAGTCCTGATATGAAAATTATTATCTTTCATAAATAGCAAAAGATCTTCTTGTTTTAAAATCACAACACATCATATATCAATCATGTTATTATTATTATTTTTTACAATCTTGATTAAACAAACATTATTATTTACACAAGGAACAAGAGACGAATGCAAATTGTACTATGTACTGTGCATACGGGAAATAAATATTAATTTTTGTCGCATTATTAATAAAAAGAAAAAATACAAAACAAAAAGTGATGAATAATTGCGTTAGAGTTAGGTGAATGACCATTTTAGAATATGTTTATAGCTTTTTTTAAATAAATTTTCATGTTAAACCATCATTTCTAATGACTGAGTTATGTAAAGTTTTCTTCTCACGTTTTTTGGAGACGTTAAAGGTGTTTTTTAACACAATTTTTACTGCTTAATAATTAAAACAATTAAAAACTTACCGGAATTTGTACAAATGTCCCATTGTTGATTGTCGGATAAGCGAATAATGGTACAACAGGTACTGTGCCATTTTTCAAAAATATTGGTCCTTGTATCGGCGTCACTGTTGGCATTGTGCCTTTACTACCACCTAGAAAGCACAAAATCAATTATTAATAATATAATACAAAAGGAAATGCATTCATAAAAAATGTCATATTATAATCATGCCGTCGTGCTGTCTAATAATAATAATAATAATAATAATAAAACGAAAAAATCATTGTGAAATCTTCTTCATATTTTTTTTTGTATAGACTCAACTAAAAAAAAAAATTGTTTGCATAAAATTATAAAAAAAGTTATTCCACAAAAAAAAAAATTAATTATTAAAAACAAAACCAAGAGGAAAAAAAAAACATTTAAACAAATCACGCAACAAATTATAAAATTAAATACAAGAAAAGGAAAAAAAAAAAATTAAACAAATAAATAAACCAAGAAAATATGACGACGTCGTATGCATTTTTAATTTTTATTTCACAAAAATAAAGTAGAAAAAAAAAAAATAATAAATAAAATAAAATAAAAGAGAAGAAACAAAAAAAAACGTAAAATCGAAACGCATCTTAATGAAATAAAATTAACAAAATCAAACAACACCAAACATATTTTTTTTTTGTTTAAATTAATATTGGAAATCTGTTTTGAATACAAAAATATAAATATATTTTTTTTTAATTAAATAAGCGGAATTTGATCGATTTTGTTGTATATTTGTCATCTATTTTATGCATAAATTCTGCATTTATTGTTTGTTTAAACAATAAAAGTAATTAAAAAATTTATAGAAAATTAGCAAAGATTTCTTAAAACCATGCAAAGTAATTAGTTTCACGCAGTAAACAAAAAACCAATTTTAAATAATAATAAATCAATATGAAAAAAAAAATAAATAAATAAATTAAAAAATAATAATAATAATAATAATAATGAAAAACCCTAATTAAAAATAACAAGGTCTTAATTAAAAAATCCTCGACAATAACACCTTCAATTATATTTTGTAAATAAACAAAAATTTTAAATTAATGTTAACAACTACTGTACATAAAATTTCAAATAATTCGTTTTTATTTTGGTATAAAAACACCGAAACAACGTATATCGAAATTATAATAAAAGAAACGCAAGGTAAAACTAATCATCATCAATAACTTTAGATTAGTTATTTTGTTTGCGGTGAAATAATTAGCGCATTGGATCAATTTTTTTATTTTTGTATAATATTATGAATATTTAAAGCTTGAATATAAGCAGACTAAATTTTGTACGAAAATTATGATAATTAAGAGCTTTTGGATTGGGGCGCAATCTCTGTTTTGTTATTATCTATATTAAAGAAATATATTTGTCCACTTTTATGTTCGCATTCGTATTGCAAAAATCATGCATACAAAATATTTATTTTGTTTTATTACGTAATTTATTGAATTTTTTATTTGTTACTACTAATTATATTTGCCAATAAGTCAGAAAAAAGATGATAAAAGCTTTTCGCCTTTTTTTATTAAAATTATTATTATTATTTTTTTTTTTTTTTGATTTTTAATGAATCAATTTGTAAACAGCTGGTGATTTATTAAAATAAAACAATTATTTTGAAATTTATATATATATATATATATATAAGTTATAAACTAAAGAAAATTTCATAATAAATAATTAAAAAAAAATTAAACTTAATTAATTTAAAAAGAAAATAAAAATAACGAAGTAAGTTCAAGCAAATTATTTAAAAGCATCATGTGAATTGTGTTTGATATTTTTATTTTCACTAATTTTAACATTAGTATTGTGTGGTAATTTATTTGTATATTTCTTTTCTATTTAATATTGTGTAAATAAGGTGTTTTTAATTAGTTTATTTTTTTTATTTTTTCATAATTAAATATAATTGCCTAAGTGAAATGGAAAATGTAGAACGCACTTTCATCTTTTTATATATCATTACATTTTGGTGTATTCACCAAATGATAATTATATGAAATTAAAAAGTTGTGCGGTTATCAAAAATATTTTTATAATTGACCAAAAAAACAGATCGATTTTTGTTGCTAATTATTAAATAAAACTATCACAAAAAAAAAAAAAACTTTTACAAAATATGCGAAAAGATATAGCAAACAAAAAAAAAAGAAAGAAATATCACAACCATCTACACATTAAAATCATAATAGCACAAGGTATGTAAAAGCATCGATCATAAAAATATAAATTATAATAAATTTCAAATAAGAAAAAAATGTTGTCTTAAAGAAAGATGAATAAACAACAAGAAAAATAAACTTTCGCTCTTTGAAGTAGCGCTTTTTGTGTGCTTTGTTGAGATCGGTCTATAATTAACGATCACAATTGCTTAATTTACGTTGGCGATACACATTTATTATTAGTTAAATACATTAATAATGTTTGATCACATAATCAGCATTTGTTTAGGTGTGATCTGTAATTTGTATAAAAATATTTCTTTCGGGAAAATATGATGAATCGTTATTGTACAATGATTTTCCAACATATTTATTTGTTCTTTATAATGAAAATATTATTTTATTAAACATACTAATTGAAATATACAAGAAAATTATTTGTTAAGAAGTTTGACCTGTATTTTGTGCAACAAAAATATTTTATAACCTTGGGTATTTATTGATATAATGTTGCTAAGTTTTGCTAAATATTTTATGGTCGAACGCAAGTGCGAATAAAAAAAGTAGATTCTAAGGATACTATTTACGTAAATGCGAATTAATTATTGTTAATTTATAATTTTATTTTATCAGAGATGCAGATGAAGATCCAATCATAATCATATCCTGTACCATTGATATAAATTAAATATTTTTTCTCAAAAGTTATAAATAAAACACTGGAAATTTTTGGTTTTTACGTACCGGATACAAAAAGTGATCTTCTTGAAAAATATTAAAACCATAAAAATCGTAGGAATTTAAATATCTTTTTATTACAAAAATATATTTTAAAAAATAAAATAAAAAAAAAATCGCTAATAACTAATTTAATATGTAACAAAAAGTCGTGACTAAAAAAATTTTTTTGCAAGTAAGAAAACCACAAAAAAAAAGAAAGAAAAAAATATTAATGACTCATCAGACATATGTCAAGATCAGTAATAAAAATAAATATTTCTTAATGCACGTCACAAATTTTCTATTTGAATGTAAAAGTCAATAAAAATTGTGTTATTTGTATTTATAACGAACAAATAAACATTCGCCAAGATTCTTTAATTCTTTATTTATTTGCATGTTTCGTCTCTCATTTTTCTAATGACGTTAATAATATTAAAGCATTTATTTACTTAATTATTCTCATTATTATTTAAAGACATTTAATCAATATTATTTAATCTTTTATTGTTTTAATGAAAACAGCTGGTTGTTGTAGAAAAATAACAAAAAAAAAAATTCCTATTTATTCTTCCATAAAATGAATCATTATTTTTAATTGCATGAAAAACAACAGAAAACACGTGCAAATTTTGAAATTATTAATACAGAAGACAAAAGAGGAAAAAAGCTCAACTAATAAAATAGCAATAAAGTTGTCAAAAATGTTTTGTTTTAGTGAGAAAATTATTAACAAGTTTTTGTTGATTGATACAAAAACAAATAAACCGATTGATCTTTCAAAAATTTAGATTTGTATCCACAATTTTTTGGTTTTTTATGATTATCACCGATTGAAGTGATTTTTTTTTTTTTATTTTGTTTTATGATTTTATTTACAGAGTTGTATTTAATTTATATTTTAATAAATTTATTTAGATGATATTTATGTAGTTAAATCTACCAACGAAACGCAGAGTATTAAATTATTCAGCAACAACTAAAAAACACTCAGTTTTGAATAACCACTCAAATTAAAATAATAATTTTGCTGACATTTTCAGTTATTTTTTTTTTTTTTTACAAATCAACCGAACAAGTAAAATTTGTTAAATATTTTATTGAATAAAAAATAGAAAGAAAAAGCAAAACTTCATCTTCTTTCAACAAATTTTGCATAACAACACCCACAATAATTCTTTATTCATAAATTTAAATTTTTTTGTACTTAAAGTGATTTTTTATATTTCGTTTAGTTTTCTGTTTTATTGAAATAAATTAATTTTTTTAAATCATTGAACTGTTTTGTCATTTTAAAGACACAAACTGAAAATTATGATTTTCGGTGTCTTATGAATAAATAATAAAAAATAAAAGTAGAGAAAAATATAAAAATAAATTTTTTTTTTTTTATTAATAAGAAATTTAATTAAATTCTTTTGATAGATTTTTGTTTTATTTTTATATTTTTTAAAGCCCCCATACTGTCTACCTATCTAAGGTGATTCAGCTTAAGTTTGTTTATTATAGAAAAAATATTCATAAAATATAAACAAAACGAACACTTTTGCTGCTGTTTTGTAACTTTAAAGTTTTCAATTTAATTTTTGCAAAAACAAATTCAATTTAAGCAGATCAATTTAATTTTTTTTTTATCTATTTTCAATTTAATTTGCTAAAACAAATATTTGATGTTGATGATGATGATGATTGTAAGTCCACTGATGATAATAATCGAAAGTAAAAAAAAAAACAAAAATTTTTATGAATTTACATAATTTAATTTATGTTAATTAAGATTTTTTTCTATGATGATACGAACATGAAAAATAAAAAAAAAAAAGGGAAAAAAAACATGATTGGTGAATTGTGTTTGTGTACGACTTATTTGTCACGTGAACATCTTTGACGTTGATAAATAATATAAAACAAAAAAAAAATTGAAAGAAAAACACAATGAACAGATGTTTCAGTGTATTTAAGTGGCAACCAGTTAGAAAGCGGCTTAAATAATAAAAACAAATATGTGGACACAAAACCACAAAATTAAAGAAACGAAAAACAAAACGGAACAAAAAACACAAAAGATAAATTAATAAAATTCACCAATTAACCAGTCAGATTGGTAAAAGAAGCAAAAGAAGGCAAAAATACCTCTTGTCTTATTTCCGCTTTCATCCAGCTGACCGTGGGCCATTCATTGACCCCCCAATTTTTTTTTTCTTTTTTATTTAATTTTTGCCACATAATTTTAATACCAAAACAAAGAGAGAGAAATATTGTTTAATCACCTGGCATTTCAGCTGGCGATCCTTCGTCATCGTCATCATAGTAGTCATCGTTGTCGTCATCGTAATCAAGAACCGCATGAACTTGTGTGCGTGAACCCTGACCAGCCTGAACACGAGTGAAACCAGGCGCACGTTCTGGATATGCGGAAGTGCGTGTACCGTCTGCACTGCCAGTGTTACTTTTTCCATTTGAATTTCCGGCCGCATTTTGACTTCCACTTAAATTACTTTCACCGGATAATGGTTTCCCCCGTTGTGACGGTTGTGTTTGTGGTTGTGGGGTAACTGTTTGTGGCTGTGCTGTATACGTCCTTAGCTGTTGATTCCCATATGAGTTAAAATATTGTTGCTGCGCCTGCTGTTGTTGCTGTTGATTTACAGTTCTTGGTGGAATTTGTGAATATGATCCTTCTCCATACGTTCTTGTAGTTTGTGGTATTTGTTGCTGAGGCTGTTGATAAACACCACGTGACTGTTGAGCTTGTTGCTGCTGTTGCTGTTGTTGCTGTGGCGATTGTGATTGACCGTTTTGTGCAGTAAACTGTCTTGGTGGCGGTGGTGGTGGCAAGTAGTTATTATTTGTACGGGGCCTAAATTGTACAGCCGATTGTGGCGGTGCGTAAGGATTATTTTTATAATAGTGACTCTGGTCAACACCAGCTGTTTGGTCTGTTTCCTGATGTCCAGCTGGACCATACAACAGATTATTTACCGCTGTAGGGTGGTGTGGTTGTAATGGACTTATTGTTGCCCAATTCGTTTGTCCAATACCACCAAATGGCAATGAATAATTCACCAATGCCATATCACAATTATTTCTTACTTATTTAAAAAACTCAAAAAAAAAAAATTATTTTAATCACTTTGAAAACTTTTTTTTTTTTTCCTTTTTATTATTTTGAATTCAATGTATGGCAATATTTGTTAATTACATATAAATTTAACTAATTGTGACACATGAAGAAACATTTTTTTGTACATCTTATTTAACAAAGCACATAACTATTGCATCACAAAACACAATTCAATAATTAATTGTTTAAAAGGTTTTTTCAACTTTATAACTTCACAGCATTTTTTAGCTTATTTAATTTTTCTTGTAATTCAACACTATAAACATCTTTCGAGGTTAAAAACTATTACAAAAAAAAAAAAAAATTATTTAAATTAAAATATAATTATCAACATTTTCTAATTAATAAACCAAACAAATTAAAATTATTTTAATATCGTAAATTAATCATTCATAAAAATTATACAACAGATAGAAAACCTTCATAGTTTACGTTTAATTTAATTTAAATAACAGAAAAAAAAAAAATGCTACGCAAATTACATTAATTAAACATTTAAATAATTTTTTGTATTGTGTTGTTTATTTAAGTTATGAAAAAAAAAATTAAAAATTAAATTAAAAAAACTCAAAGAAACACTTTCTTTCTCTTATTTAATTAATAAAAATTGCTTAAAGAAGCTATAATAATAATATTAATAATAAATTATCATATTGATAATAATTATATTAAACTGCATAATTATTATGCGATTTATATTTTTTTTTACTTAAATAACAAGATACAGCTGTCAATGGTCTGACTTGCCTTTAAGATAATTTTTAAATAAAATTAAAAAAAAACGATGAGAGGAATGTGCACAAAAAATTGTCAACATTTTCAGCTTTTTGTCACGATTTAATGTTTATTTTTATTAAAATTAATATTATTTAATAAATAGCATCGTGAGGTATAGTTTTCTTTAATTATAGTATTATTAATACTCTTTAATTATTAATATTGAATTAACAAAAATATAAATGTCTGCAATATGCCTACAGTAACAAATAAAATATTAAATAAACACTTAAAATATTATTAATCTGATTATGTCAAAAACATTAATTTCACGTTTTCTTTTTCTTTTTTAACTCTTTTTGTGTGCTAAAAATAATAAAAGATCATAAATCATTTAGTTAATATTTTAATTTTAACAAAAAAAAAAAAACACACAAATCATATAAAAGCTGTAATAATGAAAGACATCAACGCGTTATTAGACAAGGAAACTGTTTTTCTTTTTCTTTTTATTTTGTTGATTTTTGACATATAAGCACAATTTCAAATACAATTAAATAATTATTTCCGATCTTTTATATAAATATAATCATTTAAAAAACTGACGAATTAAAGCTTAAAATTTACCGCGTGTGCAACTTATAAGAGAAATGTTATTAGTTATTATGAGTAGAGAAAAATATGTTTTTGCAAAATTATCTAACAAAATACATAAATGAAACGTATATTTCTAATAATCACAAATTAAATTATAATAATAATAATTATTATTATTATAATCATTTCAGATAATTAAAAAAGAGAAAAAAAGTACGCGTTTAAATTATAAGAATAAAAAAATAAAAATTATTTATATTCAATGTCACAAACAAACACATTTTCATTTTTATAAAGTTTTTTTTTTTTATTTTTGTTGTCTACATTATTCGACAGCAAAAATAATAATAAAACAAAAAAAAACAAACTATAATAATTTAAGTAGTTTTAATAGAAGAATAAAAAAAAATAAAAAAAAAACTCTCGTTTTGAACAAACAAAAGGTAAAATGAGCAAATTCTCTAATTATACATGAAAATAAAAAACTTTACACACAAATACCACACAGAAAAAAATTAAATAAGTAAATAAAATGATTGCCTAAATATTTACATTTTAATAAACACAAAAATTTTACAAGAATTTTTCTTTTTATTTATGACCAAAGAAAATATTTAAATTAATGGCAAAAACGCACAACTACTGTATTTTGCATAAATAATATTTTTTGTTTTTTAAATAAATAAAATTATCACAATATTTTCACCAAAAAAAAAAAAACACTGATCAACTAAAAAAGCTTTGTTTGACCAAACCACTAATGAATTTAGAAACTTTTTTCGCAAATATTATTAAATAAAACGCCCGCCGTTAATAAAAATAAAAACTTTAATTAATTAAATACAAAATAATGAATTTTAATTAAATTTAATATCGCAAAGCATGTGCTCACTCTGCGAATAACATGCTGAGACTGACTAAAATCAACAATTTTCAAACTAAAGTATTATGCAAATAAAATTAATAAAAAAAATATATATAAATACACATGTGTAGCTTTTTCTGTGCTTTTTATTATTATTTTTAAATAAATTTTTTTTTTTTTGTATTTGGATATTGTTGATGTTGATGTTGATGTTGCTGTTGCTATTACTTGTGGTGTTTGTGTGTTTTTTTTTTCGTGTAAAATTATTTTCTTATAATTATTATTTACAAAAAAAATAAAATTAATGTCGTCATAAATTATTTAAGAAAAAGAAGAAAATACAATAAAAGCACAAAAATTCCTACACAAACATAATGAAAAAAAGTTTATTCTATTTTTTTTTTGTTTTACAATACAGAAAACATATCTTTTATTTTTGTTAAAGCACAAAAGTAAATATCCCAAAAGAAATAATAATTGTTAATACATATATTGATTTTGGTTTTGGATATTCTCGTGTTAATGATGATGATGGTGATGATGTAAAAGAAAAGAGAGAGGTTTTTCAATTTCATTTTATTTTTTAACGGTGAAAACAAGAGAAAACAAAAATAAATTAACATTTCATTACTACTGTGCATATATGTGAGACTTAATGAAAATTTTATTAATAACAAAAAAAGCACATCTTATAAACATTGGCCAGCTTTTACTCTTTTATTCTTATACAAAATTTCATGTTATATTGCGTAAACTACTTAAACTATATTCCATTTAAAAATATTTGGAACTTCCAGTAAAATTAGTGTTATAATGTAGTGGGGTCGAGGTTAAAGAAAAATTAATAATTAAGCTTAAAAATAATATGATTTCCGTTGCTAAAAAAATATATAATAATAGTAACGATCTGTAACGAATGATTGCAAAAATAATAGTGCCCAAGGCCCCATACTAATATAAGGTAAAATCCATTTCACAGTTAAATTACTTAAATTTAATTTAAACTAAAATAACTAAAATAAGTTAAAAATTTTATTGTATTCAAATATATATATTCATGTTAGGCAAAATCTCACTCTCACTATTTTATTTTATTTAAATAATAATAAAAAAATAAAAAATTAAATTAAATTAAACACAAAGTTGTATAATAATATGATCTGATCAGTGTGTATATCGATTGTTCATTATTTATTTATTTAAAAATGAAAACGAAAGGTATTATGACTAAGCTTTAACCGATTTTTACTCATTCTACTTGTTTTCTTTTTTATTTGAATATATATATATATTTTTTTTTGTTCAACAAACACAATGAAATTAATTTCATTTAGTTTTAATGGAAAAAAGTTTTTATTTTTTTATTTACGTTTCGTGTGACAAGAGTCCCGCATTATAAGAAACATTTTAGTGTAATGCTCACCTATTTACGGAAGTGGTTAGAATTAATAATAGTTTTATTACTTAAATAGGATATGAAAGATGAGTAATAATAGGGATTTTTAAACAGGATAAATTATATAACATTAATCACGTTTTTAAATTTTTTAACTTTTATTACATGTTTTCCCATTATTACCATTAAAATGACTAATTGAAAATAATAAATTTGATTCTTATTAAGTAAAACAACAATTACTGAATATAATTCAAAAAATAAATAAAAATTACCCTAAAGGTAATAAGTGTAATTGTTTAAAACCCATTGTGTTTATATAAATTATTTTTATTATTTTATTAATAGTCATTACTTATTAATATGAAAGGGTTAATAGTAATAAAAGGAAAACTTATTCATAAACATTTTTTATTATTTATAAAAATCGATAAAAGCGCGAGATACATGACTTGTTAAAAGTATTTAGTGCAAGGTTAATTGATTAATTTAATTTTATTTCATTTTTTTTTTCTACAAAGAAAAGTGAACTCGACAAAGCTATTAAGAATTTTTTTTAATTATTATTTTACTAATTTAAACGACAAGTTTTTAGAGTTTTTATTATTTTTTAGAAATAGATTTTTCTATTTGATCCAAGTTATGTTCATTTAAAACTCTTTGTCAATATTTTTTACTTTCAAATTATTTACACTATGTAAACAAGCTCAATTTATTAAATTAATTAATATATTTTATAGATTTATTTTTTACAAAATTAATTATTTAAATGTTTAAATTCTATTAAGCTTTATTAAGTTTAATAATAAACTATACAGTACAATGAGACCATTCTGTTAGTATTTTAAATATTTATACTTAAATATCGTCTTATTAATAATTTATCTTTTATTACAATTATTGATCATAAGCAAAATAAAATTTCTTTACAAATTTAATTATATTAACATGAAGATACGAGCGTTAAACAGCAACAAAATTCAGTACACGAAATTTATTTTAATACAATAAAATAAAATAACAAATCGAACTTCACACATTTAGAGCAAAATAAATTGTGTAGCTCCTTGCTATGAATATTTAAGTAACTATAAAGTAAGAAATATAAAAAATTAATTTAATTAAAATTACCTAGACGTGCGTAAAGCATTTTCTCAAATAATCGCAATAATCCCCTCAAAATAAAAGCACTTAAAAATAAAATCATAAAACTAGAATTAAAAAATAATTATAAATGTGAAGTCATTATCCTTACTAATATCGACAAATCGAAAATGTTTATAAACAAATAAAAAAAAAATACAAAGATTCTGATATTATTATTTAAGGCAGAACCGCGATCAGGCAAACGTCAATGATCTGGCTTAAGAAGAAATAATTATTAATCAGTTCGGTTGACACAAGCAAATAAAGAATAAAATTCATTGCACGAAATAAAGTCAAAGTTAAGATTAAGCTTAAGTTAAGCTTGAATTGATAAACACACTAAGCATGACAATTACAAACATACACACGAGTACTTAAAATAGCAAATTTATAGTAATGTAACCACAAATCAAGATTGATAGCCATTTTGTCATAAAACAAATTTAAAATTATAATTTCGCTTTTTATTTTTATTTTTTTTTTACATTGTTGTCATTTTGATTAATTTACATAAATCATAAAATTTGATTTAATTATTTTTTTTTATTTAATTTAAATAAAAATTTATTACAATCCAGACTACAGACTGCTGCCTACAACCAATTAAATTGGTCTTATTCGTCATAAATCATATGTTTTGTTTAGTTTAATTCAGATTTAACGACAAGAACTAAGCAAATAAAAAATAAAAGGATAATTTGTCATTAATTCTTTTGATTTTATTTCGTGATTTTTTTTCTTTATTTTACTATTTTCACATTATTGTATTTGTTAGCTAGATATTAAGTTCTTGCTTTTTTAATTATAACAAATATTTTTTTTTGTTTCACCAGCAAACTTAATTTGATTAATTATGATTCTCGTTTCTACTTGATGTGATTTTAGTTTAAAATAATTCTGGCATTACAATATTACCTTATCCCAAAGTGGTTTTGCTTTTTTATATACTCTTATTTTTGTAAAAAGTGACACAATTTCACTACAACTTTTACTAAAACATTAATCAACAATCACTTTTGTTGATTTTTCTTTTGAACATTACGTAATACAGTTGGTCCTTTTTAAAATTAATTTTTATTTTTTTTTTAATTATGGCATTTAATTTTTTTATTGCTGCATTCGATTAATTGCTTTATTATGCAAATATTTATGTTCGTAACTTAAATCATTAAAAGCAGATTTTTATTTGCCATTTACGGATTTTGTGTTTATCAGAGTGTAATAAGGACAATCATTTAATACAAAATTCTCAAAATTCAAGTGACCAAATCTCGAGAAATAAATTTTTTTCGGCCAAACCCGTAGAACCCGTCGATTTGGTACCTCTCAAAGAGTATTCCTGCAAATTTTCAGCTCGATCTGAATTAATTTAATTTTCGCTAAAAATTGAAAATTTTCCTGATACTTTATATGCATTTTTGATGAAATTTTTTTTTATTTTTAAATGACCTCAAATTTAGTCAGAAGGTTCGTTTAGGGTCCACAAATATGCTGTACAAATATTTCCCCTCAAAAAAATTTTAATCAGAAGTTATGGATAGTAAAATCACGAGATATAAAATAAAATATTTTCATAAATTTTTTCAATAAAATAAATTTTTGCCAATTTCCATAATGTTAAGCATTATGATTTTATAAAATGATTTGTGTGACTAACACAACATATTTACATATTTTATTATAATTAATTAATTAATTTTACCTTCTCATTCACTCAATTTGTTTGAAAAGGCAAACAAAAACTATTGAGAAAAAAAAATAATTGAATATGATTGTGTGAAATGATAAAAAAAATTATAAAACGATTCCGTTTATCATTTTTATAAAAGTCTCTTTTTTTTTGTAATTAATTAATTTATACAATTTTTTAATTAAATAAGAATATCGCGATCACGTATCTCATCATTAAATATCGGATCTTCATTAAAAATCGTTAAATCGTTTTTTGTTAAAAAAAAAAAAAAAAATTCAAAATCAAATTGTATTTTCATTTAAATGTTGATTAATCAAATGATTAAATATACAAAACTATGACAGAAACATTTTATTCAAATCAAATCTTGTTTTGTAAATCCAGATTTAGCTTATTAAAATCTAATAAAATAAATATAAAAATAAAAACATTTTTATTATTATTATTATTATTATTATTATTATTATTATTATTATTATTATTATTATTATTATTATTATTATTATTATTATTATTATTATTATTATTATTATTATTATTATTATTATTATTATTATTATTATTATTATTATTATTATTATTATTATTATTATTATTATTATTATTATTATTATTATTATTATTATTATTATTATTATTATTATTATTATTATTATTATTATTATTATTATTATTATTATTATTATTATTATTATTATTATTATTATTATTATTATTATTATTATTATTATTATTATTATTATTTATTATTATTATTATTATTATTATTATTATTATTATTATTATTATTATTATTATTATTATTATTATTATTATTATTATTATTATTATTATTATTATTATTATTATTATTATTATTATTATTATTATTATTATTATTATTATTATTATTATTATTATTATTATTATTATTATTATTATTATTATTATTATTATTATTATTATTATTATTATTATTATTATTATTATTATTATTATTATTATTATTATTATTATTATTATTATTATTATTATTATTATTATTATTATTATTATTATTAATGAAATGCTATAAAGTTGCGTTTGATCAAATAATTTACCTTGATCTACCACACTTTTTGTATATTTATGTATTATTAATTTTGATTGGTTTGATTTGTTGTTTGAAACAAGCAAATTCTGATATTTCCGTTTAATTTTCTGCAAACTCATGATCATGAAAATTATTCTCTATCTTACCACCAACAAAAAAAAAACGCAATTTGATTGATTAATATTTAAATTAAATTAAATTAAATAACGGACACGTGTTTAAAGTGTGTTTACATAAAGTGTTAAAAAATAATCAAGGAAAAATGGTTTGACCACAGTATTAATTGGATTATTAAATAGAAAATCAATTAAATGCGTGACGAATTGTTTTGTTAATCAAAAATTTTTAAAACAATTTTAATTAACAAACAAACTTAATTGCAATACATCAAAGTGCTTTCATTTTTCATAAAGAACAAAAAAAAAATAAATAAATGTTTACGGAAAATGTAATAAAATTGAATTGATTTATTGGATACACTTCGAACACATCAAGTTAATAGATTCGATTAAATTTATAATTTTTTTATTTTTTGTTAATTTAATAAATGTCCATGTTCATGTTTTTAAAATTAAATAAAAAAAATTAGTGAACAATAAAAACCACATAAAATGCAGCTTTAACAGTGGTGTCGACATTTTGATGACATTTAGCTCCATCGGTGTCATGTTCATTGTCTTATTAAAATGTGTGTTGAAGCTGATTAGTCTGCGGGTTAAAAATAAAAATTCTTATGGTTGTTAAGCGACGAACCTAGTCTAATTCAGTATATTGAGTCTTCATAAACAGAAATTTGATATTAATTTGACAATAATCAGTTGTAGTTTTTTATACATTTAAATAAATATAAAAATTCAATAAACTATAGCAACTGCAAACCTTGATAGTAACAGAATAATAAATAGAAATGCCACACCCATTAATATTAATTAAATATATGTAAGAGATAACATCAAACTAAATAAAAATCAACAGGACCACACATCAACAAATTATAATAAAACAAAGACTTGACTGTAGCTAAAAGCTTCCTTAAGTAAAACTCAAATCAATTATGCTATAGTAATATCGATATATTTCAATGGTGTTTCCCTGAAATTATTTCACTGCTACCAAAAAATTAAAAACAATGTATCAAGGTAACAAAATAGATGCTTTTTTTTGTACACAGAATTTTTTACAAACTTGTTGACAAGGTATTTAAGTAATTGATACCTTTGTTTCGTTGCTTGTTATTAATTTTATCAATTTTATTAACAATAATCGTCAATCCAATTACATATATTTAATTTTAAATAAAAAAATTATAAGATATTAATTTGTACAGAGATGCCTGTCTTGTTAATTAATTAACGATTTAATATAATAATTATTGTTCGAAAAAATTGTGTAGGAGGTTCCATGTAAGTGCAGAACAATTATTTATCTTGTTAGCTTTTATTTAATCTTAAGTTGTGGTGACATATATATTGGAAAACAATTTATAGATTTTAAATAAAACATGAGTAAATAAATAATTAAACATTTTGAAATGTACAATTAAGTCACTTAAAGAGTTGTTCACATTAATTCCAATTCAACCGGGAAGTTTATAATTATAATATTCCATAATAAGCCTAAAGAATGCTTTACAATTTTCTATATTTATTGCATGGCTATTTTATTGATTTAATATCGTGCTTTTACAAGCTTTTACAATTTATTTATTTATTGTTTTCATTAACACCCGAAAAAACTATACTCTGTACGCACTTGAACTACTTGGATTTATATTTATTTAATTTTAAGCTCTATTTAAAGTAGCAAATAAAATTTTGTAATACTTTAGTTAAGACTTTTTTAATCTATTTAATTGATATTATTTAATTTACAACCGACATTTATATAGAAACATTATAATAAAATATTAGATATGCCTGATGACTTGCGTCTTTATTTGTAGTAAAATAATAAATTTCATTATGCTGCCAATAAATATAACAAAATAATTAAAAATTATAAAAAATATGAATAAAAATTTTATTACTTAACGGACCTCACCCGGAATTTTATTTATTTGTAATAAAATAATATAAAAATAAACGTATTAGCGCCACTGCCGCCCGCTAATTAAATAAATAAATAAAAAACATTTAATACCGGGATCCGGAAATTTTACCATATTTTACATGCGTCAACTAGTTACTTGACATAATAAATATAATAACGAAATTGAATAAGAATTGTTTCTATTGAAAACCAACAGGATCAACGTGAAGGTAACGAGTTTTTTTCTTGTACAAAAAAATTTGATAATAAATAGTATTGACAGTCTTATGTTTTTTTTTTGTATTAATTTTTATCATTCTTGTTCAAATGCTAAATGTTTATGTATTTACTGCAAAAATAAAATTATGTTTAACCTTAAAACTGATTAAATAGAATCAACAACAAGTTTTATTGGTTTATAAATTTTAAATTAACAATAATTATGTTAATAATTGTGAATAATAACCTTATCCGTTGTTAAGAAAAAATTAAAATATTTATTTACTTATTTTGGAATTTTGGTTTGAGTAAAAAAAAAAAAAAAAAATTAAGGAACTGGAAATCCTGGTTTTTCAATAAACAAAACAAAAATTAGTTTAACCAATATCAACAACAAATTAAACTAGACTAGACATTTTTATCTTTTAACATAATTTTATTATTGCATTATGCACAATTAATCAATTTATTATTCTTTGTAAAGAATTAATAAATCACCAAAAAAACGTGAAAGAAAAAAGTTTTTAAAACAATACAACAAGCGAGATAATTAATCAAATTGGTTTAAAATAAAATTTAAAAAAATATAAAACAAGAAAACACAATTAAATGTTGGATAAAATAAAAGTGATTACATAAAATTTAACATTTTTTTAACGAAATTATAATTTATTCAACAAATCAATGACAAGCCACAAAAGACATATTGAAATACGAAAGTAGCCTGTAAAAATTTAATTTAATTTAAATCAAATTGAAATTAATGTTTAAACTAATGCAAAAGACTTCCACATTCTTTAGTTTTAACAAGAAATAAAGTGTAAAGTACAGTAAATGTCCAAAAATCAAGACACTACTCTTACTATAAATATCCAAGCATGCTTAATCTCAATAAAAGAATTTTAAACATCAAAAATAGCAGAAAGACTAAATGCTGAAAAAAAATTTTAAAATATAAAATTGTCCGCATATGCTGTGTGTTGATGAATGGAGTCGTGATTTTACTGAGCGATACGTAACAATCATAAAAGTGCAATAAAATTTGGCAATTTCATGTTTTTATTACGTTTTTCCTTTACTTTTAATTGAAATTTGATATGAGTTTAGTGTTATAATAATTTGATATAACATAAACTAAAAGTGAAAGTTGTGGTTTACTTAGTTTGGGGTAAATAAAAAAGCAAAATATGTAAGATAAATTGTAATAAATAAATAAATCCCTGAAGTGTCATACCAAGGTATTTCAATTTTTATTAATTTAAATATTATATAAATACGTGCAATAAATGTTCTATTTTTAACTACCTGTTTAGTTGTTTTGTTTACTTTTTACTATACCATTTTATTAATTGAAGCAAATTATGCTTATGTTGCAAAAAGTAAATTTAAAATACACAGAAAACTTTACATAAACTATATAATTACGAGGATATATAAAATGTCTTTGATTGATTGAGTAATCGCGGTAATAAATTTTAGTGAAATAGATATTCGATTATATTTATTAAAAGCATAAAAATGTTTGTACCTGCTTGTTGGTGTCTGGTGCATTTGCTGTTGCAACAAATAAAAATATGAAATCAACTAAAGCGGAAAGATATTAGATTTATGTATTTATTGTTTAATATTTAAATGACAACAATAATAATTATTATTTTATTTTATTTTATTTGAGTAATAAAATAAAAAGACCACGCGACTTTAATCGTATTTAATCTTTTAATAATATTTAATTGACATTCACTTATCTGGGCGTGGTTGGTGCTTTTATTCTATAATTTTTTTTATTTCTTTTTCTTTTTGTTTACTTATTAAAGACATTTTTGTGGTTTTTTTTTTTTTTCTTTTATTAAACTATTCATTAAACTCGATTGTTTTTCCTTGTTTTAAACAGAAATATAGCCTTTCAGTTTCTTTTGTAAACAAATTAGATTTTACTTGTTAAATTTTTTATTTTTTAATTAATTTGCAGAATTAACCACAAAATGATTTTGTTAAAAAAAAAAAAAAAAAAACAAAACATTTTTTCAGTGAAATGTATCAGAGATGGACTACCAAGGCGATTTAAATATAGTTTAGTCGTTAAATATTAAACATAATAAAATCCTTACAAATAGATCAAGCTTTATATTTTTAGTGTAACTTGCATACTCAAACGACTTTTGTAATCATTGGTAATTCATGACATATTTCACCATTGCCACAATTTTAATTAATTTTTATTTTTTATTAAAACATAAATCTTTAATCTAAATTATACTTTTGGTAAAATTAAAAAATTTTATTAAGTAAATTAATTCAAATTAAATGGTTTTTTGTGTAATTCGACAATCACTAAATTATTATGCAACAAAAAAAAATTATTTTTATTAATAAAATTAATTTAAATGCTTTTTAAATACTTTTCAATGATTTTCTATTGAAATAATAAATTGTTTTTAAAAAAAAAAGTGTTTTTCCCTTGTCGATAATACTTATCGTTTTCAATTTCGTAAACACATACGGTTTGTGCATTGGATACATTGAGTTTATAAGCTTCAAAGCATGTTTGTTAGTACTTTTAAATTAAAAGTTATCATATACCAAAAAAAAAGCATAGACATAGACATATAATAAAATGCCAATTAAATTTAGACTATAATAACTAATTAAAACTGAAAAAAGGGCGTTTGTTTAAGACCTTGTATAGCGGTATAACTTGATTAAAATATTTCGTTAGATTAATTTCCCTATTCCTTTAGCTGAACAAAGAAAAAACGGCTCATTGTGGTTTACTTTTATATTTTGTTAGTCAACAATTCATTATAATGAATAAACAATTAGAAATAATAAAAAAAAAACTTAATTAAACAATTTTTACTGCCAACAAAGTCACGGTTTAATTAAATTTTCGAAATTAAAAAGTTGTGTAAATGGTAATTCAGTTAGATAAATCAAAAAAAAAAAAGAGTAATTTCTTAAATATGAAGCAGAAAAATGAAGGTTTTTATGTGGGTGGACAGGTAAAGAACTGCTGAAAAAATACCTTTATAGTCGGTGTCTTAACATTAGCACCGTACTCGTGCCACACACTTTACTTTGTTCTAATTCACCTTTTTATTATTTATTTAATTTTTATTACCTAGTTTTTTTGCGTTCTTTTAGTTTTATTTTTTATCTAAGTAGATTTATGCTATTCGTGGATTTCTTTATATTTATTCATTCATTTTTCTTTTTATTCGACAACAATCATAATGACTAATAGTTGTTGCTCCTGGGCACAATTAATTTAATTATTAATAATAAGGAAAAATAAGTGGGGAATAAATATATAAAAAAAAAAAAAATAATTAATTTTATATCAATTTTGACACATTTTAATAATTTTTTTTTATTTATGTTTATCAACAATCATTAGTATTTATCACACTTATAATACACAATATCAATTATGGATCAAAAAAAATAGAAATTTACAACACATGCGATGATAATTTTTGTTTTTTCATTTTTGTAAATTTATTGTGAAAACATTTTTTTTTTTTTTTGTATGTTAAATAAAATAACTAACATTCCATTGATTATATTTGTTTAAATCTTTTGTTTTAAATAAAGACAAAGCTAACTAATTTGTTACTTACTTTATAGATCGTTATTTTGTTCTGTTATTTTTACCTAAACTTATGTAAAATTTCATTTCAAAACGACAATAATAAATTTTTTGTTTAAATCTAACTTATAAAAATATTCGAAGGAAAATATATTCAGTTTGGAGGACGACTCAAAACACTTAAGATATGTAACAACAAAGTTGATTAAAGGTTAAAAAAAAATCTAAAGATGAGACACATCTAACAACCATTGTATAATTTATGAACAAATAAGAGGAAGACTTTTTTAGTCATTATCAGCTTCTGATAATTCATTTGTGTTTTCTTCGTCGTCATCATCATCTTCAGTGCTACCTTGATCATCCTCAGCATTATCGGAGCCACGATGATGTTTTTCTGTATTTTTCTGCATTTTTTCACTTGATGAAACTTGTTTAGCTGCTGCTGCGACATTTTCGTGATGATGCTGTTGGGACTCCGTTGATGAATTTTTCTCATTTGACGCTGATGATAGATTATTATTAGGGGAAACTGATGGTGATGCTTGAGCGCTGCTATTCGATGTAGAAGGAATAGAAAGTGTGTGATAAGATGAGGGCGTTGAGCTGTCCAAAGGTTTTGTTGTTGAAACAACTGCAAGTGACGATATGGCATGTCCTTGTGGTTGTTGATGGTGGTGGCTATGCTCATTGTAATCTTTTTGTCGGTATGTACCATCTGTAATGCGACGAACATCACGTATTCTACCTCCCATCGGTCGAAAAGTATTATTCTCTGTATTCAATTCCCAATTCCGAAATGGATCAAAATTTGGAGCATTATGATCGCGAAAACTTTGAGAATACCCTGGACTTTCAGATCGTGTACGCATGGATCTTTCAAAATGTTCACGATGGCCGTTTTGAGATCGACCAGCAACTTCAAAGCCATTTTGATGAGCACTTCTTGGTAAAGATTCATAATTCACAATTTCACGAGAACGTGATGGCTCTCCAATCGGTGATCCCATTCTTCTAAATTGTCCATACTCCTGTTCGCGAAGTCTAGCTAGTGAATGATTATTTCTTAACGTTCTCGGATGATTGTTATTAGCCGTATTCATTTCTCGTCTTGCATCATTGTTTTCGATGTCATTTCGTGGCATCATTTCTGCCTGTCCGTTAAATCGCACCAAACCTTGATTGGGTTCCCCATTTTCGCCACAACCCTCACACTTACGAGAGAACATAAAATTAAAATCAATTATTTTGTAATCTGGTCCTTGTCCAATCCACAACGGTAGCCATTTGTTAACCAGCAGCCATTGCAAAGATGTTTTTGAAATTCCTTTTAATGTATTAGCGTCGTGTACAGGAGGTGATGTCGACGTTTTAGCTGTGCTTTGTGGAACACTTGGAGCACTTGTATTCGTTTTGGGTGATATTTTCATTTTCGATAATTTTGGGATAGCACCTGTAGGGCGCAAAGTTACTGGCACAGGTATAGGAACTGATTGATTTTGATTCGTGCTTTGATTATTATTTATATTATAAGTACCCGTTCCGTTTGTTGCTCGATGAATATTGTTCATTGATTGAGAATTCTCTCCACCTAAACAACTGAAAAACGTGCTATAAGTACTTTTGCCATTTGAAGAATCTTTGACATTTGGCTGTGCATTTCCCGCGTTTAAACTAATATGGCCCACTGTTCCTAAATGCGAATGGCCTAGTACAGCGTAATGTCCACCTAAATTATAATGATCAATGTTACTGCACGAGGAGCTTAAATGTCTTTCTATTCGACCAATACCATGACCAATAATATCTAAACGACCATAGACTCTTCCACCATTCGTTGTATTCCTGTAAATCGGTTCTTCGCGAATTTGCTCATATATATTTTCGTATCTTGCGTAGTTATTATAATTGTGGGATTCCGTGTCGTCAAAACTTCTTTGTCGGTGTGGTCTACTAGCTGATGTATAACGAGGACGATTAGGATTTAGATCTAGGTGTAAGTTTGCCCTTCTTGTTGTTGTGTTAGTTGTATTAATAGCGAAGTTAGTTCTAATAGATCGTGGAATATCATAGCCAGCAGTACGATCATATAATTCATTACGATAACCCATAGTGTGATGAGGTTGTTGCAATTGCAACGGCTGTGGACGGTTAATTATATTATTGGCATTGTTATTAATAATTCGTAAATTCGATAGATTTAACATTGCCGCTGGAGGTGCAATAGGCACAGGCACAGGAGCGATATCAGCAGGGGCGACAACAACAGCAGCAGCATATTGATCAATGGATTCGTAGATATTCTCATAATGTGGATTGTTTGTATTATTTTGGGAATTGTTATTATTCACTTGACTATTGTTATTATTATTTTGAGAATTATTTTCTACAATTTGTCTAGAAAATCCTACAGCTCCCTCTTGAGAGCCTTCGGCTTGACTATTTTCGTCATCGAAACAATTTGCATACCGTGCCGTCGCACCCTGCTGCTCCATTCACATGGGCTTATCTATTTTGCATACTCCAGCATAACTGCGACCAATGCCCATCGATGCTGGCAAGATACGCCACGTATCTGTTTCAGGACTATAAACTTCAACTGAGGATAAATTCGATGTCCCATCATCACCGCCGACAACAAAAAGCTGACCCGCATGTGCAACAACACCAGCATTGCGACGGCAAAACGCCATATCACTCACTGATTGCCATGAATCAGTTTCTGGATCATAGGATTCAACTGATTTTCGAACAAGTGGTCCATCGTGACCACCAACAGCATACAAAATATTATTTAAGACACCAATTCCAGCTCCACTACGACTAGCTGTCATTTCGGCTATTTGTGTCCACTTATTATTAGCGGGATTATATCTTTCAACTGTAGCTAAGCATTGTCGTGAAACACCATCATATCCACCAACAGCATATAAAAATCCATTTACTACACCTACACCCACTGAACTCCGTCTTGTAGACATTGGGGCAATCATTTGCCACTCTAACGTACGTGGATCAAACATTTCAGCAGAACTTAATCCTGTAGAGCCATCAAATCCCCCAACAGCATAAATACAACCGTTCAGTACTGCAACACCTAATGTAGAACGTCTAGCTTCCATACTAGTACATGTTGACCAAGAATCAGTTGTTGGGTCATACACATCTACAGTTCGAACACGAAGAGATCCATTAAAGCCACCAATTGCATATACTTTATCTCCCAGAACGGCTAATCCCGCACTTAAATTATTATACAAAATAAATATTGTGCCCATTAAATAGAACTTTGTTTACTCACCGACACCTTCTTGATGGCATTTCTGCAGCCTGAAACCATTTCTCTTCTCTCAAATCGTAGCATTCTACTGATCGAATTGCTTTAGGCGCTTGACCACCAATAACTAGTAAAACCTATAAATTATATTATTAAATCAATATGCAATTTCTTATAATATATATTCCCTAATTAGTATAATAACCTTTGGTAATTCAACTGGCTGACGCGGCACTGTACGTGGTGTTTTAAATGAGGACTTTGTTTCACCTTTCAGCAAATGGAATTTTAATGCTTCAATTAAATAATCCTTGCACTGAATATCTCCTTTCAGCAACGGTTCTTTCTCCACTGTTTGAACCAAATAATCTTGTGTCAATAATGGCAGACGGACATGTTCCATCAACGCAGCCAAATGATCTTGCCTTATAATCGGATCAAATTGTATCCATGCGATAACGGACTCAAAAACTTTTTCCTCAGTCGAAACAGATAATTTGTCACTTTTAATTAAATTTATAACTTGTTCATGCGCTAAATTAAGAAATTCATCGAATTGTACTACATCACTGTAATCAGATTATAAAAAATTAGAAAATAATTGACAACTGGTCTTCTAATTTAATATTACGTGAAATGTTGCTCAATGTATGTGTCAGCGTAATTTAATAATTCAATGCAACCATGAATATCAGCGAAATCCCGTATCCCAAGACAGTTACTAGGATCGAGTTGTGTTTGCAAATAATCACAGCAAGTATCACGAACATCAGTCAATTGTAAAAGATTTGCTGCTGTCAATAAAACCTTAAACAAATTATCAATTAGAACAATATAGAGTAAATAATATTGAGGAAACGACTAACTTGAACATTATCTTCGGTGACTTCAACAAAAGATGTGTAAACATATTCTACCAACAATTGCAGTGCATGATAATCAACACCCTGCAGAGTTATACGGTCCTGATGTGATTCCTCAAAACTAGTAAACATTGCGTAAAAATATGGACTACATGAAGCTAATACCATTTTGTGGGCTGGAATTTCCATACCTTCAGCAAGTAATGTTACGTCGCATAAAAGGTTTTGTCTAAAATTATAAATAATTAATAAATTTTCATTTATCATTAAAATGTTTGTTGTTTATCTACTTTCTCATTGTGTTCATAGATTCAAATGAACGACATGTGTGCTGATGATTCCGGTACGATCCAGTCGTACGATCCCTCCCAACCGGACGTGGGATTTGTTTTTGCGAACTTTCATCTAAAGAATTTTGGCTAGCGTAACGCAGTAACAGACAGCTTAAATAAAACAAAAACAAATTTTAATTATCATTTGTTATCTATGTTTATTAATTTTCTGTCTGGCAGACAGAATTTAATCTAAAATGTAGGTCCAAACGGTAATTTAATACAAAAATGAAAAACAATTACGTGTTTGATGACTTTGAAAAAAAAAAATTTTTCTTTATCAATAATTTTCTGATATAAAAGTCAACAAATTTTCGTACAAGTGTTAGTATAACAAAAAAAATGTTATATTTAGTTGTCTTTTTCTATCACATTGTGTTTACATATGAAACTCAGCAACTAAAACAATTATTTTTATGCTGTCAAAAATTCTTGAACTCTATGTTGTTTATCATGACTTTTGACACTTTTGAATTTACCTTCCCCGTTCTGTGGTACCTTCAGCTGCTGAATTATAGTTACTGTTGTTGTCACTATTATTTCCATTATTAATATTGCCCAAATTACTCATTATATTTATTGTGCATTTAGTTAAATAGCCACCCAAAGATATCATAAAACCAGCTGCAAATATTTAATGCAACAAAAACAAATGCGACTTTGTGTTCAGCTGTTTTGGTATTAAAAATTTCGACACACTTTTATTCGACTAAATATATATTTTTCAATCGTTAAAACAAAACAAAACAGAAAAAAAAATACTAAACAATCAATTAAATTATAAAATAAATTTTATATTAAAACTATAACAACTATTTTGTAACATTTTGTTTGTTTATTTATTAATTAAATAACATAAAAACCAAAAAATTAACACAACAGACTTCTTTTTAGTAACAATATCGATTCGCCATATTTTCAATATTAAGATGTCGGATTCTACTGCTCGATTCAACTTGTTTAACAACAAAAAAATTTTTTTTTTTTTTTTAATATAAATAAAAAATAATTAAATGATTAAGCCAAAAATCATCTACGCTTAATAAATAAAATTAATTAAAAATAAATTCCTATAATTAGACTTTTAAAAAAATGTTTTGTTATTGTTTAGCAGCGTCATCTATGAGTAATATTTTTTTTTAATAATACCTCAATAACAGGGTAATACAAAAACGTTACATTTATATTCCGAACATATTATATATAGAAACAATAAAGAAAATAAAAATAATACAGTTAATAGATGATGATAAATGATGCTAATTAAATACGCGAATATTATATAAATTGAATACAAAACAAATAATAATATAAAAACTTTAATCAAACACGAAGTGAATTTTCCTTCTCATTTTTTTCATAATTATCATTAAATAACACATTTTGCTATGATTATCGCTTTATTATTATTTTTTTTTATTCTTATCTTTAATCAACCTTAACAGAAAATAAAATGTTTATTAGTGAAAAAAAAAATTTTTGATTAGTGTCGTTTTGATAAGTAAAAACGACGATAAAAAAAAACGAAAATATAAGTAAAGACAACAACCACTTGTTTGATTAAATTGCAGAGAACAAAAAAAAATTAATTAAAAATTGTTTGTTTACTGATTTTACCATTTATTCACGTTAAATGTAATCATTAAAAGACAAAAACTTTAAATTCCGCGTGTAAATATAATACATATTTTTTTTAATTACACAAATCATCTGTTTCTCGTTTATATTTGTTACTGTATAATTTATATAATTCATATTATAAAAAAGGAATAATTATTGATAATGATTAACATACGAGAATTATTAAATTAAGTAAATAATAAATAGTGAATAGTTTCAGTGGCGTACATTAGTTTAAAAAATACACAATGTGATTTAAGCTCTTTAAAAAAAAAAATTTAACCTGAGATAGGATTCATAAATGATTTCTGCTTCAGCCATCTAATGATCTTATCAACCTCAGTCAACTCTCATTTTACACCGAAGCACTTGGATATATTCAATTTAACTTTAACACAATTAAACTCTCACGTATGTCGTAATTTAATAGCACACCTCTGTTATACTAAATAATATGACTTAAGTTAAGTTAATTCATATTTTTTCTTAACACATAGTTCACAAACACATAAACATGCAGCAAATACACTGAAAACCCGAAAATAAAAAAATTTAAATAATGAAAAATACAAAGAAAAGCCACAGCACGATCAACAACAGCAAACTAACAAATTCAAATAAAATCTTCATACAAATAATAATAAAAAAAAAACACGAATTATATAAACTCTGTAATCGCTAAACTATTCGCATATCGCGACGATAGTAAATAAACAAAAAAACTTATACACACTCCCACCAAACGGGTAAGTATTGTATTTCTGGTTGCTAAAACACACAAAACGAAATATTAACAAAAACAGATTTAGGCAGAGCTTTGCAGTTACAGTTGTTTTTACTTAGTTGTATTGTTTTGTTTTATTCAAAAATTTAAAAACAAAACAAATTAAATAATTTTTTTTTTATATTTTTATTCAGTCAGTTAAATATACGGAATGGACGTGCAATGTCTATAGTTTCGCACTCGCGTCGCGTCAATCAATTTTTTATTTCTTTCCGACAAAAAAGGCAAGAAAATATTTAAATTTAATATAGTTAAAATAATTACGACAAAAGTGTGATTAATTAATAATTAAAAGGTGATTATAAAGGTGTAATGTGAGTGATGCAAACACAAAAATTTTAATAATTAATTAGTGAAGGAATTAATGAGAAAAAGAGCCTTGAACACAAAAATTGCAAAGCAACAGTCAAGAAATTCTCCAGCAGACAAAACTACAATAAAATCATTTTCAGTGCGACAAAATATTTAAAACAAATAAAAAATAAAAGTTTTTCACCAAAACGAAGCTTTTCTCTTGTTTAGTCTGTATTAAAGTGTAGCTTGGTAAGGACGTGCTTTGTCGGCATCGCTTTGTGTGCTTGTTAGAAAAATCATCGTGCTCGTATTATAGCTGACAAGTGAACACTTTTTACGTGGTAATCAAATCAAAAACCCCAAATTGTCCAACACTTAATTAATCAACAGAATTACCGAAATTATTATTTTGATTAATGAAAACGAAAATCAATCACGCGTTTTGTCATAACACCAAAAAAAAAAAAAAAAAAAAAAAAACAGCAGCCGCAATTTCAAAAGTAAATAAATAATTAAAAGTAGAAAAAAAAATTATTATTTTTAATATTCGTGTGTCGGTAGCACTACACTGAAATTTACTTTGTGTAAAAATAAATAATATTTTACAAAAGATGTCAAGTGATCAAGTTGTGTTTGTATGTTTGTCCATTTGTTCGTTTGTTTGTTTCTTTTTATCAAGTGATAATTTTTTTTATCAATAAAACTAAAAAAAAAATGTTTTTTATTTCTTTTTTATTAATTTTTTTTTGATTTCTTACTAGCGGTCGAGTGTATTTTGTAAACAGAAAATAATTCAATAAATGGACCGAAATGTACCAATGAATTCAGTCATTCAAGTTTATTAAAAGCTTTTACTGATTTTTTTTTTCTCTTTTTTAATTTTATTTTCTTATTTTAATTCCTCTTGTTCTAAATTGTAAACCAGCCCAACTTACTCCCAAAGTGATTTCTAAAGATTATTTTATTGTTCGTTGTATGTTTTCGTTTCTTCCTACTATTTTCCACTTCCTTTAATATTCATTCAGAAATTAGAGTAAAAATAATAAAGACAAAACGTCAGCAACAATTTTTTTCTTCCGTTTTCATTGAGAATCATTATTAAGTGCTCTTAGTGTGCTCTAATTTTGGGTCCTACATTTATTTAAGTAACATGTCTACTACACTGCACATGATTAAATTTAAACTTGAAGCTTTTCTTAAATCTTAATCTTGTATATTTCTTAGGTTTAAAGTTTCAAAAGCTTTTATCTATAATTTTTATTTTGTTTTCTCCAAATGTAACTTTTTACAAAAATCTTAAAAGCTTTATTCATGCAATTGTTTTTATTAGACGAAATGAATAAAATGCCAAATACATATTCCCACATGAAACATTCATATTCTATTATCGACTCAAATTTATAAGCGAACGAAGCCAGTTTTCAATGCAAATAAATCAAATTCGTGCAAAATAAACAAAAAAAAAAAGATTTTTGTTTTCTATTGAAATATCGCAGTAACAATATAATTTGCGAATCATTTCTTATCATCAATTGAATAATTTTAATTTACAAATATATACCGAAATATATATATATATGTTGTAAAAAAAAAACCCATCTTCATTATAAAAACATTTTATTCGTAACATAATTTTAATTTTTTTTTTTTTTTATTAAATAACTGGGTGTGGAACGTTGATTTTTTTTTTATTTTTATTACTTAAAGATCTTATCGTTTGTTTCTTATTTAGTTAAACAAGAGGTTTTTTTTTTCCTCTTTTAATTAATATAAAGAAGAGGAAACATAATTTGTATTATTTTATTAAAGTTTCATTTAGTTTTCTTTTCTTTTTTAATTTTTTTTTTTTTTGTCAACAACTAGCTTTTTATTATCATTTTATAATTTTATTGTTAGAATTTTTTCCTTCAAAAGATCAGAAACGTGCAGTTACAGGCGGTGTCTAACTATTACACGCGTGACAGTTATTACTTTGTTGCTACTTCTTAACTTTTAATTTAGTGAAAATAATAACGATAAAAAAAATAAACTTTCTGTTCTGTTTGTTGATCATAAATATTCAGATTTTATAGCAAAAATTTCCTAGAGTTAAATTCTTAACCGGTTTCATATTCAGGAATGTTGGTTGCACTGAATTATCGCTGTATTACTGATATTTACTTAAAACTTACATTGCAGAAAGTGGTGTATGCTACCAAATGCATTTATTCCTTTGTCACGTTCTTAAACCTTGAATCAAAATTATCTCCCAAACATTCAAAGGGTCCTAAGCACATCTGAATTAATTTTATTTATACCAAAGGATTTTAAAATGTTATCCAGATTGATAATAACTTTTTTAACAAATAAAAATTAATTTTGCCAGACGCTTTCAACTTTTTAAAGCTGCATTAAATGCATGATAAAAATAAAAAAAAGTAAAAAATATTGTTGATCCATAAAACTTTTTCATATCATAGGATTGATGAAAGCTTTTAAACTTATAATATGTAACCGCTGCTACTTTATATTTATGTTTAACTAATTAAAAGCCTTTTAGTAGGAAAAAACTTAAAATAGAATAAATTAATGAAAACGTAAAAGCTCCGTTGAAACTTCAAAACTCGTGTATTCAGTATACATAATCAAAGCGAATCTTTTTAAACTACTAAACTAATTAATAATACAAAATATTATATAATGAAAACGTATTTAACATATATTTTTAATTTTTTTGGTTAAATGAAAGAAAGAAAACAAAACGCAAAAGTTTCTTTTTTAATTTTGCTAATTGACAATTTCTATATTTACATTTATTTGGCAACCGGTTATAACCAAAAAAAAATAATTTTTTTTTTAAAAGATCAGCAGCAAAAACAATTTAAATATTTTTTTAAATGAAATTTTATTTTTATTTTCTCTTCGGTTGCTGCTGCTTTTTTTCTTTTTGTTTATTATTTTTTTAATAATAATAATTTTATTAAGTAAAAAGCGTAATTTGATAAAAAAGTAAATAAAAATAAAATTCAATATTTTATTAATAAAAAAAATAAGCTTTTTATTATTATTGTTGTTACACCAGGTGTTTGTTGCTTTTGTAAATTTATGGTACTAGCATTGTCACTATTTCTAATACCAATATAATAAGTGTAAAAAGGCAATAAATTATTATCGATATTTATATTTATGACATTATCCCTCTTTACGTTACATAGAATAAAATAATAAAATTAAAAAGGGATAAAAGAAAAAGAAAAAAGGACCGATACTGTACAGATAAATTTCAATTTAATCAATCAACATTTTTTTTGCTGTTTGTAAAGAAGAAAAAAACATGGCAAAGATGTTGAAAAAATGTATATAAAAATAAACTCTGTATGTTTACTAATTTAATAAATATGTAATACATCACCCACCCACCCACATGGGTGTAGAAAAAAATGCTTGACGTAACACTTTGGTTAATTTCATATTAAATGCATTTTTTAATGTTTTGCTTCTTTGTTGTGAAATAAGTAGAAGAAAAATGCATCAGCAAATAAACTTTGCGTAATTGCTGCCAATAAATAAATTTTTTTTTTTTGTTTCTATATACCAATAAAATTGCATTGAGAGTAACAAATAGCAGAAACAATTTGTGTGCAGCTTAATGAACTCCTTACACTTGTTTTAAGTTTTTTTTATTTTATTTTTTTTTTTTTTTTCTAAAATACACACAAAGCTAACAACAAATACACAATTTTAATTTAATTAAAAATTAATTTATTTTCATTTTATTTTTTCTTTCTTTAAAAATAGTTACGTTGTTTCTGTTTCTATATTTTTCTATACTAAGTAGAAGAAAATGAAACGAATTTCCATCACGTTTACAGTGAATTTTTAAAACTTTATTACAAAATATAAATAAATAAATAAATAAAATAAAATATAAAAGTAATTATAATAAATTAAGTTTAGAAAAGTAATAATAAAATAATTAATAAGTTTTCACGTTGTCATTGATTTTTATTTTTTTTTTTCAATTTTTTTTTTAGCATAAAAGAATTGTAATTAGGTTAAAATTTAATTTAATTTAAAAAAAAAAAAATAATAATGAAACAAAACTAGTGCAGTGATAAATTGACTAAAAAAAAAAAAATAATAATAAAAATTGTGATAAGAAAATAGAAAATTAAATAAATTTCCGTTTTGTGACCGTCAAATAAATTTAAATTTATTTTTATATATTATGTTTGTGTGTGCTGAAAAAATATGAAAAAAATAGAAAAATAAATACATCAAGGAATAAGGAAGTGAATTTTATTTTTATTTTATTATTATTGTTATTATTATTATTAAACCGCGATAAAACATTTATTACCTGGCTTTGTTAATTTTTGTCATTACTATCTGTTATATAACCACAAGTCAAACAATAGCAGGGAAAATTAATAAAAATATCAGTAACAAGAAGAATTTTTTGTTGCACTAACAGAATCAATATTCACACAAAGGAAAATATTTTATATTACAAAAAAAAAAAGTTTCATTAAATGTGTAGCAGCGTTAAGTAATTTAATTTTTAATTAAATAATCAATAAAAAATTTATTAGAAGTAATTAACGATTAATTTTATTACATCTTGGAAAATACTTTTTAAGGTTAGTAAATAATTTATTTATTAATTAAAGACAAGTTTATAAAAGTTTTACATTAACATGATTTAATCTTTTGTTTAGAAATGTTTTGATTTTTGTAATTAAAAGCTAAAAATCTATGTTAATAAAAGGCTCGCTTTATACATTTTTAATAATTTAAATGGGTTTGTCATCATTTTTTTTTTTTTTTGTGTTATTTATTGTGCAAATAGTGTTAATGCATATGTAATAAATATTAATCACTAATGTTTGCTTAAGTACGTCATTTAAAAACAAACATAACAACCGTTTTTAAGAAGAATTAAAATATCTTATTTGTACTTTTGCATGTTTGCAAATTTTAACAAGAAATTCATTAATGAATTTCATCAAATAAGGATTTGTGTAGCTTCTATTTGTTCCTGTAACAAGAATTGAATATAAAAAAAATATTATTTGTATTTAATTTGCTTAATTAAAATGCTTTGACTTAATGAAAATAAACAATAACTTTTGTGACGTAATAAAGTTCATTTTATTGTGATTTGATTAATTGTTATTTACGTCTTAAACATATTAAAAATGATAATAAGCACGTTAATTACATATAATAAACAATTCATAATTAATTAATTTTTTAATAATAGTTTTAACACACTGAATAAAAAAAAGTAGTAATAAAAATTAAAATCTATTAATATCAATCCTAATAATTAATCAATAAAAAATAAAAATTAATTAATTTATTAATCAAAACCTAACCGAAAAAAAGTTTATGAACGAGAAAAAAATGAAAATAAAAAAATTTGAATATTTGTGACTTGTGACAAGAATTTTGATTAACACAAAAATATATTTAGGGCATCGAACCATATAAAGAATAAACCGTAAATCGGATTTTGTTTGCAATTTTGAACTTGAACCTCACTAACATGTTGTTAACATAAAACTTTTCGTAGTAAAAATAATCAAGACAGTCTCAGGGCAAATAATTTTAATAGTTCTCCACGGACACGATGCAATATTTGTTAAACGAATTGGAACAAAATTAATAATCTCCCTTTGTGGTTAAAAAACAGAAATTAATAAATCAATTCTAACAAAAATTATTAAAAAACCCAATTTGATTTTTTTTTTCAATTTATTTTCTTGTTTGCGGTTATACGCCCTGAATAAAAATCTAATAAAAATAAACAATAATTTAATACCATCGTTTCATAATAATAAATCATGTAATTTTTTTTTAATTACCAATTACCAATAAAATATTATACACATAGAGCAACAGCACGGATGAAAATTTGTTTACGTTTTCAATGTTAAAATAGCAGTAGAAACAGAAAAAAAAAGAAAAGAAAGAAAAAAACAAATTACTGGGAAATGAGATCATTATTTTCGTGTCATTGTCATTGTTGTTTCCATTTTTTCGGTATTTTAATTTTATATTTTCGTTTCACTTTATTTTATTTTTTTCTGTTATACAATCTCTTTTCTTGTAAATTCGAATTACGTAGTGATGTTCAATATAAAAAAAAAATTACCATTTTATTGCTTTTCTAGATTATTTTACATTTATTTATTATGAAATTTACATCATTTTCAACATAAAAAAAAACAGAAGAAAACACAAAAACAATTATAACTAAAAACAAAAACGATAACGATTAAATCCACTTCAGGAAGCAAAGTTTTGTGACTGTTAACTATGAGTAATTAGAGCAACATTAGCAGATGTATACCGGCTACAACTTAACCAAAAACTCTGAAACGTATTTGGAATTTTTTTTATTTACAGAAAAAATAAAATAAAAATTCCAATTTATTAAATTTCGCACAAAAAAAAAGTTTTTTTTGTTTTATTTTATAAAATAATTAATTAACGAAAACAATGGATGATTAATTAATGAAAAACAAAAATTTTTCTTCAAACTGTAAATCTGATAAATATTATAACATTTTTTGCTAAGATTTGCAAGAAAAAAAAAAAGTGAGTAGTATATTGTTGATTAGATAATAATTAAAAAAAAAAAAAAAAAGATTAATTCAGCGGTAAACATCATACGTGATTTATTTATTTATTTTTATTATTCAATTTGGTTGATTAGTTTATTGTTATTACTAATTAGCATTAAGGTTCAACAGTTATATATTTATTTAAATTAGATTCAAATAGAGTGAGGGAATAAGGAAAATTTATATTTCTTTTAAATTGTTTCTTATCCCGATGTGTGACCCTTTTTTATTATTATTTCATTTTACTCTTTATTGAAACAAAGATAATCTCTGTGAAAATCGACGGTTTTTTTCTACACGTTACTAAAGCGAAGAAACGTCGACAAAAAATAATTTATTTTCAACATTAAGGAAAATCGATAAAATTTTGAAAAAAAAGAAAACTAAGTAAAATGGTTTTCACTTGTCACATATGTGACAAATTTTAAATATAAAGGATTTTCAGGGATAAGTAACATTTCATTGCATAAACCAGAGGATTACTTTGTTTAAACAATTTTATTGGTTGTTTTAATAAAACCGAGAATAATCAATCGACATTTAATTATAAGGAAAACATGAAAAACAAAATTTATATGCTCGGCCCTTATTCAACACAAACAGTATTTATTAATCTAAAAATTATTGCGTATTAAATACAATTAAATAAACAGATTGCTTCGTTGTTTATTCATTTTATTCAAGTGGATTATAACAGCAGCATTTATATAAAATTAATAATAAAATTACAGAGAGTATAACACAAATGTTATTTAAAGAAAAAACTACGCAATATTAACTATTGAATCGACATATACGGTCAAAACAAACAATTTGCTCTTCAATATACTATTCGACGGTTCATGAACTAAATTATTTATAGATTCTAAAATTCGCACAATTTCTATAATATCATAATCAAACGTAAATGCTCATTTCTTAATATAAATTACTTAATTTACTCCACTTAACAAAAGTACATTGATGTTCCGAAAAATTTATTTAGCACAATAGTACTTGAATATACGTAAATATTCCTTTTGTATGCTTATCTAGTTTGTATTCTACGTTTAAAAAAAAAAAAAAAATTAATTCAAAGAAGACACATTTTGTAATTTTTTTTTTTCAATTAATAAAAATTAAATTCGCATTGCGTAGTAATTGAAATGTAATTGATTTTCTTTCGAAATTGAGAATGAAAGATAAGGTTGTTTCTTAATTAAGTCATTAACAACGTAATCTGGTATTAATTTCGCCTTAGTCACCCAAAATATCTATAACAACCAGATTATAATTAGTTTAAAATTGAAAACATTTTCCATGATGAGTTTCTCATAAATTTAAAGCTTAATTTAAAATTATTTAATTATGAATCAATATGTAAAATCGTCTACTTAAAATCGTACTAATAATTTCGACTTTAGTAATGATAAATTTATTTAAATATTTTTTGTATGAGTTTTTACCTCTTTTTTTTTTTTTTTTTTGGCTGTTTGTTTACGTGATTTTTGTATTTTTTTCCTTTACTCTGCTAAGTTTAAGATAAGAAATTTGTGTAATTTTTACTTCTTTATTTTAATTTATAATAAATATTGTTTATTATTATTTTTATTTTAATTAATATTTAATTTTATAAACATTGTTTCGTTTATGTGGAAATGATTAAATTATTATCTTGAATAGTCTTAACCATGCACAGAGTTTGCTATACACAAACTACATATGTTTACGTTTTAGAAAAGAAAGTAACAAGAAGACAACAAAATTTATTAGCCATTCCGTGTTATTGTTAATAAAATTATTTATTTATTTTTTTTTTTTTTTTATTCAATTTATTACCGCGAATATTTTGTCATTGCAAATTGCATACGTATAGTTAACAGTTAAAAACTTTGTTTACTTTTAAAAATATAAATAAAATATATAATGTTATAAAGCCGATGACAAGTTAAGTTTATTCGTAGGAAACAATTCATTTAATCAATGTTTTAAGCTAAGCAAATAAACTTTATTAACAAAAAAACATTTGAAATACATAAATAAATAAATAGACAAGCAGAATGAGTAATGAATGAACGTTTTTGAACTACAATATGCAATGTATGTATTTCAAAATAAATAAAGATTTTTCACATGTCAAGTAAAAACTCAAATTTCAATTTAACAATTTATTGCAGACTATTGTTAGATCCATAATGAACATTTTTCTGATTTATTTGAAATACTTTTCCACATTATTCTAAAAGAAACAAAAAAACGAAAAAACATTTCGTTTTCAATTTAGAAGTTTGGAAAAATTTATTTTAAAATTCTTTTTTGTTTTTTGATTATATAAACAAAGAAATATAGAAAAAAATAATTATCGAATTTAATTGACGTAATAATTCAATAAAATCCATTTATTCGTTTTTATTTTCATTACAGAAACATGTGTGTTGACAATACAATTGCCCCCCCTTGCCTTTCTTACTTTACAAAATATTAATTAATTTTTCGTTTTGTTTATTTATGTTCGAGTTAATTATTGTTTTTTTTTTTTTGTATTATTTCTATATTATTTTATTTGTTTTACTATTTACTGTTATGACGATTTTCTGTTATTGTTCGAGGCAGCTTTGAATTTTTTTTTGTGTAAGAAAAATATTATAAGGCACGTACAGATGCGTCATTAACATGATATATCTACACAGACGATATGAAGTAATTAGGCAAATATAACAATAAACATTTGTTTAGGCTGCATTCACAAAATCAAAATCCACAACCAATGATTTATACTCAATAATTTTAAAATTTAAAATATCTATTATATTTATACAAATAAAATCTGGTCCAGCGCCTCTTTATAAATGCATACATACATACGTACAAAGTTTAATTAACCTTATTATCCCTTATACGTAAAATCGTTAAATTTAAAAAAAAATTAAACAATAAATTTCCGTAATTAAATTTTTATGTTTGTGATGCTTTGGTTTATTGAAATTTATAGTTTATTTAATTAATTAGGCAATTGACAATCAACAGAAATTATTTGGAAAATTGGTGTGGTAATTTTTTTTAATCCGATTAAAGTTCATAAAATGAAGGATTTACTGTGAATTGAAAATAAAAAATAGTGCAAAGTGTTTACACGATGTTTTGTTGCAATAAATCGATATTGTTCACATGCAATTACAAAAAAAAAAAAAGCAATAATAATAAAATTGGTGTTAATTTATTTCTATTCGACTTGATTAAATTGAGTTCAAAAAAAAAAAAAGTACAATAGAACCAGCAGCAAAAACAACGTATAAAAAAAATACTAAAACACGCAAACACTTTTTAGTTTACAGAAAATAATAAAAGTAAAGCTCAAAAGCTAACTTTATTTACTAACAAAATATAAATAAGGATCATTTTGTGTTCTCTCTTTTTATTTTTAACATAAAAAAAAAAATAAACTGATAAGGGAACAACAACAACCAATCGAGTAAAGTGAATTTATATAGAATAGTTTTTATTAAGTTCCCCATGCAATCAGTGAATCACATTTTTAAAATTGTTCTGACGCAAAGAAAATTATTTAAAAATTTATAGAAAATTCAAAATGAAAAATAATAATAAAAAAAAAATTTTTAACTTTTTTTTTATTGACAACATAATATCCGGGTTGCAAGAGAAAATTCGCCTTTTATACAAGTTCATAAAAAGTTTTTTTTTATTTATGAAAAATTGGTAAAAATAAATGACAAAAAAAATTTGTTTTATGCATTATTTAAAAAAATAACTTTAAGTCATGATGTCAAAAGCAAATAAATTGAACACTCTGGAGAAA
Source organism: Ptychoptera albimana (assembly GCA_961205885.1). Classification (NCBI taxonomy): domain Eukaryota; kingdom Metazoa; phylum Arthropoda; class Insecta; order Diptera; family Ptychopteridae; genus Ptychoptera; species Ptychoptera albimana. Next base: position 9,330,531 of record OY540801.1, on the reverse strand, counting down.
TTTTTTTTAAACAAAAAAAAAATGTTCTACAGACAAGCTGACTTAAATTGACTTATTTTTTGCAATCAATTTTTCAAACCATTATATTTAGAAATGGATTTAGAAAAAATTTGATGCATTTAATTATGGTGGACAGAAAAATATTTTACAACCCGAAAATAATATAAAAAGCTTAAAAAAGTTACGGTACGTGTAATTCAGTAAATTTAATTCATAAAATAAAATTGAAGTTTAACTATTTTTTTATTAAAGATAAAAGCACAAAGAGCTTATTGTTTCGAAAGTAAACAGCAATAACAACAAACTTTTTTTTTATTAAAAACACAAGCAAGCATCGTTGATAGTAAAACAAAGGCGATTATCGATGAAATTTTTATTCGTTTTGATAGTAAAACTTTGTTTCGACATTAATTTCTCTACGTACGACAAAAACGACCACGGTGTTGATGGTTTGTGCAGGAAACTTTCAATAAGTAAATAATAATAATAATAAAAAAAAAATTCATTGTTTTTAATCTCAGATGGCAATAACCTTAAGACCAATAAAAACCACAACAACGACAAACGACGATAAAAATCGTTAAAACTATAAATAAATCAAAAAAAAATTTTTTTTTTTATTTATCGTTTTGTATTTTTTTGTTGTTTCAAATAATTTTTTATTTCATTTTCTGGTTTTATATCATTTTTTATCGATAAGAAATCAATTTTGCTTTTTGTTTTTATTTATAAATCTTATTGACCGGAAAACACTTGACTTCGACTAGTTGGATTAACGATTTATTTTAGTCTAGTTTAGTTTTATTTGTTATTTTTTTCTAATTCATTTTACTTGATTATTTTTACGATTTTTCGTTAGTCTCTGTTGATGTCCCCTTCTTCGATTATGCTGTGTAAATATCAAACAAATATTGTATTTGATTTCATATCTTATTTATTGATGATATTTTTATCTTTTATTTTTTGTATATTCATATATAGGTTGTGTGGTCTTTGATTGTTTATTTATTTATTAATCACTACTCCCCCACAATATTTTAATTATTATTATCGTAATCAAATAAACAGCAAAAGTAAGAAAGTAAAAATAAAAAACCATTTATTGTGACTTGGATTCAATAAACTTTCTGTTTACTTCTGTTATATCTGTTGCATTCTACATAATTTTTTATGTTCTAAAAGTTATTTTTCTGTATTTTAGATACCAAAAATTTATTCTTAAAATATCCGTCTGTTAAAGCCTCAAACTTTTCAATGTTTTCGTCATTTTTAGTTTACTTGTATCTTTTACTTGGATAAAATAAGCAAATTTTAATAAAAATGTAAACCTTAAGACGTGATAATACAATAGGTGATTTACGTCATAATCAATGTTGTAGGAGTTTTCAAAATGAAACATAAGACATCTGCTGTTTTCTTTACACAAAATGCAATATCATTAATATATACGAAAAAAAAAAACCAAGAAAGTATAAAACAAAGGAATTTTATTCTTTCTTATTTAACTTTATGACTTTGTAACAAAGTTTCAATAAACTAATAAAATGTCCATAAAACTAAGGCAAAAAGCACAAAAAAAAAATGTAAAACTTCCCCATAATCAACATAAAATTATTCATTAATAAAATCTAGAAAAATAAATTAAATTAAAGTAATAAAACCGCGACAATTGATCTCTCTGTTTTCGCATTAATTTGTTTTTAAATTCTTTCTTTTTTTTATGGATTTTTCTGTTCTTTAATGTTATAATGCGTCAAAAAAAATAATTCTTTTTGTATGTAAGCAAAGGCAAAAAAAATAAAAAAATTAACATGAATGGATTTATAGCACACGACAAAATTTAAAACTTATGCTAATATAAAAAAAAAAAATAAAAAAAGGCGCAGAGAGAAAATTAAATAAGAATTTTGCAGAAAAAAAATTTAAATTACATTATAAAATAAATTGAAAAATAGTGGTAAAGGCTGGAATAAAGAACAAAAACAATCAAATTAATTCAGGGCAATTAGCTATTAAATCAATAAAAAATATTAGAAAAAAAAAATCAGCATAATTTCATTCATTCTAAATACTAGATGATTTAAGTAAGTTTTTTTAATTCTTATTACTTTTCATTTTCGTCTGCATAATTCTAATCCGGGGAGACTGATCACGTTTTCATATAATTTGTGTGCTTTTTTTTTTTTTTGGTTTTAATTTATTTAAGTTAGGTTGTTTTTCAGTCGAGAAAAAATAATACTATAAAACCGGCACTAAGCGAAATTGACAAGAAACGGTTAAAGTAAGTGGGTTGACATATTTTTTTTTTTCAATACACGCAATAAATTTATTGAGACATTACGTAAAATTGCTTTACTAACAGTTATGAATTTAAGGATGCTGGTTTCAAGGGAAATTGATTTGTTTTTTTTTTATTATTTTATTTAATAATTTATTAATCCGCAGGAGCTTTAAGAATATTCTGCAAGTCTCTCTGGCAAGCGAGAAAAAAATTTTGAAATTATAAAACATTATAAATTAATTTTCCCCAGTAGGAATCAGTATGAGAAATAAAAAACAAATAAAACGTTGAATGAATAACAAAAATGAATGAAATTAATAAATCAAGAAAAACGCTCAACTTTGTTTCTTGTTTTTTTTTTTTTTTTTTTTTTTTTTTTTTCAATATAATTTTATGACTTAAATTTTGTTTTCGGTTTGCAATTTGAATTATTTAATATAAATGCGCGTGCTCACCTTAGACATTAATGGGTATTTTTTTTTTATTTTTTTTGACTATTTTAACACCGCGAATCGCATTCAATTAGTTTTTATTTTATCTTTAAATTTAATTTTTATTTCATTTCGGTTTTTTGTGGTTTTAATAAATAAATTTGTGATTTGTTCACGTAGATAAATGGTTGGGCGAACATCTGATAAATCATTAAATAAATTGTATAAAACAAAAAACAGTTGTAAAAGTCAATGATATTAACAATTTGTAAAAACATTTAAACATACGAGTAATAAAAGAAATAGATGATTAAAATGTTGACATAATAACAGGGATTGCTAACATTTATAAAAGATAGAAATAGTTATTTATATCCGGTATCTATGGATCTTTGTGTTATTTTATCTTTTTATAATTGCTTAACATCAATAACTGCTTCCTTTTCCGTTTAGAAATACTAACATATTCAGTGTAGAGATAATGAATCGAATAATGTTTCCAAAAAATATGTACATGGCAAAATTGTTGTATTGTGTGTTTTTGTTTTTTTTTTATTTTGTCTCTCGCAATCAACACTTTAATATCGTTAAAAGTAAACGATAAATATTCAACGTGACTTCATTAAAATCAAAGCATGTTCTAATTAAATAAAAAAATATAAAACCAGATTTGTGTTCTGAAATCTGTTACTAATTATATCGCAGCTAATTATGCAATCGTGTTTAATGAGTAGAAACAAGATAGCGAACCAATAGGAATAACATAAAAAAGGGGAGTGCGTTTCTTCTGCCAACAGCAATCACATCAAAAGAATTTCGTATTGCAAAACTTTCAAAAGAAACAACAAAATTTTACAAATTCAAGATATTAATTAACGTTGTTCGAAAAAAGCTTTTATTTAATCGAAAGAAGTAGAATAAATCTTAAAAAAAATTTAATTGGATTTTAGATTTTCTTTTTGTAACTTTTTATGTGTCTCAGATCCTGCAGCTTAATTATTCTAACAAGGAAATTATTTTTAAATCATAAATGAATGACCATACTATAGAAAATTAATTATTTAAATGTTGAATAACACACAAAGCATTAACTGATGCCAATAAAGTATTTTTATTTTCAACACTCAATTAAGAAAAAAAGTTGCTAAAAAAATTAAATCGTAGGCATACTACAAGATCTTGTGGGTGTCGTTTAAATTACTGAAATGTAAAATTTTAATAAGTAAATAGAATTAATAAGAAAGATAGAACAAAAAATATTTTTTAAGGTTCACAAATTAAGTGTGGTGAGTAGGTGATGAAAGTAAATAAGTAAAATAAAAAAGTTAACCGATGATATGAGGTGGAAGCAAGTGAAATAGGTTGACAATAATAATAATAACAATAATAATAATAATGATAAAAAAGCAACATAGTAAAAAGGGTCTCCAATCTATACATTATTGTGTTGTTTAGTACAAATTATGTCAGCACAACCATAGGCATACGCACGAATAAAATAAATGACACTAAATTTGTTACTTTTACTTCTCTTTATTATACAATTTATTTTTTATTATCACAAATTATGTGCGTTTAAAAGGAAAATGTTGAAGAAAATAACATAAATTAAATAAAAATTATAGCAAATGTTAAGTTTTCTCTAACGAAACAAATTCTATGCAACCCTGGTTTTTCAAATCACTTTTAAAAGGAAGAAATTTGTAATCTCATCAAGTTTCAATTATTTTAAAAATAAATTAAGCTTTTACTTAATTCTAAAAAAGATACGTGATTAATGGAATTAAAGGATGTTAAATCTTCTCACTATAAAATAATCGTTTAAAAGCTTTAAACTAATTTCTCTCTTGCTGCCAATAATACAATTTTGGTAAAGCTCAAATTTCAAAATAATTGTATTAAAATTAGTAAGCTTAAAGCACTGTATATCAATTAATTAAATTGACAAATAAAAAAGACTGTCGATGAACCACACTCCTGTTCATCCAGGATCAGAATAAAAAAAAACAAAATTTTAAATTACATAAAATTTAATTCTTTGATTTAAATAAAATGTTTTGATAGTAAAAAACGTTTTATTCACGTTATTCGTTGTAATTGTTTATACATGATTTAAAAAGTTAAAAGGAAAAAAAAACAATTTTTATCAGGTAAACGTGTATTGCATGTAAAATTCTGTTTAACAGGTAAAAATAATAACAAATATATCCGGTTATTATTCGTTTCGTTTACAAAATTTCATTTTCAATAATTTCTGCTTTTTTTTTTTACAAAATTAAAAAATAATAAATATTTTACTTAACTCCCGTACATTGTGTTTTTATCGTTAAAAATGGATACAAAAAACCGATAAAATTGTTAATTTTAATTCATTAATTAATTAATTTAAAATTGATATTAAATAAGAAAATCTTTTTAAATAAAAAAAAATAAAATAAAATTTAACTGAGGACAAATCTATTATTTTACTGTGTGTTATTTATTTTATTTATAAAAAATTATTAATTATTTGTTTATAACTTATTAAGCACATTATTTGCCTTTAATAATAAATTAATGTTAATGTAAGTCAAGTAGTTTTTTTTTTTTTATTACTAATTCTTTTTTCTCTTTTAATTTTCCATTTTTATTGCATTTTAAATAAATAAATAAATAAAAAAAATCAATAAAACAAAACCACATACAGTCTAAAAAAAAATCAAATATCAATAAATTTATCAATGAAATGAATAATAATAAAAAAACAAAACAAAAAATATTAAATCTGCGATTTATTTTATTTTATTTTTATTTTCTTTAAATGTAGAAAAAGCTATTAAATAAAATCGTTAAAGACAATTTGAAATTGAATTAATTTTGACGCAAAATTGTTTAGAAACTATAAAACAAAAAATAATTAAATAATATATTTTCACATATTACTTAATAAGTGAAATGACAATAATGAGCTTTTTCTACAATTCGTTACGTTCAAGTGTTGCAAACGAACAGAAGCAAATATTTTTTTAATCTACATCAAAGCTATCTATAAAAAGTTGTTGAAATTAATAAAATATGATTTTTGAAAGCGGGGTGTAACAAAATCAAAATGTTTGTTAATGTTAGTTTCATGATAATGACATTATAAATGTTTAAAAACAGCATTCATAATATTATCACAACAAATCTGTCAAACGCGCAATAAATAAATAAAAAAAAAAAAAGAAAGAAAAAATAAATCGTATCGTATCGTATCTCATCAAGTAAACAATAAAATTAAATAAATAAATATTTAAGTAATAGTAATTTCATAAATGTAATAACGATAATAAATACGTGGATGTATTTTTATTGAAAAAAATATTAACACAATATGTGGGTGAATGAATTGCTAATGAATTTACGATGCAAACAACAATTGAGGCTAAAATTATTTTTTACTTTATAATGTTTTAAAGGGGAATATAGTTTTATAATATATTTTCCAATAAGTTTTTTCTTTTATTTTCAATTTATTTAAATTTTATATTCTTAAATTCAACTATTTGTATGTATTCCATGTATGAATATTTTTTTTCTTTTGCTATATTCCGATGTTATTAAAAATGTTAATTAAGAAATGTTAATTTTTATTATTATTGATTATAATTAACGATTAGATAAATTTATAACAATAATAATTATATTTATTTTTCACTATAGACTAGAGAATATTCGGTTTAAATCTAAACTACAATTATTCCAGTATTAAACAGTAACTTGGATAGATTGGACACAATCCTATCAAGTACACACTAGCAAATACAAACTTAATAAAAAGCTCACACTGTTATTTTAAATTGATTTTATTTCAGTTTTTTCTCTTTTGCTTTAATTTTTTTAGTTTTGTCTAAATTTTTAAAAAATGAAAAATGAAATAATGAAAATAATTGCTTATTGCATTATTGTTTTTCATCATTTATTTACTTTGCAAAAGGAAATAAATTTTATTAACTTTATAATATATATTTTTTTTTTTTTGAAACCAAAAATTAATGAGAAAGAAATGAAGAATTAACAGCGAAACACATTACAAAAAAAATTTAATTAAAATTAAAACTATTAAAAAAATAAATTTGTTTAACCACACAATAGTTTTACCCCACTTTACTGCTTTTAAAAACGCACAGAAAACAAAGCAAAATGAAAAATAACCGTCGCTGTTTTTCTTTTTAATTATGTAAATTATGTGGTTTCACACTAAGAATCAAAAACAAAATATTTTTATGCAAATAAACAAAGAGTAAAAATCTCATTACTGGAACTAAATTCAAAATAAAATAATAAGAAAAAAATATGTAATTAACTGGACCAAAGTGCCTTCCCAAAATAAAAATTGTAAATTGTAACAATGGACAATAATAAATACAAATAATTGTTATAAATTTATAATTTTGTTTGTCGGCATTGGCTAAAGTAATATCATTGAATATAGGTCATGGCAGACGACTTTCTTTAACATTAACTCTGTAGTATTGCAATGCCGTTCTGATTATAACCACACGTCCAAATTATTTGCCACATGTATCGCATTTCATTTGGCCTAATCGCATCAGCTGAGCTTTAGTAAAAATAATGTCTATAAATCTACACAAGTTTCCTCTTATATGTAAAAGGCTATCATTACAACATTCCTTGATAATAAAATTAAATATATATAATTTTATATTAAAAGTGTCTTAAATTATAATAAATTGATTTCTTGGTTCAACGACGTTCAAGCCATTAATTGTTATTGACAAGTTAATATTGATTAGTAATTAAATGCCTTAATGGTTTATGACTCCCTAAGCGATCATTTAGTTGGTGTTGCAAATAATGAGATAGGCACAGTATAAAATAATAAAAGTATTATCATTATCAAAACTTTAAAATTATGGATATGGAAAAATAAAATCAAATAAACACCGAAACAGGAAAATTTGTAAAAAATTTATAAAAAGCAAAACATTAAATAATAAAAAAAACATAAAGTAAAGAAATAAAAAACCAAAGCATTGAAACTTAAATTACAATAAAAATAAATAAATAAATAATAATAATACTGTGCATATTCATACATACATATGTTTATATGGTTTATGTATAATTAATTTTCATATGTTTGCGTTTTTGATAAAGAGAAAAAAAAATTGTATTATAGCAAAATTGTGTATGGTTTGGTATTTAATAAAATAATAATAATAATTTTTGGCGTCATAATGTCGCTCAATATTCTATCTATAATATGTTTCTTTAATTTTTTTTTTTTTTTTTTAATATTATTTATTAATTTATTTATTTATTTATTATTATTTTCCATTATAAAAAAATAAACTTTACAGAAAATGACGTCTGCATTGACGTTCATTTATATTTTTTTTTTTTTATTTTTTAAGTAAAATGGGTTATAAAATAAATTTAATAATTAATTCAGTAGTTTTTATTAGTTTAGTTTTTTTTTTTATAATTTTAATGGAATTCATTGATTGAAGTCATACTAATCAGTGAATAATTTTATAGTTTTTCAAACGTATTTTCTTATTATTAAATTAAAAAAAAAATTAACAATAAAACATAAACGTTACCTTGTATTGAAGATAAATGATTAACTACTAACCAGAGCTTTGTAAAGAGTGTTTTCAGTGTTGATATTTGGTGTAATATTTCTATTTTATTTCTGACACTCGGCCAAAGCTTGTCACACAATCATAATTTTTGGTGTTTTGTAATCACAAATAAATAGACTAAAGTTACACATTATAAAAAATTTGCACTCAAAGCAAACTTTTTAAAATAAAAGCTACCAAACATGACCAAAATTGATAAATCTTTAATTTTTGATTTTTATTTATATTTAATAAAATTAATTAAGGTAATAAAATGTTTGTTTTAAATAAACAAAAAGCTCTTTAACAGATTCAAAGTAATATGTGTGTAGATTAAAATATTTAATAAACTTTAAATGTAAATAAAATTACAACAACAATAGTATAAGTATATGACAAACACGGTGCTGCAGAGAAATATAAAAAAAAATACAAAAAAGCATGAAACGAATGAAAAAATGATGAATGAAATTTTAATTTGTTTTATGTGTTTGCTCACATTCACGTGTTGAGCAGGATTTTAATGATTTTTTTTTTCTTTTCTTTTATACTTATAATAATTGATAAAAATTAATAAGTAAAAACGCACACATACATTGCTGTGGCAATAAATATTTCTTTATATCTAATTAAAATAATATAAAAAAAAAAAAACTGCCGTTCAGTTGGGTTGCGTTTCAGTAGTCAAGATTAAATTAAATGGCGCCATTTGTCACGCGGATGTAATGATAAAAATAAATAAATAATAATTTATTTCAAATATTTATTATATTATATTTTGCAGTTTTTTTTTTCTCCAATGAAAATTACTGGGTGAAAAATTAAATTATTTAATAAATAAAATGCTGGAAGTAATAGTTTACTTTTATTTGTTTGTTTTTTTTTTTTTTGGTGAGCAATAAACTTTAATTTTCCTACATAGATGAAACAATTGTTTCAGCTCATTATTAAATTATTGTAAACTTTTTTTGCGGTTTAAATTTAATAAATATATTTTATGGAATTTATTTTTCACAAGGCATAAATAAAAAAGCTTATTTTCATATAAATTACATAATCATGACCAAAAAATTCTCCAACTACAAAAAACCAACTGATTTATGCCACAAATAGACGGATTGCGTGAGAAAGATCAAATTCTTTTACCAAAAACAAAATCCACAATCTTAGCTTAAATGTACCGCATATTATTTTACCACAATATAAAGCTTTTTCTTGGTTTAAACTCATAAATATATTGCTCAGACTTGAGGATATCCAGTTGCTTTTGGTTAGCAAAAATGAAAATGAACAGAAAAAAAAACTTAATAGGAAAAATGAGTCAACCAAATTTTTGTTGTATTTTTATGTCAATGTGCTTCTTGTGTCATAAATAAAGAAGAAATATATTTCGAAAATTATTAAATTTTAACTTAAACAAGCACTAAGGCTTTTTTAAAAGTTTCACATTAAAATTCTATGTTATCCATGGATAGAATTTTATAAATATATAATTCGCACACCACTCTTACTTTCTGACTCATCATAAAGCGTTCGCAACTGTGGAAAACACTTAATGATAAGCGAAAAATAAAAAAAAAACAAAATTCCCATATCTGTTATGCTTTGTTTACCATATGTAATTTTTTTTTTTTTATATTTTGCATACATTATAAATGAATGACAATCTTTTCTTATTATCACACATCGTATGCTTTTTTATGCTATTTTTTTTCTTCTTTATTTTAGAAATGATCGTCTTTACTAACATCATAATCTTTTTGATATGTTTTTACTTTTTATTCGTTTTTTTAAATTTAATTTTACTTAGTACGAATTATATTTTTTGTTACATTCTTGTTAAATATCAACATGAATAAATAATAATTATTATTACATTAGATAAAAGCATAGAATTTATCGTTTATCCGTGTTGCACTGGTGATTTTTAAAGTAAATCCAATTATCTCTGATATTTTTGTTTGTTGTTATCTCACAAATATTTTTTATCATAGTTTCACCTACATGATAAATTTCTTATTCAAATTGTTTCTTCAAAAATTAAGTGAAATTTTCCCGACATACTTGTTATATAATTTAATTTAAATTTCTATGCATAAAATATTTTCGTAACCACAAATATTCTAAGATTTAAAAAAAAAAATTACAAAAAACTTCTTTGCATTGTTTAAATTTACTTTAATAAAAAAAAAACCAAAATTATAATCATTTTTGGTGTATAAAAATCCAAGTTTTTAAATTTTAATTTAATTTTATCGTAAATGTTAACCAATTTATTCTTTATTAATTTTACGGATTAAATTTCGCAAAATATAATCTTATTTAAAATTATCGTTGTGTCAAAAAGTTTTTTTTAAATTATATAAATAATGTTAATGCAACAAAATTAATTGGGGGTTTAAAGGTATTCAATGATTTTACTGCAAAACCTTAATTAAACATATGTAATCAGTCAAATTACCATAAAAAAAAAAATTCTTCGCCAAAATGATTCATAAAGATTGACCGCAACATATTTATCCATAAAAATAATCAAATATTTACTAATAGTTAAAAAATGTACATTCAATATTATAATAAAAATTAAAACAAATCATAGTGCGAGTAATTAATCATTTCTTCTTCTTTTTTTCTGTTCATCAACAACAAAAATTATGAGAAAACACACGAAAAAATACTAAAAAAATTGTCGATGACAAATAATAATGTTTAATTTCGGTTGTAGTATTTTTTTTTTATATTAAAAAAAATAACAATATTAATCAATGCTGATAAGTTTTATCAGCAAAAATGTATTCACATTTTAAGATTAAATAATAAAAAAAAAAAAAAAATTATCAATAATGATAAACAAGCGAAAGTGTGGTAATTTCTCACCACAATAACGATAAAACAATTTTTATTTTTTTATAACAATTAATTAAAACATTAATTAATTAATTAATTTCCTTTATGATTTAAATTTAATTCAGTAACTTCTCCATTAGCTGAAAATACGTGACTTATATAAACATTTAATCGATCATTTTTATAACATAAAGAAGCGTGAATATGTATTTATTAGAATATGTTTAGAATCGCTAATTACGTAATGAAAGGTTGTAAGTCTTAAGTCATAAAAACACTAAGCAAATACTACACAAACTCGTAACATATATTTTTACTATAATTTATATAAACACCTTTTATTTTATTAACATTAAAATTCTTTTAATTAAAAGAAAAAATGCTTTAAATATTTTTATTGAGCAATTTTTTAACACCATAGTTAATTATTTATTTCCTCAATAAATCTTGGTGTTTTTTCTCTTTTTTAATTAAATTATTGTTTATGTTAATTTATAGATTGCTAACCTATTATTGTAATTATTGAATTAATTAGAAAGATTGTTTATTTTTTTTTCTTATTTACATGATTAATTCATTATAGTTGAATTTCAATTGAAAATTACCATTAAAATCCGGATTCAAAATGTTGTTTTTTCCATTAGAAGTTTTTTTTTTTTTTTACTTAATTTTTATTACAAATATCGTGTAATTGATTAATAATAAAATCATAAAAAAAAAAAATTTATGGTTTTTTTTTACTGTATAAATAAATGCTAAGAGAAAAGTCAACAGATAAACTGCATAATTAGTTGTATCAAATTTATTATGTCAGCTAATAGATATTATCTAAATAATGTTATCTTGTAGTTCAATGTCAAATTTATTAAATTATGACTTAATATGATGAAATAAATTTGTACAATAATTAGAAAAGAAAAAAACCAAACAATTTACTGCACAAAGTGTAATTGTTTTGTTTAATCAAGAGACTAGAAAAATTAATAAATTTTCATTTTTTTTATATAAATTTTAGGTAATTTAATGTGAAAATAAAAAAAAAAAATTCGAATCAGCAAACATTAACAAATAATGACTACATTTGACTAATTAATTTAATTAGATGTGTATAAATAATAATTACAAAGATGTGATTATAAATAAGAATAATTCTTGTTTCTTTTACTTTATTAATAATTTAGTTAAATGATGATGTCAATCATGCAAAATATGCAAAATTTGTGAAACTTTTTAGCAGAAAAATAAAAATAATAAATAAACAACACAAAATGTCACACAACCATAAAAATGGTTAAATAATTAATAATACATCAGAATATAATAGTTTTTTTTTTTTTTCGTTTTAATAAATTTAAATTACCTGATCGCCATCCCACTTATGTCAACAGTATAACTCACCATACGTGTGATCTTTCTTCATATGGATTTGTTATTCTTTTTTATATTTTTATTAAGAATTTTTTTTATTATTCTTTTTTTTTAACAATCATCACGCGATCACTAAAATTCGAGTCTGAAATAAATTAATAAAAAAAAAATTATTCTTGGCTTGTTTAAATAATTTACAACTACTTAGTATGGTAATTCTGTTATTTCTTTAACTATTTAATTAGAAATGTGTTGGTTTCTTTAGAAGAAGTGTTTTTTCATTAACAAAATTTTACAGAGAATTTTCTTTAATTAATTATTTAAATAATGACAAATTATAACCAAAACAATAAAATTTATGGTGTTCATCATACACTTCGATTAGAATTAATTTTATTTATTCATTACAAAGAAATATAAAAAAAAAAAAAAAGATCAAAGATCGAGTCGCAAATAAATTAAAAATAATTATTTTTTTAATCACAATTATAATTACAGATAAATCCATTTAATTGTTTTATTAATTAATATAATTAATTTTTTTTTCTCGCTAATAATATTTATCGCAATCTTTATCAATAAATCCTTATAGAATCGTTTAAATAATTAATTTTTTATTTAAGAGAAAAACAATGAATATTTGGATCTAAATCGATGATTAGTGACGAATTAATAAGACAGCGGAAAAGTTGAAATAATACATGTGATCGATGTATATTCCTTCTATATGCAATAATCTAGAAAATTATTGATTCATTCTATCAACAATAAGAATTTTGATTCCACATCATCCTTAATAATTAATTGAATCAATTTTTGGTTATTATAATTACATTTATGGAGCTAATTATAATAATATTCAAATTATAATTTATTTTAATTACGTTAATTAAATAAAATGTTTTTTCATATTTAATTCGATTATAATTTATTATTTTTATGTTAATTTTATTTTTTACAAAAAGCATAAATTATTGCTATGCACTCCGTATTATTGCAAGCACTTTCAAACACAAATAAACAATTAAAACATTATAAATGTGTATGTGTGTTACGAAATGCAATTTTATATGAAAAAAAAAAAAAATAATAATAATAAAATTGTATAAATGCAAAACTATTTTGTATGAATGAAATTTTACACCCACACTCATTAAATAATCAACGGAATAAATTTTTGTTTTGGATTTTTTCATTTCATGTATTTAAGAAATGTAATGAAATTCTTTTTGAAGAAAAGCCAATATTATTTAAGTTTTTAGAATGAAAAATATTACAGCATAGAAATTTGAGTAGAATTGTAATTATAACTCTCGTAATATCACGATGTTTCTATTGCTTCTATTTATTTTTAATAATTATAAATTTTAAACCAACACTGATGCATATATAACTTAAAATTTTCTCTACATCGGTAATGTAGAATTTAAAAAAAACAAAAATTACGATCGAGTATTCATAATTATACAGGAAAACTATTCATTCAAAACTAACACAAATGTATTTACAGCGGAACGAAGCACAAATTCTTATTCCACCTTTTGTAATATTTCATTAGCGAACACTACTAAACATGATTTTTATTTAATTTTTTTCTTTTTCCTTTACTTAAAATCACACATTTTTAACAGTTAATAATTTAATTATATTTCTCAATGTTTATTTAAACTTTTTTTTCCTTTTTATTTTAAAATAATAGCAAAACATACCAAATATAAATAAAAAAATGTAAAAAAAACTTAAACTACAATACAGCAAAAGAATCATATAAGAAGCGCAGTTTGAATTTTACTTGCAAAGCGTATTCAGTTCTTATTTTCTTTCATTTTTTTAAATTCGTCTTTGCGTTTCATTTTCCTTTGATATGGATTGACGATCGTCCACATTTAATTGATTGTATTTAAATAAAATTATATTTTAAAAGTGTATTTTGTGGTAAATAATTAACATTTTCGTTAATAAAAAATTAACAAAATGGAAGTTGTTGAAAATTAAACTTCCGATTAGTTTTTTTTTTTTTTTAATTTAATAAAAGTGCAATAGGTGAAGCGCATTTTAATTTTTCTATAAAAAAAAAAAAACAAAACAAAAAGTGTTATTAAACTTCGTAGAGAAAAAATACAAAACAATTAAAAAGAAAAAAAAACTTCTTTTATTTCAAAAGAGGTTAAAACGTGTTTTGACATTTCAATATAATAATTTCCCTTTGTTTAACGTGTATTGTTTTTTTTTTGTTTTGGTTTTTTTTTTCTCCTACCTCCCGTCATTGGTATATTATTTTCTGTTAAAAAAAAAATGCGCATGTGTTGTGCAATTTCCGTTTTTATTTTTTGTTTTCTTAATTTAAATGCAGCTGTTTATTTTTGTGTACCCGGCAAAATTTAAAAAGCTGTTTGACTTTTAGTTTTTAACAAAAATTATGCTTTAGTGAAGAATTTAGAAAAAGATTTTTATTTGTCAATTTTCTTACAGCGAAATAACCTTTTATATTTGTAAAAAGTAATTAAAAAAAAAAAAAATATTTTTATTTTCGGTGTAATTTCTCCTTCTTTCCATTCTTAAAATTACCCGTATGTGTGCGTGATTGTATGCCATTAAATAAAGAGAAAAAGTGAATTTTAGTGCTTTTCAAATAAATCATAAATTTTGGGAGAGAGATTGAGAGAGCGTGCAAGTTTACTGTGAATTTGTGTACAGTAAAATTAAAACTATTAATATGTGTTGGTAAATTTTTATTTTAAAGAAAAGCAGAACATAATAAGTAAACAAAACTGACTATAAACGTAGTAAATTTTTTTTTTCAAATCGTGTTTTTTTTTTGTTACATTAAATGTGACTGTACTAGATTTGAAGGTTATTGGATAAGATTTAACACATTTCTCTGTAGTTTTTTTAATCAAATAATAAATTAAAAATTGTGGTTATAAACCTACAATTGAGTCAGTTGGATACAGAAAATAAATCAAAGCATAACAAATTTAACTAATAACCCTCATACGTCACTTTGTTTTAAATTGTATTTTATCAATCTATTGCTGTTGTTATTTTTTTTTTTTAATCAAGTAGAGATAAGATTACATTTTTAATGTGTAAACACACAAAGGAAAAAAAACGTTTTACAGTTTTATTTGTGCAATATTATAATTATGATTGTTGAACAATGCTGAAAATGTACTAGACTCATAGTAGCACGTGTTTGTGTAGAGTCGTCATTCATTAGCTTCAACTGTAACTGTAATTTCGTAAAAAAAAAATTATCAACAATTATCAACAATTTTTTGTATATACTAAAACGGAAGCATTGTTATTCTTTTCTCTACGTAATTTAAATAATTTAAATGAAGACAATCAAGTTTTTTTTTTACTAACGTGCTGTAATTAGCTCAAATTATTGTTACAAAAATAAAAAAAATAATAATAGGCAACCGGCCATAACATCTTATTTCTTTTCTTCTAAAATTGTTTACCAGAGTTTGTTAAACTTTTGATTATTATTATTGTTATGTTTTAAACTTACTCTATTGCAGCTCTATTAAATGTACAGTTTTAATGCTTTTATGGGTTTTCAGTCAAAACATTAATTAACTGATCAGCTGGATTTCAATAATTAAACTTTTCAATTTAATAATTTTATTATTAATTTGGTAAAAGTGATTGTTTGTGGTGTTTTGATTTTTATGTCATGTAGTTTCGTATTTTTTTTTTCTTTAAAGTTAATCATAATTAAAATAAATAGATAAAGAGAAAGAGTATTAACGTTAATTTTCTTGTGAAAATTATAGAGAAAAAATTATAAAAGAAAATTAAATTTTGTTGACATAATTATATTAATAAAGAAACAAAAATAAAATGTAAGCATAAAAAATTATTATTATTATTATTTCTATTTTGTTTTACTTAAATTAAAATAATTTTTTTTTATTTATTGATATGAAATAATTTTAATTGTATTTGAGCAAAAGTTGTACACCTTTTCTATGTGATAACCTTGGTGTTAATTTATTTTCTAATGAACGAAAAAATTTAGTTTAAAAAATAAAAAACAAAATATTAAAACCTAGAAATTTAATCACAAAAATTATTTAATAAATTAAAAAAAAAAATTATTAATAATAAAAAAAACTAGTTGCTTGCTGTTGCCGCTGCTGTTATTGTGTGGTTTTGGGTCTTATCAACATTTTCTTGCATTATTCACATTTTATTAATTAATTTACGTTACATGTACGCTATGTATTTTGCTTATATGTGTACATATGTTACGTTTGTGTTACACAGCTCTTTTTTTTTTTTTTTAATTATTTAAACAAATATTTGTTTTTATTTTATTTTATTTTATTTTGCGTTTTTATAACTTGTTTAAATCTAATGGCGGCTATAGATTATTAAAGAAAATCTCTTTCCAAAGTCTGATTTAACCGAAAAAAAAATTATTTTTCTATTCTAAATTCGAAATTCAAAAACAATTGTAATCTTGCTAAAAATTCGGTAGGAGTTCTAAAAGAAAAATCTGCAAGTTATTAGGTTAAAATATCCATTGGAGAATATCTATTAAAACGTTTTATTATGCCGCATGGCGTTCAAAATGTAATAAAAATTTACTTTAAATATATTTAAAAATCAACAAATAATTGATTCTTTATCATTACAAAAAGAAGAAGAAGAAGAAAAAAAAAGCGTACAAACAGTAAATGTAAAAATTATGCAAAATAATAATTTTGTATTCATTGCATTTGGTGTGCGGTTAGTGATTATTTACCAATGAATATTTAATTTGTAACAACAAGACACAAGTTTTTACACACGATAAATAGGAAAAAGAACAAAAATTAACTGAAAAAGCAAAAAACAAAAAAAAAAAAAATTATCATATCATTAATTTATGTTGTCGCGTCGCGTCGCGTACACAATTTATTCATCAAATCGATTTTTGATTGAATGATTGCAAAAAATACGAAAAAACGGCAATCATTGTCACATTAGTAACTATTTATTTTGTTTTTATAATAATATTTCTTAAAATGCTTGTCACACCCACAATTCACCTCCCCAAGTTTGTTCTTTCTTCTATTTTATTTAATTAAATAAATTTAATAGTGATTTGTTTTTTTTTTTGCAAAAAACGTGTTAATTTATTTTGTTTTTTTTTTTTATTGTATTCACTTGTAGTAGCGCACGCCAAAATTGTTACCATTTAGGCAAATTTGTAAGTCACAATTCGTATATTTTACTCGTGTGTAATATAATTTATCTTTGAATTATAAATTTTTGCCGTTTTTTGTTTTTTTTTTTGTTTTTGTTTAATCGGTTGCAAGTTTTTATTGATTTTTATTTATTAAATTTGTTTTTAAATTAATTTGTCTGTTTTTTTTTTTTTTTTTTTTTTTATAATTTATTTGTTGACATTTTTCATTTGCGTTTTACGCGATTAAATTGACATTAAATTGTAGGTTTTACGTTTCATAATAAAATTTACATTGTTAATCAAGTAAATTGTTATTGTTTATTTTTATTGAAAATTTATTATGAGCGTAAGTGAGTGACATTTTGATGGTTTTATATATTAAACAATTGTGAATTAGTAACCACAACTAGACGTAATATTAGATCTTATGGCGCCTGAATTTAATAAATGTCATTTAGGAATTAAATTTTACCGAAATACCATTATTATAGAAATAAGCCTAATGTTACCTTAGACTCGAGATACAGTTTTTGAATTTCATTGTGGTTTAAATACTATTTAATTGAAAAATAAAATATAAATTTACAACCACAATCATAACAAAATAAATCCACCAATATTGAAATGATAAATTTAATTTGATTTTCGTGTTTACCACATTAAGCAGCAACATGTCAACGAAAATTAAATTTTATTTTTGCTTATTTATAAAAGATTTTTTATTTTTTTTTTCCTTTCAAAGATAACAAAAAAAAACTGCCAAAATGATAATTTTTATAAATTGGCAACTGTGTAGCTTTTTTTAAAGTGGATTTTTATTATCAAATTAATGAAACTTTTCTCGTTTTTTTTATTATTAATTAAATTCAATTTGGTATTGTATCCCCCATTATCAGATTAATTTTTTGATTTTTAACATTAAATTTAAAAAACTAAATTAATGACACAAAAGATATTCTTGGTTAAACTAATTTTAATTTTTTTTTTTTGGTCTTGTATATATTTTTTGCAAACATTGATCATATTTAAGAAATGGTTTGCCTTTTCATTTCTCTGGTTTATTTTATATTTAGCGTTAAAATTTAAATAAACAGCGAACTAAACTGAGAATGTAAAAGATAACGATTCGGTTTGTAGATATATTTGCAATGAATATTATTATTATTTTCAAAATTTTATTAATAAATAAAGAAATAAACGATGGCAAATCATATTTGTAGCAAAATTACTCCGAAAATGGAGTAGTAAATGTGAATAATCACTAATCGTTATGTCGTCCTTGTTTGCTTTGGAAACAAATCTAGTTTCAAACAAATTAAGCTTCGTTGACAAAATAAGATTATTCAATTCAATGTGGTTTTTAATTTAAAAACTAATTATAAATTATATAAAAAGAAAAGAGTTTTTATTGTCGTCCTTATATGCATTATAAATTGCTGTACTCTCCTGACTTTTTTTAATTAAAAAAAAAAAAAAAAAAAAACTAAAGTACTTCATTTTTATTTATATTAAGTATTAAGTATATAATCGTATTATGTGTATTCAGATTCATAAATACAAAATAATATTTTACTGTTGCTACACTAATGCTTTATGTACATTAAAATTAAATAAATATTTTATAATCATAATATTAATAATTTTCATTTATCTGATAATAATCAATATTTGTTTTTTTTAAATTATAATTATAAATTGTTGAGCTTTTGGATTGGTTTTTTGTTTTTATATGTCACTTAAAAAGAAAATTTTTCGTTAAGCTTTTTGCTATAAATTATTTAAAGTTTGTTTTGAGTTTTGTATATAATATGTTAATATTCGTTGCTTAAAAACAAGCAAGATTTAGATTCGTAATCCTTATTAAATATTGAATCGATTAAAAAAATATTTTTCTGAATTATGGAAATTATTTCAAATTGGCTTCGTTTTACTTTAGTAAATATTTATTTTAGAGAAATTAATAACAAAATTAATCGTTGATAATCAGATTTTCTTAAACAAATAAAAGTTAAAATTTCTTTAATTAATATTGAGTTGACTTTAAATTTTTTATTTACCCTTTTTTATTTTAAGGTGGTTAAACGAAAACAATCACGCTGGCTGCTCCAGGTAACACGGTACAGCCTGTGCTGTGGCGCGCTCGTCGGAAAGTCGGTAAGTCTATTTGAAAATAAATATTTTTTTTTATTGTTGTATTTTAAGGAAATTTAAATTTAAATTCTAATGACAAAAACACCAAAGACGCGTTCTTGTGTTAATGCACGGTATAGAAGGTGTCGTTAATCATTATAATCATAACGAAACAAAAGTGTTTTCCTTTTAATAAATAAATATTTATTTAACGCTGATGTTTTGTTGTAATCTTATTAAAGTATGAGCTTATTCCTAGTTTAACTTAATTCACTTTAATAAATCTCTGAGAAATTTTCTGTTTTTATTTTTATTCTTGACGCTTGATGCTGTTGTTGTTTTTAATTTATTTTTCTTAACACAAAAATTTATTCAATGACGCGATACACTGATGAAAGGATGGAAAAAACCCAACAAAATGGTACAATGGAATAAAAATTTAACTAATGTTTAATGCCAGTATTATTTAGCGAAAGTAAAATTGTTTGTCATTGGGTAAATTAATGTTGATTTTGCTCTACTATTTTTTTTTTCTTAGTAGACAATTATTAGTGATGGAAATGGTATCTAGGAGTAATTGTATTGTGTTTATGTCATCAAGGTCGATAGCCTTAAAGTATAATTATTAGAAGAATTTTTTTTATTATTTTTTTTTTCACAGGGGTTTATCACAATTATTTTGAAAATTATTTGGTCGTATATTGTTTATGATTTGTAAGATTTTGTTTTATTATTATTATTTTTACAAATTTATAATTGATAACAGGAATTAAAGAAAAAACCATGTAACTCCTGTTTGTTAACCCTGGATTAGAACAAATCAAAATTAAATTGTATAAATAAAATAGATGCAGATGGGCAAAGCAAACAAAACACAAACATCACATGCCATCATAGTCTCATGTTAAATCGTTTTGAACAAATTACTATGAGTATTTTTAGGTTTTTGGAATTTTCCGTGGGAAAAGTACTGAATAAAAAAAAATTAAATCAAAACAAACAAACAAACGAACGTTTTACTGGCTATACTCACGAATTTGTTTTTATTTTATCTTAAGCATTTATTTTTGCTTTCATTTTCACAACCATCTAAATAGTGATGAAAAATAAAATAGAAAATTATTTTGTTTTGTTTTGGTTTATTTATACCGTTATTTAAATATAAAAACATAAATTCATAAACGTAATACATAAAGGAAGAAAAAAAAAGAAGCTTTTTGTCGTTAACTTATTTACTAAAAAATTATTTCAATGAGTAATCTAATCAAATTCTTAAAAAAAATATTAAATTTATACATGAGATAATAGTGCGACTTATTTTTTCTTATTAATTAATAACAAATATAGAGAACAAAAAGGTTTGTATGTATAATAATATGTAATATTATATTTCTGGTGTTGTAATATTTATATTCTGTTTTGCACTTTTTTTTTGTTAAACAAAACAGTGTTTAGTCTAGTGTACTATTATTAATGTAATAAAAACATAAAACAAAAAAAAAATTAATAAAAATATTTGTAATTCGGTCTGCGTAATTGAATATATTGTTTAGACACCGTATTATTATTTTTTTTTTTATTAGTGTAATTTAAATAATATTTATTTTTATTACGAAATGTGCAACATAAACGAATTATTTGTTTGGGTATTTGAAGAAAAGAAATTCAGTTTTTTTCATGTTTTGCTAGTCGATGCAGTTTTTTTTTGTTTCTTTGTCATCTTTAATGATAATAATATTGTGATGATGAAGCGGCATATCGTTAAATTTATGGCTACGTACACGGTTTTATATGAAGGAATAATATAAAAAATTAACAGCTATAAAGAAATACAGTTGTTGAACATTAAATATTTTGGATGTATTATCGGCGAAAAAAAAAATTGAAGCATATTTAGTTGGTTAAAAATAAATTCAAACACTTCATATAAGAAAAACGAATAAAACATTAATGTTTTGACATGAAGATTGGAAAATGTCTGCATCTTATGGGTGTGAGCTTATGATGCTCGTTAGTACCACTTGGTGCTTCACGTGCTTTATTTCCTTATTGTAATATCAGAGTGATTGTTATACTTTAAGTGTGGTGTTTGAAGGTTTCTTATATTGCTGTTATTATTATTTTTATAGAGACGAATTAAAGGAGTGATGTGTTTGTTAACATCTCAAACTTAATATCATTTATGGTGTAAGGTAATTTATACCCCAACGTAGTCATCAAACTCCTTCAAATTCTTCTGACACTCATTTGCCGCCTATTAATAAATAAATACTTTTAACATTATCATCAACTTTTTATGTTTTAGCATCATTTTCATCAACGCCTTTAAGTGGTTTGTGTATCCCTTTCTATGTGTAAAAATGGTAAGGGGCAATAACCACTATTAGATAAATATAAACTGATGCGAAATTAAAGGACAACGTCTTTATGTTTGCTGGTTTGATTGTGTATTTTTCTGTTTCTGGTTTATCGTGTTTATCTATTGAATGTTTTTATAACCATTGCACAAACAACAAACAAAACTACTGTATGTATGTATCGCTGAGATAGACAAAATAATAAATTGATCTCCAAGTACTGTCGTGACTTGTAGATAATTTTTTTTCTCTAAGAAAGAAAACAAAAATAATATGGTGTGTTGATCACAATTTCTTCTAATAATTTTGACACTGTTGTTGATCAATGTATTGTGTTTTTCCTCTTTTTTTGTAGGGTTTGCCTTTTTGGTTTTATACAAATGATTTTTATGAGAAACTTTAGATTTATTTACTCCAACAATTTCATGAGTATATTGTTTTGAAACCATCTCTGGCCATCGTCGCGCATTATTTACTATCAAACAAACCCTTACCGAAATTTTTATTTTTTCTTGAGTTTGCTATTTTTCAGTTTATGAAGAAACATTAGGTAACGCAAATAACGCAAAAATTATATATAATGAAGCCATTGTCATGTTGTTGATTTTATGATTTGGCAATATTTTCCTTTATCTTATTGACCAATAATCAAAAATATTCTCTCTTAAAAATATTTTTGCTAGTTTAAAAATTAGCCAAATAGTAATAATAAAATTGCGAATATGCATATATTAAATGAACAAGTATATTTGTAAAGTGTATTTGTGTTTATTAAACACATTGTAAAGTCGGATTAAAACATTAAAATTGAAAGAAGCAAAATGAGGATGTGGAGGCGTTGACAAAGTAACGTCATCATATTTTTATTTTTTTGTATGACAGACAATTATTAAAGTTGTTTTTTTTTTGATAATTATTAAATATGCATTATTAAAATCATTTAGACATTAGACATTATTAAATGGTACTTCCTTCCTATAACGACAATATTAAAAACAGCAGAACCAGCAGCAATAGCAGCAACAGACTGACAGCAGCTGAACTTGTTATTTAAAATTTAACAAAAGGCAAAAATTATTAAACAGAAATTTATTTTATAACATCCTATTTTTTGTATTTAAATAATGACTCGTTATTTATGACATATTCGCGTGTTTATAACATTATTTAACTAAATTTTTAATTACGTTTATTATTATTATTAGAATTTAATTTTTTTATTACATTTTATGCTCCTTGTGTTATAATTGTTATGTGTGGTTCTTCTCTTTTATATTGTTATTAAAAAACATCATCGTGATAGTTAGTATTTTTATATTTTTTTTTTCTTCAGTTTTTATGTAATAATAAATGATATCGATATTGATTAATTATCTAAAAGAAAGTTTATTTATGTGAGCATATTTATTTATTTGTTTATTTGGCTTTAAAGTAATAAAATACTTAATCATTTTCTTATTTGAGTTTTTTTTTATATATTTTAATAGATAATAAAATGAAATTTAATAATTTGTCATTTATAATTGCCTTTTTCTTGTAATGGGAAAATAATGAAAAACGCAAATTGAAATAAATGACAATATAATTACAAAAAAAAAAAAAAAGAAAAAAAATCTTTACAAAGAACAAAAAAAAAACTAATTAATAAACGACATTTTCGCGTGCTTAGTAAAAAAAAGATAGAAATATTTTGTAACAATAAATATTAATTATATTATTTGAATATAATAATAAATATAAATAAAAGAATAATTATCATTTTTCTCTAGTTCATTTCTTTGCAAAATTTCACTCAATTATATATTTTTTTATTGTAGAAAAGCTTAAAATATTTTAGTATCGCATTTCATTAATATTATAAGCATTTATTTTTAAATTACGTTCAAAAATAATTTAAGTTTATTTATCATCACATTATTTCATTTTCTCATAGATATTTACGGAAAAAGCTCATAAAAGTGTATTCATCAAGTGTGCTTGTTTTTTTGTCATATGAACAATTAATTTAATTATGAATAATATTTATTCGTTTGTTTACTCAACTCTTGACTAAATTACTTCTTTATTGTTTTCAATAATAGAAAAATGTATTCTTCGAAGGTCTTGTATTACATATTTGGATGCTGGTTGCTTTTTTTTGTACGCTATTGAAATATCTATACGCAAGAAAAAATATCCTAACGAACCAGAAAAATAACGATAATTCATATTTGCTGCCTAGATAGTATTGTTACTTGAAAATCATCGTTGTTGTCGTTACAATTTTGTTTATTCATATATTTATCGTAAGTCAGTCTGCATTGTTGTCTTGGCACATTTTATTAATATTTAGAGATCACTTTCTTTATGATAAATATGGTAATGGATATAAACTTCGGTACTATTATATTCCCTTATTGTCTTTATTGTTACTTTTGTGGTTCATAATAATGATAATAATAATAGAATTTTTATTATTATTATTATTATTATTAATGATGTTATTGATGTAGGCAAAAGAAAAAATCTTTTTAAATGGCAACGCGTCTTCCACAAGGTCACAGAAAATCGTTTTTCTTACATGATTCTATGATGGACATTAAGTTCCAAATATAAAAATTATCGTCACGTTTCTTATAATAATAATATAAAAATAGTTTAATAAAATATATAAGTTGTTTCAATCCTTTGTTGTGTGCTGCTAATTTAAATAAAAACAAATGCATATTTCATTAAAATAAATTAGTAATATATTTTCAGAATAAAAAAATATTAAGAAAGCTTATTTGCATAAAACAAAAAAAAAAAATATTTTCTATTATATTACCAATTTCCCATCACATACTATAATCGTAATAATAAAATTGAATTGTTTTATTATTAAAAAATTATAGTTGAAAATGTCGAACTTTACAATATTAAAGGTCGGGTCGTTCTATGTTACTATTTTTGATCGAATTTTTTTAATAATTTTTTTTTTATGTATTAAAATTTTGGTTGACTAAATATACAAAGAATAGAAAAGAAAAGAAATTAAATAAAGACTGTCAAGACTAAAATGTTTTATTATTTAAATATTTTTGTGTCATGGAATTAAAATGATTAATTGCTTTTTGTTATTATTTTATATTAACAACAAACCAGGCGTCTCCACCATATATTTAAAAAACAAAAAATAAAAATAAAAAAAGCTCAACAAACGTTATTGGCCATTACAGTAATTAAATAAAATTTGTATGGATTAAAATTAATCAATTAGCAACATTCTTTTGTAAACATTTTGCTTTTCTTTGTAACAAATTCTTTTTTTTTTTTTTTATTTGTCTGAAAAGCACTGCGGTTATATGAAAATAATTTTTCCTACTTTAAATAAAATCGCTTTTTTATTTCTTTAAATATTGTTTCACATAAAATTTGCGTGTCAAAATTATATTCATGTCACGTGATGGGTATCCTATTTATACTGGATAAAATCATCTTTGTCAAACGCACAGTGGAAATTGGAACGAAGTTTAGCTATTTAAAATAAAACAATTCGTGGTGGTTTATAACAATGAATATTGTGGGTGACATATTTTTACTTTTTTTTTTTTGTAACAAAAGGAAAATAAAAAACCCTTTTTATATCCTATTTAAGTATTTTATATCTTAGGGTGTTATGGGTGAGTTTATTGTATTAATGTACTGAATTATTGTTTTTTTATTATTATTATTATTTGCCGGTTGTTGGCATTATTTAATTTTCGATTTAAATAACCACAACTATTATCACCAAGTTTAATGTGTTTGAAGGGATGTTTTCTGCGTTTTGGGTTGGTGTCAAATATTTTTTGATTAAAAATAAAATGTTTTAAAATACTGAGGCTTAGTTGTTTTATATCCTTTAAAGCGAGCTTTTCATATTATAATTTTATTTTAATTTTTTGAAATAAGATTCATTAGTTTTCATATTTTTTACAGTAATTAAGGACATTTGATATTTTAATATTTAAAGTGTTTGTACAGTGCAATAAAACACAAAAATACAAAAAAAAAAAAAATGTGGCAAACAACATATGAATGTAAGTTTTGCATTTTCTTGATATAATTGTTTTGAATAAATGTGTCGCTAACCTGATTTTATGTTTAATTGTATTTTGAGTTTAACTTATCAAATGCAACGACAATGCAGCTAATGCACTAAAAATAGAAGTTGTATTTTAATTTAATTTTATAATTATGAAACATTGGTTATACTTTAATTAGTACTAGAAACTTCTTAGAAAATTATTAACCGGAAAATAAATCACTACATTTTAATCGCTTATGCGTGGGTGGTTGGTGTAATATGCTATGGTTGTCTTGCTATACTTGATTGCATTTTTATTATAATTGTTTTTTGATATAAACAATAAAAATTCTTTTTATTTTAAACTGATTGCGAGTGTTTTTCTCATATTTTCTCTGTTATCTATTTCATACTAACTAAAACCAAAAAAAAAAAAAAAAAAACAATCAAATGAAAACAAAAACAACATAACCACGTGCACGTTTTTTTTTTATTATGTATCTAATGCTGTTTCAGTTTAGCAAAGTGGATACCACTTGATGATACAGTGAACAAGCTCATTGCATACAGTTACACATCAAATGCACATGGTTTGTATATGTAATTAAAGCACACGCATGCTCGCTTGCAATAATTTTAGTTTTTATATAATAATTTATTAAATTATTTATCAGCATTATAATAGTAAAAGCGCGCCACAAACATATGATTTTTATTTTTGTGTTTGTTACTTTCAAAAATTCTGTTCATTTAATTAAATAAAAAAAAAAAAAAAAAAAAAAACAAAAAATAATAATAAAATTTATTAATTTTTATTTAAACGACGAACGAGTTGTTTTCGCGGTTACCGCGCATATTCCACCCATTGGCTTATTTTATTCTATCATATAACAAACTTTCACAACACACAAACATACTTTTTGTTTTCTTCATATTTTTGTTATTGTTTTGCTATGGAATATTGCAAAATATATTCCTCATTCAGTTTCAGTTTCGTAGTTTCATGAGACTTGTGTGTGGTGCAAAGAGACTTTTACTCAATTTTAAAAGTTATAAACACTAAACGCAAACACGCAAAGAATTTTATATAGGAGAATTAAGTAAGAATATAAAAAAAAATCCAGCTGTGTGTTTGTCGTTGATCGGTGTCGGTATCTGAATCAGCGGAATGTTAAAAGTTTACTTCTGCTGCTGCTGCTGCTACTCAGTTTTTTTTTTAATTTTTTTTTTATTGAGATTTTGTTGCTTTTTTCAACTTTAGTTCTTTTTTTTTTATTAAGCTACAGCGCTGAGCGCTGTTGTTAAATTAAACATCATTTCAGTCTGTTGTTGTCGCGATTTACGTTGAGTATTAAAGTCGCGGTTCGTGCTGTTTTTAATTTTGTTTTAATTTTCTTCGGTTTTTATTTTTTTTTTTTTTAAAACATTTAACGACGACGACGGCATACAATAAAAGGTTTATACTGATGAAATTCAATAGTTTTGTTGAGTGAAATATAAAAAATAAAAATAATTCAGTGAATATAAATTGTAATCAATAATTTTACCGGTTAATTTAAAAAAATATTTAAGGAATTTAATAATAAAAAGTGGTTGGTTTCAGTTTTTATATAAAAATTTTTTTTATGCAATTCCTAGTAGTTAGTTTCGCCTGACAAAAGAATTTTCTTCGCATTTTTATCATACATTTTTTTGAATGTGTAAACTCTTGACAAACATTATTAATTATATTATTATTATTATTATTATTATTATTATATTTTTGTGTATACAATTTTTTTATCAGTTTCATATTTTTAATCACATAAAAAAAATAAATAGAAAAAATACTGTCGCTTCGTATTTAAAAATAAAAATAAAAATAAATTTTGTGTCAAAAAAAATTGTTTTCTTTTATTATTTTCAAAAATATTTTGCTGTGAAAATGTTAATTTATGTTCAAAGTTATTATTTTTATTTTGATTTTCCTATAAATAAATTTAATTCAAAATAAAAAAAAAAAAAAAGTAATTTTTCTTTTATTATTATTATTTTATTTTTTATTCGTATATAAATATATATAGTCCGCGACACAGTCTCTAATCGCGATTATTATGTCGTCGCCACAGTTTTTTTTTTCTTTTTTTTTATGTGTTGCGTTACTACTACCACCTCTTAATTTTTTAATTTACTCTTAAAACACGACGACAAATTTTATTTATTACAAAAATAATTCTTCGTTTCATTTATGTTATTTAAAATTTTTTTTCTTTTTTTTTTTTTTAATACATCTTGAAAAAATTATTAAAACTCACGGTGTTTGTGTGTTTATTAAATCGCATTTTAATAATATAATCAAAACAAAACAAAATTATGTACAAAAAAAAAAAAAAAAAAAAAAAATTAATGAAATAAGAAGAGAAGATGAGTAAAATACAAGAAATATATAAGAACATTAGAGATGATCGGGTCGTCGCATCGCAGCATTTATATAATATGCCGCATATCGTTTAATCAATTTCGTTGTTGTTTGTGTTTTCTTTATTATTATTATTATTATTATTATTATTATTATTTTATTTATATTTTTGTTAATAAAACGTGGAAAATTTTCAAAAGCTATTTCCAATGTTTTTTTTTTTTTTTTTATTTAATTTTTATTTACTACTACTCTGCCTTATGTGATTTGTGTTTGTTTGCTCAATCTTTGTTTCATTAGATCTGTGAGTTTGACTTATGTGTGGGTTTTATATTGTTTAATTAATTTTCATTAAGTTTTTTTTTTATTTTTTTTTATTATACGATTAATAACAAAATAGTAATTATTGTGATAATAATGATAAAGAGATATGTTATTTGTTGAAAGAAAACAAAATAAATATATATGTCATCATTTATTTACGCATATGCAAATGTCTAATAAAAATATAATTTTAAACAAATTTTAGTTATTTTTATTTTTTGAATGAAAAAAAACAAAAATTCTTTTGTCAATGAAACTACTAATCGGAATAAATAATTATTTAACTAATACGCTATTCAATTTAAGTTTTAAAAAAGTTGTGCCAAAGCAAAACGATTCACGATAAAAAAGTTATTTAATCAACGTGCCATAATAACATTTATATATCGTGTTAAATATTACACCGTTTTAACGAATTTATTTATTTATTCTTTTTTTTTTTTTTTTTTGTAAATATAGCAACAAGTTAATTTTTTTAATAAAGAAAAGTGTTCAGCCGTTTTTAATCAATTTTTCTATTTTTTAAGTGATGGTCTTGTGATTTGAAAAAAAAAGAGAAAAAAAAAAATCCCAGTGAATTAAATTTAAAAAAAATGTACAAAAGTAAATTATAAAACGAGGTGAAAATAATTTTTTTTGTTTTTTAATTTGTCGTGTTTTGTTTGTTATCAAAAAAAAAAATAAATAAAAGAAAGAAGGAAAATAAATAGTTTTTCAGTGTTAAACGAAAAATGTAATTCAGCATAAGGATTACTTAAACAGTTTTATTTATATGGAGTTTTTATAGTTAAATGTGATTTTTATTAGTTTTGTTTTAAATTTTTAATGAATTTTATGTTTTTATTATATAATTCATTAAACAAAAAATGCTAAAGATTGTCTGCAATAATCAATTGATCAATTTTTTATTATTATTAAATAATGAAAGAAACTTCATTGACCGCATCTCTTACTACAAATGAAAATTCAAATGAAACTCACCGCTTTAATCAGACGTGGTAAAAACAACATTAAAAAAAAAAAACTAATATTATTTTTAAGATTTTTTTGTTGTTAATTAACTAATTTAATTAATAGGAGGATGTGTGTTTTGGTTTTTAGGGTTATCATAATTTTTTTTATTTTTATTATTTTTTTTTTTTTTTATAACGATGAAAAATCAATAATGGTGAACTTTTTTTTTATTGAAATTTTGGTTTCATTTATTATAGTAGCAAGCAAACTGGAAAAAAATGATATAAAATAGAACTGAGTAAAGAAAATTAAAGAAAAATTAAATAAAAATACAAGCATACTACTAAAGTGTAACTAAGTGGGTGGGTGGTGGCAATATTGGTTGTATTGTGGGCTGGTTATATATTCATATAAAATTGTATTAAACTCTATTTGGTTTTTTCTATTTTTTTTATTTTATTGGTATTCTACTTTTCATATTCTATTTTTTTTTTTTTTTTCCATTTTTAATTTAGCAGGGTGTTTCAACGCATTTTTATTTGACATTTTAATTGTATTCTCAATACTGCTAATTAAATTATAGAAAATGGAAATATTTTTTTTTTGATACTTTTTTAAATTTTAAATAATCGGAAGAAATAAAATAAGTAAAAGAAAAAATTAAAATTAATTCATAAAATGTATCCAAAAGCATCGTAGTAGTTTCCAATAAAATTTTGTATGTGCTTTTGGACTTGGTTGAAAAAATTGTCCACACTGTTGTATGTATTTCTATTGTAAACAAATATTGTTGATGGGTGACATGATTGTTAACAATGGTCGCCTGCTTGAACTGTTTTTTTTTTTTTTTTAATACTTTATTTCTTTTGGTTTTTTGTTTTGCTTATCACTTTGTGGTCTTGTTCCTACTGTTCATTGTTTTGTTTATTTATTTTATTACATAAAAAAAAAACTTTAAATATGTCGCTGGTGATAATTAAGCGCTGCTGCTATACTATTTTTCGTTTTTAACTTTAAATTTAAGCAGCGTAAAAAAATAAAATAAATCAAAATTTAATTAGCACTCATTCACGAGTGAATTTTTTTTTTGTCCTTATATATTTTATAATTTTTTCTTATCGGGCCTTATGTATTTTGACATTTTTTATTTGTATTCTTTTACAACTTTTACAGTAAATGGTTGGAAGGAAGTTCATTATTTTCCATTTCTTATAATAAAATGCGAGAAACTTTCATTATATTTCCATTAAGTAAAAAAATGTTCAAAAACTTAGTTTAATGACATTTGTATTACCTTATTCTGATAAGCTAATGTTTATACTATTCGTCGTGGGTTGTACGTTGCTATCAAATCGATTTGTTATTAAAAAAAAATTAAATTCAACTATTTAAAACATTATATACATAATGTACTTTAATATTGCACTTAAATTTCAAGAACTCTACAAACCATAGCGCTTATTGGAAAAAAAAAAATTAATTCACTATAAAATACGATTTTTTTTTCTTAATTTACTTGGCACGGGGTACGATGCTCTTTATGATGACGTCAAATGTTCATTCATAGCACGTACAATGTTTCTTCTGTATTAAATAATAAAATAATAAAATTCCACAAACAAAATTTAAAATTTTAACAAAAATCATAAAAAACATCAAACTGGAAAATAAAATTTATTAAATATATATATATATATATATGAAATAATAATAATAATAATAATATTAAGACAAGAAAAACAAGAATCTGTTCTCATGTATGATGCTTATATGTATTTATTGTAGTTTGTTGATCGCCAACATTAAACTTTTGCTTTTTTAAATTTATTTTCTCGTTTATGCTTTCAAAGCACAACAAATAGACAAGCGAAACACAGTTTTGTCACTTAAATACATTTTGTTTTGCTTATTATACACGAGTTGTGAAAGAGAGAAAACATAAAACTACATAAAACATAAAACGTGTGTAAAAAATTAACCAAAATAATCATAAAAAAAAAATTATAATAAAACTTTAGAAAAACGTTTAAGTTAAGTACAGAAAAGCACGTCTTTGTGTTCTTTTTTGTTTTTTTTTTTATTGAATTCATTGTAGTCGAGTTTTGCTTTTTTACGTTTTTAATGCAAAACTTTTTAGAATTAGCTAAATCGAATTATAAAATTAAATTACAAAAAAAAAAACAAAATTCGCATCGCATGAAACGTTTTTTTTGTTAATTAAAATTATTTCTCTTCATAAGGCTTAGCGCCGGACGGTCGCGCGCGTCCCATACACACGAATTTTTACACTTCATTAAATTAAAGAATTAAAAAAAAGTAAAAACGGAAAAACTATTTAATCTTGAATTAAATAAACTATTGAAAAAGATGAATAGCACATGCAAATCATAAAAAAAAAAAAAACAACATCTCAAACTCCATTCTACTTTGACTGACTAACGACGACTCTACACGCTTATTTTATTTCCGAATTTACATCAATATTTAAGTCATGTTTATTGTAATTTTGATTTTTTTTTTTTTTTCATTTCATTTATTATATTGTTTATTTCGTTAAGACAGTTAATAAATTAAATTAAACAAAATAACTTAAACGTGAGACAGACAACAAAACAATGGTGAAGCGTAAAAACTTAACATAAGAAATTGAGACACATGAATTTTGGGCTGGTGAATTGATAGATAAAAAAAAAAAAACAACAAATAAATTATTGATTAAACATGATAATTTTGTTTATTATTTTTTGATTTGTGTTTTCTTTTCTTTTTTTTTTCGGGGTTTTTTGCACGAGATTAATAATTCGCATATCAGCAATAATTTTTATTGTGTGCTTTTTTTAAATTTAAATAAATAATGCTTAGTCCACATAGTAAAATATTTCTGGTGATAATTATTTAACTCAGATTTGTTGTTATTTAAGTTATTCATTTAATATTTATATTTTGCATGTGTGCTTATTATTTATTTTGTAAGCACAAGTTGACGATCTTTTTGCTTAAGTCTGAATTAATATTCACGTGATTTTTTTTATTATTTATTTGGTATGTTGTGTACCACACGGTAATCTCTTTACTTTGAATGGCTTTTTTTAAATTTATTATTGCTCTTTTTTTTACATCATAATTTAATTTGAAATATTTTTTTTTTGTTTTGTTATTTCGTTGGTTATGAATAAAATGGATAAATAATTTTATTAAAAAAAAATCATGTGGCCAGGGCAAAGAATACAAATAACTTAACAAAATATGGTTTTATTACATACAAATGTTCATAATAGAAAATAATTATTTTATTTAATCAATAGAAGTATTTAATTTAGAAACATCAAAGAGTATATCTACAATAAAAACAATGCATGGCTCAATATTTATTAATTCTCCTTTTTAATGATTAGTATAAGAAAAGAGCTTTACACAAAGCTTTAATGATGCTAGTTGATAAATGAGGAAGCAGAAAGATGTTCCGTAACTAAGCACATTAATTTATTAATTGTATGACCCCCACAATTGAACTTTAATCTGCTGAGAAACCTGGTTACGATCAAGTTTTTTAAATTTTGAGTAAGAGATTCAAATAAAATGACGCAGTACACATTACACGTTTCGGGCTGCATGAGAATTTATTTTTTTTATTAATTTTAACATAAGATTAAAAAAAAATTTAAAATTATTTAGAAAGAAAAGAAAACGGTATTTTGTATTTTATGAGAACCGCAAATTTTAAGCTATTCTGCATAATTTTCAATAAAGTTAATCCACTTATGAGAAAATACGTTTTAAAAAAAATAATTTTTTTACCTTTAAATCAATATTTTATTACTATCCAGTGCTTCTTGGATGTTTCAAAAAATTAATTAATTATTTGTTGGATAACTTTCGATCATTTGGTAGGCCCCAAAGAGTCTCCCTGCAAAGTTTCAGCTCATTTGAATTTAATTTTTTTTTCGCCGAAAATTGAAAAAAAAGCTGATGGTTTGTATGCATTTTTTCTGAAATTTCGACGAAAACAAATTAATTCCAAATGCACTGAAACTTTGCAGGGACACTCTTTAGGACCACAGAAATCGTCTTTGTTCTACGGGTTTGGCCGAAAAAAAATGTATTTCTCGAGTTATGATTTTTCAAATTTTCAGAATAATTTAGCAGGATCTTAGTAAATCTGTATCTCGAGATATAAATTTTTTTCGTCCAAATCCGTAGAACAAAGTCGAGTTGGTAGGCCCCAAAGAGTCTCCCTGCAAAGTTTCAGCTCATTTGAATTTAATTTTTTTTTCGCCGAAAATTGAAAAAAAAGCTGATGGTTTGTATGCATTTTTTCTGAAATTTCGACGAAAAAAAAATTAATTTCAAATGCGCTGAAACTTTGCAGGAACACTCCTTAGGACCACAGAAATCGTCTTTGTTCTACGGGTTTGGCCGAAAAAATGTATTTCTCGTGTTATGATTTTTCAAATTTTAAGAATAATTTAGCAGGATCTTAGTAAATCTGTATCTCGAGATATAAATTTTTTTCGGCCAAATCCGTAGAACAAAGTCGAGTTGGTAGGCCCCAAAGTGTCTCCCTGCAAAGTTTCAGCTCATTTGAATATAATTTTTTTTTCGTTTTATTTTATTATTTATTTATTTTTCGACAGTAGATAAGTGGTGTAAAAATATTTATCGAAAAATAAAATAAAATAAATAAATATATATAAAATTAGGTGTTCGTTATTCAATATAACTAATGACAATTAATTAGTCGTTTTTGTTTTTACATTATTAGAAAAATTACTAAAACAGCAAAAGCAACAACCTCGCTGTTTTTTGTTATTTGTATTATATGGGCAACAAACTAGATTATAATCATTTATTGTTGCTTAATTATTTTTCTTTTATTTATTTATTTTTTATTTTTTTTTTTCGGTTTCCACTCCGCATTTTTACTATTTTGTTATTAATTTTTTACTTGACGTCAACTTGTCAAATATTATCAATGAGTAAACACACGGGAATGTTTTTTTTTTTTATTGAACAACCATTTTTTCGAGTGTTTGATAAAAGCTTTTTAGCTATTTATTCGTAAATATTTTGTGGACAAGAAAAAAATATTCTTTTGTTATATAGTATTTCGGTGAAAATTTCTTTAAAATCGATTGATTTTCCTATGCTTTTTTACTTTTAACAAAAGCATTTTATTTTATTGTTTGTATTTTTTTTATATCACTTGATTTAATGCAACCTTTATACCAGTACTATATCGATATAAATTTATTTTCATTATTATGATTGTTATAAATTATTTTGCTGGTGAGCGAGTTTTCTTAATTTTATTTGTTTTATTTTCATAAGAATATTTCAATAAATTGAAAATAATATTTTGTGACATATAAAATATATGACAAGGGATACTAATGTGTAGTTGTTGCATCCAATCAATGACAATAAATAAAAATATAACTGATTACAACCATTTTTTTGAAACCACAAGCACAAAAATCTGCTGCTGATGTTTTTCTGTAGTGCTTTTTATTTATCTTTTATTGTATTTTAAGAAAAAGCATAACAAAAACTAAATAATAATAAATAAAAAATATAGTGGCATAAACATTTTTATTTTTTTTTTTTTTTGCTATTTTCATCAATTTGATCTGCCATGGGCATTATTATTTAAAAATGTCACAAAATGCAGCAAAAATATTCTTTTATTTACTTCAAACTATATATTATATATATATATTAATATATATTGATATATTATATAAATCTATGTATTATGTGTAATTGTTGTTGCCGTTTTATATATTCTGTCTTGAGCTCGTACTCGTGACATGATTTCTCAATTTTCAGTTTGTACTTACAAAAGCTTTTTGTATTTTTTTTTTATTTATTCTATATTTAAGTTTATTAATTTTTTTTTTCTAGCGCCATACTTTGCAGATATTTGATTGTTATATTTTTTTTTGTAGTTCGTTTGAGTATAAAAAACTTTTTTTTGTATTGGAAAATAATTTAACTTAAACTTTGTTCAACATAAAAAAATGCAGTGCTTTTTGGGGAATTTAAATTTTTTTTGTTTGTTTTTATTTTTCTCTCTATAGATATCACCCTGTCTCTTTCTCTCTTCGCAAATCATGCAATTTAATGTTAGAGTATCTATACATTTTATTTTCTTGATAATTTTTTATATGAAAAGAGAAATCAATGAAATCACAATAAGTTAAGCTAATGAAATGTGTAAACGAACTTAAGTCAAAGTTTGTTTGTGTTTTACTATTTTTTTCGTACATATATAGTAGGTGTGTTTATTATTTTTACTTATTTATTGTAGTTTTTTTTTTTTTTACATATACAATAAATAGCATGACTGACTGTTAATTGTGTTAAATTAAAATTTGATTTCTTTAAATACGCAACAATAATATAGTGTTTTAGCATCAATTATTATAATCGTGGGGAACGCGTGTTATTTCGCGATAGAAGTAAAATCGTGAAAATATATTAATAAATTTGATATGTGGAACCTAATGATTCATACATAAATTTTTGATGCATGTCAACAATTAATACTTCGTTATACAAAGTGGCTTCATGTAAAACCCAAAATTAAAATTGTTTAATTATTTAGAATAGCCTTCAATCTAAAGTGTTAATTAATTGGCTCTTCTGTTTTCCTCTTATTAATTAATTATAAACTTGCTTCTAATTTTCCCGATAAAATAATTTGTTTTTTAGTGTTTTTTTTAATTTTTGACTGATTATTGTGTTTACGACTTGCTATGAAGTCGTGTCATTTCCCATATTAATTTGTCGTTTTTCAATTTCAATTAATAATTTACTGTTAAAAGCATTTCTTCAACATGATTACGAACAACACACATGAATGACTAACTAATGCTACGGCAGCAGACATTTTTCCGTTTTGCTTATTTATTCACATTTCATAAATAATGAAGATGAACAACTTTTATTGAAGAGAATAAATAAAAAATGAAGAAAATTTTATATTTTTCTTTTGTATTGAGAACAAGTTCACATATTTTAGAGCGCCGTCTGTCCAATGCCCCCCTAAGGTGTTTTTTTTTTAAATTTATTTATCAATTTTTTTTTACGAACGGTGTTGGCGCCATCAAATACCCTGCAGCAATAATAACCACAACAAAAATTAAAATTAAAAGAAAAAAAAAATAAATATTGTTATAATGAAGAATGTGTTGATGGTTTTTGTGCTATGCTTTAGACACTCTTTTTTTCTGTACGAATTTGGTTTATTTGAAACAAAATATAAAATTGTGAACGGCAAGAAAAGTGAAAATAATTCATTTGTTTGTTTTTTTTTATTATAAATTGACATTAATATTGATTACAATAATAAATAGCAATAAATTTCATAATTAGATAAAAAATGTTTACAAAAAAAAAACTAAATTAATATGATTTTTTTTTTTTGTTATATTTAGTACCATTGAAAAATAATACATTATTCACTACTATAGTGTCGCGTGACGATTTTTAAATTTTTTTTATGAAATTAATTTTTATCGCAAAATTAAATTTATATTTTGGTAAAAAATAATTAAAACAAAATATCAAAAATTAATTAAGTTATCGTTTATCCACAGAGCAGTAAAGAAAATACAAAATCACGTAGAAAAAGGTAGAAAAACAATTAAAAAAACAATTTTGGCAAACATATTAAAAATTAATTAAATTTATTTATTTTTTTATTATTATTTAATTAATTAATTTCATTTATTTTTCATTTTTAATTTATTAGAATCAATTTGCAAAAATGAATTAATAAAAATATTTTTGTGTTATCTTTGAATATCTAGAATGTTTTTTAATCACATTTTTTTACCGTATTTATACAGAGATTATTAATTAATTAATTTTTTCCGTCTAATTGTTTTTATTTTTTTATTTATTCTATAAATAAAATACTTTATGAATCCTTTTTTAATTAGATTTTATTAGAAATAATAATAATAAAAAAATTTAAATAATTATTTGATTGTTAATTTTTTTAATTTATTTATTGTTTAA
The DNA here is from genome assembly GCA_961205885.1 of Ptychoptera albimana. Classification (NCBI taxonomy): domain Eukaryota; kingdom Metazoa; phylum Arthropoda; class Insecta; order Diptera; family Ptychopteridae; genus Ptychoptera; species Ptychoptera albimana. The sequence goes on along the minus strand of OY540801.1, from coordinate 9,292,604 downwards.
TTATTTCTTAATTCTTATTAATAATTAATAATAATGAATTTTGTAAAGAAGCACTGAACCTCGGGGTAAGTGCAGGAATTTCTCTGATTATCACACGAGACTGTATATTATTTGTAAATATTTAAAAATTGTAACAATCATAAAAAATATCCACTTGAAAATTTACAATAATCACAATTGATTTCCTGAAAATCATTCCTAATATTATTTCGGTAGATTTTCCTAGATTATCTTTTTTGTACGAAGCAAAAAAGGATTAATCATATTACGTTTATAAAAATTTATAATTAAAATTTATTTTGGCAAAATAAATTATTCCAATCACGTGGGTAATTATGTGTATTTTAAATAAATTTCATCTTGTTGGTTCTGTTAAAAACAAAATATGTATTTATCATACCATAGTTAGAAATATTATGTTACCAGTTTTGGCAGACACTTTACTATGCTAAAAGCAATACCATATCAATATGTTAACCAATCAAAAAAATCATAACAATGTAATAATGGGTGGCAGGTGTTTGTTTGTTATAAACAGTATATATGTGGCGGTCACGATTACCTTGTACTAAATAATTACGCGTGATTTTTTTTTTTACCATAGAAAAAAAATTCTGATCAGGTGTCATTGTTGCTGTATGGCACATGGTGTTTTTGTACAAATTTTTCCTTCACTTGTACGAATAATAAACAAGAACATGATGGTGGTGGCTAACAACCACGGTCAAAGATGTTTTTATTGTTTTTAATTTTGTTAGCAACGATTGTTTTTTATTTTTTTTTACATAATCATCACCACAATAATTTGTTTTTTATTAGTATCATAAAGCTTTATAGTATTAATTATGTATTTATGATTTTTTTTTCTATAAAACGTTTTTAAATTGTGCTTTTGTCATTTTATTTGTTCATTAAATTACAATTTTTATAGTTAAATTAGTTTATAATGATTCAAAGAATAGAAATTGCTTTATTTTTCATTATTATTTACTTTAGAAAAATTAAATAATGTTTTAGGATATATAAGGATATTCGGACAACATAACATTGTCTGACTATGTTATTGAAAATTTATAAATAAAAGAGAAATAATATAGCAAATGTAAACAAACCATTTCTATAATAAAATTAATACATTATACTTAGTAAAAAATAATCTTATTATTAATTTGACCTTGATAACGAGAAATGAGTAAAAGAAATACTTTTTTTTTGTTGTTACTACGAATTGATTACGCCTTCAGTAAAAATCTATCATGGTAAAATGGACAAAAGATTATTTTCTTTTTTTATGCTGATGTTTTTATAAAAATATTGAATTCATCGCAAATCACTTTGATATATATTTTATTTTTGGGACATTTTCTATGAATTGGAATTTTGTTTTTGAATTCATAGATTTTAGTGAATCTTGGAAATATATTAATAAAAAATAACACCAGAAGTATAATGCTAACTATTTATTATTTAAATTAAAATTAAAATAGAATTATAATTAGTCATAGTAAATTCATTTATTTATTTAATTTCTTTTTAATTAAACTAAGTAAAAATTTTACAATTACTCCTTGTAAATTTCTCAGCACATCTGGTTATTTACAATAAAATTAAAGAAACTTTAAACTCTTAGATTAATTATATAAGTATATTTGGGTTTTTTTTTCCTTTTATCGTCATAAGTTTCGATTTAATTTTTTTTATATAATTAATGTTAGATTTTTTTTTAAGTAATCATTCGTTTATGATTAGTTTGACTTAAAAGTATAATGAATACAAAAGTTTGGAGTCTTTCTTAGTTTTAAAATAGGTGCAACGCGGTAGAACAAGGAAAAGTGTGCTGATACAGAGAAATTGTGGATTTTATTCACATATAAATTTATGATTCAGGTGTTTTACATTTATTTTGTTTTTATTGATAATACAAATAATCTTGAATAGAGATTAATACTTAACCCTTGAATTCTTAATTCTTATTTAATTTTTTTATTTATTCCTATTCGTTCTTCATGTACTTTTATTATATTAACAAAATAAACATTTGTTATACACGCTTCTTAATACAATTATAAATGAATGACATTGACAATCAGATATTATGAGTATCAAACACTTCAATTTGATTCTTCAAAATATTATATGTACAATCGCTTTTGTTAAACTGATAATGGTGCTCTTTTTTTATAATAATAAATAAACTTCAATTAAACACTGTAAATTGTCGTATATATACCCAATCAAAAAATAAAATAACAAAAGTAAATTATACTAAAGTGATGATAAAATAAAATAAAGTTTTTTATCAACATGAATAAACATATTATTCACACACAAAATCATATTATGTACATACAATTATTATTATTTATTTTATTTTATTTTAATTTTTTTTTTTTTTTGGCTATTTGCAAAATATAAAATAAAAATAATAATAATAAAAAAAAATTAAACAAGATAATAATGGGTGACACTAATTATATTAATACCCAAAAAATTGGTATGAAATGAAAGAAGAAATGGTTTTGTCGCAATGCTGTCTCGTTAAATTATTATTATTATTTATATATATTATTTTTTGTTACTATTTTTAATTAATTAATTTAATTATAATAAGTATTTATTAATTTTCCTGACACTCATAATTGATGTGAATTGTTGTATTTATAATTTTTCGTTTCTGTTTATTTTACGTTTTGTAATGAATTTGTTTTAAAATGAAATTTGTTTTTTTTTCCCCAAAACAGTGTTGTTCAAAAAACAATTTCAAGATGGGAACTACTACATTATTTAATAGTTATTCCCTGTCGTTATATCTACTCATAGAAAAAACACAAATTTACTTATTAAGAAATTTATGTAATTATAGTAAATTACTAATTAGATTTTCCCGTGTTATTTAATATTTATTTTTATTACATTTATTTCCCATTTAATATTAAATTTCTATATTACGAATTTTATTGTTTTTTCTTAAAAAAAAAAAATGTTTTATTAATTTTGAAATTATCCACAAATTGTTGTTTGTAGTAGAATCGCGATATTGAAAATGAAAAATAAATAAATAATAACAAAAAAATTGTTTATTAAGTTAATAATAACAAATACACCCACCAAATAATTATATACATTTTTCTGTCTGTTGCCACCCACACTGTTGTCTAGTAGAATATTTTGTCTCTAATACTTTAATTTTATTATTTTAAATTTATTTCTATATTTTCTGTGTATTTACTTTGACTTTTATATTATTATTTCTCTTAAATCTGTCGTCCAAACGCAATTGTTTTTGTTATTGGTAATCAATCATATGATAAACTGTTTACAAATATGTATTTAATTAATTCAAACGTATATGCATGTAAACTTTTAATTGTAAAATAATAATAATAATAAAAATAATAATAATAATAATAATAATAATAATAATAATAATAATAATAATAATAATAATAATATATTTATAACTAAATTATTTTAATTTTATTGATAATAATAATAATATTTATGATAAATATTGACACTTTAACCAATTTGTTAGTTTATGTATGTATGTACATAAACTATTAAAAGTTATTATTTATTAATAAAATTAATTTTATTTGATTACTTTTACTGATAAATAATAAATTTATAATTTGTTTTAAAACAAATTTTACTATCATATGAATTATTGGACTAAACAGTTAATTAGATAATAATTGTATTATATTAAAACTACTATTAGATACAATTGTATCGTTTTGCTACTTGGTATAAAAATTATGCGAAGTTTTTTTAATCGATTAAATTAAATATTCTCAATAAACTATTATTACTTAAATCTTCAGATGATTACGAAAAAAAAAATATGTATATATAAAAATAATAATAATAGGTCAGTGCATCATAAATAATTTATCTTCAATTTTATATTAGCCTAATTAAATTTACTCATTTTACGACACTAATTTGTAAAATATGTTGCCAAATAAATTCTGATCCACGCATAAGTATTGTCAATTGAACAAATATTATTACTTTTTATAAATCCAATTACTGATGACTTATTAAAACAATATTTTATGTTATTTCTGACCTAGAATTTGTTAATTCACAGAAAATTCAATTACTTAAAAATTGATACAATTAAAAGAAAAATTAATTAATAAATTAAATGTTTGCCTTTTAAAAGTAAATAAAATTGTTTTCCGAGCGAAATCGAATTTTTATATTTCGTATTAAAAAAATTTGTTAAAAAAGTTTTGAAAAATAAGTGAAAAAATATTTTCATCATCTGCATGTGTATTGCCGGTTTTTTTTTTTATTTTTTCATAAAATTTCAAATGGATGGACGTGTATTCATTTTCTATTTATTTTTAGATTGGAAAAATAAATTTTCTTTTCATGTCTTTTTTCAACTTTTTTGAATATATTTTCGCATTTATACCTATTTATAAACAATTTTTGTTGTTGTGTTTCAGGAGAATTAACTTTTTTTTTTGCATCTAAATAATCAATTATTTTCCTGTTTCAAAATGTTTTGTTTTGATTTCTTGACAAAACCAATTTCAATATTTAAAAGTAAGAGAAGGAAGTTACAATTATTAGAAAAATAAATGAATCAGCTTTGCTCTAGATGTCAACTGTGTGATATTTAAAGCTTTTACGTGATTTATAAACATCAATTTGTTGTTGTTGTTAATGTTTATTTTTATTAAATTTCAAATACTCTACAAGCTTTTCCTTTTTTATTTTATTATATTCTTTGAAATTGATGTTAAACTTTTTTAATATACTAGCAAAACAAATTACTCTTCAAATAATACCCAATTCAATTCAATTCAATTTTTTTTTATTCTCTAAGCTTTACCATGCTTATTTGAAATATTTTTCACTGAATCAATAATTGTGATTGCTTTATGTAATAATTAATTTTACGAAATATTCAATTTATTTATATTTTACTTTGAAGCTTTTCTGATTCGATCAAATTTTATACATCGCTGAATATACGCTATAGGATTAGGATTTATTTTCCTTTAATGCTAGAAAAGAAATAGAATTCAAAATTTATATAAATGCAGGTATAGATCACCTTTATTTTAATTAGAAGACGTCGGTTTGTCGTCTGTAAAGAATTTAACAATATTATTGACGACTTGTTTTTATGTATTTACCCATTTTTTAGCAGGGTTTATTTATACATCTCAGCATGTACCTATCACCCAAAAATTCCACCTATTTAAATTTAAATTTGCTGAGATGTTATCATGCCACTATCAAATATAGAATAATATAGACAGTAATAGAGTTATGCTATCTTTAAATTTAGAAAAGCACGAACTATAAAATGTTGAGGTAGTCGTGACTTAACTGGGTTTTTTTTCTTTTGCAACTTTACTAGAAAAAGGAACTTTTTTGAATGTCCTCCATTTTTTATTTATAAAAATAAACTTTTGTTATTAAAGATATCATTTGAAAAAACTGCGCTTGTTTTGTAATAATTTCAAATGAATTACTTGTTGAATAATATTAAATGGAAAATAAATATAATTTAATTATTAGAAATAGGTCAATTATGAGAATAATACACAAGTAAAAAAGTAAGAAAAATGTTTGCCCATGACCTTTGGCTTTTTGTTTTTATTTTGCTCAGGTTCTTGGAAAACAACTGTATATTCAGTGGTAGTTGCTATTAAATTTTTTTCATTGTTTTCATTAAAAGAAGATCATCAAGCAATAAAAATAAAAGTGAATAAATTGACAATTAAATAACATTCAAAGAAATCTTGAATTTTCTAAAGTAGAGGTGAAAAACAGTAAAGTTTCCAATTAAAAGGTTTATTTTATCAGTGTAACAATTGAATGAAAACTTAGTTAGCTGATGTGTGCTCTGACACGACTCCTATATTTACTCTTGTTTATATAATAAAAATATTGCAATTCATGCTGATTGTAATTTCATAAATTTCTTTCTTTATTTCCCTCCTTTACATGTATATTTACTTAAGTAGGCAAAAGGAAACATTGAATAAATATTGTAAAAACCAAAAAAGATTTTTAAATATAGAAACACGATATTATTTTGGAGGTAAAATAAAAATATAAAAATCTTATAAGTCAGTCAGTGAAATAAATAATAAATAAAATAGAAAGAAAATAATATTGAATGAATAAAATTTGTCGTTTAAAAAAAGTTTTCTATTTTTCTTCATTTCATTTCATTTCATTGCTTTTCCAGTACTCTCTGTTATTTACGTTTGATTTCAATTCAATTCAATTCGAGTGATTGATTTGTAATTATTAAACAGCAACACTGTTGTGCTACTTCAACTGTAAGATACGATAAAAATAAAATTGAAAACAAAAATACAATAAAGAAGCATAAAAACACCTTGGTTTGAAAAGAAAAAAAACTGTACATTACTTACGATTTAGTTGTTTTCTTATTTTTTTTCGAGAAGATTGAAAAAAATTAAAGGAAATTGCAAAAAAAATAATCGACACGTGTCATAGATAAAATTTAAATTATATTTTGCTTAGAAAATATGTTTGACACTTAATTGAAATCACCAACGATTTTGTTATCAGCTAAAATTAAAAAAAAAAAATCTTTTCAGAAACGACATCAAAAATAAGCCTGGTCGGTCCATAATGTTCATATCACTAGTTCACTATAAACAGAATTGCAAATATAGAAATATGAAATGTGTGCATGATATTGAAAAAGTAAACGAGCTGAAACTGAATTGCAAACAAAAAATAGTCTCTCTTGGCACATAATAAACATTTTTTTTTATATCACATCTGTTTTACATGAATACAAATATTTTCTTAGTTTGCACAGAATTATTTAATCCTTTTTAGTTTTATTGTGTATAACGAGGACCCACGTCAAAGAAATTTTATATATTTTTAATGCATCACACACCCATCATTATCATAAGTTTTTTCTGGTATTTTTTTTTTTTTTTTTTTAGATATTATTCCTTTTGCTAATAATCTTTGTATTTATTTAGACTTTTTTATCATAATATATATTTTGGTTAATAAAATGATACAAAACACAAAATAATAAAAATAAAAATATACCGATCATAAAATTTGTTTAACTTAATATTATTATAGGTGTTGTATGTGTAATAAATAATAAAATGAAAAAATAAATAAAATTATATTTCGTTACGGGCTTTAGAGGGATTTATTTATTTTAATAAAATGTCAAATATTACATATAAATGATGATTGTGTGTTGGGTAATTTATAAGCTTTTTAATCTATTCTATTAAATGCAACAATGAAATTCTGCGCAACAGTGAAATTTAATTAATTAAGTTTTGTCATATTAATAAATTTATTTATAAAGCTTGAACGTTATAATGTCTGACTTTCTTTCGTCGTTGTCGTCGTCGACGTCGTTATTGCTCAAAAGTTGAAAATGTAAAATTGTGCAAATAGATTGTAATCAAGTTCTTTTTGGTATTCATGTTAATTTTTGATTTTTTTTTTTTTTTAATTAATTAGTTACATTTATAAATGTATTGTGGGATGTTTATTTCCCTTTTCTTTATTAGTGCTTTATTGGTCGCACCAGTAATAGAAATTCGAAAAGAAAAGTTTATCGGAAAATGTATAGACAGTTGGTAACTTTTATTATTATTGTTAAAACTTTATTTGATAGTATAGTTATATATAGTTGATGTTATTCTGAAGTTTTGTTTAATTATAATACAAACTTCAGAGTAAAGTTTTTTTTTTTATTATGAAAAACTTTAAAAGTTAACTTGAAGTTATCGTACTGTATGCGTTTAAATATGTTCTTCGTATTTAATTAATTCTGTAAACATAAAATATTAAGCTTGTTATTTAATTAAGACAAAAATTAAAAAATGTTTAAATGAATCCGTTTTCATATAAAAATTACTATAAATAATTAATTATAAGTATTTTCTAGTTTTCGTAGAATTGAAAAAAAAAAAAAAAATTAAACCAAATAAAAGAAAAATTGATTAAAAAATATAAAATGATAACAATAAAAAATAATGATGTGATGTTAAATTGAAGAAAACCTTATGCGAGAAATAAAATGTATTGAGTTTGGTTGTGGGATGCGATCAAATGAATTTTTATTTCGTTATCATTTATTTTATTATTATATTTTCATGTTTTTATTTTAAAAAAAGAAATGCAGAAAACTAAAAAAAAGTTTTAAAATATTTTTTTTTAATGTTTATTAAAACGTGGAGCGAGTAATAATTATTCACCAAATGATAATGTATTCAAATTTATCTCATCAATGTAATAAAAATTTTGTTACCGTTAATAATATTGATAATGTTGTGTGCTTTTATTATTACAAACTAAATTGTTGTTTATTTGAATTAAATATGCGAAAGAAATTAATTAAAAAGAGAATTAAATAGTAAATCGTGCTGCACACCAAACATGTTTGACACGTGACTATCAAATTATCTATTATATTACATTAATATTAATATATAATTGTGTTGCTATTATTAAATAATAAATGATCGACACCATCGATTACTACTCAAAAAATAAAAATAAAACAAAAATATAAACTTTATAACAAAAAATATCGTTGAAAAAGTTTCAAACAACTGAGAAACTACGTGAAAAATCTACAAAAACGAAAAGAAAAAAATTACAAAGACGGACGACAGCTTGGACACCTTGGTTGTCGGCCCCCATGGGCCAAGCTGCTAGCATGTGTCGTTTCCGTGGATGCCGCTACAAGAAAAGTAAGCCTGGTGCGCTAATTAAATTGAAAAAACGAAATTTTAATTAGTTTTTAAAAGAATATTTAAGCAATTTTAATTTCTTAACGTCGGCCGCTGAATGCTTTTTATTTTGTTAAGTTTATAATTTAGTACAAGCAAAAGCACACATGCAAGTAAACAGAAAGATAATGATTATTTATTCTTAAAACTGCAGACTAGTTAATTTTCTTTCTTTTTTTTTCACCACGTTTTCACTACGTTAATTACCCTTAAAAGCGTTGCAACATGCAACACTCCTACACTGTTCTTTATTTTGTTATAATTTCCATTTTTGATTATTGTTTGTTTAGCGACATACAGATGTGAAATTGGCTTAATAAATTGTAATACGGACGATGGTTTATATTAAAAAATAGTTTTCATTGTTTTTAATTATAAATAGTATATATTTAAAGTTATGTTTATTTGTATTAATTTTTCAATGTGTTCTTGTCTTTATAGCTTGGCAGCTATTTTTCTTAGAAATTCTCCTTACTATATCAAAGATAATATATTTTTATTTTTTACTCTTGAAAACAGTCTTAAGCTTTTAATTCTGGGTTTTTCTTCTATTTTACTTAAAACAAATAGTAAATTATTGAAAAGTTTTTCTAAGAACAAGCTAATGTTATTTTATTGCTTGTTGCTGTGGGTGACAATGAATGGATAAAAGTTGCGCGGTCACTTACTGAATGACGTTCGCTTCTAAATTGTTTTATAGAAGAAAATTATGTTCTTTTCCTTGTGGATATACTACCAACTCGTTGGTAAAACTATTAGCCTTAAAATTATTGACTCATTTCTGTGAAAACTTATTATCGGTTTATAGTGCTCGTTTTTTTTTATTTCATTGTTTAATTAGTCTGCTTTTCTTTCTTTATTATGAATTTCTTTATTATTCAGTTTGTGTTTAATTATTATTATTCTATTTATAGAATAATTTTATTAATCGATAGCCTAATTTTAGTAAATGTTAATAAATATTCCGCATTTATCTTTATGTTTTATTAACAAATACGTGAATTGAACATTTTTGTTAATAAATTTTTTACAAAATATTTTAATTGAATTGAAAATAAAAATAGAAAAACAGTTGCGCCAATTCCCAGTATTAATTCATTATTAAAACATTAAATCTGGAATGGAATAATCTGATTACTGATAATGGTTTTTTTTATATTGAATTACCTGTAAATTACAGTGAAATGCATGCATTTCGTTTTATATTTATCATCGTATGTTGAAAGTTCTCGTTACGTTTATATAATTCAATGAAAAAGTTTTTAAGTATAAAAGAATTTCGTTTTTATTGGTTCATTGAAAAATAGAAAGACAACATATATTTTATATTAATTATAATATAATATAATAATTAATAATGATAAAAACTAATTAATTAAATTTTATTTTTTTTTTAATTTAATTAATTTTTATTTGTATAGGTCTGCACCTGCGCAGCATAGAGGAGCCCCAAAACAGAATGCCCGCCGAGCAGGGGGGCCCGGTGGGGCTCGACAATATGGGCTCTCGTTCCGGTGTCCCCCTGCCTTTAACATTACCACCCACCGAAACCAATTACGATGCTGAATTTTCTCGTATGGAATCTTGGTTAGATGAAAATCCTGAATTTGTACAAGATTATTTTATAAGGTAAGTGATTGCTCATGATAAATTTAATATCATACTGAGTGGTTGCAATTTATTATTTTTTTTTTATTTTCCTTTATTATTAAAAGCGTATCAATAAATTTTCTACATTGCTGCATGCATAATTTAAACGTCGTTTTGCCATTTTCATTTATTTCGTCGTAGTTTCTGTAAAGTAAAAAAGACTACACGTGTTTGTAATAAATTTTCCATCAGCACTAGCTTTAGAAGCTTTTTTATTTGTATTTTTATTTTTATCTTTGAAAAAAGAGAAATTAAGTGTTTGTTCCAAGTACATACGCGACTTCAAGTACATAACGGTCATGATAATATTGTCTTTATATTGGTATTAACGTCGCCAATTTTCATTTAATTGTAGAAAGGCAACACGTCAGGTGGTGGACGCATGGTTAGTTTCACACGCAACTCCCACAGCTGCAGCGTCTAGTGTAGGTGGTGGTAATAATGGTGCCACTGGAGATATGTCGTCACCAACCCATGGAAGTACGCAAACATGCTCATCAAGAGGTGGATCAGGAGCAACAACACCTGTTAGGTAACTATTACAAATATATAATAATAAAAGAACTAAATATAAATGTAGATATCTACTAAAAACAACAAAAAAAATGCAATCATTGTGTTTACTGATGTTTTTTCTTCTTTTTGATGATTCCTTTATAATAAAAGTGGTATTGAAACGTTCAATGCTCTATTTGTTCCCTTGACAACTTCTATTTTTAGATTTGTATTCGATAAAATATCAAGACCAGACTATAGAGTTTAAAGAATTGCATTTTCAGTTCCATTTTAAATTTAAAGAAATGTAAACAATTTCATTATTCAAAGAATCTCTATTATTCAAAACAATTTTCTATAATAAAGTTTTCACTTTATCTTATTGCTAAATGTTTCTTGATTTTTGATTTTGCTTTCGCAGATATTTTGTATCACTTACTTTTTCTTAAGTCAACGATAATAAATATCCATTTTGCAACTAAAAGTAAATGGTAAAAAGTAATATAGATGGGAGTTAAAATAAGAATATACATTTAATATAAAAATTCAATAAATTCTATTGTTTCGACATAATTTCCGGCCTGTGAAGAATGTTTTACTTATATAAATTTATCATTTGCTTTTAATGAAAGAAAATGTATTTAGTTGAGAACAAAATACACAGATAAACATTTTTTCTGTACCAAGCCACCACGGCAATTTTTAAAACTTTTATTCAGAATATTATCCATATTAATAATTTTGTCATTTTTTTATTGTATACTCTGAATTATATATAATATTTAATTCACGTTAATTTTTTTTATTAATATTTGCATAATATCATAAAAATTATTCACGTAAAAAAAACACCTTTTTATCTCAATGTCTCAATTCAATATTTAATTATTCTTATTAATAATCAATCAACCTTTCCTTGTTGTTTGAACAATTGACGTCATGTGATGTTTTTTTTTTTTTTATTATTATTAAAAAAAAATTTTTTTGTATTATTTTAATCCAAATATTTACATATTATAATCGATTTTAATAAATTTTATTGGTTTTTCTTTTTATAGAAAGATCTCAGCCCACGAATTTGAACGTGGTGGATTATTAAAGCCGATTGTAAATACAATTGATGGCACACCGACGTTCTTAAGTGTTGGGTCACATAATGAGACAACACAAAATTCAGCATCGCATCATCATAATCATCATCACAATCACCATCATTTACATCAGCCAATGGCTAATTCAACAAATGCTGGTCGACCACAGAGGCTATCAAGAAACGAATTAAAACAATTAGATGAAAAGGAGCTTATTTTTGAATTGGTAAGGTATCGTACAAGTGTATCCTAACAAAAAAACCTAAAATACCACTATGATCACAAGTTGTGTTATATTGTGCTTCTTCCATTATTCCCTTATTTTTTATACTCGATTTTATTCCAAGGAGGCACTTTTTTACCCTTTTTTTATTTATATATTCCAATTTATTGTTTATTAAAAATAAAATTTTAATATCATTAATAAAACAAAATTATTTATTTTCTTTTTAGGTAAAGGACATTTGTAATGAGTTAGATGTACGGTCGTTATGTCATAAAATCCTTCAAAATGTATCAATATTATTAAATGCTGATCGGGGATCATTATTCTTAGTACAAGGTCGATGTAATGCACAAGATGGACCAAAGAAGTTAGTTTTTAATTTTTATTATAATTTATACATTTTAAACTCATTATTATTACAAATATGCGACAAAAATTACAAGGATTAATAATCTTTATTATTTTTATTTGTATAGCAAATTTCACTTTATCTTTTTAATTATAGAAACATTAACAATAAATTTTAAAGAAACTTTTTTTTAATATTAATTAACTTCAAGATAAAAATTAAAAAGAATTTTTAGTACCTAAAAAATGTAAAATTTTATTCTTTTTTTTGTTTTTTGTTTGTTGTAACATGTTGCTTTTGGGAATTTAATTTTCTTAGTTGAAATTATGTTAATGGGGAGCATTTTATATACATAAGAAATATAAACAACTTGCATGAAGAAAGGAAAATAAAAAAAAATGTGACAATGATAGAATATAACAATAAAAACCGTAATAACAACAGCAACAACATTTATATTAATTATAATTAGAAAAGAAAAGAAAATTTTAATTAATTTTCTCTGAAAGAAAGTTTTTCTGTGTGTTTTCTTGTCGACTTTTCTGTATTTTCTTATTATAATAATGTTTTGTTATTTTTTCTTCTGTTTAATGGAGGAAATTATGTTTTGAAGTTACATACATACGCATATGTATAGAAAAAAAGTAATAATGGCTATTTAGATACATTTATAGACAAACTAAACGTAATAATTTTAATAAACTATGTCACAAACGTGGTTGTTATCGCAGGTCCCTATATAAATATACCCTTTGGTATTTATTTTCTTTTTTTTTTTAATATTGTTTTCAATTTTTTTTTTTCTAATCAAAAGCTTTTTCTATCAAAATTATTTCTCATCCCTTATAAAAAATGGAAAAAAAAGTTGATAAAAAAAAATGTTTCATGTAGTATAGAATTGTATAAGGGAATATAAAAATCATTTTAATCTTCAAGCCATCAATAAGGGTAAATAAATAATAATAAATAATAACAGGAGAGAAAAAAACTATAAACAAAACATATTGTGACCTTCAGTTCAATGTAACGCTCAGCCAAATAGAAAATAAAAATCCATTCGTTTCGTGAATATTGACACCCACGCAAGTGTTTTTTTTATTTTTGATTAATAGCTTTTCTCTAGTAACCTTAAATACATCTATCGTTGGGCTATTGGTTATCTACTGTTTTTTTGTAAAAGGATTGAGGGTATTTTTATGGTTTTATTATATTTTTCAATAAATATAAAATTACGATGAGGGAAATTAGGTTTATTTTCGTTTTATATCAATTTTTTGATTCTTTTTTTTTTTTTCTTTAGATTCTTCACAGTTTTATCATGCATTGTGTTTTTTCAAAAAAGCTTTATAAATTGTATGCTTAGATTTTTTGTTTTTGAAGCTGAAGAATTGATATTTAGAAATGTGAGTATATATCAAATTTTAATGCAGCTTAATCAAGTGGAAAATTTGGTGTAAATTCACATTGTTTTTTGGTTTTATTTTATACATAAACCTGATAAATGGTAAAAGTGGGCAGAATCACAGCATCAATTATTATTTAAAAAATTGCATAAAACAGTCTCGTTGTGCTTCCCTTAAAATTTGTTTTGTTTCTAATATTTTTATTAATTTTTTGATATTTTTTAGGGACCACTCAAAACAGTTTTATGATATTAAAAATATCCTATTTACTACTCTATTACGTTTTTAAATAAAAACAAATCTTTAGTTTATCATACATATCATGAATTTTTTTTTTTAATTTTATACATCTTATGCTCATACATCATTACGTGACTTTAATCATGACGTCTATAACTTAATACAAATGTAAATAATGATGAAAGTATTACTACGATAATGGTTTTTTGTAATTCGTGCTATGTGGTACAAAATTCATTTGAAGGACTTTTGAAGAGTTGCTTTTATTGAGCATAAAAATATTATGGTTTGTTTTTGGTTGCCTTTTGTCCAAATCTAAACATCGGAAGTCTCGTAAAAGATCATCATCAATCGTTGATGTTTTGTTTGTGGGTTTTTAAGTTTTTTTTTATTCCTTGTGATTTTTATGTCACATTATATCAGATTCACTATGACCAAACTCTCACATTATATATGAACATTGATAATCATCGCTGAAGAATGTTTTTAATTTTTTCTTTACTGTATGACTGTTATCATTATTTTTATACGAAGCTTAATAGCATATCCTTAGAGAGAAAGAAGAAAACAAAGATACTGGTTGTTTAAAAACGAAAAATAAAAACTTTCGCTTGCAAATTAATCATTATGATCATAATTATTATCTATTTTTGCAGATGCCTTGTATCAAAATTATTTGATGTGTGTCCAAGGAGTACACTAGAGGAAATGGAACAACAAGAAGAAGTACGTGTTGCCTGGGGAACTGGTATTGCTGGTCACGTAGCAGAAAGCGGTGATCCAGTAAATATACCAGATGCTTATCAGGTTAGTTAATTAATTTATTTTTGTCTTTATTAAATTATTTTAAATATTTGTATTTGTGTCCATCTCGTCAACCATTTAAATAAAATCCATAATGAGGAATACCTCAACAAATTTTTTCTTGATGGTGGGTTGACAATAACAGCACATTTTGCCTGCCACGACTACAATAACAATTTATTTTTTACTAATAAACTTTTTATTAAAAAGGAAAACATTGGTTTTGCTGAAAAACAAACCGATATTTGATTATTATTATTATTTTTCATTTATAACAAGCAGTTGACACATAATAATGTTACTAAACTAAACCAAGAAATAAACGAACAAAACGGATATGTCTTAAAAGCTACAAATATTTTGTTATCCCGTGGTTTGTTTCTTTCACATTGTAGTTTTCCCTTCTGTGCTTTTATTGCAGAACGTGAAAATATTTTTAACGATAGTTATTATTCTTTTAATATTATTATCTGGTGATACGATGTTTTTCTTTTAACAAATTGTTATTAATGTTTATCTAGTGTCACTTTCATGCTCAATATTTTCTTTTTATTTTTATTTTATAAAGTTAATTTGATTTTTAAATATTTTCTATGCATATGCAAATTATTAATTAATCTCATGATTTGTATATGTGCTTCGTTTATACGTATAATATCTATAGTTGTAAAATATCATATATTTGCATAAAACCTAGTATTATAAAATGATTTAATTTATGAAAGAGTTTGGAATATGCATAGTTTAATGACAAATACGCAATACAACACCAAGCAAGTAAAGCATGGTATGTAGAATTTGTGTACTTTAGTTTTGCACCAATTTCTGTAATATAAATTAAATATGTCACTTCTATTATTATTATTATTAATGCTCCAATTTTTTATATTATTAGGTTATGATTTATGCAAAAATATTTTATAAATAAAATATACAATAATTATTCTATAAATGATAAAAATTGTTAGAGTAATATTTTGATTATTGACATTCAATTATTTTATTATGAAGAGATGACAGAAAGCAGTGCTGTAATAAATACAATATTTGTTTTAAATTAATGTTTAGTCGTCTCTTCCTTGCTATTTTTGAAACATAATATATTTGTTGACCTAACTAAATTCAAACAGCAGGATAATTTTTTTTTATCTCTATGTAATTAAATAACATAACAATAATATGTTGATTGAATTAACTGATAAGAAATGATAATTTCTGATTGTTAATTTCAGGGATTATATAAGAACAATATTATCCAATTAATATCAGAAATTTTATATTAAACTCTACAAAGTTTCAATAATTTTAATTGAGTAATTAATTAATTAAAATTCAATAATTAAAAACGTTTTTTTTTTTGATAATTTTTAAATGAAATAATAACTATTTATAAGGTTAAATTAATTAAAAATTATCCTTGAACGATGTGTTTAAAATTTTAAAAATATAAAGCATCGATTGATAATAATTGTTAATCAACAAAAAAAAAAGGGGTTGTATTGGATTACATTGTATTGTGTTGTCACACAACACACACTAATAATTATTTTTGATAAGCGAAGAGGCTTCCCTTTTATTTATTTTTTTTTTACTTCAAACTTTCAAATACATAAAATATAATCATTTATATAGGAAAATTGACATTGTCGACATGTGACATTGAAAATAATGTTTGAAAAAATATTTTTATATATAAATATATAATCATAAAACTTCACACACCTTAAATGAAAAACGTATTGAATTTATTTCCGTTTTATCCTTACTCACAGTGACAGCAAGCTGACCTTCTATTGTGGCTTAATACGTTTCAATTTTATAATTATACATAACCGCTACTACTACTTACTTTTGAAACGATCTCATATTTATTTTAAAATTAATGATTATATTTCTATGTTGACTAACATTGAAATTGTTTAAAGAATTATAAAAAAAAAAATGATGATGGTAGAGGAGGTTTATTATAATAATGTAAACGGCAAGGTATTAAATTTTAGTATTTTACAAAATAAAAAAAATTGCTCATACATGTTTCACGCATTTATTTACATTGTATGAATATTTAACGTTTAATTTTGTCTTTATAGAAATTATTTTTAATTGCTTTTATTAAACTAAACATCCTAATAAAGTTATAAACAATTACTGTTTAGTAAGTTTGTATAATGAAAAGGTAAAAATTAAATATTTATAACTATGACTGCATTATCTTTTACCATACAACAATGGTAAATGAAATGCAAATATTAATGTTTAACTACTTAAATGAATTACTTTAAATAAAATTTGAAAGAAGAAATAAAAAATAATAAATTTAAATGTATTTTGGGGGTTTAGTTGTGGTTACCACAATGCTTAAATTCTTTATTTTCTTTTCTTTAGTTTTTAATGCAATTTCTGCTGGTAGAGTAGTAGATAATCTTTGATTTTTAGTATTAAAAAGTAAAAAAATGTAATTTAATAAAAAAAACATTCAAAGTACAACCACTTGAAGTTTATTTTTCTTTAAACACTTTGAAGTTCTCTATAATTTCCAGTTTCAAAATTGCTTTATTTTCAACATTTTGTTTAACTTCTTATCTTATCATTGCATAATTTTTTCCTCGCTTAAATATTTACCATAATGTATCCTCAATACCATGTAACAAAGAGCTTTTATTCTAAGGGATAACAGTTTTTTTTCCTCGTGGCTCAACAATTTTGCACCATGAAAATTTGCATTTTATGATTTTTCGTTATTTTTTTTCTTTTTCTGTTTCTTTAAATTAAATTTCGATTTTATCGAATAAAATACAGCAGAAGAAAATTATTTTTCGTTTGTTCTTTGATTAATGAAAGACTTTTTGTGAATTACTTTTTTAAATTTAGATTACGATAAAAGTAATTGGAATTTTTGGTGTATGCATACAAGTTTTTGTTATCCAACAAATCGTTTACTATGTTTTTATTTTGTAAAAAGAGAAATAATTAGATATTAATGAAAATTTATCTTTTCTTCTCAACAGGATGAACGTTTCAATCGTGAAATCGATGTACAAACAGGATATAGGACTAAAGCTTTATTATGTATGCCAATTAAGGATGCATCTGGTGATGTAATTGGTGTCGCGCAAGTTATTAATAAATTGGGTGGTGATTCATTTACAGAAAATGATGAAAAGGTTAGTTTTTTATTTTATTTACTTATTATTTTAGATATTTTCGTGTTTTCTTAATAAAAAATATGTAACAACCATGAAATAAATAAATAAATAAAATAAAGCTTAAAAAGTAATTTTTCATGCTTATACAGTTAAATATTGTATAAAATCTTTTAAATTTTCGTGCACCACAAAATAAAAATACAAAATTCAGAATAAAAAAATTGTTAATAAAAAAATAAAATAAAAATATTAATATTTAACGATTTTTCTTATTCGCGATTCAACCACGATACATAAATTTTGATATTTGCATTAGTGTTGGAAAAGAAATTATATTTTTATTCTTATTTATCTTGTTTGTGTTTTGAACCCTGGAAATATATTATAAACTACCGTAACGATTATAAATATGGAAAAAATTAAATCAAATTTCTTGCTGAAACACGCAAGAGTTTTTCTTAAATTTTGAATTTTTTTTTGTTGCATTATTCAAAGGTAAACTAATTATAATAAATCAATTTAAATCACGCGAGATTATTATTCTTATTGTTATTGTTCTGAACAAAAATATTTAATTAATTAATTTTAGTTTAAGTTAAATTATTCGATGGTACCCTAATTTGGTGTCATAATCATTGTTATCACATCGTTTATGCTACACTTTTTGTTTTACTTCCTCATTTTTCTTATTCTTTACTTGTTTTAACCTAGAAAATAGTATAATTTTTCAATAAACTTTGTTACGGATAAATAATAATTTATTCAAGAACGTGTGCATCCTGTTTAATATGATGATGGTACGATTGGCATCTGCTGTTGCCCAACACTCAGTACATCAGCTCATCAAATTTCATAGCAATGCGGTTTAATGTCAACAACACCAATAATAATCGTATAAAATGCTGCATATAAATAAAATCAGAATTGGTTATAATAGCAGTAGAGCATATGTTCGGTTCATGTGTGATTTATTTGATCCACCCTCTGACCTTTTTTTTTTTTAATATAATGTCACCCGTGAAAATATTCTCAACTTTTCCACACGTATCTTTCGGTTTTTTATTATGATTATTATTGGTTTTCTTTACTTTTCACTTTTTCATTTGAATTATTTATGCCAAATTCTACAATCACACTAAGGTTAAAGTAAAATTAAAAAATATTATTTTGTCATTTTGGATAGAAGACGAATTGTGTCAATATTTCAATAATACAATAAATAAAGATAACAGTGGTTACGATAAGAATTTTTTTTTTAAATTAGACAAACAGTCGGCAATAATACTAGACAAGAGCATGACACTGTCAACCGATTGGTGTTAGAATTGTTTTTGTTTTTATTATTAACATTCCTTGAATAACATAACATGAATGTTAAAGAAAAAAAAATTGTTTAAAAAAAAGAAAATAAATAAATAAAACTTGAAAGTTTTGGTAAATACTTGCTGCAAGTGGCGACGCCTGGTCAAAGTTGTTTTTTTTTTTTTTTTTGAAAACATTATTAATTATTATTATAGATAATAAATAATCGTTTATTAATGAATATTAATTAATATAAATGCCATTCAATTAGGTATTTGCTTCCTATTTACAATTTTGTGGAATTGGACTGCGTAATGCACAATTATATGAAAAATCACAACTTGAGGTGAAAAGAAATCAGGTTCTATTAGACTTAGCACGTATGATATTCGAGGAGCAGAGTACAATTGAACATATGGTGCTACGTATATTGACACACATGCAAAGTTTAATACAATGCCAACGTGTACAGGTGCGAATAAATAAATAGCTTTTTGATTTAATATATTTTGATGAATTTAATTAAAATAGATTCTGTTGGTGCATGAAGCGTCAAAAGGAAGCTTTTCACGAGTTTTTGATTTTGAAGCAAACGATCTTAGTGACGATGAAAACAGTGCAAGAACAAGGTAGAAAATATTTTTAATAAAATTGCAAATAATTGTAAGCTAATAAAAAAAAATGTTTCAATTTAATTGTAGTCCATTTGAGTCACGTTTTCCTATAAATATCGGTGTGACTGGTTATGTAGCAACAACTGGTGAAACCGTTAATATACCGAATGCCTATGATGATTTAAGATTTGACCCCAGTGTTGATTATGGACAAATATTTAAACATAAGGCAATACTATGTATGGCAATAAAAAATTCCTTAAGTCAAATTATCGGTGTTATTCAATTGGTTAATAAATTTGACGATTTGGTGAGTATTGCATCATTTGCAGAATTTCATCTATTCTTAATAAAAAATAAATAATGTTTTAAATTTGTTTTATATCTAGATATTTACGAAAAATGATGAGAATTTTGTCGAGGCTTTTGCAATATTTTGTGGTATGGGAATACACAATACACACATGTATGAAAAAGCTATTGTTGCGATGGCAAAACAAAGTGTTACGTTAGAGGTGCTTAGTTATCATGCATCAGCATCGATGGACGATGCAATGCGATTAAGGGTGAGTTTAATAAAACATTTTACATTTTATTTCATTTGTGCTTATGATGGAAATTTATTATTTATTTAGCGGATGAAAATACCGTCAGCTGCGTTTTATATTTTACATGATTTCAAATTTGATGATATTCAAATGTCCGATGATGAAACATTGAAAGCGTGTTTAAGGATGTTTTTAGATTTGGATCTTGTTGAAAGATTTCATATTGATTATGAAGTACTATGTCGATGGTTGTTAAGTGTGAAAAAGAATTATAGAAATGTTACGTATCATAATTGGCGACATGCTTTTAATGTTGCACAAATGATGTTCGCTATATTAACGGTAAGATTCGGAAAACATTATTTTTTGCTGTATTGATTTTATTATAATTTATTTATAATTAATTAATTTGTAGTCGACACAATGGTGGAAAATTTTTGGTGAAATTGAGTGCCTTGCATTGGTTATTGCTTGTCTATGTCATGACTTAGATCACAGGGGAACCAATAATTCATTTCAAATAAAGTAAGTGGCACTTGCCTTTCATTTTTAATTAAATTCCTTAATTGTTATTTGTGGATTATGTAGAGCATCGTCACCGTTAGCACAATTATACTCAACATCGACAATGGAGCATCATCATTTTGACCAATGTTTAATGATACTCAACAGTCCCGGAAATCAAATATTATCGAATCTCTCTTCGGAGGACTACAGCCGTGTTATACGTGTCCTCGAAGATGCAATTTTATCAACAGATTTAGCTGTGTACTTTAGGTAAATCTATAATTAGTTTAAATTTACATTTATTTTGGTTCTTCATAAATTATATGCTGCTTCTAAGATCCGCATATAATTATTCGATTGAATTGCATAAATGTTTTTCTCTTTTTCACTATATATTTGTTTTACAAGTAGAAAACGTGGACCATTCCTAAGTGCTGTTAAGCCCGGCTCAATGAGTTACTGGTTGGCGGAAGAGCCCAGAGCTTTGTTACGTGCTATGAGTATGACTGTTTGTGATTTGTCAGCAATAACGAAACCGTGGGTGATTGAAAAACGTGTTGCCGATTTAGTTAGCTCGGAGTTCTTTGAACAGGGTGACATGGAACGACAAGAATTAAATATAACACCGATTGTAGGTTTTTGTTTTTTATTTTCTCTCAAAATTTTTATTAATCTATTTTTATCGATTTTTTTTTTAATTAAGGATATAATGAACCGTGAAAAAGAAGATCAATTACCCATGATGCAAGTTGGCTTTATCGACTCAATTTGTATACCCATATATGAGGTAAATAAAAGCTTTTTATCAAAGACACGCAACCTTTTGTGAATCTCCGATTAGTGGAGACTTATTTATCTATATTTTGTTTTTTGTTATAGGCTTTTGCAACATTATCTGATAAATTAGAGCCATTGGTTGATGGTGTACGACGAAATAAAAATCATTGGCTAAATTTAGCACAGCAGGGAAACACAAGATTAAAAAATTTACAAAATTGCGTACCAGCTATAGAGGATGTTAAGGAGTCGGCACGATTAGTTGAAATTGAGGAGAAAAGCGAAGATGAGAATTCAGATGACGTTGAAATATCAACAGTAATACTAAACGAGGAGGATGCTGTAAATATTAACAACAATAACAATAATAATAATAATAACAACAATAATATCAAAAGTAATAACAATAATAATGGTATTAACGATGAGAAATCAATTCCATGTATTGTGGGCAAGTTAAGCAAGCTGGACTCGCAAATAAACTTTCCTTTACAATCATTAAAAATGAATGGGACAATTGTTGAATCAGCATCGGCAATTGCAGCAGCTGTAGTTGTAGCGCGCGATGGTAAATGTCATGCCGCAGAAAATGATTTATCAAAAACAACATCTGTCGAAATAAATGATTGAAAAAACATTGTATCCCCAAAAAAAAAGAAATAAATAAATAAACAGCATAGACGCCAAAAATTATTACTGAACATTTTGTTAATAAATTAAATTAAAGAAAAAAATAAAACATAAAAACAAAAACAAAACAAAAAAAAATTATAGTCAATAAAAAAGTTCCAATTTTATCATTATTTATAAATAATTAAGTGAGATGAATTTTTCTAATCTAAGCTCTAATTAATTAAATTAAAAATGAAAAAAATATTTATAGAAATAAAAAAATAAAAAACAAAACAAAAAAAAATTCTCTTATCTAAAAATAATAAGGAAAAACCTAATTTAAATAAATTTTAAATTAAGAAAAGATAATTAAGGTTTAAAAACAAATGTAGAAGATAAATAATTATTTTTGTGATGCTCTCTCTCTTTTTGACTTTCTCACCCTTAGCTCAGTTTTTTTTTTTGTTTTTTTTTATTAATTTTTATTTGTGTTTTTATTCTTGTTTGCTGTTTTAATATAATTATTTTATTTAATTAATTTTTGTGATTTTTTCTTTACAATTTTGTTAATTTTTAATTGTGCTTATGGTGATTTTTTTTTTATTATGTTTATTATATGTTCTGTTATGCTATTTACAATATTATGGGATGTATACCGTGTAAAATAGTTATTGTGATGGTATATAAGCCCTTAAATTGTGATTAATGAGCACAACGTACAGCTTATGTACAGTATCAGTATCATCTAAATCCAACAAACAATATCAAAAATAAATTAAATTTTATTATATAAAAAAAAAAAATCGATAGAAAGTTTGTCGATAAAAATAATTATTTATTACATAAACAAAAAAAAAATTAAATTAAATTAAACCAAAACTAAATAATTTAAATTAATAAGACTTTTGGAGATTTAAGTAATTTATATTTATATTTATGTATAGATTTTGTCAATAATTTAATAAGGAAAAATATCATAAATTTAAAAAAAAAATTAAAAGAATAATTAATTGTCTTATTAATTAAATTTAATCGACCAATTTATGAATAAATAAATAAAAATTTAAATTATTAAAAGGAAGAAAAACGAAATATTTCTCTAAAAAAAATCAATTATTTAGGATGGAGAAAAATGAAAATAAAACAATTTAAAATTTTTAATTATATTTTTTTTAAATTAAATTATTATATTAATTATAAAAAGCACAAAAATATTGTTTGCTATAAAACTACTGTATTAGCTCGACTATAAGGCGATTAAATATTTTTTTTTAAATTTCTTTAACAAAAGAATGACGATCGCCTTATAAGTAAAGCTTGCACTCGCCTTATTTTACGGATCACGAATGTAATTTTAAAAATTAGCTTTCGGTTTCAATATTCCGAATTTCAATTAACAATTAAAAAACTCGATTGCTTCAAGTAGTTTTGATTAACTGATTTCTTTTCATTCTTTCTATTTTGTCAATTCAATACAAATTAATTGTATTTTTAAACAAAGCATAAATAATGTTATATCAATTTAATCGAAATTGTATTTTAGACAATCTAAAAAAAGAAATATTGATAAAGAGACCAAGACAATGAATTCATTGTTTGATGGAAAACACTTTGTTTAAATGAATCGTAAAATAACCGCCGGTGTTTAGAACAATCGTTTGCTTGTCTTTAATACCCTAATTAGTGAATTTATAATCGATACAATTAATTTAAAGAAGATTAAAGATTACTCTAATAATCTTTATTTGATTAGAGACCACAAATCGTAAATATTATTTTTATAGATCGCAAATATATATCCAAGACACTTTCCAGAGACACAAAAAAAAAATTCCCTGTATTTTCCACTCTAGCTAAATCAGTTAATCAAATTATCAAAAATCGAGTAAAATTTATTATCAATAAGAATACAAAAACTTTTATCAAAAATAATAAATTTTAAGTAAAAATCACCAATTCAAAAAAAATTCACCAATTACACACACAAAACAATTAAATGTAAATAAAATTAAAATTAAAAAGAAGAAAAATAATTAACTAATTATAAACACAACAAAAAAAAAATTTTAGTCTTAGTAAAATTATTTAATTTAAACAGTTTAAAATTAATTAAAAATTAAAAATAAAACCTATTTTAAAATAAATAAATTTAATGAGAAAAAAAGAAAAATTATTATTAAAACAAAAAAAAAAAAAATTGTAAATCTTGTACAATGCGTGATAATTATTAAAAAAAAAAAATAATAAATAAATTAATGAGGAAAAAAATGATGAAAAATATATAAAATAAAATATAAATTATTTCTCTGTTTTATTACTGTGTACTATGGCAAAAGTGTTTATAACGTATACACTAGGTTTGGAATCTCATCACATTCATTTGAGTGATTCATGGATGAGGCGAATTACTCACAAATTTCCTTTATACAACACAAATATGTGTATGTGGAATGGGGTACCCATTATCAATGTGAATAATAATGCCGATTCTGCTGTTTTGTTAACAGGAATAAAGCTTCAAAATTAATTGTGATGTGGCATGAATGACATGAGTAAAATCCACTGTAATTTTAAGAAGAAACCAAAGATGAATTCGTTATTGTCAATTTTTTTTTTATTATTTTTCAGTTTATTTTATTTTAATTTTTGTACGTTTTTCGTTGATAGTTTACTTGTGGGTTGCCCTGTTAACTGTGATTTAATGATGCAGGAAAGAGATGAGAAAAAGATTTTTGTTTTTTATTTTTATTATTCAAAGACACAAACCGCATGATTTTACAAATTTTGAATTTTAATTCAGATCATGAATGGTGTAATTTGAAGCTTCTATAGGGTGATGTGATTAAAGAGTGTTTTATATATATATATATATATATATGATTATATAAAAATATAAAGTCAAAGTCGATATGTCTCTCATTATTATAATAAAGATAAATCGACATGCAACTAAAATTAAATTCTAATTCATGATTAAAAATCACACCAATGCTCATTTATTAGCCACAATATATTATTTACGTTAAGGTTTCCATCGTTGAGACAATTTACTGTATTAACATTAATTAACAGCTAATATAGTTATTTCCCACCATTATGTAGTATAAAAGTTCTTTTAAGCTTATAAATTATTTAAAAGCTTTTCAGTTTGATAATTTGTGTTCTACTTATTTATATTTTTATTTTTTATTTCTTCCTCCAAAACTAAAATGTCATTTAATTTCAATTAATTAAATTCTATTTTAAAGCAAATTTTGCATTGAATAATTAATTATTATAATTCCGTTCAACGCAAATAAAGAAGCAAAGTATCAAACCAAATATTAAAAATAGAAAAAAATTC
Source organism: Ptychoptera albimana (assembly GCA_961205885.1). Taxonomy (NCBI): domain Eukaryota; kingdom Metazoa; phylum Arthropoda; class Insecta; order Diptera; family Ptychopteridae; genus Ptychoptera; species Ptychoptera albimana. The sequence goes on along the minus strand of OY540801.1, from coordinate 9,266,720 downwards.
TGACAGCGCAAATGTGTGGACGGCATTTATATTAGGTTTACTAATATTAAATAACCAAACAATGAATAATTAATTTGCCATTATGCTTTATTTATTTAATAATTTTTATTATTTATTTTGATTATTAATGATTAAAAACAGAAATTATTAAATAATTGTTTGGGCAGCAGATATGTCTATCATGATATAAACAATTGCGAATAAAATTCAATGAAATTTAAATAGTTGAAATATATTGTATGCTCACAAAAACATGTTACTCGGGGTTATAGTGTATTGGATGATAATGCAATTTATTTATATGGAACATCAATAGTCAAGTGTCTTTGGTAACGTAGCTATAACAGAGGTAGATGAGCAAATGGTAACATAATGCAATTGAATGCACCTGAATGCACCAAAACACTTAAACTGATTGACGACTCAATAATTATACAATAGAACTGAACATGATGTTGTTAATTCAAAACAGCATAACCGGAGAGAAACATATAATTTTCTAAATTGTTTAAAATTCATCCAAACAACAAGTAGTATTCTGTAAATAAATCTACGATTAAAAGCTTAAACAATACAATTGGAGGAAATGCATAAAATAACTTAAACTAAACTAAACAAAAAAAAAAAAAAGAAAACTACATCAAAACTTTAATAAAATGTTACAGAGGCAGTAAATCGCCACTTAACAGGTAAACCAAGCAAACTACATGATTTTAATAGAAAAGATTTACCCGCTTTTGTTGCACTTAGGTCGTACAACTTTTTATACTTGAGCAAATGAAATTAAGAGTTTAAAGGAATGTGCTCTCTGTTATAAGAAATAATCTCGAATTTAAACACGTTTTCAGTTATGAAAATTTATAATGGGATTTTATCAGTATTGGACTCGCTATTATTGCAATGCTTTATTCCATTTATAAAATTCCATTCAACGATTCACCTAGCATTGTCAACTCCCAGTAGATTATCCTTTGCAAAAAGCATTTTGTAATAATATTTTTGGAAAAATAAAATAAAAATAAAAAAACAACGCACCATCCATTAGTAAAACTTCATAAAATTTATCGAAAATCAAACGGAAAAATATTAACAAATTTATATCATTTACGTGGCGATCAATGAATTCAACAGCGAAACGAAAAATAATAATTTTAAAGCTCCTGGCAACAGTATCACAGTTTATAAATCAACGATTACACCCTTCTGGGTATTTTTGGAGCTTTTTTTTATTTGAAATTCAGACAAAAAGCAATTTTTTTCGTCTGCTTTTAACGTGATGATTTCTGTAAGCTCAACGCGAAAGGATAGCAAAGGAAAGTAGAAAAAAAAAATGCAAATATTTACGTCAAGTATCGTGTTGTTGAGAATTTATGTTTATGTAGTGACCAATTACACAGCGTATGGAAAAATTTATTAAAGAGAACGGATTCTATTAGAAACTTTTCGTAACCTATAAAGGGAATATTAAATCAGGTATTTGATGGATGCAAACCATGTTATTGATCGTCAATGTGAATCAAGTAATAAAACGTTATAAACGTCTATAGAATGCTAACAATTCCCTAAGGTTAATATTCTATGCCTTCATTTACCACTCACTTGCATCGGTTTACGTCTCTGATATAAGTCCTATGCAATTACTAGCATTCAGATAATTCTTAAGTTTTTTTTTTTTTTTTTTGCTTCTTAAAAATTTATTTTGCATTTTATTTTTTATAAACGAAAAATTTTCTTTAAAACAAATTCCTAGCATTAAAATGTACAATGTTGTTCTACGATAATTTAAACACGAACAACTTTTATATATATATTTATATATATATAAGAACATTTTGTTTTATAAAAGCTTTACAAGGTATAAACCATTTCTTGTCGCTTTAGTTTTGAGTTTTTACCATTTTATTACAAAAATTTATTTTATTTTTTTCTTGCTTCGTTTAGTTTCAATTTTGGTTTTTCTTGTTCATTGTGAGAATTTTTTTTTTTTTCTTTTTTTATTTAAGTGTCAAATAGCGTGCGAAAAAGGTGGAGATGACGGCGACCCGTTAAACACGGTTGGCATAACAAGGTAACATTTAAATTTAAATTTTACAAATTGCAGTATGTGTTGGTTTGATTGTGTGGCTGGTTATATGTCACATGTCAATCTTATTAATTAAATAAAGAGTTGTGGAATTGTGTACACAGTATGTACATGTGTAGGTAGCATAAAGCTACTAAAGCTTTTATTAATTAAAATATTTTCTTAAATATGTACGAATGTTTTTTTTTATTTTCGTTTCCTTACGTTCAGGACATTGTACGAACAATTATTTATCGAAAGGATATATTTTTCTTATTACTAACCATTATCTCAGCTTAACTTCTACAAAATAATATTTAATTTTCATAACAATTCCAAAAGATTTTTTTAACTTTTTTTTTCATGCTTAATATAAACAAATATTTGTCGCACAGGTTTTGTCATATGTACTTTGGTTTTAAATGTTTTTAAATGAAAACTGTGTGTGTTTTTTGTGTCAATGAAAAATAAAAAACATTAAACTAAACACAGAACAAATAAGTAGTGTGTTAATGGGGAATCTGGTTAAAGACGCTACAGTTACGCTAAAAAGGTTATTTCTCATATGTATAATGTTTCGCATTATATAAAAAAATTGAATATTTTTACTCTACCAATCAATTGTGGTTGTTGTTGCATTCGTTTTATTTTATTTTATTTTTTTTTATGTTTGTTTTTCCATAATTAGTTTGAAAAAATTAAATTCCTTGTTTACATTTATTTACTTTTAATTTATATTGCGTTCAATTACCTTATGTTACGTAACATAGCGATATGTTACATTTTTGATTACATAATTGATGAATAAAATTTGTTTTTTTTTTTTTTTTACTTTATTTGCGCTGTTTCTGCTATTTTAATGATTTTTTTTTTTTTTTGCTAATAAAACGTTGTTATTGCGCGAGTGTATCAAAAAAATCATCCAATTTCCCTCTGCGTTTTTTAATATATAATCGTTTCTTACATAAATTACATAAATTACATTAATTTGTTAATGTTATTTTTGATACTTTTTCTTCCTTAATTTCTATATTAAAACGTATTTTAAAGGTTTTTTTTTCGTTTTCTCATTACCTTGTTAAATGTCAAAAAGTATTTTATTTTGTAATTTAACAACGTACCGCGTTTATTAAGAACAACATCATGGTTAGGGGCGTCAGTGACTATTATTCAATATTTATGTCTAGTTAACGTCAACACTTCACAAAAATAATAAACAAAATTACCTTGAGTTAAAGAGATGAAAAAGAATTCAAGTACGAAGTGTTTATAAGATTTTTTTTTTTTTTTTTTTTTCGTGGAGGTAATCTGGGATACATATACATATCTATATATAAATGTTAACAAATTAAAGTGATTAAATTCTCACGAAAATTATAAAAAAAAAAAAAAAAGAAAAAGAAAATTATTAAGCAATTGATAGGATCTTTATTACGGTAGTCAATTTTAACGAAATAAACAGAAAAAACTTTTAATCGGTTGCTCATTGGCGCAGCAAAAAATGCTTAAATAAATTTGTTGAGTTTGTTACGTGTTTTCTGTGTACGTTCGGTACGTTTCTGTACCAGTGCTTAATGTGTGATTACTTCCTTAATCTTTTCCTAAATTATTTACATTTTAGACATTTTTTTCCTATTTAAATACTTTCTCACCTTGCCGTAAACAGAACAATTTTCCACGATTAACGATGGTTTTTAACTTTTTTTTTTTTTCTTTTCTTTTCTTTCAGTAATAAAAGTTCAAGGAAATTTTAAATCAAAAACAGAGAAACGTGTAGCAACCATTTTTATTGTATTTAAGGTAAAAAAAAAAATGTAAAGTCATGCCTTTCTATAAATATAAATGTTTCAAAATTATTTTGAATGTTTGTCACAAATAAAGTTTTTAATTTGACTAATTAAGGTTGTTTGGTCAACGTCAGAAATAGGCAAATAAAGCTGCTCGGCAGATTTATTCATAATTTCCACTAATTTCAGAACTGAAGCTTAACATTTATTTATTATAAATATTTGATTAGAAAATTTTATTTAAATTAACTTAATTTAAAAATAAGAAGTTTAAAACATAAAAACTAACAGAATGAAAAATTTATTAATTTCAACTCTACTTCGTAATATGAATGGTAGGGAAATGATAAATTTTTAATAATATTTTAATTTATGCTGAGTGATTAGGGTAATTAAGAAAGTTTGTGAAAATAAGACGTCCAAGTTATTTATGTTACGTCTTTCCTAATGAGAATGTTGTTTGTAGGCGAATTGCCCCTATAAAGTTTTTGCACCCAATCATTCCTAGTAATTCAATCGATTTATGGTGGTCAGGAGATTTTCAGATTGTAACCCGTTTATAAATGTATGCTTTCCCTTGACCGGTATTATTAAATATATAAGCAAATTAAAAAGTCAATAGTAAATTAATTAGTTACATACTGCATTACGAACTAAAGGTTTCTGTTTCGTGTCCACGTTCGTAATTCAGCTCGTTAAAATTTGGGGGTAGAAGTAACAATGAATAAATGTCTAGCAAATAAGAAAAAAAAAGGTTGTGGGTCAAAATTGTTTTTCTCAGATTCGTAAAGAATTTAATTATCTAAAAAGGAAAGAACGCTGGAATATAACAGACAGTCTGTCGATTTATAAAGTTTTCAGCAAAAATACCAACTACATAATAAAAGGATTTAGTTGCACTTAGTTATTTTTGGCGTTATAAATAGACACCTCATTTGAATTGTTGCTTAAGGAGTTATATATATATATATTAAAATACTTAACAAATTAAAAAAACCATAAAAAGCTCACTATATTTACCTTTAATCTGGTAGCAGAGATACCTAATTGCCTTCATAATTAAAAAAAAAAAAAAAAAAACTTCCATTGGTATGATCAACACCATACCAGGTAATAGTTGTATTGTAGGTTATGGTTTGAGACTAGCTAGTTAAGTTAATTGATTGGACTGTAGACTTAATCACCATCTGCATATAACAAAACAAAACACCTGCAAGCCGTAGAAATAATTTATTATGTTGGTCGTCAGTATAATATTTTAATCATGGTGTGAGTAAAAGGAAATTCGAGAAGAGAATTAAGATATTAAAAATTTAATTAAGATAAAAATTCAATATTTCCAACAATGAAAATTAAAACTATTACCTACGTTATAGACAGCTTAGTTATTGTGTGTATAAAAGGTTATTCCGCCTCCTTAATAATAATGAAAATTGATAACAAACGTAAAACTAATATAGCGACCGCAAAAATAAATAATAATAATATGAATACGATACGCTTAAATAAATAAATAAATAAAATACCAGCAAAAAACGGGATATTAAAGGTAGTTAAAGTTATTAACTTGTATTTTCTATTATGCTATGAATAAAAATAAATTATTAAGTGAATACCACAACAGATCTGCACACGCATGATAGACAGACAAATATGAATTATTTATGTCATAATATTCAAGTTTAATAACCACAATATGTTAATGTAAATTATTCTCTTTATCCAGTACTCATATATGTGCATTTGGAGCGTTAACTGTGTATCCTTTTAACCGTAGTTTAGCTTTTCAACAATAGACGTGTACCTAGTAACATTCTTTCTTTACATTTTATTTTCTTTTTCTTTTGTCTTGTTTTGTTTGTACACACCTTCAAGTAGATGTGTGTATTGTGTAACCTGCCTCATAACATACATTTTATGCTAAATATATACAAATAATACTTATCACTATATCTTTATCATTATCATTTTCTATTCAATGTGTGTTGACTGAAATGTTACATTACACTACCCAACAATACCTGGCTTTGAGTTCATTATTGGTAGACGATTTTACTACGTTTTATTATTTATTTTATTTTTGTGAAACGAAAATTGCTGAATTTTCGTTATTCCTCTTCTCAATTTCAATTTTGATTTTAGATAAAGAATTTTTATTTACTTTTCTATTCCAGGCTTTAAAGAGATTTTTCACATTAGAAGGCACATTTTTCGTTCACTACAAACTAAACAAAACAAAGCAAAAAAAAGGCAATAAATATCTGGACATGAACCGGTGATTGTGTATGAAATTTTTCACTTTAGCCTCCCCGAAAAGATCGAGCTAAGTAAAAAAAAGAAAAAAAAATAGAAAATCACGTCAAAAAGATTTACTTACTCGGTCCAATATCCAAATGTAACTTATTTGCTGCTGTTGCTAGGATAGATTATTTTAATGTCAGCAGAGTACCAACCAAAGATATACATATATATATATAAATAAGAAGAATAATATCGATATCGGGTTAGCATCTCTTACCAAACCATATGTTTCTACTCTAACTCTCTCACTGTTAAATAAACAGGTTTAACAGGACTTATTTTTCCTATTTTTCTGAAGCAAAATAAAAACAAAAAAGAAAAATATTCTCGCCTACATTTTACCCCAACGTAAACACAGCAAGTGGATTTGTTTTTAAAATAAAATAAAAAAAACTCACTTAATTTGAATTTGCTACCGTAAATCGGTAATTTTTCTTCCCGTCTTACTTATTTTTCACACTCGTAAATCAGTTATAAGTAAGAGGTGTTTAATGCTTTAACAAACTTAGTTGCTATATAGTTGCACCTGCAACCTTACAACTTTTTTTTGTTTCGTTTAACCACAAAAGGCGACTAATTATTTTCATTTTGTAATAAAAAACTGATTTTTATATTACAAATTAGAAGAGCAACATCTGGTTGGGTCCCAGTGTTTCAATTCTGTCGTATTGTGGTTTATTTACGTTTGGAATATATTTTTACCTTAGTTTCAATTACCAAAATTATTATTTAACATCACAATAGATTCTCAATCCCAAATGTATGTATGTTCGTTCATCTCTCCAATGACTAATTTTTGTTATTTCTGTTATTTTTGCATATTTTTTGCTTTGTATTATATGTTTTATAGTTACGTAAGGATTAAAGATTTAACCAATAGAAATGAAAGCTTTTCATAAGAAGAACTTGGAAGACAAGGGACAAACCAAAAACAAATTAACATTTTATGCGAAATGATACGTAAGCGCATTATATTTAACGAATGCAATTAATATTTTCCCTTGCTTTCGGTTATTTTCTTAGTAAACTTTGGCTACCAGAAATATCTTGCGTGTACATTTGTCCAAGATACATTTTATGGTGTGTTTGCTTTATGAATAATTTTATGTTGTTTATCGATGGGAGTATAAGACATTTTTCTTCTTCCAATATGACCTTTCACCTTCGTACCATGTAATATTATTTATGTTGAAGCAGACATTTTTCTACCATCGACAATCACAAGGTTTTAGGGTTTCTTTATTTATTTATTATTATTTTTGTTTTTGTTTTTGTTTTGCCGACAAAATAAGACAAAGTATAACCAACGGAGACTTAAAATGTGAAAATCAAATAAAAATAACAAATCAATGAATGTCTTGGAAAAATTTGTAAAATATTGCTAGCTAGACACTATCGCAAATATTGACCTATTGTTGAACAGAAAATAAAACAAAAAATCAAATCATACTATGCTTAAGAAGATGAATATAATAAATAACTTTTCATCCAAAAATTCAATGATTAGACAGCAGAAAATAAAAATATACAAAAAGCGATAAAAAGAAAGAAAAAAATGAAAATTTGCTAAACTATAATCTTTGCTTTATATTAATATTAGATTAATGATTTTGTTGATGTTCTTAAACCAATTAATGTTGCTTAGTAATAATTTTATTATATTTAATAAAAATATAATAAAATACCAACCGATAAGTGAATGCACAATGAACTGTTAACGTTAACATTAATTTTAATGTTAGCGTTAACATTAAAGTTAACGCTGATAACACAAAAAAAAAAAAAAATAATAATAATAAATAAAACAAAAAACAAATTTTCTTATTTCATAATTTATGAATCAATAATACGAAAAATTTATAAACTTTTTCTTTTCAAACGTTGGACGAAATAAAAATAAATGAGTGTTGAAAAAAGAGAAATATTAAACGAAAGTGCGAAAAAAAACGCGTAAATGAAGGAAGAAGCAAAAAGAAGAAAAAAATTATTAATATTAAATGATTAATGAAGCATAAATTGTTGAATTATATCCAATCATTATTAGTGATTATCTCTTTATTCACCGCATTATTCTCCATTTTAATATTATTATTCTTATTATTATCCTTCAAGCTTCAGCAGACTGGACAAATTTATTTGTTTTTCCTTCTTTTTTTTAACTTATTATTAAAATTTTTGCGTTTTTCCTTTTGCTGCTATTTTGACACTTGAATTTATGATTCGTCTCTCTGTTTTTAAAGATTATTTATCGTTCATTGACGTTATCTTAATTTTTTTTCTTCTCCTTCTTTTTTTTTTGTTCTTGTTGGAAAAACAAAGTGAAAAATCAATTCGTAAATCTCATTTGCATACAAGAAGCAAGTAAACTAAGTAAAAAACATCAAAATTGCTATAATTGAATTTTAATTTAAATAAATTAACAAAAAAAAAATTAAATTAAAGCTTGAAAAAAGATTATAAATTAAAAACAAATAGCAACAACCAAAAATACATCTTAATTGCAAAGTTTTAAATGAAATTCAACTTTATCTTTTTTTCCTTCGATAAAAAGTTGTTTTTGAAAACTTTTTTGCCACGTTGTTTCGTAATGTTTTGCGTGTATGTATATGGCTTTTTCTTTTCGATTTATTTATCATTTTTAATATGCACATATTTTAACTTATCTAACCGTGATTTAAAGGTAAAAAATGTACAAACAGCCCAACAAAAAAGCGGAGGACCAAGAGGAAAATGAATGAATAAAAAAAAATAAACGAAAGCTTTTTTACTTCGTATTGAAACCTAACTGAATCCTATTTAAGTAATTTTTTATCCCCTGATAAGTATATATAAACATGAATATACATAATGTCTATAACTATATAGAGCACACACTTATGTATGATTTTTATATGAAGATTTGCTCTTTGGAACAATCTCTTCATTCAACAGCAGCACAAAGTATGATAAACATAAAAACACAAGAAAATGCACACAGGCGAATCAAATGAAAAAAAAATCTTTTCTTCGTTTTATTTTTTTACAACCAACCAAAAAACAAACAAACAAACGCAGAACAACAACAACGAAAATCTAGAGAGCTATAAAGCATTGAGCTTAATAGTTAAAAAGCAACAACGAAACGACACAACAACTCTCATGCGCCATAAAGCTGCGGTCTACAACATTTTTCTATTGTTTTTTTGTGATGTTTTTCTTACACTTATGCTAATGTAAAAACAAAATTATTTTTATTATTATTCAAAAGAAAATGATTTTGTGCTTTGTGCTTTATGTTTTCATCGTTTATACCAACGACAGCGGGAACAAACACAACATGAAACAGAAATTAATACTTTAAAGGCTTTTTTATTATTTATTAATTCTTAAAAATAAACAGGTGAGCTGCCAATTGTTGTAAACAAAACCCTGAAGTGTAATCATTAAACAGCATTCAGGGTGGTCTTTATGCACACTACTTGATACTCTGTTTTCCACACAAACGACTTCTCATAAGCAATTGCATTTATTTGCATGCATATTGTGCTATTTTTTGTTATATATCCTTAAAGCATAAATATATATATATATATATTAAAATAATAATAATAACAGCATAAAAGCTTGTTGTTTATTTATATAAAAAAAAAAAGCAAAATTAACTAAAACAAAAAGTCTCCTTTGTTGCTAAAATAAATATTTAATACGCGTACAACTGGTGGAAAACCATTCACTTGCAGCCGAAAGGTAGTTTACATCTCTCATTTGGCTGGTCCAAAATCTACACACGTACAAACATTCTGAGCAAGAGTGCACAGCATCTCTATCGGAAAATCTCTTTCTCATTAAAACAGTTTTTCATATTTTTCATCTGTAATTTCCAAAATCAACCGTTTTCATCAGTCCAGCTCCGCCAGTTGTTATGACAAGAACGTCATATCGGGGAAAAGTTTCTTTTTTTTATTACGCAAATTACGTACGTTTTTATTAAAGTGTTTTAAAAAAATAAAAAATAAATTTTTTATTAATAATAAATTTAGAGAAAAAAAAAGCTATAAAAAAGCACAGTGAAAATACAAAATAAAAATTATTAAACGTAATAAATATAAATTTGGTTATTTTTGTGCAGTGAAAATCAGTACATAAAAATAAAATCTTTTACTGGATAAAAAAAGCTCCTGTAGTTATAATTTATTTTATTTATTTATTTAATTATATTATTAAGAAATGTCATCTAATTACGAGCAGCAATAAAAACGCTTAATTCGTTACAGCAAATATTACATTAATTAAATGGACATAAACATGAAACGATTGTATCCTTTGTTGATGCTTACGAATTTATTTAATTATAATATCACGTTATTACTACCGACTGTAGCACAAGAAAAAAAAACAATTATAAATTAAATTAAAGTAAAGAGAAAAATATAAAAAAATAAAACATCAGATGTTAACATTCGCAAAAGCTTTTATCTCAACTGAAAAATCTTTGTAATCAAGCAGATTGATATTTGTCTCGTTATTTCTACTGATTATTTATTTGTACACCGAATATTATTTTATTTTTACTTCTTTTTTTTATTATTGAAACACAAACATTTTTTAAATGTTTTTTTTTTACCCTTAATCTATGCGTGCAACATAAAATGTTAAAAATTAGTAACGAATACGAAAAATAGAAACTTTACCAATTGTGTTTTTATTTAGATTTTGTTGGTAGCAATAATCCAGCATTCCAACACAATAATTCTTCTTCATGTTTAATATACATTTTATTAACAAAAAAATAGAAAATAGAAAACGACATATTTTGGCAGAGTAGAAGCAATACGTACAGAATAGAAGAAAAAATTAAAAAAATACAAAATAAAATTCATAATTAGAAATAAATTTGTCTCAAGCCACTGGCTTGTACACGATATTAATTATGAGAAACAGTTTTTTGTTTGTTCGTTTCTCGAATTATTTTTTTTATTGTTTATTTAACTTATTTAGGATTGTTTTCTTCAACGCGCAAATTGAATTGTGATAACGAGAATGTTACCCTTTTCTCATTTTATATAAATTTTTTGTATTTTTTGTTTTTTTTTTTTTTTAAAGAAAACTTTTTTTCCTTAAACTTTTCTGCATATGTAGTTTACTCAACTCAACATGATAGATTTGTGTTTTTGAGGGGTGACGGTTTTCTTTAACTAAATAAATGGTTAAATTGTTTATTTTTTGTTCCTTACATTACGTTGTGCTGCTGCTGCCGCTGTCTTATTCCTGGTAACAACCCATTTCATGTAAAACCTTGATTTTTTTTTTCTTCCTTTCTTTCTCTATGTCGGTTATTATACGCACATACGTACGATAATAACGATATAAATATCTTACTATACATATTAAATGGGAAAGAAATCTTCAATTAAGAAAAGGAACAAAAAAAAAAAAAAAATTAAATTAAATAATAATAATAATAAAAAGCTCGCTCGCTTTCGAAATGAAAGGAAAACTTTTTAATCAATTTATTTTATTTTTCATTTATTTTTTTGTTTCAAAAAAAAAAAAAAAAAAAAAAAATACAATTTAAAAGCCATAGACACAGAAATTGTTTCGTTTTTTTTTTTATTTTGTGCTTAGTTTTCTTTCTTGTTAATTCATGAAAATAAAGAGAATTTTTCCACAAAATTATAAATATTAAAGAATTTTTAAAGAAAAACGAATTTTTTTTATTTTTCTCTTTTATTCATATATTTTATCGTTTTCAGACATTATAGCCTTTGGGAATGGTTTAAAAATGTGGGAAAATATTTCAATATTACGTAAAAATTATTTACATGTCGCTTTTAATGGTCGCATTTATTTTGTTACCGAAAACAATGTATTTTTTTAATTATTTATATCACAACGCAATATCGAATCACAGAATATACGATTTAAATCATAAATAAATAAATATCGGAAAATAAAAAAAATATATATTGTATATTTACCGGAGTAAATACCGTACTAGTGGGTAACATATTGAAAAATGTGGTCAATCATATACGAGTTTTAGTTAATATTTAACTATAGTTGGAAAAAAAATTTTTTTTAGAGAGATTTTAAATTAAGAAAATTTATAATAAATATTAAATTATTATTCAGCAAAATTGTGAATAAAATTTAAGCGATGTTATATAAATTATTACAGGCGTCCAGAAAAACATACAGAATTATAACATATTGCAAACCTACATACCACGTTGTGCTGGGTTTCTTTACAATGGCATTTTCTAAACAAGAAATCGTGTTACATAAACCTACGATACACGCAACATAAATCTCATAATTCTGTTTCGGTAGAACGCGGTTGAACATTTTTGAAAATAGAAATATGTTTAGATGACTATATATTATACCCATCGGATCAAAAAGGGTTAACAATAATTGACATTTTTCACAGAATTACAGAGCGTAAAAAGCACATATGCAGAAGCTTTTATAAACTGCCTGGTAACTGCCGGTTTATTAAAAAAAAAAAAAATCCTTATAGATAAAGTTTATTTACCGTGTTATAAAGAAGTTTCCGTTACTTGAAAAACTTTCTAAGATGTTGTTAAAAGCACACCGTCATTCCGTTTGGCCGTTAACCCATTAACCAATTCTTAAATCACAAGTAATTAAATAAATTTCAGTGATAAGATTTTTATATTCAAAAATGTTTAATAAAAAAAAAAGTTCCCTGATTATAAATCTTTAGATTAAAAACAAGACGAGAGCGAAAAAATGCTAATTAACCCTTGTTTCAATTATTTCATAGAAGTTCAAAATAATTCCTCCCTTATTTAAAAATTATTTTTTTCTTTTTTTTTTACAATACTTTACGTTACTTTCCTTACGAAAATCCCCCAATGATATCGGAGATCTTTTTCCCTTTAATTTTTGTGTGCTTTTTGTAACATTTTTTTTTTCACTCTTCAATGTTATTCATAAACAAGTTATAAACACCAAAAAATAAATAACAGTTAAGAAAAAGAAAGAAAAAAAAATGAACGTAAAGTAGTCTAAATAAATATTAAATTAAAGAAATTCCAAACATTTGCTTATCTATAATTTATTTTTTATTTAAAGCAAACAACATAAAATAAAGAAAAACAACAAAGAGTAAAGAAAATATAAGAAAAACGACAGAAAATAAAAAAAAAACTTGAGCGCTAAGCTGAAAGATATTTAAAATGATTGATTTTAGAGGAATAACAAATAATAATAAAAGTGATGAAAAACAAATGTACATACACTTTGCGCTTACTTTATACTCTGCACCACTTTGCACCACTCTACTGTACCTTCTTATTGTTACGAATATTTTATTTAAATTTATTTTTTTCTTTCTTGAGTTTTTTCTTTTCTTTTTATTCGATAATACCACTTTGAGAATTTTTCTTTTTTTGGTTGTTGCCATTCGTCTTTTAAACATTTATTTTATTGTTTTATCATTTATTTTAGTTCGTATAACAAAAAACGACAGAATAAATTAAAATATAGAAAAAAAACAAAATTTATTGCAATTAATTTAGCTGAAAAAAAAAAATAAAATTTAAATTGACGGAAAAACCAATTAATCAATTATTTAAATAAATAAATAAATACATAAAAGCGCTCTTTAATTTATCTATAAATAAAAAGGTTATAGTGGAAACCGCAGATAAATTGTGTTAATCTAAAATATCGTGGTAATAATTTTTCAAAATAACATGAAAATTAACGTAATCACAGTGATGTCTCGTAAAAGTTAATTGTTTGAGTTTTTTTTTTTTTTTATTTCTCTTGACGCCTTGAATCAATTAATGGAATCCAATGTATACCGGACATTCTGTTCAGCAATGTCGTAAAATAATTGTCCCTCTAGATTAGTAATTAACATTTTGTGTTTTATATAACGTTAACCTAGAGTCAACCACAAATGCCGCTGTATTGTTACTATTTTGCAGCAACTTGAAAATTGATTTTGAAATCACCATGAATTAATTACCCTGTAGCTATAATTTTACAATTTGTGTAAATTTCAGCTGCTTTAATCGCACCACTTATGGCTATATGAAGTATTCATAATAACAAGAATCGACTGTGATTCAAATGTGTGAATTTGATTGACAAATATGTGCCACACTTAACACAATGTAAATATTCAAAACACAAATTATTATTTTTTTACCCATTCTCTCTAAATTAAATATAAATAATTGTTATTTAACATCAATAATATTTACTAAAGCATAAATGTTATAAAAAAAAAATTTTATTTTATCTTTCTCAGAATTATATAAATATGAAAATTATCATAAAAAAGAGATCAATTTAATGAATATGATAGGAAATTATACACAAAAAAATAAATCGAAATAGAACTGAATAATGATGAACGTTGAACTTTTATCACTCTGTTTAATATCAATATTTTCTCTTTAAATAAAAATAATTGCTTATTATAATAAAAACATGAAAGTACCGAGAAAAATAATAATAATAATTTTTATTTTTTATTATCCTTTTTTTTTTTATGCATTTTCTTTTCTTTTCATTTATTCGCTACCTTATTTTCCAACAGATATCTTTTTGAAATCGTATTTTATTCCAAGCTTATTGCAGCTCAGCATAAAAATTAATAAATAAAAAAGAAAAAGAAACGAAAATTAAATCCATTTTAACGATAAAAATATATCAAAAATAATAAAAATACGAAAATATTTAGCGGTTAATCCACAGTCTTATGGAGCTTTTTCTCTAATAATAATTTTCTCAAAAAATTTATCCTCTTTAAGTGCATTTTTCTTAAGAATCTTCTCTTGGTTTTTGGTTTGGATTTTTATTTTTTCTTATTTTGAAAGACAAATAATTTTCTTTAAAGAACAAAACAGAATACGTGGTCCGATTCTTATTGGTATAGTGACCATCCTCTGCCTGGACCACGTTTTATAGGCTTTTTTAAACATTTTACTCATTTTTATGGTGTGTTTTTTTTTTTTTTATTTATCTTATTTGTTCTTTTTAGAGAAAATTTTCTGTTTTGTTCTTTGAATAACTTTCAATATTGTTTATCCAAGAAAAAACATTTTCGGACAATTACACATTATTAGTAGAGAAGAACAGAAGCAACAAAAACATAACAAAAATATAAATAAAAACTTTTCTTTACTGTTTCGGGTTTTTTATTATTTGTGTTTTTACTTTTATTCCATTTTATTTTATTTTTTTAGTTTTTATTTAAATCTTAAGCCAGAAGATCCAAAAAATTAAATAAATAAAAAAAAAAGTTTCTTCAACTGTGACTGATGTAAATAATAGACATTTTGGATGGCAAAAAGAAAAGCATACAACACAAAAATATAATAATAATAATAATAATAATAATAAAATAGACTTAAATTAAAACATTCGAAAATACTTGTTAGCACAAGATTAATTTAATTAACTTGTTTAGCTTTGCCTTCATGATTTCAGTAATGGTTTTATATAAGAAAAATTTAATTTAACATAATCTTCTACGAATTGGGATAAAGAAAAAAAATTCCAAGAATTCGGACAACACAAAGAAAGAAAAAAATTTAATTAAAAAAAAAAACGGAAAAATATTAATTAATACACACACACACACACACACACACACACACACACAAAAATAAATAAAAGCTTTTATCACCCTAAATGTAAATTGAATTAAAGCTTAATCTATCATATTTCAGTGGAAACCAGGGTAAACAGGTGACAAAGGTTTTATTTCACGTAAATGACAAAAATCAATTGAAGTTTTTAGTTATCAAATTTCAATTAAAAATGTTTTCAACGATGACACACAGCCCCAACAAAAAAAATCTTAATTATTGCAACAGCGGTTCAATGTCGATCGATCGAAAAGCTTTCAATAATAGAAGCTTAAAGTTGATACATTCAAATAATTATAATAATAATAATAACACCAATAACAATAATATTATTAATATTAATAATAATAAATCATCAAGTCAAACAAATATAACACAAACAGATGCCAACAAACAACACCAAGGTAGCCGTGGCAATACGTTAGAACGAAACTCTAATGTATTTCGAAGTTCGCAATCACTGTGTAGCTGTGACGGAGTCACTGAGGTATTTTATGAAAACTTTTTATTATTTATTTATGTATTATTAATATTTATTAACTAAATAAATAAAAAAAATAATTATTTATCGTCAACAGTAGTAAAATTGAATTTAAATTTTATTAATTTCCGTATATAAAATTCCCCACAGTTAAATAATTGATTTAAAACTTCTGATTAGTAAGCTTTTAATTTAAATATGAAATTTAAATAAAAGTAAAAAATATACAATAATAGTAACATAGAAAAAAGTGTCGAATTAAATTTAAAAAGTTTTGTTATTTAGTAGATGGAAAAGAAATTACACAAAAATCTTATTGGTCGCATGCCAATTCAATTTAAATAATTTTTTCTATACTCTCCGAATAAAATTTATTAAATTATTTTACATTTTTTCATTTTTTTTTTTTGTGTCATAGGTGAATCCAGATCTCAATCGTCCTTTATATTATTATAGTCTAGACAGAAAAAAACCTTTGCACACTTATACATGTGAACAAAATGCTCACATTATAATGAGATTAGAGAAGGAACGACAAATAAAGCTTGGATCTACTGGGAAATTAGTGAGTATTTATCGTATGAATTAATACTTCTGGTTTCAAAACAAAATAAAAATATAATAAAACAATACAAGTTACTATAGAGTGAATGAAAATGAAGAAACATTAAAAAATAAATAAACCATTTATCCCTTGTGCCATATAAAAAACCAACTAACATAATAAGAGAACAATTGGCTCAAATGTATTTACTACTTTACTTTTATTCTGTGTGTTTCTACTTTATTTAGAACAATTCAACATCTATAAAGAACCAACGAGACAATAATAATGAAAAATATTTATTTAATTACTCCAATTTATACCCAGAAACAACATTTATTGAGGTAGGCAATTTAAACTGAAATTAAAATTTGCATCCTTATTCATTTTGGCTTTTTAAAGCAAACTTTTTTCCTTTTTTTACATTTTTTTTTTTTTTTTTGGTGAAAAGAAAACAAAACGAAAAAACCAATTTCATTAAAAAATTTTATTTGAAATCTTGTTTTATAATTAATTAAATGTTTTTTTTTCTGTGTATTTAAAAACGAAAGAATAGCAGAATTAAAAAATAAATAAAATTAAACGATGAAAGCATTAGCATGAGAGGGAAAATATGATTTAAAAGATAAAAAAAAAAGAAGATAATTAATTGGCATTGCTTGAAACAATTTAATTTAAATAATGCTAATGGTGTTTGAGTGTAATGTAAAGCAAATTTGAATGTGCTGCATGTTGTTCTTTTATTTTATTCACTTTGTTAACATTATTATTTTGTATTAACATAAATTGTTTTGATTTTAATTCATTACAATGTTATTAGAAGAAACATGCTGCCAAAATATATTTTTACGTTTTCTGTTCTTGATTTTCATTAATATTGTTGATGAAATTTATCTTAATTTTATATTTCTTTGTTGTTTCTTCGGTTTTCAACAGAGTAATATTAATAATAATAATAATAATAATAATAATTTAATTATTAATAATAATAATAATAATAATGATAATAATAATGACATGAGTGATGTTGATAATATACCGCCACCGCCACCTGCTTTACATCGTACCCACTCATTTTCCCGCCAGTACCTACAATCGTCATCACCGGCACCCGAAAAACTTACGAGTAAACTAAACGATTGTACATTAACGTTACTCAATTGTGCAAACACTGGTTATGCTGAACGACCTCCAATAAATCGACCAGATATATGTAAAATGACTAAAGTAATAGATCCAACCACTGTTGATAAAAACAAAGAAGAAAAAGAGATAATTACAGACAGTAAATTAGATTGGATGAAAAAGAAACTCTACGATCAATATAAAAACGAGCAGGAGTTCCACGACCACGATATCTATCACAATAACTATCGAGATGATGTGTGCAAAGAAAATGAATCTTTATACTTCTATCACCATGAGCCACCATATATGCCAAACTTTGATAATTTGAATTATGAAACGAAATTCAATACGATCGGACCAATAAGCAAATCAATTTACAATAATCATTCGCAGTACATGGATAATATTAATTGTAATAAATATCACATAAGTACATGCAATTTAAATAAATTTGCGAACCAAAATAATTTGTTAGGTGATCGATGTTTTTCGCATTCACTATCAAATTTCAATCTGGCCCATGCACATCATAATCACTTTAGTACAATGCCATTTGCTCAATATCACAGTATTGTGGGTGGTGTACCAGATGCGACAATCATTAGCGGTCCATACAATACAAAAGCTACAAGTGGACATTTGATACCGAAAAACCAATATCGCGATTTTCATACTGGAACACCGACATGGCGACATCGACAATATTCTAGTCGTGGTTCAAGCAGCTCAGGAAACAGTTCATCACGTAAGCAACAATTTTTATCTTCTTTAAACAAATATTGTGTTTTTTTATTTTATTTTTGTGTGCTTTTTTTCATAGCGAAAACAATAATATTTACATTATATTACATGAACAAGTAAATTATTCAGGAATAAACAACCTGCTATAGTCTAGTAAATAAAAAATAACGAAAAGCAAATCGTAAAAAATTTGGTTTTCTGTTCGAAAAAAACAACACATTTGTCTTAAATTGGAATATTAAATTATATATTTTCGCCTATAAGAATAACTTTTTTTTTACTTTTATATATTTTTCCAGCAATGTACATGCTTATAAACACATAGAAAAATATTATTGTTTTGATATTCCTTGAAACAAACTTTATTTAAAGCCGTAAAACTACATCATGAGTCACGTATGAAATTGTAAAAAAGAAAAATAATTTTTTATTTTATTTCTTTCTCCGAAAGCTCATAGATTTAATTCATTTTACAATTTTATTGTCGTTTTTTACTTTATTTATTTTTGCTTAATTTAATAAATTTAATTTAATTTTCTTTGCATTTGTTTCAAGGAAATAATATTAAGAAAAACATAACCATGACTTTTCTTTTTTTTTTTTGTTTGCCCTGTTTTTATTGCATTAGGTTATAATAAAATGTATTAAGAATTTTATAAAAATGTCAAAGCCCAAAATAAACATTTTTAAATTATTTAGTTTTTCTTTTATACACGAGAAATATAATAATAATAAAATAAAATAAATAAATAAAGAGGAGAAAACAATAAAGAAAGAAAAATATTGAAAATTAAATTGCTTAGATAAGAATTATATGGTTAAAGGAAAGGAATTTATTAAATTCGGTAAAATATGTGAATTTTGTTTTTAGCATTTTTAGGTTTATTTTGTTATTTTTATAATTTGTTATTTTAAAATTATGAGCTTTTTAGATTAGCTGCGATAAAACTAAGTAAAATCATGTTTTAAACAAGAAATGAAATCTAGCACAAGATTACACTAACCTAGTATCAGGGCATCAGCTATTACGTCCTATTTTTATAAATATTAATTAAAAACCCACCATTAATGACGTTATTTAACCAAAATACGTAAAAAAAAAAAGCACACGAATTAGGTATATACATAGTATAAATCGTGTATAACGTTAACGACAATGACAATAATTTCGTTATGACAAAAAAAAAACTTAACCAAACTAAACAAAAATTTTTGTAATAACGAATTAAGAACAGGAATCTTATGACAGAAAATAAAAGAAAAAAAAATTTATTAATATTTGTGTGGTGTTGCTAATGCTATATTCTACCTGGCGTCGTTTTATTTCCGAGGTGGTTTCGCTGCGATATTAATTTTATCTTTATATTACATTATGAATAATATTTTTTTTTTTATAAGATATTTTTCGGGTTCTACCCCCCGATTAATCTTAGTTTTTTTGCATTTTTTTGTCTTCTGCTCTTCATCACAATATAAGATTTTACTTGGAGTTTGTTGTTTTATTTTTACGCTAAGCTTTTTAATAATTTTTTTTTTTTTACCTTTCTCTTTATCAAAGTAATTTCTTTTTTTTTCTTTTTTTTTCATTATACTTTAAGAGAAAAAATTTCATTCATGAACGAAAAAAATACCCTTTTTCCGATGTTTTTCCATTTCTTTTTTTTTTTTTTTTTTCGAAAACAGTTTTAAATTTATTTATTATTATTATTTTTTTTTTTTTTGTTATAAACAAGACGAGCTAAAAACAAACAAATTCATTTAATATTTATATTTTTTATGGGAAAACTTTGCAACAAAAACAAGAGGAGAAAAAAATGGCTAAAATAAAGAATTGAAATTAAATATCCTTGACACAGTTCAATTGTATATTATCTCAATATAATATTCTCACAAGTATCGTTTAAATATTCACGTCAGATTATACACAAGTTTTTTTTTTTTTTTTTTCAACTCTATACTTCTTATAATATCTCTCCCTTCTTAAGCGAAACGAGAAAAAAACGAAAAAAATAAAAAAGCATATAGAAAAATTGTGGTAGCAAAGCAACAAACAACCGAACAAAATTTCTGCAAGAAGTAAATAAATTTTAATTAAAAAAAAAAAAAAAAAGTATACGGAAAAGTCTCTAGCAAGTAAAGGCGCTTACGGTAAAAAAAAAAAATTCGTTTTATTGTAAAACTTTAAAAAAGCACTGGTGAAAAAAGCTTTAAATATTTTATTAACGTTATTTTTATTTTTTTAAGTATCACATACATAAACATATTATATATAAGCAATTATCTATTAAATTATTATATTTTTAAAGCGTTTAAGAGATTTTTGAATAATATTAACAGCATGCAGCATATATGATGCTACAGCTTCATTATCTATTATTATTATTATTATTATTATTATTAACAAACTTTTGTTTTTATTTAATTTTTTTTTTTTTGTAGGATGGGATGCACCCTCCCGACACTGGCTTGCAGTAACATCAATTTTACTAATAGCTGGCGCCGCTGGTGTTGCTGTTCCGCTGGCGTTACGTGTAACAGCTGGTAATTTAACTATTTTATTTATATTTTCTTTGTAAATTAATATACAACTGGTAGATATTTATTTAATTCATTTCGTTTTATATACTTGAAATAATATAGGAGCGCCGTTTGAAGAGCGTCTTCAAGTAGCTACACAACTACTCGATTCAGTGCCTTTAATTGATGGCCATAACGATTTACCATGGAATATTCGAAAATTTTTACATAATCAGTTGAATGATTTTAAGTAAGTCAAAAGATATTTTCCGTTTGATCTTCAATTTATTTCTATTTTTTTCCATTAATTTTATTTTTCAAAAATTAAAACATTCTTCTCTTTTTTTCTTTTTTTTCTTTTTTTTTTTTTTTTCGTTATATATTTTGCTGGTACTTAACCTTTACAGTTTTGATGATCTACGAAACACAATGCCCTGGGCTAAAAGTCATTGGAGTCATACGGATCTACAACGGTTGAAACTAGGCCGCGTTACAGCACAGGTTATTTATAAATTTTGTCTTTTCTGTTTTGATAAAAAAAAATTCATTTTATATATAAAATATGTATTTCGTTAAGTTTCTTTATTAATTATTAAATACGGTACGCATATACATATATATTTAACGCAGCACAGAAGCACAGCAGCAGCAGCAGCACAATATTTAACGATTTTTAATGAGTTAATACATTTCATTCTAATTAAATGTTAAAATCCATTAATTCAAATTGTTAGTTAACAAATTTATGTACGGATTAATTTAGTACAACAGCAAAAAAGAATAAATTAAATAAATAAAACGATGGAATGAGTATAAACATGTAGTTAAGGACGAACAAATAAGCAACAATTAAGAGTGTAAAAATAAATTTCACTTATGGCAAAAACCACACTTATAACGACATTGTGGATACAAAAGAAAAACATTCAATGTTTAGAATAGAAGAATTTGGTAGGCTGACGAGTGTCTTTGTTGGCATGTAGCCACAACCCGTATATTTAAGAAGGTTGTTTAGTTTACATTGGATACAAACAACCGAGTCTAGTAAGACCCAATTATATATGAATGAATTCTATTCAGCTTTAAAGTAATAAGTGTAAACAGATATCACAAAAAGGTACTTAAAACCTACAATTTGTCTGTACTCTTTCATCACAACCATAAAACACCTGAATTCTTGTTTTTAAGATATTTTTTATTTATTTTTTTTATTTTTTCTTAAAATCACTGGGGTAAAAATGTTTTCTCTACATTTCAAAGAACAAAATAAAAATTAAATCAAAATGTAAAAGTGAAATATATAAATTTATTTACATATTTGACAGAGAAAGTGATTTTTTTTTCTAAATTTTCCTGTATCTAAGTTAATTCCACAAAGACTGCTTTGCGAAGAATTTTTAATGTGACAAGCACTTACTTAATTTGTGTAGCAAAAATATATTTTTTTTTTCCATTATGTAAATACTTGAAATCGGAACCGGAATTTGGCCCAAAAAAAAATATTTGTTTATTAGTTTTATTTGAATTAACTTATTGATCTCGAACCTGAACCTGAACCATAAACTAAATTATACCTGATCTAACAAAACTACAAAATTTTAGTTGGACTATCAAATTACAATCATTACGGTTATTTTTTGTCAAAGGCTTAAAACTACAATTTTTACATCAATGTTACAATCGGATGTTTTGAAAACATATCAAGAAATTTCATATTTACCATTTTTAAAATGAAAAAAATAAATAAATAAATAAAGAAAAAAATCAAATCAACAAACTCTTTTCAAACTCGATGATTTTGTTTGTATTTTATTATTTCATTTTCATATTCATTAATTTTTGTTTTTGGTGCTTTTCGGTTGTTTATTTATTATTTTTTTTTTTTATATAAATGTAATACACAAATTCTTTTCCCATTTTTATATTATCATCGTCGTCAGCAACAACAACTTCAAAAAAAAAATAAAAAAAATTCATTTTCTATTTGATGTTTTATTTAAAAAAAAAAAAAAAGAAAAAAAGAAGAAAATGGTCAATTTATAAATTATAAATTTTCAAATTTTTGAGCGCCATACAGATCCTTGTCATACAACATTGCGTTTGCGTCACGAATGTATATGGAAATCTGCATTTGACAAAATAATAAAAAAAAATATGAAAATAAATAAAAATTACCCTTTATATACACGGCATAATAGTAAAAAGTATTCCAATTTATTAATAAAAAAAAAAAAAAAACGTTGAAACACATTTTTCGTATTATATAATAATAATAATGAGAATACTTTTTCACACATATCATTACAATTTCGATCAAAAAAGTTCTATGAAAAATATATAATAAATTCCGTACACAATATTTGCATAAAAGAGTTGTACAACGAAACAACAACCAACTATAAGCATAACTCTATTAAATCAAATTAATTTTTGTGTTTCTTCCTGTTTTTTTTGCTGAACGAATATTATTTATTTAATTGACACGATGAGAGTTTAATTATAATAAAAAAAAAAAAAAAAAACAAAAAATATTATTATGTATGTCAATATTGTGGATTTTCCAGAAAATAAAAATCAACAAAAAATTATAACAAATAATGGCATTATTCCAAGTAAAGCTCAGTAGCAACAGCAATGATAGTAAACAACTTAGTTTGTTTATTTTGTTTTCCAAAAAATTATATTTTTAATCAAAAAAGAAAATTAATGAAAGCAAACAAACGGAAAATTCTAGGAACAGAGATATAATAAAAAAAAATCCAATTAAGTACCTCAATATTGCATCAGGTAATTTCAGTTTTTTTTTTTTTTTATTATGTGCTGCCTTACATAGTTTTTCGACAAGCACCAACGTTATTCTCGAGTTTTTTTATAGTCGCTCCTAGTTTATTTAATGTAATTTCAAATGTAAAATGTAATCTGGCAGTCCGAATCTAATATGTGTCATTTTATTTGCTTTTGCTTTGGCATTTCAATAATGATAAGCAATGTCTGTCTGTCTGTCTGTATATTTATATCCAGCAATATGCCTATAAGATCGAACATTCGATTGAATTTCCAATTATTTATTTGGCGCCAATATTTACGGATATTTCGTGTATCGAACGCTTCCAAATAGAACTTAGTTTTAAAATACGACACTAATATTCAGACAGTTTTTAAGATACATTTCGGAGTTAAGCTTATTATTTCTTCTAAAGCTAATATCTATAGCACATTCTTTTAAATATTACATTATCCCATTTATCTTCAGAAAAACAAAAAAAAAATCACGCTCATCTAGAACCCTAATAATTTACATTAGCTTTACTTTTGATGATAGCAAAATGAATTTTTGTACTAATAATTTAGATTTGTTTTTTGTCATATCAAAAGCCTAGAATCCCGTCACTAGTTTTCAATAACAATTAGATTCAGTTATCGAACATAAATATAGCAAATAATTATCAGAGAATAACAAGAACAGACAGAATTATAAAATAAAAAAAAATAAAACTATCAATAAATTCAACAGCACAACTTGAATATGAATTATAAACATGAGATAACACATGTGAATACATAATTGACATTTTATTTTAATTGACTCAATCAAGAATAACTAATATGTTGGAAACGTGAAGCACACGAATGGTAATACTAATAATAATAAAAATAATAATAAAAAATCCGACAATAAATATTTATTAATGAGAAAAGTTTCATATACCCATGTACATATATGTATATACATATGGGAAGAATGTAAAAACAATATGAGAAAAAACAGATCGTATCATTTTTTGTGTTATCTTAATGTTATTGTTTATAGCGGACACGCAGTTTATTGTTAAATCCGGTGAACGCCTGTTCTTTGCCATGTTAATCCTTTAAGTCTAATAGGCTGGATTTAGGTTCGAACTGACGACCTTTGATAAACAAATATTCAAATCCATTACGGTACCTTATATGTATACTTTTATGACACCCATCATAAACCCTAACCCATCACTTTTGATTGTGATGGCAACAACAAAAAAAAAAAAAAAAAAAAAACACCGTAACCACGATGTAAACTTTAAATCTTCTAGCAACTTTTAATCAACTAAATTGTTGTAAACCGAGTATATGTAATTACAAGGGACTTTAAATCCTTAACAAACAGAAATGATAAAGAAATGTTTTTTTATTTCTTGTAAATTAATCCAATCAACCTTAATGGATCTGTAAACAACATTTTAAGCGTTTTTCCTCCTTTATTTCTGAATAATTTTTTTTTCTTCAAAATCCATAATAGCGATGGTACACTGTTATGTACACTGTGTCTAGCCTTTCCAAGTAATTTTAATCCTTTTATTCAATATCGAAGATATTCTGTAATATAATATAAAAAAAAATGTTGACAATAATAGCACAAGCAACAATAAAAAAAAAAATTAAATTAATTATTTATATAGCAACGAAAAAAAATAAAAAATAATAATAAAAGGGATGAAAAGAAAACATAACATAAAAAAAGCATAAAAGAAAAAGCAAATTCACTTCTCATTTTTTATTATTATAAACAATTTTTTATTTTGCTTCATTTTTCTTCATCTTTTTTTCGTGTTTCGAGTGAATTGTTATATAGAACAAGAAAAATAAAGAGTTTTATCATGTTAGCAGCTTGGAGAGTATAAAGAAAAAAAGAAAAAAAAAACAAAATTATTTCTTAAAGGAGACGAGAGGAGAAAAACAATTTTTTTTTCTTCTTCTAACTTCTATTCCTTTTTAAATTGAAAATTCAAGACATTCACTAAAATATAATATAATATATATCGACGATATATGTATCGACGCTCTTAATAGAATTTAAAGTATATTTTATATATATTCTTCTATTTCTCTAGCAACATTTTTTTTTTTTTTTTTTTCAAATTGATAAAAGCTGATATCTAATATATAATATTTCCTCCCTTAATAAAAAAAAGCAAACTATTATCGTTCTACGTTTTTTTATTTTATTTTTTTTTTTTTTTTAATATATTAAATTTGTATCTCATTAAGTCATGTTTTATATATTTATCTTATAATACAGTGG
Source organism: Ptychoptera albimana (assembly GCA_961205885.1). Classification (NCBI taxonomy): domain Eukaryota; kingdom Metazoa; phylum Arthropoda; class Insecta; order Diptera; family Ptychopteridae; genus Ptychoptera; species Ptychoptera albimana. Next base: position 9,240,492 of record OY540801.1, on the reverse strand, counting down.
TGTGTAATCATTTTAAAATCACTCAAAATTTCCGATAATTTTCAAAAATAAAATTCCGATTGAATTTCGATTTTAAATTTTCGTCACTCAAACTTTTCGAAAAACCAGAATAACTGTAACTCGAGAAAAATAAAACATGCGTATATCGCCATGCGTATAAATTGAATTAATTTGTAGAAATATCATCAATATTGGAATATGTTCGGGATTTGTATCCCTGCGGCAAATCCTTTCAACATTAAATTATGTATCTTAAAACCATATGTATAGATTTAATCCGTTATTCCTTCATAACAAGTAACTGATATCCAAGTCTGATTTTTTTTTTATTTTTTTTTTTAAATGATTTCACTGGAATAACAAAAAAAAGAAGGAAATTTTCTGTCAAAACAGCTGAAAATAAGTTTAAGGATCACTTTACTTAAAAACAATTCACTGTAACTGAAAAAATCTATAATCATCCCAAAAGCATGTATTCACAAAATAATCATAATCAAATACTTTTTATTTATTCATTTCATCTAGTCTGTAGCCTAGTTGAAGTGAAAAATTATTTATTTTTCCTGTAGAAATATAAAAATGAAGCGAAAAACAAATTTTCCAAACAGGAATTTCTATGTTTTAAATAAATCTTCTAGACAACAGCATAAAAATACTCCCAACGTAACAATTTCATAGCATTGTATAATTTATTAAAGTTCATTTATTTAAACATAAAAAAAAAAACAAAAAAAAAATTTAAAAGAAAACTACTCAAGATCGTTCCCTTAAAACAAGGGCAGAAAAATAGATGAAAAAAAAAGAAAAAAACAAATTTTTTCAATTAACATAATTATTCTTTTAAAATGAACAACTGCTACTACTATGCTGCTGTTACTGTTCCCGCTAAACAACAGAACATAATTTGACATTCCAAAAGATAGAAAAATAATAAAAATAATAAAGACTGCGAAGTGAGGAACTCACACACACTTTATTTTTTCATTTTCTTTTCATTTCATTAAACTAAAATGTTGTATCATTTGCTTTTCTATACAAAATGAATATTTGTTATATCAACATTAACTGACATGAAAACTTCAGAAAGTACAACCATCTTTTACACAAAAAAAAAAAAAAAAAAAATAAAAGTAAAAAAAACGACAAAAAATGAGCAAGAAGAAATATAATAATAAAAAAATAAAACAAATGCTTTCGAAAGCACACTAAAAATGTATCTGTGCTATTAAAAACGTATCTGTGTTGTTAAATGTGATATAAGAGAGCACGGAATAAATGTAATCATTGGTACGTGATGCCTTTTTGAACTTTAATGCGAAATTAAACGTTTGTTTAACAAAGATGAAGAAGAAGAATAATAATAATAATAATAATAATAATAATAATAATAATAATCCTCCACCAAAACTATTATAAGCAATAAACTGTAATAATTATGTATTATTAATAAAATATAAATTAACATTTTGATTGCATTCATAATTATCATTCAATAAATATAAATAATTTAAAAATATGTGTTTATCGCATGGAATAAATTTACGTGCAGTATATAATTGTTTTAATTGGCTTTATACTTCACGCGATGCCACGTAAATAGCTAGTGAACACTACAGTTTGGGGGTGAATTTCTGTTTGAATAATTTCCTTAATTTGTATTATCAAATTTAATAAATGTTCAAATTTACAAAAAAAAAACAATATTTGATTAGAATCAAATAACACAGAGGTGTCATTTCCAATTGAATAAAAACGTCAGAAGAATCTTTTATTCTTACTTTCATTAAGTTATTTTTTTTATTATTATTATTTGGTAAAAAAAAAAGTCCCTAGTGTATATTCCTAAACAATAATCCATCACTGGGTGGTAAGGTGTTAATTAATGTAACACACGTTACAAGCATACATAAATTTAAATGACAATGATTATCTAATTCATTTATTAAATTAAACGAAAGTATAATAATAAAAAAAAAAAATAATAATAATAATAATTTTATTAAATTATAATAAGACAGATGGATAAGTTGGGTAAACGATACTAAGGGAAATAAAAAAAAAAGGAAAAATAAAAATAATAAGATGATCTAAATTGATCGCCTGATTTAGTTGTAACCTTATAACGCTTTTAACCATAAAACTGGATTTTCCCTCATTCTTAAATGAGTAAACAAACATAATAAATCTTTAACAGTAAGACGTTACGAAAATAAAATAAAGAAGATTTTTTTTTTTTTTTTTTTTTATGTGGTTTTTCTCATATTTCTCGATTTTTATTTTATTATTTTTCTCACCACGCATATATATGGATATAAGATCGATGCTGCAAAACAACAAACAGCAAGGTGCTTACTTTTGACCTATTTCCAAAAAAAAAAAAAAAAAAAAATTATAATAACGGCAACAACACATTCGACAACATTGTAACGATAGAATAAATCCCTCAATATCAGTACTCATTGTGTACTATAAGCACCGTGTATTTGATGCCGGATTTAAATAAAAAAAAAAAAAGAAAAAAAAAAAAGAAACTAAAAAAAGGAGGAAAATATTGTGCTGTGACAAGGAAACCAATACAATACAAATAATCCACATGTATTACATGTGTTTGGCAAAGTAAAAATGATTTTTGTACTTTGTATTTATTTTTTTATATTAAAATCAATACGATTAAGAATGAAAAGGAGACAACAAAGTAATAATAAAACTTCTGTTCCTTTGTATTAACTTCATTTGTTCTTATGCCTCCTATCTTTGATGTGAACATTGGTTAAGGGAAAAAATATTATTTTCTTCCCTTTAATGAAATTAGAGCATCTAAGGCTGAAAGTGTCGGAAAGGAAAATAAAGACGAAAAAAAAACAACATTAATTTTACTAATTAACTCTACATAAATATACATGATCAAAAGAGGCATAAAGTAACAATTTGATTAAATAATTTAATTCATTAATGATAAATAAAATTAATTTATTCTATGTTCATTCAATATTCAATATTCATCCAAATGTATTAATTGATTTTCTTATTTTTATTTCAATTACAGTTTTGGGCTGCCTATGTGCCATGTGAAGCACAGCATAGAGATGCTGTTCAATTGACACTTGAACAAATCGATGTTATACGTCGTTTGACAGAACGTTATTCGCCACATTTAATCTCATGTACATTAGCCTCTGGTATGTGCTTCCTTTATCCTTTATTCAGTTAATAAATATGTGAATTCTCCTTAAATTTCATTATGTAACTATATAAAAAAAAAAAAACAATAAACACACGGACTGTTGTTTAATAAAATCAACTCGCGAATAAACTTTAGTAAATTGTGTTACAAATTTCTCTCTTTATTTTGATTTTTTTTTTTTTTTTTTTAATTTACAAACGGATCAAAAAAAATTTGTGATAAACGAAAACAAAAAAGGTCTCTTGATATTCCAACAGATTATTTTCACTTATTCGTTCATCGTGTGCTTTCCTATTTATACCTTTAACATACATAGTTCTGAGTTCTGACCATTAACCAATAAAATGTTCATTCGGTTTTTTACTTTACATTACGTTTCGTTACTTTTTCTATTTTCCTTCCATTTAGTTAACCTTAATAAAAATGACCGTGAATATGTATTTTCTTTGTTTTTTTTTTTCTTTTCTTTTCTTCTTTATTATTTTTATTCAAACCAAAATCAATAATATATGTGTGAAATCAGAAATAAAAAAAAATTTTTTTTTTTTCGTTACGTAGAAAATCAAATAAAATGAAATTGATGTTGTAAATGATATATAAAATGGTTGAAGAGGGTAAATAAATAAATAAATAAAATCGAGACAGAAAAAAATTACTTAAATCAATATAAAAAAAAAAAATATTATTATTATTGTTATTATTATTATTATTATTATTATTATTATTGTTTGAGATCAATTTTTCTGCCAACGGGAGACTGTGACTTGAAAGGGATGATTTTTTAAGGAGAATAACAATAATATAATAAGAAAGTATTGTTTTACTAAAAATTCGTTTTGTAATAATTTACGTAGATATTCTGGGGGCACATGAAAAACAACAAGTTTGCTCTTTGATAGGCGTTGAAGGAGGACACTCTTTAGGTGGATCACTGGCGGTTCTAAGGACATTTTATGCCATTGGCGTGCGATACATGACATTAACATCTACTTGCCATACACCATGGGCAGACTCAAGTAGTGCAGATGCTCCGAAGTTTGATATAAAACATGGAGGACTTACAGCATTTGGAAAGGTAAGCATTTTTATTGTTTATTATTACTTCCACCCTCAGTTTTTTATTATTTTTAATAACCAATAGCGGTAATCAGTAATCAGCAATTCATTTTTTTTTTTTTAATGAAAATTATAAAATCAATATTTTATGCCACCCCCAATTTTACAATTTTTCCCAATCTATGTGTATTCACGATTTGTAAAAAAAAAAAGAAGTAGAAAAACATACAAATATTCATTTTATAAACACAAAATAATATTTTTTTGCAATACTTCCTTTTTATTACGTAGAAAAAACTTTTTTTTTTTTATTAATTAAACAAATGACGGTAACAAAAACATTTTTTTTTTTTTTTATAAAATTGGAATAATAATATTATTTAAATTAAATTAATTAAAAATTATTATAATAAATTTTTGACAGTATTTGCATAATAATAATAATCAAATCATATTTAATTTTATTTATTTTAAATTTTTTCAATTTAATTAATATAATAAACAATTCCATATAAATAAATGCACTAATGTAGATTATCATTAATGCTTTTTATATGGCAGCAGCATTATTATTATTTATTATTATTATTTTTCATTTATCATTCCTATTTCTTATTTTTACTATAGTTATAAATAGAATTTAATATATTAATGTACTCACACATGTTGATATAAAAAAATTGAATACGAAAATATATTTTTGAATAGCTGACAGCTCGCATTTATGACATTTTTTTTTTTTCCTTCAACATAAATATATATTAATATCTTTAGCCACCCGGTTACCACGAGTGCCATCAACCATAACATAATTCACTTTGAACTTTACTAGCACAGCAAAAAATGTTCAACTGACCATAAATATTAATATGCTAAGCCGAAAACCTTATGTATTATCTATGAATTCAACAAAAAAAAAAAAAAAGAAAAAGAAAATCTTTAAAGATCTTCACAGCATGAAATCATTTTTATCCAGGAGCAAATTCATAGATATGTGATAACGGAAATACCTTTGTAAAGAGAAGAAAAATGTTTTTGTTTGCCCAAACAAAACAGAATCAATTTTTATCGGTTGATTTGTAAATGGTCTTCCAATACGAATAAAATAAAAACAAATTTATGCTTAGATTTGCAATAATGTTATTTTATGGTTATTAGTACATAGTTATAGTAATGATACACGAACCGCCTTTAATCATAATCATTAAAGATTAAAAGTTGTTTGTCACTTGTTTTATGTATTTATTTTTTGTTGTTGTGCTTTTGGAATGCCACTAAAAGCTCCTACCATAAATAGAAATATAAAAAAAACGTCCAAAAATATCAAAAATTCCTTCAAAGGTCAAAATATATATAAAATAATATTATATATCTCTTGATTTACACGATTTACATAATCCACTCTTATTACATACTCTGTGCATACATTTTTTTTTTTTTTTTGTAATCTTCTTGAGAATATAAGAATCTTGAGAGAAATCTATTTAAAAATATGTTGGTTAAGAAGTGCAATGAAGAAAATGCAACCACCAAATTAGCCATTTGTTCAACGACCATATCTTGATAAACTGAAACGAATTTTAATCTAGTTAAACTTTAAATAAACTGAGTGCATACATTTCCAACAGAATTGTGTACTTGAAAGTTTAAATTTTAAAGAAAATTCACTATGCTATTTAGCATATTTGTTATTATACAGCAAGTTTGTATTTGTTTTGCTATAAATGGTGAAACTATGGCAAAGTGTATACCTCGCGTAAATCAAGGGTTATATAAAAGATAAAATGTATTTTTTATTATAATTATTATTATTATTTTTCTTGTCGCAATTTTTTCATTTCTTTAATACATTCGTTATGTCTTTAATGAAATAACAATCTTCAGAGTGACTCTAGCAAAAAATAAAAAAAAATAAAATAAATAAATAAAAATAAATAAAAATGAATAAAAACGAAAAACAAATGACACCAAAACATACAATTATCTGTATTACTTAACTTAACTTAACCCATAATAAACAATTGATACAAAAAACAAAACAGAAAAAAAAAACTCCATTTATGCTTTATACATTATTTTTACTGCACATATGTGTATATCTGTGTATATATGCTTTTTATAATATCCAAATGAAAATAAAAGCAAAAACCAAGAATTGTTTATCTTTATATAAAACTTTCTTATGTACGAGTGGAATCACTTTGATGGCGAAAATATTTGTTTAATTTTTCATTCTTCTTTTTCTGCTTAATTTCCTACATTTTTTATGATTTTTTTTTTTTTTTTTTTCAACATTAAACACGATTTAATATATTATTAAATAATTTAATTAATTTTAATGTGCTTTCATTTCTTTTTAATACCATATACTCTGTGCACTCGTACACCAAAAAAAAAACATAAAAAAAATATAAACAAAGCAGAAAACAATTTAAAAAAAAAATTTTATTCTGGTTGAAAAACTAAAACTATTAAAATGAAAATAACGAAATAACGATAGAGAGAAAAAAGTCTTCTTTAATATTATGATAAAGATTAAAGCTTAAATGAGAGCTTGAGTAAAATTGTTTGTAAAAAGGAAGAAAAATGATTCGAAATTATGGTATGCACATAAAATTAACATAATATTTAAAGCCATAATGTAATCTTTATGATAAATCACAGTACATAAACCTTAATAGAAGAAAAATAACACGATGATGGAATATTCATACATCACTTACCCATAGAATTTTACAATCATTAAATGTATGCAAGTCATTTTTATTTATTTTTTTATTTGATTAAATTTTCGCTTAATTATTTATTGTTTTGCCTTTTTATTATTATTATTATTAATATCCTATACTATATGAAGGATTTTGTGGAAACAATTTGTTTTTATTTTTAGAAGGAATTTTTTATTTTTAATCAGCATTCATCGGCTGTTTTTAATTGATTATAATTTTGTACAACGGATTTTCCACGAACAAATTAATTATTAATATTCATTTGTTTTATGGATGGTTACTGGTAAAATATTTTTATAATAATAATAATTATTATTATTATTGTAATTTTGTGACTTTGTACTATATGGACAATATTTTCTTGTTATTTATTGTTACGAATATATAAATATATCAGAAAATTATAAATTTTATTTAAATAAAAAATTCACGGTAAAAGCTTCGTTAATATCAACTTTGAAATAACAGACCTTTACAACAAGGTTTTATTGTATTATTTGTTAGAAATTTTATTAATAAGATAATTTATTACAGTAAAGCTTCAATTTAACGAACCTTTATTCATTATTATTTCTACGTAAATAAACATGAAAATAGTTAGAATCATCATATTTGAGTATATACCAGTAAAAATTAAATTAAAGATGCCACAAACCACGTGTTAATATAACCGGAATTATATTGTTTTTTTTTTTATTATGTACATTTCTTTGTATTCGTTATCATATTTTTGTTGTTTCCGGATAAATAATAATAAAAAATGAATTTTAAAAGAGTTTCCGGTTAAAATTTGATTAATATGATAAGTGATTGCTACCGTTTGATATTCCAAGATTGCATTAAAAAATTACCAAATAAAATTACCGGTTAAATAAAAGAAAACACAATGAACACGGTTTTGATTATCTTTTTTCATTTTTTATATAAATGGAAAAACCCTTCCGTGTATTTTTCCGGAAAACTCCACCATTTTTTTTTTTTTGTAAATATATGTAATATTCGTATATATATATATATATTATTTATTTACTGATATATGTTGCGATACGACACATCATCGGTGTATTTACACAATAAAAAAATTTAAAATTCATTTAATAAATAGAAATTGGAGTAACACAGAAAAGAAATAAAGAAACCCACCCGATGAAAAGCTGTATTTGAAAAGGGAAAATACAAGAAAAGGTTTTCGCTTCTTTTATTTTTAAAATAAAACATAAAGAATGTAACAATAATTTTATATACATACAATTGAACCGCAACAGGCACCCACCATTGAATATTTGTTTGCGTTATTCTCTTATTCGTAACATTGTGCTGTGTTGTTGTTGATAAACACTTTAAAATTGGACAATGTCAAGATAATATAATAAAAAATTGGTAAAAGAAAATTAAATTGTTATTTGGGTGTGTGTGTGTGTGCTTGTTGTTTTGCTTTTCTTTTTCTATTTTTTTTTTTTTTTTTTGATACTCCAGACTTTTATGTATTCGGCTCAGATATTACGGTCTATTGTGAATATTACAGATAAAGTTTTTGAAAACTTAGTTTATCTTTTCGGTTTCTTTTTTTCGTGCGTTTGTAGCCTGTTTTTATTTTTTATTTATAAACAAATAGGCATATCTAGTAGACTTTACCATAGATTGGTGCTACTTTGTCTTCTTAGTACATTTTACACCCGCTTACTGACGGAACTCCTCTTCGCTTTTTTTTTTTAATAAATAAATAACAGAAAGGTTTTAAATTTCAAATCAAATTTTATTTTATTACATTTCATCATAATTTGTATAGATATATGTTTTTAGTATTTGGAATATTTTTTATATTTCGTTGCGACAGTTTTCATGATTTGTGTTTTTACTTTTAAATAATGTTATAAAATTAGGAAAATATATTTTGTTTTGACTAATTCAAGAGAAAAGAATATTTTTCTGCATTATTTAAACAACAGTAGATACAACAGTATAGTAACAATAAAGCTTGAACAGCAACCACGATGACAAATGTTAAAACAAAGCTTTCGTTTACAATATGTTCACACAAATTAAATAATACTTTATTGTCTCTATTAATTATTTTATTTTTATTTTTAGACAATAATACGTGAAATGAATCGTCTTGGTATGATTGTCGATTTGTCTCACGTATCCGTAGGTACAATGCGTGATGCGTTGGCAATATCCGAAGCACCTGTTATATTTTCACATTCATCAGCTTATGAATTGTGTAACTCTAGTCGCAATGTACAAGATGATATATTAAAGTTAGTTGCAAAAAATCGTGGATTAGTGATGGTGAATTTTTATTCAAGATTTTTAAGCTGTAGCGAAAATTCAACAATACACGATGTTGTTGGTAAGTGTTTTTGTTCCTGTTTTTTTTTTTTTTTTTTTTAATTTTATTTATATTTTGATTTTATATATGAAAATAAAGTAATAAACGCGTGCCCACACAATGGTTTTTTATTTTTATTTATTATAACATTAAGATTAAAAAATTCCCAAAAGACAGATCAATTTTGACATTTAATACAGTATTAACTTTCCCACAATATAAAAAACCATTATTACAGTTTAATTTAAAAAAGAAAAATGAAAAATAATACTTGTGATAAAAACTCGTTTAATTTTTAATTGAATTTTATTTAATTTTACACTAAAAACAATTTTGTTTTTTTTAAACATTGTGGAATCTTACAAAAATAATTATTTTTGTTGGAATATAACAAAAATGTATAATTCTAATTATTATTCTTTATTCATTTGTATTACATAAATAAATACTTAATATTAATAATGATTTGTTTTCTTTTTTTGTACCATTTCCAGCTCATATTACTCACATTAAGCATGTTGCCGGTATCGATCATGTTGGTTTAGGCGCTGGTTTTGATGGAATTAATTAGTAAGTACATATTTAATATAAAATTTCGTACAAATAATACAACCATCAAACAGATAGTATAAAAGCGAAAATTAATAGGTAAAATTATAAACAAGTAACTAATTACGAAGGCTTACATTTAATGCTGCCGGAAACTTTAATATTTTTCGTTTGTTTTTGGTTATGTATTTCGTAACAAATAAAATATTATTCAATTATAAGTTTTTTAATGAACTTTCAAGATGTTTTCTATTTATTTGTATTTTTCTTCTTCTATTTTTTTTTTTTTTTTGTTTTTGTTGTTGGTTTCGTTACATAAAATATAACTGTCTTAATGTATATTAAATGTTTGTATGAGCAATATATAATATCCGTTTTTCTGTGTATTTTTATTTTGTTGAAATTGGATATTCCCTTAGGGAGCTGAGCAATATATTTTACGTGACATAATTTGGCACACAAATATCACGTAAGACTCCTTTATACACATAAGATGATTTTTTTTTCCTTCTCTTTTTCTTATATAATAATAAAATATACGCACGCACACAAATGTACATTATACACTCAATAAATGGTACAACCAATTTAATGTCATTTCCTTCAAATATAATAACCTGCGTTAACGAGTTTCTTTACATAAATGTTGTCTTTGCTTTCATACATTTAATGGAAAACTTATATTCGATTATTTTATTCTATTCAAGTGTGCCAAAAGGGCTAGATGATGTTTCTACATATCCGATGCTGTTTGCCGAGTTGTTGGCGGATGGTTGGACAATCGAAGAACTAACTAAGTTGGCCGGACAAAATTTCATACGTGTTATGGAGGATGTGGAACGATATCGTGATACCCAACGTGCACTAGGTGTACGTCCTTACGAAGATGTTGCTAATTTTCGTGCTGATGATCCCTACAATTGCACAACAAGTTAATAAAATAATATATATTGAAACTCACATGATGAAATTTTTGTAAATCATATATTTATACGAAATTAATTTTATTTAAATAACTTGATTTCTAATATTATTATTATTATGATTTCACATAGAAAAAATGCCTTTAATCAGAATGTTCAATAAATAATAATAATTTTATCAAAAAAAATATATATATATATATATTAGATATATAATTAAATATATTATGATAATGAAATAAATAAAAGAGAAAAAAAAATATTTTATTTGTGAGATTTTATTATCTCTCACTATAAAATTAGAAATTAATAAAGTATATATACTTGTGTATATTAAAAGTATTATGTGTGAACATTAAAATCATAAATAATAATGTAGATTTAATTGAAGAAGCCAGTTTAGACAAATTTATACCAGATATGATTAATTCACGATTAGGTAGCACATTTATATGCACACAATTTGCGATATTTGATGCAAATACAACATTTGTTTTATCGGTTTATAAGATTATGACCGGTTACCATGTGTCAAGTTTTTTTTATGGTTTTTCGGTGCAGCTCTTTTATGTCTTAATAGATTAAATTATTAATTAATTTATTTATTAATTATTTATCATTTCACTGATTTTTATTCGTTAAATAATTGCTTACAGTAAAATACATAATAGCACTGGGACAATCAACAAATGTTATAATATCTCCATATTTACATATTAATATTATTGCACTGTTTTGCATATTAACCAATAACTGGAAAAGATAATTTATTGTCGTTGTATTTATTATTCAAAACTTATTTTAACTGGAAATTTAAAGAGATATAATATAGTAATGATTTCTTGTAAAAAAAAATATATATATATATATTTTATCTAGAGCTAGACTGTTAATATTCTTATTATTAAATATAATTATCTTAAATAAATATATAAAAAAATAATATTGAATAAGTATATGGACCACAATCTTTTATTAAAATAAAGATTAAAGAGAATTATATATGAAAAAATAAAATTATTATAATAAATCATAAAAATAATGTATGTAAATGAAAATTAATAATAATAATAAAAAAAATGAGTTAGTTAAGTGTAGAAATTAATATATTAAAAAAAAAATTGTTTTGCAAAAAAAAAAAATATTTCTAAATGTTAATTTTATAAATTTATTATTTAATTAAATAAAATAAAAACCAATCATTATTATAGGACCAATAATTAAACAAAAAATAACAGAATAATTAAAATGTATAAAAGAAAAATCAGCGGTCGTAAATAAACTCCAAAACGATTTTGCATTAGAGAAAATTTTAGTTTTAAACAAAAATTTTATTAAATTTTTTATATAAACTAAGAGCATCAACAATAATAAATCTTTATGTTGACATTTTCAGTGCATTCACAGTAGAAAGTTTAACGTTCATGACGTTTGCTAATGAAGCTGTTGTCTTTCCGCGATAAAGCTCAATTAACTTTTACAAAGTTTTTATTTTGCTTCGTGTTTGTGAGTTGAAAAGAAATGTTTTATTTTTTCTTTCTTTTTTAATCTGTTGTAAAAACAAGAGCAACACTGAAAACAAAAATCAATGAATTTTTTAAAATTACAAACCACTACGCTTCAAACCACCAAGCTTCACGAAAGACAGTGCAACGCGTCATGAATGTCAACGCAGTGGAAATGTCACAGCAAAGCATATGGCTAAGCTCTTTGTTATGGTGACACCATTTATTCCTTTTTTATCGCGTTTAATTTAAAGTTGAGATTTTCTTTTCTATTTTTCTATTGTATAAATGGGTGAGTGATTTGTTTTTTCGCGAACGCACAGTATTTCTATATAATCACAAAGCAATTATAGCCAGAAATTAAATAACTAATAATTATATTTAAAATTACATATCAATACTAATAATAATCAACTGTTTAAAAAAAAATCTACTGAATTATAAAAATTATAAAAGCTCTCACGCATCCGTTTAATAAATGGCGCCAAAGTGTAAATCAAAGAAAAAATGTAGTTTATGTTTAAATTAATTATTTACTGAAAAAACACTTTAATTACTTATTAATGAGATAAAAAAAGCTTAACTATGTAGAAAAAATGAAAAAAAAATGTATTTTGCTTGTTCAAAAAAAAAATAATAAATAAAATAAAATAAAATAAATGAATAAATAAAAATTGTAGAAAATTTTATTATTTAATCTACAAAAGACAAATTACATTATTCACTTACCTTAAATCAGTGTAAATCCACTTGTAATAACTCGCCAACGCAAACACATACGAGATAAACCATTAAACGATTAATATTAGCGTCCAATTACTTTGGTTTCGCTTTCATGGTAAAACCTCATAAAAATAGAAAATAAAGGAACATCCTTAGCACACAAAAAAAAAATCTTTATTCTCTTGTTTTTCTATTATAAACATTAATAATTTGTTGTTATTTTTACTTGGAATATTACGTATATAGTTTTTTGATAGTGTAACAAACCTATTCATATCGAAATCAAGTGACGAACCACGACATGCAATGTTTTTTAAATTACTTTTTCTTCTTTAATTTAACAGAATACTAATAGCACAGCCATTTCAATTCAATAGTTAATTTTCATAGAATTTTTATTTCTTTCTATTAACACATTGTGACCTTTCGGGATTCAATGTTAAACGACTGTTTTATTTGCTATTACTATAAAAAAAAAGGTAAACACTGGTTAGATAAGCATAGGTTTGGTTTAACTTATCTGTTATTATTAATCATGGTCATACATAAAACCATATTTAAAACTTACGAAACGACTTCTTACACACACATTTTCTGTTTTTTCCTCTTTTTTTACGGTTTGAAACTCTGGTCTTTATCCCTTTCATAATAATTTCAATGAACATTAAACTTAACCGATTATATTTTCTTTTTTCTTGTTATATTTAACTATATCGTTACCGGTTCAGTTCTCTTTTTGTTTTTATATCAAAAGACTTTACCCTAAATATTTATCATCATAAATATGACTAAATGGACAATATTAGAACAAAAAAAAAACTATTCTATGCCTACCTAATTGTCCAGAAACACTTATGTATTTCAATAAAAGCGACTTTTTAACATTAAAATCGAGAATTATGATCAAATATATTAGCTTTTATTAGTTCAGTAGCGTAACATTTTATTTTAAGGTAATTGGTTTCCCTTTTGGTAAGGAAATTGTAATAAAAAAAGAGTATCAAAAGAGGCTGTGTTAGAATGAAAAACAAAGGCAAAAAAAAAGCGTTAAACAAAAGAGAGGAAACAGATTAATTATAATTCAATTCCGAATTTATGCTATATCATATCACATTCTACGATTTTATATATTTTTTTATTTTATAGCTATTTTCTAATAAATATGAGAGTGAACCCAAAAGCAAGTATATAAGTATACAGCTAAAAGGTTTGTGCCCCTTTACTGAATAAAAAACAGGAACATTTTAAATATTTCAATCGATATATACATTTAAAGTGTTTTACGGAACACGACAAACGACACCGTAAACACACGGACGCAAAATACGCAAATTAAATGATAAAATTGTTTTATTGATAAAATTTATTCAAGTTAATAGTTTTTTGTTTTACCTTTAAAAAAAAATAGTAAGGCTCTTCCATATAATACACAATATCAGCATTTGACTGGGCGGTTAATTGCTTCTCCACAATTTATCACCTTCATTTTCTTCATTTTTTTTTTTTGTATGATATCGGAACCAAAATTTTGTGTTCTGCTTTCTTTTACTTTCTTATTCCTTTTTATGGCAGAAACGTCTCAAATAAATTAAATAATGATTATTAGCTTCTTCTCGAAAGTTTAAATTAATATTATTATGATTATTTAGCTTTAAATTCTTTACATAAATTAAAGTAAGAAATTCATTAATAATCAAATAACGTAAATATTGTAATATTATATAATAGCAGTGATTCTCAAAAGTTAATACCATTTGTTGTTGTCCATTAATCACTCGGTCGCTGATAATTGGTTACATGTTTTGCATTTTATACGCGTTTTCTTATTTTGTTGAAATAAAATACATAACGGAAACAACTTAAAAACTTTCTAAGGATTTTAAATTAATATTTTCCACATAGAAAGCCACGTCGTAAAAAGCCCAACCGTTTATTCCAAATTTTTATAACCAGTCGACATTAAATGTTTAGGATTTTTTTTTTATTATTATTATTAAAATAAAATAAATACTTTGCTTGTACTAGTACAACGTATAAATATCTATACTACACAGAATCATTTTTCTATTACTTCTATAATATGACGGTTTGCTGATTTATTTACTGTTTCGTTTAAAAGTAATAATCGATTTTCAGTTTGTTTATCATTGTCGTATTTGAATAACAAAAAATATTTTGTTGCCACTTGAATTGAACAATTATTTCTACCTGATGTGTGAACTGTTTCAAAACGAAGCGACGCGACATGCTTCGTTGAGTTTCACTTTGATTAAGGTTATTTTCTTATTTATTGTTTCAATTTAATTCAACGCAATACCAAAATTGAGAAAATTTAAAAATCTTTTGTTTTTCATCAAAAACTGAAAAAAAAAAAAAAACCTGAATTTCAATTATTATTAAATGTGCTGAAATTTTCCAGGAATACACTGATTCAACTGAGTATGTCAATTAAAATTATTTTTTTGATTTATGGCCTTTGAAACTGTAAGAAATCTATAAAATTCCTACATCTCAGTTGAATACGTTAATGTTGAACACTCTCTTGAAACTAAAATCCGATGAAGTATTCAATAAATTTTCTATTCATAAAAGAAAGTTTATTTTTGCATTACAGCCATTTAATATGTCTACTTAAGATAATTGATTCATTTAAAAACAGACAATTTGGCTTGCAAGATAGCCAATTGACACGCACATTGAGAACCACATCATTTACCATTTCAGTCCCAGGTTAGAATATTATTATTATTATTTTTTTTTTTTTTGTTTAATTTATTTTATTTGAATGATATATAGTTTTTAAATTTTTATATTTTTTTTATTTCTTATCTAAGATAATTATAATTTGTGGGCAAATTGAGAAAGCAAAAAAAAAGAACAAAAAAGATCTGCAAACCGTATCCAAAGCCAAAGCCAAAGCCAAACAAAAGCACAATTAAGAAAAGTGTAAATGTCTGAAAAGTTTACAAAAAGTTATAATCATGAAATGATCCGATATAAATTAGCCGCAAGCAAAGAAATTCATTTTAAAATTCTGTAATATTTATGGTTTATTTAACACTGACAATTGTAAAAGTGCCAAGTGCCAGTTCCATTTCTATTTTTAATATCTGATGTGATTTCTGTGTACCATAAACACGCGGGCATATGAATACAAAGCGCAGCCCTCAAACGCACGCTATAGATTCGTTATTTAAAAGTTAAAAAGAATTTTGACAAGAAGACAAATTAATTTCTTTTTCATTAAAACAAATATTTAAAAACAAAAAAACGAGGAAAATTAAGATGATCTACAGAAAAAAAATATTTTCAAAAAATCCCTCACAGCAGCAGTTTTATGTGAGTTATGATGACTGAAATAATATTGAAATATTCAGCATTATTATCAAGGGACACACATAAAATAAAACTTCTACTTTTGCGAAAACGGAATGTAAAGAAAAAAAAAAGATTTTCTTTTAAAATCAAAAAAAAAAAAAAAAAAAAAAACATAAATAAAAGCACAAACATTGAAAGCCTAAACAAAAATCGAAAAACTTCTATAAATAAATATTTTTAATTATTAAATAAAACAAAAAACATTTTTATTATTATTTAAACAGGAAGGACGGGTTGAAATGAAGTTCTTCTGTTTTGTTTGCTGTTTAATTCAAACGTCCTAAATCCGGTTGTATTTTTATTTTATTTTATATATCTAAATTAATGCTTAAAAAGCTTTAATAAGATTTTCGTTTCCTTTTTTAAATTAAAAATAATCCAAAAAAAAAAAAAAAACACACACATGTATTTTAAAGCCCTCCGTGTGTGGAGATTTCACGCATGGAACAAAAACTTTTAAGCTACGGTTAAAAGCACACGTAACTTTTATATTATTTATATTTAATTAAATGTGTAATTACATTAAACAAATAACACAAAAATATCTCTTAAGCATTCCTTTTAACGTTGATACAAAATTTAAAAAACGAGAATGATTTGGCTGGAGAAAAATAAATTTCACTGAAACACAAAAAAAAAAAAAGAAAAAAAAATTCTATGAACCATGAATATTTAAGCATAGATTTTTTTTCTCTATGTTATTAATGTTCAAAAATATACTTATGTACCTTCAATTTATATGATTTTCCTGCACAAAAAATAAATAAAAAAAAATTTCTCTCTTTTTTTTTAGGGCAAACTATTAACGTTTTTTCTATTGAATAATTTTCATTTTTCATGTATAATAAAATATGTTTCATTGAAAAAGCATATAAAATTTTATCGCATTAATTCATTCGAATATTGATGACAGGAGAGACCAAACCAAATTCAACACGTCGTTTTCTAATGCCATTACATTACATTACGTTACATTTGGCTGTACATTAAAATCTATATTCATATTATTTTTATTTTTTATTACACAGCATTGATAGCATTAGATATTATTATTTTTGTACAATAAAAGAATAAATAATAATGTTTTCATCGAATCTTATCTTAAATGTGTTTATTGTGTGTGGTTTTTTCTTCACTTTTTGCCGTTATAAAAATATTATTTATGTACTGAGCTTTAGTTCGTTTTGGCTTTTTTTTCGACACATTCTGTGGAAAGTGGAACATTAATTACGTATACAGAAAATAAAAGATAAGTGTAACTGATGATAATGTATTTTAAATATTACTATCCAAGACACAAACTTCTATATTTGTTCTAAACTGGCAGCGTACCTTTAATGCATCCAGTAAACACACTTTGTTTATAATTCAAAACGTCAAAATATGCTTTATATTGTTTGGTTATAATCCAAAAGCGATAAAGTAAACAAAATTAATTAAATTTTTTTTTTATTTATTTTAATTATTTCTCACTGAAGTTCATTTAAAGTATAATGTAATTAAAATTTTGCATTTGAATTATGGTGAATGTTATGAAAGGTGTTTTAGTTGAATGGTTAGAAAATTCTTTAAAATCTTTAATATCGTGTTTAAAGTAAAATTAATAAATTTATTTTAGTGATCCGGCTATGAAACAATTTTTACTACATTTAGACGAAACATTGGCATTGGGAAAGAAATTCATTATACAAGATCTAGACGAAAGTCATTTATTCATATCAACAGATATAGTGGAAGTATTACAAGCAAAAGTTGATGATTTAATGGACCATATAAGTTTTCCATTACACGAAAAAGGAGCATAATTTATAACCAAAAATATTTACTAATTGAATAATAAAAATTTGAGGCAAAACAAATAAAAAATGGCAGCAAGAGAATCCGGTCGTATTAAAGATTTTGACAAGAAAAGGATTTTAGATGATGGGGCTAGAAAAAGGCGTGCTCGACGAGTATTAGAAGCTTTGGAGCAAGATAATTTTCATGAAGATCCCCACGCCGATTTAGTTATGTCAAAAAAGGTACCTAAATTTCAAGACAATTTAGATACATCAAGGACCAGAAAAGGAAAAAAATCGAAAGGCGCTGATTATTATAAGGCCAAGTATCGTAAAAATTTTGCACAGTTAATTGAAGAGGATAAATTGCAAGAACCACCAAGCTACAGCAGTGCTGAAGCTCCCTTATCAAAAATCCCGGATAGGCATTTTTGTGCCGTATGCGGCTTTCCATCGAATTATACATGTACACTATGTGGGACAAGGTACTGCACAGTTCGTTGCTTGGGAACACATCAAGATACTAGATGCCTTAAATGGACAGCTTAGTTTCTTCTCTCCATTTATTTTATTATTATTCAAAAGTAAATCAATTTAGAATTAAAATATATTTGTTTTTTTATTTTTTATCTACTAAAAACAGTACTAAAATAAGTGTGCATCGAATAAATAGATGGAGCTTTATGAAGTTTTGTTCTTGATAGTTTATGTAATTGCAAATTGTACGTATTTTTTAGATAATAAAATATCTTCCAGCTGAGAAGGCTGAAGATCATAAATAATTTGTTTTTTTTTTGTGAAATTAATCCTATTTTGTCCAAATTATGGCGTATTGTGTTAAAATATTAAATAATCATGTAAGTTTTGTGTAATAAATATTCAAAATAAAAGTTTTTTTTTTTATATAAATAATTATTAAAATAATAAATTAATATATTCCAATAAGTATAAAAAAATATTTTTTGTATAACCAATTAGAATCATCATGAAATATATTCTTAATATCTGCATAAATTATAAATAAATTTTCTACGCAAATAATTTTTAAAATAAATGAATTCGGAAATAGAAAATTTTTTACGTCACGTAACCTCAACATATTAGATAACCTTTTCGTAAAATTTTCTTCATCTCTTAAATGCATTTATTTCTTCTTCAAAACGTGATAAAATATCAATTAAATTATTTTTATAGGCGAAACGTGCAACGAGAACTGCAATTGACATCAATCAAAAATGGTTCCATGCATCATGTGCCGTATCTTCCAAAGTAGCTCTATCAAAATTCGATGCAGATGTATTTATGCCATATGAAAAATTAGCATGCAATTTAGATATTGTTAAGAAGCGTCTTAATCGCCCATTGACCTTATCTGAAAAAGTGCTCTACTCTCATTTAGATGACCCCACAAACCAAGAAATTGAACGAGGAACCTCTTACCTCCGATTACGTCCCGATCGTGTAGCAATGCAAGATGCTACCGCTCAGATGGCTTTACTTCAATTTATTTCTTCAGGTTTAAAGAGAGTAGCCGTCCCCAGCACAGTTCACTGTGATCATTTAATTGAAGCCCAAGTTGGAGGCGAAAAGGATTTAGCCCGAGCTAAAAAAATTAATGAAGAAGTTTACAAATTTTTGGCAACAGCAAGTGCCAAATACGGTGTTGGATTCTGGAAACCAGGTTCCGGTATTATTCATCAGATTATTCTTGAAAATTATGGCTTCCCTGGGTTATTGATGATTGGTACTGATTCGCATACACCTAATGGAGGCGGTCTCGGTGGTCTCTGTATTGGTGTCGGTGGTGCTGATGCTGTCGATGTAATGGCTGATATTCCATGGGAATTGAAATGTCCAAAGGTAATTGGAATCAATTTAACGGGAAAGATTTGTGGTTGGACTTCACCAAAAGACATCATTCTCAAAGTAGCTGACATTTTGACAGTTAAAGGAGGTACTGGTGCTATTATTGAATACACTGGTAAAGGTGTTGATTCTATCTCTTGTACCGGTATGGCGACAATTTGTAATATGGGTGCTGAGATTGGAGCAACCACATCTGTGTTCCCATTCAATCAACGCATGTACGATTACTTAAAGGCAACAAATCGTGAAGGCATCGCCAAAGAAGCCAAGAAATTCCAAACTCAATTACTTACAGCTGACAGCAACAGCAAATACGATGAAGTTTATGAAATTGATTTAGACACATTGGAACCACATGTAAATGGTCCTTTCACGCCTGATTTAGCTCATCCAATTAGTAAGTTAGGTGCCAACTCGAAGAAAAACGGTTACCCAATGGACATTAAAGTTGGTCTTATTGGCTCATGCACTAATTCTTCTTACGAGGATATGGGCCGCTGTGCCTCAATTGCAAAAACTGCAATGAAGCATGGAGTTAAATCAAAGATTCCATTCAACGTAACTCCTGGATCAGAACAAATTCGTGCAACAATTGAACGTGACGGTATTGCTCAAACATTTAGGGAATTCGGAGCAACTGTAAGTGCTTAAATGTAGTATAACATGTATCTTTAATATTTTTATTTGTAATGTTTGTCAGGTTTTAGCAAATGCTTGTGGCCCATGTATTGGTCAATGGGATCGTCAAGATGTTAAAAAGGGGGACAAGAATACAATTGTTACATCATACAACCGTAATTTCACAGGAAGAAATGATGCTAACCCAGCTACCCACTGTTTTGTGACAAGGTAACACCCAGAAATGCATTTCTCTTATATTTAATTGTTTACATTAATTTCTTGTTTAATTCAAAAGTCCGGAACTTGTCACTGCCATGTCAATTGCTGGTCGCCTTGATTTTAATCCACTTACCGATACTATTAAAGGTAAAGATGGTAAAGAATTTAAATTGGAGTCGCCATACGGTGATGAGTTGCCGCAAAAAGGATTCGATCCTGGTATGGATACATACGATGCACCACCAAAGGTAATGTATTTAATTGATTTATGTATGTTTACCAAGTCATTGATTGTTGTATTGTCTTTTTTTAATTAATTAAAATCCTCTCTTAAAGTAGTTAATACAATAAGTAAATATTGTTATAAAAATAATTTATTATCAAAATCTCGCTGATATTAAAGAATTTAACTGATAAAAAAACAGATAATAGTGATAAACGAGGTCGATTACTTAGACAGATAATCACAATGTATATATTTTTTGCGTCTTATTGTAGGATGGCTCCAATGTTAAAGTTGATGTCAACCCAAAGAGTGACCGCCTTCAATTATTGGAACCTTTTGACAAATGGGATGGCAAGGATCTTACAGATATGACCATTTTGATTAAAGTCAAAGGAAAATGTACAACCGATCATATATCAGCAGCTGGTCCATGGCTTAAATATCGTGGCCATTTAGATAATATCTCAAATAATATGTTTATTGGGTTTGTTCTACTGATATTGTCTATTTTTGATTGTTTAATCAAATAAATAAATTTTCTTCAAAACTATAGCGCAACAAATTCTGAAAATAATGAAATGAATAAGATTAAAAATCAAGCAAGCGGTGACTGGGGTACAGTACCAGATGTAGCTCGCGCTTACAAAGCAAAAGGCATAAAATGGGTAACAATTGGTGATGAAAATTACGGTGAAGGTTCATCTCGGGAACATGCTGCACTTGAGCCACGTCACTTAGGTGGCCGCGCAATTATTGTCAAATCGTTTGCTCGTATCCATGAAACAAATTTGAAGAAACAAGGTTTATTACCATTAACATTCGCTCAAGCTTCTGATTACGATAAGGTAATAAGCAATATTTATTTCTATTACTTATGGAAATTAAATGAAATTTTTTTTATTTCCCTAGGTTCAACCAACCGACAAAATCTCATTGGTCGGTTTGAAGAATTTGAAGGCTGGAGCACCGGTTGACTGCGAAATTAAACATGCCGATGGCAAAGTGGACAAAATCAAACTTAATCATACACTAAATTCACAACAAATCGAATGGTTCAAAGCCGGCAGTGCCCTTAACCGCATGAAGGAGCAGGCCAAATAAATGTATGAATTATAAAAGCGAACATAACTTTTCAATACAATTAAAAATCATAATTAATTCTATTTAAAATCAGCGAAGAAGAAATATTAAAATTTACGATTTTACTACGTTTTATTTTTTATTATCTTTTGTTTTATTTTGACACACTTAGTCATGTGTTTATCATTATTTCTTTTTTTATTTTCTAGTAATTGTACAAAAAAAAATTAATTAAATCACATGTTTCATTGTCGTCCCAACAATTATTGTAATCTATCTATATACGGTACGACATTTTCTCATTTGCATAAGTCACTGGTGCAATAAATAAATTTAATATTAAAAAAAAAACAACAAAAATAAAATTATTTTCTTTATAAAATAAAAACTTTGAAAAGGATGCAACTCAATTAGTATGTCATTAGATATTGAAGATTAATATAAATCATTGAATATAATTTGTTAACCAAATTAATTTGCATAGAATAAAATGAATTGAAGTTAAAATTTTCGTTTCATTACACAAACAACTTTTTGTATCTGCTTATTTATAATGAAAATAAGTTTTAGTGATTACTACTCAACTATCTCAAAGATTCTAGTAGTTGCTAAATGCTCAAAATGATTCCTTTTATTTTCACACTCTGCGCTACATGATTATCAAAGACAACGACCAATTATAAGGTAAAAATCTGAATTTTTTTTATTCAAACTTTACACCTGTAAAAAAGAAATTTTTAATAATTTATTATTTTTCTTAAACATTTCTATGAAGTAAAAAAAATAAAAATATAAATTCTGATGTTGATTTAAAAAAAAAATGAATAAAAGATCCCACACCTGCAAAATTCACAAAAATAAACTGATTAACGAAGAGAATTTTTTTTTTGTTATTCTTTAAACACTTGCTGAGGTAAAAGTATCCGAAATGAAAAAAAAAAAGAAATAATAACAAGAAGAGAATTTCTTACCTTTTCTGTGCGTCAACATATATAATTTAATTTTTTTTCCGTCGTTTACCTATTGTCTGTTTATAAAGCCCTATAAAAGAATGCACCTGTCGCATTTTAAAAATAAATATGCAACGAAGATCAATTGTAGATTTTTCTTTTCATAAATTCTTGATACATCTTAACGGTTATAGATACCCGTTTTATTGTTTTTTTTTTTTTTTTTAATTAACTGATGAGATTTTCTTTTTTACTGGTAAAATGGCTTTAAGCGGATTAAAACCTCGTTTTCAATCAATGCATTGGTTCAATTAAATTATTTATAGAAAGAAACATTTGTGTTAACTATGATGTGTCAAACGGCAGTGTGAATTTTTATATCAGGAGCGAAGTTCTCATAGAATAATTACGACCCCAACAACATACTGTGAAACATCGACTATTTAACTACTGCCAAAGATAGCCAACTTTTGCAAATGCTTACAAACAGCGCACCTACTTAATTCGCAACATCGAGATTCTACCGTTTACACATTTTTTTTTCCCGTCATTAAAATTTCTCATTTGTTCGTAATTATAATCTCTCATTGATTTGTAAATTAATTTTCCATCTTTTATTATGATTATTATTGCATTAACATAATTATCTTACAATAAATTACAAAAATAAAAATATTTTATTCATTATTCTTGCTTATTTAAGAGAATATCATTTTTAAAAAACCCATCTCAAAAATCTTATAAAATAAACTCAGGCAAAATTACTAACCGACGGCTTTTCAGTTATTTCATTTATTTATTTCTCTTTTCTTTTCTTTAAAAATTTTTTTTTTTTAAACCAATTTATTTTTATACAAAAATTTATTGATTGTGAAGAGTTTTTTTTATACACGATTTGTATGCGAGGCACATTCATCCAGAGTAGTTGGGAAAATTATATAAAAAAAAAAAAATAATAAATAAAGAAAACGAAGGAAAAAAGCACACAACAATAAAGCGCATACTGAAATTAACTGCATGATAAGAAATGTTTTTGTTGTGTTTTTATTAATTATAATTTAAATAAATAGTCGCGTGAAATTAATAAAAAAAAAATCTAAATTATTAAAAACCCCGCTTAACATAATAAATGAATAAACCACCATACATCGTTAACAAAGAAAAGAAGTCAGTGAAAAAGCACGAAAACACACACAATAATAAGAAATAAAAATATATTCCTTGCGGCGTGATTGTAATCGTAGTTATTTCGATCACAATCAATCGATGATTTTTATCAGTTTGCTTTAGTTTGAATTAAATGTTTGCAAGAAACATAAAGGCGTCTTTGTTATTGTTTTCGTTTTAATATTTTGTGGACTATCCGTGGTAGCGACAAGGAGCCTACTTCGATTTAATTTTTTTGATTTTGACATGCTTAGGTTGTATTGTTTAAATCATTTAAACGTCTTTAATATATAAACAAAAAAAAAACAAACAGCGATTTATGCACAGTTTAAGGTTTTTCTGCATCATTTTTAATGAAATGTCCTCGCATATGAATTCAGAGCGTAAGCAATGACATGTGCTTTAGGGAGCAATAAATCAAGATGTTTGCGAACGAGCAAATATTTCACTTTTTACTATATATATATATGTATATTTCGGTTGTGCTTTTTCTCTGCATGTTGGCCTAGAATCATTAGTGCAAGTAAAATGATAAATTCGTTTAAACAATTATTTAATGGTTATTAGTTATTTTTTTAATTAAATAAATTAAGAAATATCGATTTAAAAAACTTAATGAAATGGATAATTACCTTTTTACACAGGACAACTGTCAATTAAAATCAATTAAATATTTGCCGTTTCGTTTTTAGCGAAATCGACATTATTATTCAAATTCTACTTGTTAATAAATTGTTATAGATAATTTATTTGATTTATAATCATCTCGTAATTATAATATAATTTAATACAGTAATAATCGCAATTATATGCATAATTTGATAATAACTAAGATGTCATAAAAATCATTTGCACACAAAAAAAATAAAATGAATTCACAAATACATAAATTATTAAAAAAAAAAACACATCATAACAGAAATATACAAAAAGATCCACAAATCATAAGAATAATTAATTAATATTTAACTTTAACACATTTTGATTTATAGTTGCTACTAGTCAGTAAACCAACATAATTAAGCCAACTGTTAGCAGCCTACTAATTTATTACTAATTATTATTTTTAAATGCCAGAAAAAAATCTAATTAAAATTCGTATTTATACGTGTGTATTTTTATTAATTAATTAAATTTATAAACAAAAAATAAATAAAAAAAATTTTATAAAATTATTTTTCATAAATGAAAGATCATAATTGATAATTGCTGACTGATCTTTAATTAACTTTTCTTTTTTTTTGTTTTTTATTGCTTTAATCACAGCAATTTTTGACGTCTCGATAATATGCGGCTCGCCGATGCTTAGAAATGTTCATAGTTTAAATTCTGTAAAAAAAATGAATGATATTAATTATTATTTTTGTTTTGTGCTTTAATATTAAATCAATAATTTGGCATTTTGTGATTTATGTTACGCTTTGGTTTGGTTAATGTTTATTGAATTTTTTATTTTTTTTTTTAATTACATCGCATACATATATAAGAATTATCAACACTTTCTGATCCAGATGCAATTAAAAATGTATGATCTTACTATAAAATAAATTTTAACTCACTAAAGAAAATTAAATAATTTCCAACAAGAAAGTATAATCGGCTCCTTGTTTTATTTTATTGTATAGTATAGTTACAAGCGTTAATAAATCATTTAATAAAATATTATAGTGGTAGGAAAAACCATAAAAACAAAACCACTGTATATTCAAATATGTACGAAACCATTTGAAACAAGGTGATATACATTAATAAGCCATGTGATTGAGAACTCAAAATACTTATTATCATACAACTAACATAAATATTTAAATAATTTCCATATAAATACAATTACAGCTTCCGGTTGTATTACTAAAATGCACACTGAAAATTAAATTACAATCAGATAATTTACATTCAACAACGATAAAAATCAGCAACAAATATTTGATTAGTTTAACTAAATCGAGCGGACAAAATTAAAATACCTAATTTTCGGTTGCTTTGCATTTAAAAAAATCTTACACATAAAAACAAAAAGAAAAAAAAATATTATTGATAAATTTGAAGAATCACTTAAATATGTAATAAAAATGTAAACTGAAAAACGCAAAAACAAACAAAGCAAAAAATATTAATGTTAACAATAATAATAATAATAAAAAAAAAAGGAAAACAAAAATACATGACAGAGCAGCATATAAACATAAAATTAATAAAAAAAAATTATTGTGATCGGGAACATCGTCGTATCTCGTTAATAACTAATATCTTAAATGATAAATTGCATTATTATACAAAACTTGATGGAATTTGATCAAACATAAGTTCTTCGCAGTCTTTTAATCGTGGCCTTTGTATAGTTTTTTCTGCTGTTCTCCCTGATTTCTTAAAAGTAAAAATATTAAATCTTAACTCAAACACGATCATTTAGTTAATATAAAAATGTTGATGCTTTTTTGCCGCTGATGTTTATTATTGTTGTTGATACTTCTTACTTGATTCAATTTGTATGCTAGGTAACAAGAACAACAACATGAATATGAAACAACAAAAAAAAAAACATAATTTTATAACATATAAACATATTCGAATCATTATAAGCTTTAAGCTAATAAGTACTGTAATTAGGATGGTTTTTGTGCGCGCAACAGTTATTATTTCATAATTGGTTTGTTTCTCTATAAAACGCATTCTACGTTTATCAATTATTACAAAACGAAACACATTTCGCTTAAGCCTTGCAAGGCAGATTAAAAATCTTAGTAATTCAGAAACCTCTAAACAACTTTAGCCAGAAAATGTATTTTAACAAAAAAAAAAAAAAAAATTATGAGTTCAATTAGTTATGCACTGTATACTAGCATCTGTCTAATTACACCTCTTATCACATATACACATTGTTGCAATTTATCGTCTCTTGAAAATTTATTAATTTTGTAAAAAATAAAAAAAAAAATCTCTTCTTGTTTTCACGGTTTTTACTTACCGAATATTATGTATGGCGAGTGGCATGTATCGTTTGTTGCTTATTCAAAATATTACGAAAAAATTTGATGATAATGGTAGTGATGTTGCTACTTCTGCTAATGTTGCTGTCATCTCCTCTTAATATTTGTATGCAATTTTAGTAATGGCATTTTGATTAAGATTTTCTTTATTTTCCTTATAGAAACCCAAGTATATTAAATTTTAAATTAATTTTTCTTCTTTATCATCTTTATGAATTTTTGTGTTTTTTATTTATTTATTATAATTATCATTATCTGTGTTTGAATCATCGTATCCTCTTACTATCTTGCTATCTTATTATGTTTTTTTTTTAATTTAATTTTATTAACATTTTTTATTCTATAATTCGGACCGACATACTTATAATATTTCTTCTAATTTATAATAAAAAAAAAAAAAAGGGAAAAACAAAAATTGTTTTCGCTTAATATATTTTTGGCATCAAATGCAAAAAAAAAAAAAAAAAAAAAATTAATGGATATTTGATAAATGTTTTATGATATTTGTGCTTTTTATCCTTGCTGTTGCTACCTTTTAATCAATTGACAAAAATATTTAATACAAAAAAATTACATCGCGAATTGCCATAAAGGTTGTGCATTCATCCCAATGTCCAAATGCAAGAATTTTTTTTTTTTTTTTTGCAAAAACTCACGAAAAGGAAATATTAAATTTTAATATAAAAATCGATTTGCAATGCGATGAAAACATATTGTAGACATTATTATGACAAGATATCTCCATGAATTTTAATTTTTTTTTTCAAGTATCCTCATTCCTCCTTTTGCTGATTGTTGCGAACTTTTTTCAATTTTTATTTTATATAATGTTGTAACATGAAATAATAAATAAAATAATAAAATTGATACAAAAATGACACAACACAACATTTACACAATTTCAAACAATAAGAAAATCTTATATTACGTTGAATATTCAATGTGCAATATATGTACTTACGTACGTACGTATGCGCTTTAATTTAAGCGGGGATGATTTCTTATTAAACTGGCGCCGTGGCAAATAAAAAAAAAAAAAAGTATTTTTGAAATGTTTCTGTTTTTGTTACGACCAAATATTTTTTTATTTTTTTTTTACTAATAAATAAAAATAAATATGTCACATTAATAAAAATAAAAAAGAGACTATTTGTAAAAAAAAAAAATTGTCAAAATAAAATAAAAATCGAATCGCTATTATGTGGTATGTACTTGAAATAAAAATTGTTTTCTATTTTTTGTTTTATAAGAAAATTAAAAATAATTTTAACATTAGAAAAACCTTAGTGCACCCTATTTTATTTACAACAACAACCACAACAAGGTGATTGAGAAAATATTAAATTATTTATCCATTTTCAGTGTTAAAACATATGTAAAATGTGGTCGGGACAGATACATTAATTTTAAAATTGTTTTCTAGGTTTTATTTAAAATATTATTTTTTTTTTTATTTAATATCATATTCATGTAGCGCAATCAATATAAATAACGAAAACTATTTTTTTTTTCGTTTATTTTATTCACTTCCCGTCCAGTATTAACATGATAAATTTTTTTTTTTCTTTTTTTCGTATATAAATCAGTAATTTGTATATAATTTTCGTAGCCGCAAATCACCTCATTTCTCTCTAACCATACAATAAATTTCAATTATCTATTAAGGAATAAAATAAAAAAAAAATTACAAAACACCGTAAACATATCACCAAAAACTATACCAAACCCAGAAATAATTTATGAAAATTTAAAGAATTACAAAGAGAAAATGAAAAAGTCAAACAAAAATAATAATAAATTAAGCTCCTCGATCACGATATTAATTAAATGTTTTTTTTTTTTTGTTTTTTAACTAAATGACATCCAATAATTTATTTAAAACAAAAAATTCAAATCAAAAATCTAATCACAAACAAAAAATAAATTTTAAAATTGTTTTAAATGATTTTTTTTTTTTTATAGAAAATTAATTTTATTTAAAAAAATATTTTTGAAAAAATAAAACTCATTTGCATAATGAAAAAAAAAAAAAAAAACGCTGTTTCATCCTGTAAACACGCTATAGCTAAAGTGTTATTACTTTTAAACGATATAAATATTATACGTGGAACCGTGCAATGCGTATTTATGGTAAATTGGTTATATATGGGTAAAATTAATTTTATTAAATTACTTTGTAGCGATCTTTATGATTTTATTTTATGCTCTTTGTAATTTTTTTTTTGTTTTTTTTTTTTATATTCAGCGGCTCATTTTACAAAGTACTGTTTTCAGTAATTTCATAAAATTTGACACATTTGGATAATTACTTGTAACAAACATATCTCCAATAATACACCCGATAATATGTACCGCAAAGATATACTGGCGAACACGTCCAATGATCACACAGTAAATATTTAAATGTGTAGTTAAAGCACCTGTACTCAGCTTTAAGAATTTCAAATTAAAAATATTCGTCAATTCAGAAAGTCAGGCATTAAAAATTTTAAACTTATCATGCTATAAACGGAAGCAAAAATACCAAAAAAAAAAATAAAATATTTGAAAATATCATCGTGAAAATAAAAAAAAAATTATCTATCTTATTATCCCTGATTAGAATATCAAAAAAAACATAATTCCACCGGAAACTGCAGAATGTTAATCACTAAAAAAAACCTGACCTTTACAATTTATTAAAATAAAACATTTCATTTGAAAATATAAAATGTAATAATAATAATGCTAAAAGCCACAAGTTATCATTTATTAAAAATAATTTAAAGTAAAAATATATTAAATATTTTTTTTTCCCTTTTTTTTAATAATAATAATAATAAAACAAATACAAATTGACTGTATAAAGTAAACAAATGATATTTCTGATAAAACGGCAAAATAAATAAAAATTGAAAAACCTTATGTACATTTGTCGACTTGTCAATTTTATATACATAAAGATAATGTAAAGAAGAAGAATTATATTTTGTGATAAGACTACAATGGTTTTGTTAAAATAGTTGAAAAATTTATATTGTTAGTGCATATTAAGTACATAAGTACTAAATGATAAACATTTACGTAAAATACATACAATTTCATAAAAATTCATAACATCTGTTAACTGATAACAGGAATAAAAAGATTATTCAAATATTAACCTTAAAAATATATTTCTCTTCGTCATTCACATATATATATATATTATATTAAAAATTGTATAACCATGATGTATGCACCGATCAGTACTTGTTTATTTCAATGTACTTGCTGCTGTGTACGCCTCATGCACCGATAACAAAACAAAATTGAACCTTTTTTATTAAACGCACGTTTTACGGCGGCAAAAAACTAATTACTTAAAATATCATTAAATTTTATAGATTATTTATTATTTGAGTAGTATTTATCGGTAAATACACTTCTTGTAATTAAAGCAACGTGAAAACGGATTTATGCCAGGTTTAAGTAAATAAATTGTCATGAAATGTTTAATTTTTAAATTGATTAAAATTTAGCAAATACACTTTTTTAACAATACTGAATTGATTTATTTAAAGAAACTATTGAAAATTTAACAAAAATTACGCTTTCTAGTGTGTTTTATGAATGCATTTATATTATTAGTAAATAATATCCATTTATAGATAATTTATGTTTGATTTCCGTAGCATACAAATAATAAATCATAATTTTCCCAGCACACAAAATTAAAATAACTAAAATCAAATTGATTATCATTTTAATTACTTTGATTAATTTTTATTTTATTTTAATAATTAGAATGAATCACTAATTTAATAAAAGTTTTTATTTGTTTATTCCTTTCGACAGTCAATAATTTGCATGACTTAGACGTGGTTAATAAATTAAGATCTCCGATGTACGTTGCTTTTATTTATTTATTTAATTTTAATTTTTGTTCAATATAAATACTATATAGGTATGTTGTTTACAGAAGTAGCAGCCTGACATCAATAAACATTGAAGCCAGTTACATCTGGAAAGAAATTCTAATTATAAAATAATTTTTGAATAAAAATATACAAATTTGCAGCACATGATTTGCTGCAAATTAAATAACTGAGAAAAAAAAAACTTTTATGAAAATAAACTTTATAATTATGTCAATAGCATAACAATTTATTATTATTTTAATATTCGTGTATGTGTTCGCAGACAATTTTATTTTTGGGTAAATTAGAAAAGTCAATATAATAATTAAGAGAATTATTAATCGGCAAAAGGCACTGACGAAAAACTCGTCACTTGTCAGGTGGATATGAAATATTAAAGAAAAAATGTGTTTATTGATATTAATTTTTGCTGGTCTATAATTAGTTATTTAAACACACGTTTGTTGAGAGAAATTATTTTTATTTTTATTTTTTTAACATTACTAATTTAATAATTTTGTATTATTTGAATTTTTAAAATGTTTATTAGTCATATTTATGTACAAAAAAAAAAAAAATAAAATAAAAAATAAAATAAAGAAGCAAATTCTATAAAAAGAATTATTATTTTTGTTTATTTTTATTAAATTAGTATAATTAGAACAATAAGTTTTTTATTAATAATTATTTATTAAAATCTTTTAACAGAAAATGAAAATCTTTTGTTCTTTTATAAAAATTTGTTAAACAATTTGTAATGTAATTGACCATTTTGAATAATTAGAAAATGTAATAAAAATTTACACGAAAAATTAAATTTAATTTAATTGCATAATTTTTAAATAAAATAAAATCAAAGAAAACAAAAATAGGCGTTATTAAAAATAATCAAAATGCTTAAATAAATTCGATTAAAGTAAAAATAATAAAATAAAAACTCTACACAAATATTTTAATTAATCGAATTCAACACCTCCTTTAGCGCCATTTTCATTTATTTATTATTTTTATTTTGTTTTTATTACATTCCTACAAATAAACCAAATTCACCACGTTTTGTTTCCAAATAATAATAATAAAACAAAAAATTTGAATAAATATGTAAAATAGAAGAAAAAAAAACCAATGAAATACATAGAAATGAAAAAGTGTTAATTAAGTAATCTACAGTAGCATAAACACATAATAAATAAAGTAATAAAGGTAATAAATACAAACATGAAATAATGTTTATTCGTAAAGAGCCAATCATGCGATAAAATTAGTGATTAAACTTTTTGACAACTGATTGCCACAGCCAAATCCTCACCTTAATTAATTTATGAAGTAAACAAATATTGTTTTTTTTTTTTTTTACCTTCGCGATATTTGATTGGTGGTGATTTTATATTTTCTTCTATCACAACATGCTTACAAAAAAATTTGCCATTAAATAGTCCAACCAGGTCTTGGACATTTTTTATCCAGTCGTCTTAGATTTAAAAAAAACACACACTTTATAAATTATAAATAAAACAAATATCGTGTTAAATATATATATTTTAATTTTATTTTTATTATTATTATTATTTTTAAGTTTTCTTATTTTTATATAATTTGTTTTCTTCTTCTTCTTCTTCTTTTTGCATTTTATATATAATATAAAGAATTTTGTTTATCACAAAAAATTAAAAATGGCATATAAATATTTTTTCTATTCAAAAATCTTAAAAAATAAAGCAAAAAAAATTATAAATTTTTGTATTAAAGTAAATTAAAATTAAAAAAAAAAATAATCATAAATTATATTTTTTTCAGTTTAAAGTATGTGGTTTCTTTTAATTGTAGTTTATAAGATTTATAATTATGGCACTTGATGATTTGATTTTACTGTATACACGCTTAATTAACTTTGCATGAGACGCAGTGTAAGTGTACATGATTCAAGATCTGCATAATACTAATTTAATGTGCTAAAATGAGGTTTTTCAGTTCATAAATTATTGTAACGAGTTTCAGAAAAATTAGCCATATTAATTGTTTTTGTTTTACTACTAAACGTAATATAACATCATTTATAAAGTAAACATAATTCGGCCATGAGATGAGGTGTTAATTCTTAAAAACAATTTAATTTTAGCCTTAAACAATGCATCTTAGTAGTACGATCACAAGCTATAAGTATTGATACAGTCAAAATCTGTTTTCTTTTAAATTTTTGAATGCAATTGACATCGCATTACCAATTTTATATAATTTGTAAAATTCATTTGCATGTCTACATTTTAAATAATGTAAATGACTTGAAACATATAGTTATTTTGCAATAATTAGAAATCACTTCATGATTTATTTATATTACCGTAAAAAAATTTGTACTGCATTTTATAATTTTTAAATATAAATTTAAAATATTCTTTATTAATTTATTACAATTTAAGTACTTAACATTCAGTAAAAAAATTGAAATCTAAAAAAAAAAAAAACTTATTGAATTAAGTGACAAAAATAGTGACATAATAAAACAGATCATTCATCTTAATATTTTATTTTATTAAAAATATGTAAAATAATTTTACAGTCATTTGGCCGGATTTATATGCTATTTTATTTATTATTATTATTTAATTAAATTTAATGTAAGCAATCTGTTATCAGCACCTTTCATACATGTTTTTATATTTATAAATTAATTTTATACAAATTTGTTGTAATTTTTGGCAACCAAAGGAGGGACTTCATTTTTAGAAAATAAACTCTTTTTATTTTATTGTTCAATCAATTACTCATCCTTTTTCTTTCGAAGTTTACCTTCAGTTTGAATAGTTCTTGTTACCAATTCTACACATTCTGCTAGGGATGGTTCACTTTCGTTTTCACTATAATCTAGGCCAGCCAGTCGACTGAGGGTTAAAATATATGAGCAAGCAATTCGCAGAACTGATAATTTGGAGAGTTTTTGTGAATTTGAATAGGACGGAACAGAGTGTCGCAATGTATCAAATGCTGCAGAGATTGTGTGCACTCGTGTACGCTCTCGTGCGTTCGCTTCTATCCGGCGTTCACGTGTCATGTTTTTGTAATTTCGTTGGGCTTGTTGCTGAAGTTGGCACATTGTGGAACTGCCACTTATTTCCGTATCAGCTGGTATAACTGTTCTATCAAGTTCAGATTTCACTTTAACAAGATCGCCCATTGAAGAAGTAGATACCGATGACGATGATAAAGAATAATTTGTTGATGTGTACTCGGCAGGTAAATTAGTTATTTTTCCATGATGAGAATACACTGATTGATTTTCATTACTAGTGTGGCAAATCGATGGGCGTTCACGAATATGATTATTAGATGATTTTTTGGAAACTAAAGCCAATGGTTGATCTTGAATAGGACTGTTACTCGGCACTCTGTGCAATGTCGTGACACCAGGATGTCTTAAAAATATTTCGGCAGGATTTGGATTCAAATGTACACATTCATCTGATTCTGTGTTCATTGACGGCGGCGCCCATGGTCTAAAATGACTTTGGAAATCACCGTTTTTGAATTCTTCACTTTTAGCACACGAATCATTATCCGCCACATGATTTGAATTTGATATATTTTGTACTTTCATTTCACACTCACTATAACGAATTCGTTTTTTAATTGGTCCACATAATTCACTCTCAGATACAACTCGCAAAGGTTCTGAACTTTTGCGTTTATTGCGCGGCAAACTAATTGGTGTCACTTTAACTTCAACTGAATCCTCTGATGCGTCTGTAGGACTTCGAGGCCCCTCTCGTGATGACTCCAGCATAATATCATCTCCAATCTCCGAACTACCTGAACAAAAACCAGCGTCACGTTCTAAAATTGATGACATTGCTACATCTGGAAATTAGTCATAGAAGAAACATAAAAACATTATTAGTTATATGTTTATTAGCTTTTCTACACAGCAAGCTGTTTTATGGTTAATGATAAAATTTATTACATGAAACACATGTTTCCTTCTTATGTAAAACATACATTTAATCACTATTATTATTGTTATCTGATTATTTACGTGTATGAAATATAAAACGTTTGATAATATCAGCAGGGGAAGGAATAGTTATCAATTCTCTAATATTTCTATTAATACTAAACATTTTATTAATAAATTTTATTATTGCAATAAAAAATTATTTTTCTAATGTATCTATTAAATTCAATAATAAATAATTTTGCATAGTCCTAGAAGATAAACAAAACATGACAGACAACATTAATAAATTTGTACGAACCCTCATTAAACAAATTAAAATAATAACAAATGTCACATTAAACCAATAAAACACAGAATAACCGCTTAAATAGTGGGTGGAAGAATAATTATCAACATAAACGGCGCCTATTAATGTGTATAAAAATTTATTAAGAAATAATATGCATACACAAAATATATGTTTTCTTCCGCATTCTTTTTATTATAAACATAGATTTTATTTCTTAACAAATATTTGCATATATTGCACTTAGAAAATAATTTATTTAAAAATCAAATTGTATAGCACCAGAGCCGTGTTGTTAAAATTTATTATCATTAATGACTTAAGAATTGTTGTATAACATTGTATATAATGTAATATAGAAACTTGTAAAGTCTGATATATGACTAAGATGCATTTGTTACGGAAATAGAAATAAATGTCAGACAGAAGAATGTTGAAAATTTAATCAATTGTCAATTATAATATAAAAAAAAAAATTAAAAAACGGAAGGTCTGAAAAATATTAAAAATATTCATTTTTTTTTTATTACAACCAACCCTGTTATTATACAGTTAACATAATTATATGTTTTATTGCATTTTTTAAATGAATCTAAAAGTGCAGCATAAGTGTAATTTTAACAGTTAATTAAGTAGTGAGATATTAATCATTTTGTTTTTAAATTAAGTTTTACTAGTGGTAGAGAGTTTTCGTTATACGTATTATACTCTTAACCGTAACGATAATAACATTGAAACAATCACTTTGATTTTCATTAATTTATTTATTGTTTTGCTTTTTATTATACGTCGCGATTTTTTTTTTTTTTTACGCAATTATTACATGGTGTGTTTTATTGTCTAATAATAATAATAATAATAATAATAATAATAAAACAAAACGTAATGTAATGTAACGCTAACGTAACAAAAAAGAAAAAAAAGGAAAAAAAATGAAAAACGCACAGATGAGTCGCATTTGTTGCATTATTTAAAGTTTTTAAAGTGTTTAATGCACATTAAAGCTATTTTTTCTCTCTTTTAATACATATGTGGTGTATTTATGTAATGTTTTGAAAGATTTTCTTCTTTTTTTTTGTTTGTTTTTAGTTGAAGTTTTTTTTTTTATATAAAATAAAAATATGCTTTAGCGGCGCCAGTTTGTGCCAATGTCTCGTCATACACTATTTCATTATGAAAAAATAATTTTAATTAATAATATAAAATAAATAAACATAAATTGTTTAAAATTAATATAAGAAAATAAAATTGCAATTCAGAAATTATCAATAATGACGGGAAGAAAAATTAAAAATTAAATAAAAAAAAAAATAGCGTACACAAAACATACACTTTATTTGGATTAATCAAATGTACAGGCGACGTTAATTATATTATGAAATAACTAATTAAATATTTTTATGATGGACGTTAATTATATTATTAACAAGAATCAATTAACTTTATTTCCTAATTAATTACTTCGTTCACTTGATAACGTCTAACCCTAAACGACGCGACGTTGATCTTTGTAAATGTTTTTTCTACATATTTTATCTTAATTAAAACATGCTAATAAGCTTGATCCAATGTTAATACACCTATTAATATTTAACAATATGTAACATTACACTTTTTTTTTCATAATTAATTGGCGGCAAGAACAATGTCGCCTTAAGTAAAACAAAAAAAAAAAAAATTCCTCAACGTTTCACCTGTTCAGTTATGTTTTAATATCAATTAGTAATCATAGTAAATTAATTTGAATAATAATTAAATTAAAAAATTGTGCATATCATATGAATAATAAATGGCATCAAGCTTGTTTAATTAACTTAGTTTACAGTGTTTAGTTTAATAAAATTATAAAAAATATACTATATATAAATATATTACGACCTAATATCTAAGATCAGAATTTTAATTCATTACAACCAAAATTTAATTAGCGACGTCTACTTAATTTATTTTTTGTTTTGTTGACAAGGGAAGCGCTTATTTATGAATTGCAGTGCAAATGGTTAAAAGTCTCCATATAGTTAACATCAACACATTAATAAAAAATCAATAAATCATCATAGATCAAATGCTGATCATTAATTTTCGTGTTATATGAAAAGAAAGATTAATATAATTCAGAAAAACATATATAAACATACGTTGCTATAAACATATTAATTTAAATAATAAAAATGTTAAACAAAAATTTTATAAATTGCGACTTTTTTGAACTCTTCTTTCAATTTTATTTTTTTATTTTTTTTTTTTTTTATAATATAAATTTCATTTTGATTCATTCAGAGAATGAACTTTAATGTAAAAATAATAAAAATAAATAAAAATGTGGCGAGAAGCGGTTATTAATTAATAAGAAAAAAAATAAAAATAAAAATATGTACGCGCTCTAGTCTGCCACTGAGTCGACAAATAATAATCAGAAAACGAAATAAAGTATAAAAATTATTTTTTATTATTTGTTATTTAAGTAACATCTGTTTAATTTTTTTTTCTTTCTTTTTTCTTAATTAATAGGATTATAAAATTTACATTAATTTGTTTTCGTGCCTTTCGGAATGTAGTTGTTTCGTTTTTTTTTATTTATTTTTTTTTCTGTTCTGTTTGAGTAGATGCGTTGGTTTTATTTTTGTATTTTATTCTGTTCAGTTTGTGTTTTGAATTAATTTTGCAGTAATTTGAAGTGCATATTTCAAATTATAGATAATAAAAATGTTAATTGTGTTGCTTAGATATAATGGGGATTTATTATTGCAAACATATGGTAAAAATTAGTTGCGATGGAAAAAATATATTTTTTTTTATGGAAGTTATGGCAAATTTATTATATTGGAATATGCAATTAGTAAAAATTAAAGAAATCATTGCATTTTTAAATGACGATTAACGTGGTCTCAATAATATTTAATATTCAATTGTTGCAGTTAGTTTTATTTAAATTTTCTAATCTTTTTTTGAGTGTTGATAATGACTTAATTAGTGACTACGAAATACATTCATTTATAAACTTATTCAAGAATTTATTTTTATGTTTTTCTTGTTTGCTCAACAGAAATTCAATAAGCCATTCAGTAAAACAGAAGAGAAAGAAGGAATAATGAAGAAACAGCGATTTAATGATTATGTGTCGATGGTATTTAACATTAATATTAACACACAGCATCATCAGCCGCGACAGTGACGATATATATGATTTTTTTTTTTTTTTTCATTATTAAATGATTTGTGTTGGATTTTTTTTTGTATATCATTTACGTTTTTTTTTTTATTTCATCTTGATCGTCACGCTGGCGCCAAATAAAAGCAAAAAAATTTAAATAATAAACATATAGCAAGTTTTTGTTATTGTTGTTGTAGGAATGATATATTGTTGTTTTGTTAAAAAGAAGGAAAGAAGCACAAATCTGTGACTATATACACAGAGAACATAATTAAGATTATATTAAATATAAAAAAAAAAGAACTGAATCAAAGAAACTTAATTATGTGTTCTTTATCAATTTAATATATTTCCTTAATTGATTATTTGTTCATTTAACTGATGTCTAATTAAAAATCGAAAAATTGTTTTTATGTGAATGACAGAACATTGTTCTTTCTTAATATATAAAAAAAAGTTTTGCTACCAAATTTAAAGAATAAAAAACATTTATAAAAATTTTTCCAAAAAACTTATCAATCACAAATATTTTACAATTTACAAAAAAAAAATTCTATTAATAAATAAAGCATAAATGGATTACATAAATGGATTGATTATGTATTGCTTTAAGTAGCGAATACTTTGCAAAAAATAACAAAAAATTGCGTTCAAGTATGTAGTTTTATTTTTATTATTCAGAAAAGTGTAGGACTGGCGCCAAATGTTTGCTCAACTGGCAATATCATGTGAGTCATTACAAAAGAAATTTTTTCTTCTTATTTTTTTGTTTGTTTTTTTTTTTTGCCATAAAAATGGGATAATATATATGACTTTATACAGAAGAAAAATAAATTTTTATTCTTATACTTGTTACTAGTGAGATGATATTTGATGGTAATTTTTTTTTCTTTTGAATACTCTTAATAAGCCACCGGGAATCATTAGTGATTTAAAAGGGAAAAAGTATTATATTTTACCAGTTTTGAACTGATATACTTATTCTGTGTTCAATTAAGTGCAGATAAACTCTTAATATTCACTGTAGCGAATTTCGTAAATGTTGTAAATTTCTCACATGCTCATTAAATAATTTAACAACAGAAAAAAATGTAAGACCAGTGTTCGTTTAACAACACAATCGGCCATATGCAGGTTGATTTGGGTCGCTTATTTAACCAAAGAAAAAACCAAAACGAAATTGCATTATATCCATATAAGCGCTATAAATATCGACTTCAACATTTTTTTTTTCTTCTTTTAATGTTTTGGCGAAAATTTAAACCATATTCCCGCATAACTGCAGGAACTTGTTTTGTATTTTAATTTTTTTTTTTTTTTTTTTTAACGTATAAAGTTTTGCTTGTTGGCACGGTATGTCCGTATTAGGTTAGATGATTGCTCAAAAATACGCGACAAAAGAAAATTATATTATGACTTTGTAGCTGGCCTAACATTTGCGTTTTACGTTACGTCCACAAGATAAACGAAAAACTTTATTCTCCTTTGAATATTGCTGTGTACCCACAATTAATTTATAAAGGAACAAGTGCCTCGAATAATAATTGTTACTACAGCAAATATCAATTTATTGTTTGTTTAATAAAAAAAAATGTAACATCTGTCGCACTTTCATCAGCTAACGGATTAATTACAAAACCGCAAAAATGTTTTTATTAAGTGACAATTCTAATAATAAAAGAATAAAAAAATGAAAAATTTCAACAATTAAATTGAAAAATTAATAAATGCGTGTTAATATCTTGAAATAAATTTATTTAAGCTACAGAAAGGATTCCTTCCGATTAGTTAATTTTTTTTTTATAAAATTACGAAGCAAAGAAATTACTTTTGAAAAAAAATAGCAAAAAATATTTGACTTAATACACTTAACGCGCATGCTTGCATTGTTTTGTTTTAGTAATTGACATTGGCTTAATTATTTTTATTTTACTTTTTTTATTTCAATTCAATTAAAGCAGTGGTGTCCAGTTGTCGTTTTTAATTATTTTTTAAAGAGGAGTTCTGTTTGAATTTCGGTTATCACAAATAAATAATCGTCTCGCCAAAGAGACT
Organism: Ptychoptera albimana; assembly: GCA_961205885.1. Classification (NCBI taxonomy): domain Eukaryota; kingdom Metazoa; phylum Arthropoda; class Insecta; order Diptera; family Ptychopteridae; genus Ptychoptera; species Ptychoptera albimana. Next base: position 9,199,891 of record OY540801.1, on the reverse strand, counting down.
ACTAACAAGCTGTGCAAGACACCACTGAACAAACCACAAAAAACCATTAAGTATTCATATCGTATGAGACAATATAAAAGATATAAAAACAAAAACTAATATAAATAAACTTAAAACATCGTTTAAGCAGAACGAATATTAAGAAAAACATTTAAAGAAATCTTAAAGCTAAACATCTACACCGCGCCAACATTATAATATAGAAAAATAAAAATTGTCAACTTTGTTGTTTATTGGCCGGTGTGATTTGAATATTCGATTTAACTATTTAACGATATTATAAAAGGAATAATAAAAAAAAAAACTAATAATTATGCAATAATATTCTTGTTAAACGAATGTATATTGTGTTGGCGCCACAATTACATCGACACATTGTAAATTTATTTTTTTATTATTGTTTTAAAGGTAATAAAATTAAAATTAAACTAAATAAACTAAAGGAGTATCTAATAAAGAAAATTTGCATGTGGCGTCTCGACGCTTGTTACTGTTGACTATTTTATGCTGTCAACCGATGACTTAAAGAATTAATAATTCAAAATTGTAAAAGCAATAATTACCTTTTAATAATATTGCTGATAATTTTGCTGCACTTAAATTTGCATATAAATTCTCGCCAATTGACGTCATTATTACTTTGAGTAAAATTATATATTGCAGCAAAAAATCGAAACACCTGATTTTTCCTTATAATTATTATCCACAGAGTTGGGGTATATATCCAATTTTTATTTTTATTTTTGTTTATTATTTTATGATTTAATTTTAACTAAACACTTAAAAAAATTGTAAATTATTATTTTTTTTTTTTTTTATTTTTTTTTAAATCACTTTTAAGAACACTTTTGTTTTGTTACAAATTTGAGTATTTTCAATCACTTAGTTTTATCACAACTTTTAATGAAGAAATAAATAATTTTATTATTTATGTAAAGATTAATTAAACTTAATTAAAATAAATCTGGTATATTTATTCAATTTCAATTTTTCCTTCTCAAACAAATAAAATAATAATAATAATAAATTAAAATAAAACGTAAGCCAAACTCTTACATCCTTTCTTAACAACGGTTATTTGGTGACTTACTATAAGCATTTAAGTGTATAACGAAAAGGCCGATAAAAAAAGCTAAACTAAACCGTTCGTCTGCTCGGCAATGTGTAAGAGAGAATTTGTATGGCAACTGAAGAGCGTGTATTTGAAAATTGAGAATTTTTATTATTTATTAAACGAAGTATACACACCAAAGTGGCTAAGGCAAGGTAAATAGGCAAGGCAAGGTTTTTTTTTTATTATTATTTTCTCATTTATTATACAGCGTGTTTATCAGAACAAATCCCAACAAATAATAACAAAAAAAAAAAGTCTAAAATGTTTTTCAACCAAAACAAACTGAAGAAAGAAATGTTTGAACGTTGATCAAACACATTTTGTTTAAAATTGAATATGGGGCCAAAAATGCACTTTTAAAACAAAAACAAAAAAAAATTATATTCTTAATCAAGATCTACTTAAGTTGATCAACTTTGTTAAAATAATAATAATGATAATTTTTTCTTCTTTATAGATTTTTTTGTTGTATAAAAATACCTGAATACGCGTTAAGCAGAAATAAAATATGTAAGGTGATCAGTATCGGTAATATAATAAAAAAAAAAAACTTTTTTACTTTTCTGTGTATTTTAAAAATTTGCTTTCATCGATGCAATTATTTACGAAGTTTTTTTAGGCGGCTTTAGTTGATTTGATGAGTATACAGACACTCACTATGAGCTCTCAAACTTTCAGAAATTTTCAAAAATTAAATTTCGGTTGATCCTCGATTTTGAAATTCCTGTACCTTGAGAAATACATTTTTCTTGGCCAATGATTTGTTTTTTCATTTGAAACAATCAGAATTTTCAATTAGATTTATTTCTAATGACGGTGTTTGCTGGTTGTTAAATGGAAAGTAAAGCCGTAACTGATTGGGTAAATTGTAACAAAGTGAATACAATAATAAAATAAAAAGTCAAGTGTACGCAGCACAAAGAAGAAGAAAGGCAAAAACGTAAAAAAGGAAAAAGCTGATCATCAATAAAAAAAAAAACATATAACATATGTTTACGAAAATAAGACACCTTCTATTAAAAAATGTGGTAGTGTGATTGAGACAAAAACGCTTGTACACTTGTGTGTTATTTATTTTTTTATACCCATATCCAAAGTTTAGTTTATAAAGAACGAAATAAAATTATGAAAAAAAAAAAAAAAACTAGAAGTTGTCGACGGCAAAATGACGATGAGTCGTTGAATATGAATGTGTTGTGTGTGGTGTGCATGTGAATTGTGAATAATGTATTAACAGAAAAAGAAAAATAATAACACTTGAGAAACGGAATACTGGCTGTAAGAAGTACGAATGAAACAGAATTTTAACATCTGGCGCCTGTCGCGGCCTACGCGGAATAAAATGTGTTTTCTTGATTAAATTTTTTTATATTAAATTGTGACTTTCCGGAGAGCGACGATTTTGTTTTCGTTTTTAAGCTGTGTGATGTTGTTTTTGTAATTTTTTATTACCTTCTATATATTTTTTTTATCACATTTACTCCTTTGAAATGGTTTTATGTAGAAATAAAATTGGTTAACTTGTTTATGGTAAGTCGTGACCACAAGTGTGAATTTTTTCTGAATGATTCTTTCTTTTTTTATAAAAATTGATTAACACTGACTGGCTGCTGGTTGTCACTGCATTTATATTTGTGTACATATGAAATCTAATTAAATTTTTCAGATTTTTATTTTTAATTAATACTTTATTAGTTTTCGATAAAAGAAAATGATAAAATGAGAAAATCTTAAAATATAATTTAATATAATGGATATTAGGTAATTGCTATTAGAAACTATTAACTTTGAAACTACTAACTAGTTAATAACAAAATAAAACTATAACCTGGATTATACCTTACACCTGTTTTAATTTTCAACATAATTTCATTAAATGAAATAAAAAAAAAATTTACAAAATTAAAACAACAACATTAAATGTAAATAAAAGATAAAATTTATGTTTGTTTTTTGAAATTGGTATTTAGTTTGTGATGAAATGAAGGAAAAAATTATTTTTTTAGAAACTTATTGGCGAGCATAGAAAAGTAAATATAATACGAAAAATATCTATTATAACCATCTGTTTCATGAAAATTAACTTTAAGTAAATACAAAAGTGTTATAAATAATTCTTCAAAACTGGCGCATCTTCGTAGAACTGCGGTTCCTAAATATTTCAAATACAATTTGTACAGACTTTATATAAACGCGCTAATCTGTTAATTTGTACATATGTACATTAAGCAATGTCTCTCTTTTTTTTATTATTTTTTTTTTTTTGTTTTAAATAAATTAAATTTTCGATAATATTTGGCGGTTATAATATTGTACCCGTAAAATAAAATGCACCTCGCTCGTTAGAATAAAGTCTTTGTGACCGATAAAACCGATTAAAAACAGGTAGAAAAACAAAACATCTTTACTGACGTGCGCCGGGTGTTTTACCTTTTTTATATTTGTATAACTTAACTTAAAAAAAGCACACACACACTCAGTAATTATTGAATTTCTCTACTGGCTTTGTTGAATTATGTAAAGAAAATAAAAACTAAGCTAAAACGTATCAATAAAAATAATTTCAAATGTCACACGCAGCTGTATCATTCAGCGAACATGCTTAAAATTGAAGTAAAAATGTTTAATAATAATAATAATAATAATAATTTAAAATTAATGGTAAAAAGTTAATTTGAAAGGTCCCCATGTCCGTATGTTTAAGATTCCAAAAAAAAAAAAAATAAAAAAATTACACAAACAATGCATAACGATAAAAAAATATCAACTAAAATATGCAAGGTATTATTTGTTCACTTAAGTCAAGTCAGGTTAAGTCAAGTTAAATATGAACAAGTGCACCAATTTATCGGTTCATATGAAAACAGTTGTTTTTCTTTTTTATTATTATTATAAATAAATTAAAATGCTTCTTATTAATGATAACTAATAAAATTCGTTGTTGCTTTATCTTTATCCATTCTTATTAAATAATTCACGTTGTTGTGAACATTTAAACTGGATATGGCAAATGTTATGTTGATAGAGTTTATAGTTTTAAAAATTAAATCTTTTTTGTTTGCTCCAATATATTGGCTTAATTTTTAGCAAATATATATATATTTTTTATTATTATTTCCAATTATAGTTATTATGTGATTGTGGCTTCTGTTTGAGAAAAAACTAATTTTACAAATTACAATGAAATAATATTTGGTTATATTCCTGAAGTATATAAATTGTGCACGCGTTTAACTTGCGCGTATGTTCAGTGTCATGCACACTTTAGTGTGTTATATTTTTGAATAAATTTATGTACATTAAATTAATTTTATTTTTTAATGTTTTAATTTTATTTATTTTCATGTTTATTTATTCTACGTTGAACAGATGTTTGTTCTAAAGCGTTTCCTGTGCTCAATAAAGGAATACCAAAAAAATAACGAAATATTAAATTAAAACACACAGATATAAGGTGTTTGAGAAATTAACTGAAAAAGCAGTAAATATATTTTGGTGTTTTGTTATTTTTTATTAATAACCTTAACGGAAAATAAAAATGTTACAAGTATATTGATATACATGATGAATAATAATTATAATTTTTAATTATCCCTCATTAACTTATGGAAGACAGTTAATGTCAATACAATGTTGTTATTTCGGAAAGAAATTTATTCCGGCACTGTAAAAAACTACTCGCCACTGTAAAAATGAAAAAGAAAAATCTTTTTTTTTTGTTTTATTTGATGTCTTAATTTGTAGAATTTTCTCACAAAATCCATGGTTAAATACAAGAAATCAGCATATTAACAATTTAATGAAAATCTGGTAAGAAAAACACCATAAATTGCTTCCTGTTAATTTTTAACAGAAATTAAAATTCCATATGCTAATTTTGTACAAATTAAAAATAAAATAATTTACGCTGCGAAATAAAATATCCATACGTACATTGTAACGTAATTTCAAATAATTAAATTTAAGAATTTCTTTCTGAATGAATTAACAAAAATTAAAAACATCACTTACCCTCACCCCACCGATAACTTTTTTTTTTAATATTTATAAACGTTACACCCGGCTAATCGGTGTATATATACACAGCTTAACAATTAAATGGCTCAAGTGTACACATGTTAAAAAAAACACAGTTAAAACACACGCAATTATTACTAAACAGACTTAGTTCATAGATTGTTACAAAAACCGTTTCTTCTTTCATTTTTCATAAAATTTTAAATATAGGTTTTGCCATAATACTGCGCTTTCGTTAAGACACAACTGCGAACAGGTGATTTTAATCCAATTACATAAATGTGTTTTTATGTTTAATTAATTTCGTTATTAGTTCAGTTTGACTGGGCATCTGACACATAAAAAATACATCAATTTACCAAATTATTATCGGCTTTATATATCGGCTAAAATATAAATATACCCGAAAATATTTAATTTCAAATCAATTAATTACATCTAGCAACGATATGTGAATAAAATAAAACAAAATACATTTGTATGACATTCGCTTAGGGTAATCAGCGAGAATAACAACTGGCCGTGAATAAACAAAAAAAAAAAAAAATATGTCGCAACACAGCATCACATAGATTATTTAAATTAATTTTTTTGTTTTCTATAAATTGTCAAGACACAAAATATTTTTAAATGAGAAAATAATTTTTTTTTTTGTATTTTCTTATTTTTTTTATAAGATTTAACTTAACACTGCGATGGTGCCGCGTACAGAATTCCTGTCATGTAACTCCTGCTATATTTAACAATTTGTTGGTTTATTTATACGATAATTTATGCCGTTGGTAGAAATTAATCTATGCGTGCATTTTGTGTTTGTTTTCTTACTTTTTTTTTTGTCGTTTTTTAATTTACCAAAATAATAAAAATATTCTTTGATTTTGTCTTCCTAATTTCATATAAATGTTGTAGGTTTAACAGAATTAAATTTCTTCAATAAATTTTACGTATGTTATGCTATTTAGAAGAAGAAAAAAATAAAAATAAAAATAAAAAAACACAACAATTAATTTTGTTTACCAGTCAAGTCATTTAGAAGTTCAATTTAGATTTAGAAGACAATGCTGTGTATTGTTTTTGTTAAGAAATAACAAAAGTAATTACAAAAATAAATAAACCACAGCTGCTATATTTCTGTTTATTAAAAGGAATTTAGAGGAAAATTAAATTTTATTTTTTTATTCTCTTAAGAAAATAAATTTAAAATCGATATCAACTATTATTTGTTTATTTTTTATTTTTTAAGTGGTATTAAAATTTCTATTTTCACTTTGATTAAAAATAACGTTTTAGCGTTTAAATGCAAAGTCTCACATGCCGCAGATGTGATTATGAAAGATTCATTCACGAAATTCAATTATATTTCAGTCACATTTTACTGTAATAAAACGTTTATACTGGTCAGGTGGTTAAAATAGTTAAGAACAAAATTTAATAAAAAAAAAAATTAAAATTAATTATCTGCATTAGGCAATCACCTGCATATTTACCTTTAAAAATTCAAATACAGGAAAAGAAAGTTATTCCGTTAATGTCGCTTAGGTTGAGTGGAGTTATTTAATTTATTTATTGTTCTTGTTGATAGTTCGTGTCTAAAGCTTTAAAGCATGTAAAATTGTAACCCTAAACGAATAATAAATGCAAAATTTTTAAGGATATTTGTAAAATAGTTAAAAAAAAATGTATAAAATCAGATTGGTGATGCACCTGTTTCATTAGAAATTTCATTTCTTTTTTGTTAATCTCAATTTCCTAGTAAAATTTTATATTGATAATCTGGCCACATAGCATGAATAGTTTTTCTTTTTTATGTTTACATACAATATTTTAATGAAATACATAAGGCAACTAATGTTTTGGTTTTAAATTTATTGGCATTGGCGCAATTTCAAGTTTTCTATATTTACTGGACGTGGGGATATAGAGAGCTGAATATATTTTTCTTTGTATTTTGTTATGACAGATGCGCGTGTCGTTTAAATAATTTTTTATCTTTATATATCTGACCTAACCCGACTATTTAGTGCCCTCTTTAATCCAATAATTAATGTTTGTTTGTTTTTTTTTTTTTTTTTTTATATCTATTTTGAATAACGAAAAAGAATTTATTTTGTTAACCAATTTGTGACTTCTGCTAATAATAAATAAATTTAATTTTGTAATTTAAATGATTACTTCGACTTATGTTGGCCATATTATATTAACAGTGGCAAATTATTGTTATTTCATAATGAAAATAGATAACATTTATTGGCAGAAAATAATGTGCAACGTTCAATAAAACAAAAAAAAAAAATTTTTGCATTATTAATATTATTAATACATCACTGTAAAATTAATTTTAATTACTTATTAATTTTATTTATTTTAATGTTATTAATCCATCCGGCTTTATTGCTTTTTTCCGCTTAAATAAACAAACAAACACAAATATTCATTACGATAAATACGAAATGATAATACATCTGTCTAAAGATGAAAATAGAAATAGGAAAATTATTTATCTAAATAGAATAAAAACCATAAGATGTCTTGTGTTATTTGTGGATTTATAACAGTAAAATAAATAAAAGGGTTCGAAGCACATATGAAGAGCGTTTATAACGCTTTGATTTCAATTTACATTTCCGTCATTTATTATCTCCATATCCGTTTTTGTTTTTTTTAACAATTTCTTCTTATTTTTTAAATGTCCTTTTTAACTAAAAACGAACGAATTATTAGACAAAATTAATACAGTAAACAGATGAATCTTTTAATATGGAATACATTTACAGTAGAAATATCTTAACTAAACAAAAGTAATTTTTATGTAGAAAATATAATTAAAATGATTTGTTTTCTACTTTCCATATTTTGTTTTTTTTTTAAATATAAAATAGTAAAAAACAGCAGAGAAAAATATATCATATCGTTTGTACATATGGAAGGTGGAAGTTTTTAAATTATTATTATTATTATTTTGCACTTAAAATAGTGTACAAACCGTGTATGTGTATAGTTCACCCTTTTCAGGTCATTAAAAAAAAAAAGATTCTGTTATTCTCAATTGAGGAAATGCTCCATATGTTTTCAAGATGTTTTTCGTTTAAACAAAAAAAAATCATTTGCTTCCTTCTATGCAGCATTTTACTATTTTCGTGTCAAATCAATACAAAGTTCATGGGCTGTTTGTGTGTGGATTTGATTTATTTCTGTCACTTCTATTTTTACATAATTTAACTCTAAATGATTTTTCGTTTTTTTTTGTTGTTTTGGAAAGGTTGCATTCTAACAGATGAACATGTAATCGTCGATTTATTTGGGAAAACTATAAAATATAATTAGTAATACTTAAAGCAATTTTCGTTTTATTAAGACAACAAAGCATAATATAGAATAATATAAACATTCTCACACATTTATTGAAAAGCAGAATGATAAGGCAACAAAGAATTATTAAATTAGGAATAATAAGCTAGACAAGCATCTGTTGTACAAGTTTGCAACAGTAATAATCAAAATTTATCGCAAATATTATTTGATTGTGGAGGAAAAAAAACGATAAAGAAGAGTAATGAATAATAACAATAATAAAAAAACATTAATAATAGGGGGAGACGTTAAATAAAATTGGAGGAAAAATTCTTCATTCTTAATTAATTTTATTTTCTTACTTTACTTGATTTTGTGTTAGCTTTAGCAAATAATTTTTCCATCTTCTGGTTTTTATTATTTTAATTCCATATAAAACTCCCTCGTGACGGCCTAGAGCTAGATAATACGCCAATCATATATAGAATTTTCAGCACGCGAATTCATTATGTTTTTTCCATTTGCCATTTGCTTTATCATTTTTTTTTTTTTCTTTTTCATTGACTTTTTACCGAAAACATATTTTTAAAGATCGTTGCATATTCCCATCAAAAAATTTTCCCACAGTGTCCACCTTTTGGAATTTTAGCTTCGTTCTTCAATTAGTATTTATTGCGTGCTATATGTACGAACTTGCATATTTTTTTGAATTTTTTTAATTGTTTTAACTTAGATCTTTTATTTAATATTATTATTATAGGATTAACTTAACTTTGCTTCCAAGTCATTGCGATTAGAACAAAATGAAAACGTCTTTTGTGTAAGCTTTCTTATTATGAAATTTGAAATGCGACTGATTGTTTACAACAACCCCTATATAAAATTGTTTATATAATATTAAATAAATAATTAAGTAAAAATGTGATACATTTAAAAAAAAAGTCCTTTTCAAGCTTAACACATAATTTCTCAACAATGAAATACAAGGGCTTTAAAGCAAAAATGGATAAAAAGCCCAAGGGTGTTCGTGTTATAAGATAAAAAATATTAAATTCATAAAAATAAGAAGCAAAATGTTTTATGTGAAATTCGTAAAAAATAATTTTTTTTTTTTTTTGATTTGAGCTTCTTCATCACATTGTGTGTACAAAATTAATGATTTCATTGCGAATATTATTGGCCTTTCTTAAGAAGTCTGCTTTAAACTTAAATACGGTACAATTGTGTAATTCTCCATGCTTTGAATTTCACTAATGCACTTTACTGAATAAGATTAATGTAACCAACAATCACTTGTTGCATTTTCGTGTAGTGAAAGAATATATATATATATATATTTATATGTATATATGTGGCAAAACGACCTTTTACAATGTGCCTGTCATAACCTTTTATATCCCGTTTGGCTTAAATTCTCATTTCTTCCCTTCTTTTTTCTTTTTCTTTTTTTTTTTCTTTTTGTTGTTACTTTTTCTGCATGACAAATTTATTAATTTTTGTATTTTTAAAGCACAGTGTGTATTAGGATATTAGGCGACAAGTGCAAAATAGCTAAATTGTTTTTTTCATATTGATAATGGTAGTGTCTGGTAAAGTCATCGTACACAATAATAATAATAATAATATAATTTGTATTACCTTTTCAAGTAACTTCTTCACTTTAAAAAAAACACACAACAAAAATCATAAAAAAAACCAAAGCTATATCCAGTTCAAGTTAACCTTAAGAGGTACACAAGAAAAAATTCAATCGATTCGTATATTTGTTGGCGCCATTAACACTGCGGGTGTTGGACTATAGTGTCTGGACCGTAAGAAAAAAAAATAACAAAAGGAAAATAAAATAAAATTCAAAAAGAAGATTAATTTAGTTTTTGTGTCTGCGGCTTGAGTGTTGTGTACATTTATTTTTTCCTATTTGCTTTGCACACACCAAAAATCTTTTTTTATTTATTTTTTTCAACATAGGTGAGAACTTAAAATTTCAAATATGTATGTAGATTCGTTAAGTGTTAATTTTTTTTTTTTTTGTTTTCTTTTTAATTTTAATGAAATTGATAGAATTTTTCTTCTACAGATTATAAAAACTTCTTTCGATTTTTTTTTTTGGATATTCTTTCTTTTGATTTTATTACGTCGTATACAGACAATTGATCATTTAGCGGCGTCACTCTGTTCGGCGGCGTCCTTGGAAATTCTACGTTTTTTAAAACATCGTTGTGTCCTACGATAAAAAATATAGTTTGCTATTATTTATATTACTTTGGTTTGTTTAAGAATGAATCACATATTTACTTCAAAAATCATAAATAAAATTTTGCCAATAAACTCCAGAAATATGAAAATCTGCTAACCACATTTTAGTCTTTTTTTTTCCTTTTAATTTCCAGGAAGTACACATTTCCAACAAGTGGTTCGTTCCATAAGAATTATACTTAATTGAATAATATTATTATTTTGAATAAAAAAAACTTATTGTTTTATTATTTATCCACACAGATAAGCCATTTTTACAATTGGAGTAAAGTAAACAAATTGCTTACTGTATTTGCGCGCATTCGTGGTTTTAAGTATGTTAAATTGTTGTCGTCACTGTAATGTTATTCTTTTAAAGTCTAAACAACAACAAAAATAACAAAATAGCAGATTTTCCCATATACAATGCAATTTTTTTATATTATTTATTTAGCAATAATTTTTCTCTTTTATTTCTGTGCTGCCCATTTGCTGTAAGTCCATATGGTCAACACTTGACTGCCGATTCGTAGAAAACTATAAGAGCATATACATTTTTTAATATAATTTATTCATTAATAAGTAGGTATTTAAAAACAGAATATTGTTTATAGAGTTACACAACTGAACAAAAACAATAACAAAATAAAAAAAAAAAAATATGTGGACTCTTCAAACGATTTGGGTGTTATTTTGGTAATTCTACGTCAATTTTTTTTTTAACAGCAGACAGTCAACACGATTCATTGTCTCGTAATATTGAATCCTAGCTTCCAAGAATTGTAAATGCCAAAAAAAAGAGAACAAAACTGCAAAATTTCGACATGTGTAGGGCATTTACCGCCAAACTATCCTTCGTCACTATTTCCTCTAATTTTAAGAATATTTTTTTGCTGTTATTCCTTTACCTAAAATTCAGGATGTTAACTAATTACAACAATTAACAACTGATAAACAAACGCAGATACGATAAAACTAATGGAAACCCAATAGAAAATTTTCTTTGTCTAAAGATTTTTATCATTTTTCAATACTACAAATAATTTTTTTTTTTTGTTTTATTTGTAATATATTTTAATAATTTCTATTCTGGGAATTATAAACAAAAATAATAATAAAAAAAACGGAACGGACACATGTTTTAAAGGTTGTTAACATTTATTATCAATTAAACAATTTCAGTTGTTTTTTTTTTGTTAAAGTTTGCAATAAGTAAAAAGGCATTGTAAGAAGCGCAAGCAATGTGTAGTAGAAAAAATATTTTGTAGGAAAATAAGTTATTGAGAATATTTTTTAGTTTTTATTTTTATACATTTAGTATAAAGAATGGTTTATCATCGCTGTTCCTTTATCCATTAAATAAACGATAAAAATCATTTTTGGTTATAATATTTCGCATACCAAACATATAAACACAAAAATTCATCTTTTACCCTATTAAGGCGACAAGTGAAACTAAAAACAAAAACAGAATAAAACCTCTTTAACGATTTTTGTGTTTTTCTGTTTCTTACTTAATTTATAAAACAGATTATAAGAACAAAAATAAATTAGTTGGCTTTAAAAGTCACATCTGTTTTTGAGAAGAGAAATATAAAGGATCCCATTTATCTTCTATCTGAAAAACGTTAACGTTATACAAAATGCTCTTAATTCATTGAAGAAAAAAACAACCATAATTACATAATTATTATTTACAAGTTGAATTCGATTAGGGTGACTAATTAGTGTATGAGCAAATTTATATGTAGCCAGCAGGTTTTAGATAAATCATATGTTTCTACCATTGTGTTGTTGGTGTTACGTATCCTATCATAGCCTAGTTATTAATATCAAGAAACGTTACACCTTTCTCTGTTTATTGCTTTGGTGGAGAGAAAACACATATCCTCCGTTTAATAATCACTAATCAAGAATCGCTGCCTTTGTATAATATTCCATACATTTAATTCTTTCCACTAAAAAAAAACTGAAATACTAATGCATGATAAAAAATAAAATAAAATAATAATAATAATAATATTGAGAAGAAGATGAAATCAAATGGAAAAATAAATAATAAAATATGCCGTCGTCGCGTCAATACAAAGGCGCCTTAAAGAAGTCACGATGTCGACGATGATTACCGATAGCACATATCCAAACTAAATAAACCGCTAACAACAGAAGAATAAAACAAGAAAAAAAAAATACACAAAACTATGAAAATGAAGATGAGCTGACTTGATATCCGATAAAAAGAATAAAACAGCGTTATATAGAATAAAAAAAAAAAAGATTGACCATTTCGTATGTTTTGTAGGAAGATCATTTTTTTTTTTAAACAGGGTGGTTAAGATTTTTAAATTTCTTCTGATTTTTTATTTATTACCCATTTGCATCAAGTTTTTTATAAATAAAAATTAAATGAAGGTGAAAATACTTTGTAAAATTCAATGTCACCCATTATAATACAAAATGAAAAGAATTCTAACATCTTACATGGTCGAAAGTGCGAAGTATACATAAGCTGGCGCCATTGACGCAATGGGGGGCGTTTTATTATTAATTTTACAAATTTTCTTTTCTTTCACACATAAAATGTGATAGAAATTTCAATTAATTTCAGAAATTAATAAGTTTTATTAAATTATCAACTGCATACAATCATACATATTTCATTGCATTTTATTTTGCTTAGCTACTTGGTGCAATAATAAAAATTATAATAATGGTATAGGTATAGGTAGATAACTGAACATATAAAATAGGGCACGCATTATAATTAATGAATAATGAAAGCTAAGAAAAGGCCAAAATAAACACTTTTTTGCAAAAATCTTTTCTTTTACTTTTGATGAAACAAAGAAAATTAATAATTTATTTTGTGATTTTTTTCATTCATTTCTTAACTTGATTCTGTTTTCCAAAATTTTTCTTTAATTAATTCTTTATACAAAATCACACCCACGCAAATGAAAATAAAAATTTTGAGAAAACAAAACATGAAAATTGTCAAGTGTTGAAAATATTTCTATAAATTAAATTCAAATTTTCTTTTTTATATGTTAAACTGCATCAGTTCTCGTTTCTCAAGCGAGTAAAATATTCATTTTAATTGCATTTGAGGCGAGCAAAGACACAACAAAAATGACTACAAGTTTTGTATTTTGAATCAGAAAATTATTATTTATAAAAAAAAAATAAAAATTAAATGTACATATGGTAAATTGTGTTGATTTGTTTGTTAAACAACTGACAGTTTCATTTCATATTTAACTTTGTGTTTTCACTCAGTAAACTTAATTTTCTTTTAATGAAACAATTAAATGCATTTTTGCGGTATTAAATCTTTTAAACAAAAATTATTTATAACAAAGTATACAACCAAAAAAAAATATGTTTTAATATTTCGTTATAAATAAGTTTTGTTTTAAGCTATTTAATCTAATTAATTAAAATATTTTATTTTTTAATTACAACTTTATTACAGTCATGGACGCTTGATTCAACTGTAGGCGTTTTTTTGGTTTTAATAACTCAAAATCAATAATCAAAAAACAATCTCATAAAAGGTAATTATCTCCTAGTAAATGTGCTGGAAAGCATAATACATAATTATTACAACAAACTTGTGTTAAGCCGTCGGACAATGCCAACCTACTACTAATAACTCTAGAAATTTATTTTCGTAATAATAATTTAACAAAACTATTAATTTGCATTTTTTTTTTATAAAGACTAATAACTTGCTGTTAATATTAATTTATTTTTAATATTTAATTTTTAAGACCACTTTAACACAATTATACAGTTGTGAGAACTGAGCCTCAATGGGAAAAAATTACTTAAAAAAGAAGAAATCCACTTGATAAATCGAAATTACTATTTTATTAACAGACTGAGGGAAGCAAACACTTTGACGTTTTTTTTCTCTCTACATTTATTACAATGCAATTTAAATAAAATTACTGTTAATTTTTGTTCCTCAAAATGAAACTATATCAGATAATAATATTACAAATTAGTTAAAAAGCTTTAAAGCGTTTATGGGTTTTTATTAAGAGTCTGGAATCACGCATAATTGACAATTTCTGCTTATATCGTTAATAACTTAAGTTCAAAAATGTAAATTTAATAAGAAAACAACTAAACAACAGAAAGATAGCTCTTGTTGTAACTGCGACCTTAAAGCTAAGCAGATAAATTCATTTTGTTCTCACAACGCAACTACGCAACAACCACGCAAACGACAAAGTGACTTATATAAATGTAATTTAAATTGTTATTTACTTAACTTTTTAAAGCAAACATTTTGAAACAAATTTTCTGTTAGGGGATGACTTTGAATCATTTGTTAATAAGTGATTAAAAACCATAAACTCTGGTTATAACCAGAAATTCTTATTATATTAACTCCCTCGCTTTTTGTTTTATAAATTATCTTGAATGTTTATTTATTTCCTATACTTTATATGATTATAGGCGGTACAATCCAAATGGTCACAAATGGGTTACATATGGCCCATATGCATAATAAAATTGTTCATAACCAAAATAATAATAATAATAAAAAAATAAGTGCCCTATTGACTATAAAATCATAATTGTTTAGTTTTTAGTTAGTTTCGTTAAATGATATTCCAAACAAAGAATATTTCTTATTTTCACTAAAATAATTCCAGAGATACTTTTCGGTTTTGAGCCATTACCGCCTATTTGCAAAATACAAAGATGATGATTGAAATATTAAATAAATATATTAAAATATATTCGGAAAAATAACAGTAGCGCAAAGATTAGTAATCATGAAGAAGTCTACACTTATCAATGAAAACAACATTCCTGAATTATTTTTTTTTTAAGTATGATTTATTAAACCATATTGCTTCAATCTGTCATCGCACAAAATATGAATCACAAGAGAAGTTTTACTATTTTTGTCCATTCATTAAAGAACAAAATCGCAAAGAAATTAAACCAAATAAAAATGTTTACAAAAAAAATACGAGAACAATAAATATTTTAAAGAGTGGTCTAACGTTTAAACATCTTTTTTATCTCATCCAGAAACCGCAGAAAAAAATAATCAAAACTCCTTCACTATGTAAGAAAAAAAATGTAGAAAAGATAATTTAAAAAATAATAAAATTAAAATCAGCCAATGAAAAGAGCAGGGATTCTTCTAAAACGAAAAACAATTTCATTCATTTGATGTTATTTATTTATAAAAGTGTGTTCGCAGAAAATTGTAAAGATAGGAAAAATTCAAGAGTTAAATTCAAATTAACAGAAATTTAATTTGTTTTATTTTTATTATGAATATAAACAAATTTGCGTCATCTGCATCCATATGTTCATTGATTTATTTTACTTTACTCGAGTTATTTTACAAAAGCTGTAGCATGTGATGGAATTTTAATTTTCAATTTGTTATAATTGCGTTTTTTATAATTTCCAAATTCCTTTTCATTTAATTTTGGTTCGATTTAAAAAAAAACTCAAATATTAAAAATAATTCTGAAATTTCGGAAAATAATGTTGATTGGCTTTAAGTTTGCTTAGAATTAAAATGCGTAAACAAAATATGTCTAATAGTACCCCTATTTCTACTACCAAGTGTAATTGTAATGAACTAAAGGTCATAAGGAAGCGATGAAACTCATTTGTTTGATTACAGAGGAAATTTCATTGTCAAGTTATTCAGTGCGCTCAAGTCTCCAACTCAAAAATAGTATTTTTAATTTTATTGCTTCAAAAATATATATTAAAAAATAAGCATTTAAAATAGCAGCCCTCCCAGCATGAATTTAATTTTATTTTTTATATTTTATGAATAAAAAAATTAACAGAAAGATAAAATTTGTTGTTAAATTAAACAAAAAATTGTTTTTAAACACCGTCACTGCTGTTGAACAAGATTTTATCAAAAGTGTAACTGAAATAAACTACTTCCACCGAAACATTGTGTTTACTCTCTCTGTTGTTTTATGAATGTGAAAATGTACGAAAGTAAAAAATATAAATAATAAGAACGTCGCATATATACGTTTATGTTTAACGTTCAAAGATACCTGCTGAAATTGCTGTTCGCCTGGTAGAAGACGCGCGCCTAGGTTCCAATTTCTTTCTTCTTATTTGTTGCGCTCAATCGCCATTTGTAAAATTTAAATTTTAATGTGTCATTTAGCTGTATTATATGACGTCACGTTCGTTTATACCGGCAATTTTCATCTAAGGTGTACTGCTGGTAGTAGGATACCAAGGCGCTTTATGTATTGAACTTCTCATGCATCTCAAGCCATGTGCTTCATACATAAATGATTCAACTTATAAACAAAGTGCTCTTTTCTCGTATGCTTGCCTGGTAAAACCTGTCGTTAATTTAAACACAAACAACGCGGTTTCTCGCGGTTGTTTTATTGCTTCGAAAAATATTACTTTATTAGAGAAATTGAAAACGAGAACGCCTACGCAATTATTATAGGAATGTTTAGCAAAAAGAAGAATATTCAGTAGGCAGATAGCAGAACTTGTGGAATGACTATTGCCGAGATAGCATTCGGACGAGCACTTCAATCTATGCACTCCCAGTGGAAATATCACTAATGTTATGCAGAGAAATTAGAAACCAGTTGCGGCTTGATGTGAGTGGATTTCCTCTTTTTAGCATCCTAAATAACATTAAAATTATTATACCATTTGATTATACCAATATTTTATAAGATGCTCATTTGAGATTCGTGTTTGAGATAAAGCTAGCAACATAAGAGAAAAATTGCTTACAATTGTTACTATTTTTTCCAGTTTAGTAAAACCATTAACTATTCAATCGAATAAACAAACAATTTAATCTTTTAGTTCAATTTTATTGTGTAAAATTAAATACAATTCTTCAGTAATTTACCTAACTTTACTTAAAACACTTACAATAAAAAAAATTAAAATAAACAATGTGCAACTTACTTAAATATGCAAAAATAAAAAACAAAAAGGAATTTGTTTGTCACATAAATTTCCCAAAAATCAACTAATAAAATTAATTAAAATTATTTACATTTTTTTCTTTTATTTAAAATAATTATTATCATATATAATGTAATTTCTTTCAACGTGAATTTATCTCAATTATATATTTTAAATTTGGATTTTTGAAGTTCATAAAATAATTTTTTCACGAAAAAGAAAAAAGCTAAATTCATTAATTGACCAGGATTTAAAAACTAAATCTTCTTTTCATTTTTAATAAATGTTGGGACTAAATTTATAAAATTTGACATATATATTTGTATATATATTTCATTGACTATAAATAGTAAAAAAAAACCCATTAAATAACAAATTAATTATGTTTATGGTTTTCTTGTTGGTTGTAATAAAGCCAATGCGTTTAATGCATCGGGGAATAGTGAATGGTAATTAACTAGTGGTACATATGCGGCTGTAATTACACGTCCTGCAAACCATCGACCATGTAAAGAATTTACCGCTAACACTGCTGTTGCAGTACTTGGGCATTTTACGTAAACATTACCCTGTGAAGATTGTTTATCCACATATACATGTAAAACTCCACCATGTTTGTTGCATTCATCAATTACATCGTCCTGTATTTCAACATCCCACAGTAAACTGTTGTTTTCAGTCATAGGATCAAACATATTCGATAACAAAAAGCATTGTGTAGCAATTGGTGGAGATATTTGTTGCTGTTGTATGGGTGCTGGTTGCGGAGCTGTAGCTAGCAATGCATTAGCAGCTGCTAGTGGAACTGCTAAACCTGCACCTTCTGCTAACTTAAACATTAACTGTAATCGTCCCGTTGCTCCTAAATCTATGCCACTACGGTCCATTTCGTCAGTATCTAGCGACGCGTTTGTGTTCATATCTAGCCGTTCTGTTACATTTCCAACTTTCATTGGTCGACCAGCCAATTCAAATCCATTCAATTGTTCCAAGGCTTTCTTAGCATCTTCAGCATTGTGAAACTAAAAAAAGTAAAATAGTTTAATAATCATTTACTCAATCTTTCACTTGGATTATTCACGATTATTTTATTTATGATGTATAAAAATGTAATTTTATAATTTCAAGTACAATGATGATTATAAAATAAATATATTTTTACTTAGTATTTAATCTGGCATATTTGTCTCCCCAAGTAAAATGGCAATATTAAACATTAAATTGGTCTACTAGTATATGCTAATAATCACACGAAATTTATAAAGAAAAAACTTACTGTAATGAAACCATATCCCTTCGAACGACCAGTCTCTGGATCCATAATTAATTGAATACTGTCAATATTTCCAAAAGGTTCAAAGATTCCTCGTAACATGTCTTCTGTTATATTAAAATGTAATGATCCAACATACAATCGCATTGGACCTACTGGATTTTTAGGTACTAAATTGGGCATAGTGTTAGCCATTCGATTTTTTTCAGCTTGAGTATGTTGCACTGATATTGGTATTCCCAATAATTTTTGTCCAGATAATCCAAGTGCCTAAAAAAAGTTCAAATATGAATATAGATATTTAAGTGTATGTCTTATTTAACCGAAAACTTACTAATGGCACTGATTCTGGATCTCTGAATTCTATGTATGCAATACCTTTGAATCGTTTTGTCTTATTGCATGTTATCAATCGGACGTCGCGAACTTTTCCAACCGATGAAAAAAATTCTTCTAAATCACGTGCACGAATTTTTTGTGATAATTGCATACAAAAAACGGTTCGTGCATCACGTTCCTCTGGTGTCAGATCTTCAATAGGGGAATGATTACCTAAACCATTTGGAGGTGTGCGTCCTCGTCTAAATGGACGTGGTGATGGAGAACGTCTTCTATAAATATTATATATATATATAATTTCTAAGTTGAAGTTTTAAATTTAAAAAAGTGAACATACCTTCTAATTACTTCGCGGGGATGTTTCATTTCACGTGATTTACTGCGTTGTCTTTTTTCTTTAATTGGTGGCGGCGATCGCTGTTTTTTTGATGGTTCTTTAGAACGACTTCTTTTTTTTGCACCCATTTCATTAGTACGACCAGTACGTTTTTTTTCCCGTGATTTTGAACGTGCTCTTCTATTACTATCGCGTGGAGAATGAGTTTTTATCTGCTTTTGTTTATCTCTTGGAGATCGGCTACGTTTACGTTGCTGATGAGGCTGTTCAATCCCATTTCCGCCGGTACCACCGCCTCCTCCACGATCTCGACTTGAACGTCTTTGTTTTCCATCTCGTTCGCCCCTTTCACGCTCTCTAGAACGACGTGACGGTCTATTATTATCATTACCACTACGATGATCACGATGATGATGATCACCACCATCGCGACGACTTCGTGATGTATGTTCTCTATTTTCTCTTATATTATCATCAACTTTATTACTATTATTATTACTATGATGATTACGTCCAATAATCATTTCAGAATCAACACCGCCTCCTCTTCCTGTTGATCCATCTCTGTCTCTATACTCTCGAGGTGATCTTGATCGACTTCTCCTATTGGATTATAAAAAAATAATTAAATTTTTTGAATATAAAAACAAATCAAAATGTTTATCATACCTTGACGACCTATGTTTTCCATTTTCCCTATTACTACTACTAACATTTTCCTTCCCATTTAATATATTTGGGGTAACACGAGGTGATGATGATGATGTTAATCCGTCATCCTATTAACATAGTGTTTTTGTTTAAATACGTTTTTTAATATTTTTTTGTTATATTTAAAGATAGATTTTTTTATCATCAAATTTAAAATAATAAATTTTTTTATTTTTCAAAAAAAATTACGATTTAAAGAAGCATTTTTCAGTATATGTTCGTTTGGTTATTATTTTTTGTGTGTTCAATATAATCCAATCACAAAAGGATGATCGATGGCAAGGTACCCAGGTTGTCAATGTTGAAGTTGATGAATCATCCAGATGATGTAAATATGTTGTGTTGTAAAAGATGTTGAGTTGATGCAATGATAAACCGAATATAATTTATCATTACACAAAAAAAAAAAATAGCAGGAACAAGGATAAAATCAAATAAATTAATAAAAAACAATTTTATAGTAAATAAGCAATAATTAATAAATTTTTTAATGGATTGTATCAATCAAATATTTTATCCAAACTTCTATTAATTATTTGTTTTTTTTTTATATTTATTTTTTATTATTATTATAATTATTATTTTATATCGGATATACCTCATCATTTTATTTTAATTTTTTAACGTTTTATAGACAGAAGAAGTAGTAGAAGAGCTAAGTTTGTACTCGTTAAACGTTTTTTTTTTAATGTTTTATTTTTTATTTTATGGGGTTTTTAAAATCTATAATTGATAAAAAAAAAAATGTTTTTAATAAAATTAAATATCCTCAAATTCTTAATTTATTTAATTAAAATAAAAACTTGAATAAATAAAACCAAAAATTAAAAAAAAAAGTTCAAAAATTAGTCTGAACATAAAACAAATATTTTACTTTTGCCACGTATTCCTAAATATATATGAACATATTTATTTCCTTCAAACAATTTATGACGCGTACATATCATGCTAATTATAGATTATTAAAAAATTATCTAAATGAATTGTGATTTAATAATTATTAAAAATAATAAATAAAACCCATATTTAATAATTTATAAAAAATAATATTAAATCAATACTTTACTCTTGCATATTTGTCTCCCCAAAAAAAATGGAATTAATTTGTCATTTGATCTGGTCTACTAGCATATGCCAAATAGTACTTTAGATTAACATGATATGTAATGATTAATTCAAGATTCAATTCAATTTAATCTAAAGAAGAAAGCCTCATTTTTCTAATTTGTATATAATAAAAATAAATTCTATCTCTGCTATGAACTATCAATTTAAATATTAATAATAAAAAAACACTAGGTATCAAAAAAGTTGCGTTGTAGACAAAAATGAATATTAACTGACATTTATCTATAAGTAAATATACATATCTGTTTGTAACAAAAAAAAAGCAACCAAAACTAAGTCAAATAAACAAATATGTAGTCAATACATGTGTTGCGTTACATAATCAATATATTTTTCCTTTGCGTTATTTCTAAGAAATCCTATGTAAAGAACAGAAAGAAAAAAAAGTTTTTTCTATTTTCATAAATAATAATTATAATTAATCTTATTTTTTATAAAATCCCTATGTTACGATGTTCCACTCTTGATATTATGCATATTATAATTCCATTATTATAAAATATATATAAATAAATATTGTTATGTAAAATTAAAATAAACCAAAAATATAGTAATCGTTAATTGATAAATATATAAATACTTTTTTAAATTACATTACCACTTGAAATATGATTTTCTTTTCTTATTATTATATAATCACAAATGGCCGTAATTTAATTTAAAAGACTATTGTGTATGTATGATTGTAATCTAAAAAAAAAAAAAATTATTTTGGAAAAAATTAAAGCAACCTATCAAACCAACGACCTAACCTAATAAAAACAGATTTTTTTTAATCTTCTTACTAACATGTAATCAATAATAAATCCTGTCGAAAATACAGAAAAGGTAAATAATAATAAAACGATTCTAATTAACATAAAACTTTAAACGTTGGAAGTGCAACACATCGTATTTTCGAATCGTGATTGCTTGAACTCCATAGTCCAATCAATCAAGACTTGAAACCACGACGTTATTTCACTCCAATAGAGCATCAAAACAAGATAACTTATTTCTACCAACACATTTTCAAATAACTCAGCTTATGTCACACAAATTCCAAATGAGCAAATTACCTATTAAGATAAAAAAAAATTTATTCACAAATTTTTATTTTCCCCCATTTATAATTCTGCGAAATAAAATAAAAATTAAATATTATTCAGTTTGTTGTTGGTAGTACTCGATAAAATAAATAATTTCCATAGATAAAAAAAAAACTATTTTTGTTTTGTTTTGTTCCGTTACTTACACTAGATAAATATAAACATAAATAAAGTATATTTTTGAAAACTTAATTTTCTTTCCTTATTTATCATTTATATTTTTAATTTTACTGATTGACCAATAAGACTTTTTCTTTTTTTTAATGATAAAAAAAAAGAAAAAACTTTATTGATTATTTGCGCGTATAATCGGTTTATTATTGGTTGGATGGTATTTTTACGATTTGTTTTTGGTTACAAGTCTAAAAATATTCAATATTAATTAAGGGCAAATTATATACAAAATAATAAATATTATGTATTAATTCATTATTAATATATTTTTTATACTCTTATATATATTTTTTAATTTTTGGTCAATATTTTAATCAAGATTTTTTTTTATTCATTGATTTTTTTTTTTTTTAATTAAGTACCTTTCTGGTGAGCTGATGACACAGTTGCTGGATTATCAACAATTGTCTATAAATGTAGAAACGAGGATATTTGAGTGCAACTCAATAATAATTTAATAATTTTTAAAGGCAATAACAAAAAAAATTTGTTATATATATTTATATTTATAATAATATAAGAAAAAAAAATTGTTGTTACTTTTTTATTTTAAATGATTTACAAATATTTTTTTTTACTACCTTATTTAAAAATTCATTCAAAAAAAAAAAAAAAAACAAACAAACAAATAGAAAACTTAATTACCTACATAATTTAATTTATTTATCTTGAAAAACTTACATCTTTTCTGTATGGTGCCTCCAACATAGCTTCTACATCAAAATCTTCCGCCATTTCTGGTGCATATAAAAAATTATGCTTCATAAATTATATGAATCCTTTATATAATACAATTATTTAAAATTACCTGCGGTAATATATTTACGAGATTATAATGGTTTATTGCACTTTTTATTACGTAAAATAAACTAAAGAATTATTTGATGTTTGAAAAAAAATTAATAAAATGCAGCACACGGAATAATTGAAAATGTCGTATCGCACACTCTTTGTTTCTGCTTCGTTTTAGTATGGATAATGAACTATAAAATGCACTGAACCACAAAGTTATAAATTTTATTGATAGATGGCTGCTTACATATAGTTAGTTAACATACAGTTTAGCCAACCTATAAAAGGCACAGAATCTCAAAGTTATAAATTTTACTAACAGTTAAATTTCGTTTTGGGCATTAATTTTTTGTTACTCGTTAAATTTTTTTTATATGAACTTCAATGTTATTCAACATTAATTTTAAAAAACAAAAATTAAATTAAAAATTTTTTTGATATGAATATTTTCTTCTTTATTATATATATATATATTATCTATGCATTACAAAATACATATGTATGTATAAAAAATTATTGCAATTATCGTTTAAAAAAGTTAAATAATTTATTTTGACATAGGTTTTTTGAGTATACCGCGAGATCGTAAATATTTCACAATAAACGGTGTAGCACCTAATGTTATACTTATTCTAACCGGAGCAAATACTTTATGTATCGCATATGCTACTACAAATGTACTGGCACCTGTTGCTAAATTATTTGATAATTTATTATTACTTATATTAAAATACTCCAATATTGCAATTATATCTAATCCACTGAAAAAAAATAAATAAATAAAAAGATTAGTGATTAACATTTAATTTGCTGTACTAGAAATAAAATATATTTTTTTAAAGAGATTCATCTTATAACATATTTCTGTATCGGTGCATAATTTGAAGAGATTAAATTAAGTTGGTTTTTAAAAAGCTATTACAACATTAAGACGACTCCCATACCATTATTTAAAAAAAATATATATGAAAAAACATAAATTGATGAGGAATTGTAACATTTACATACCTAGATACAAGAATGTAAAATATTCCTAATGATATTAATGATATCCCGACATGAAATACAATAACTGTTGTACCATATTCTTTAATAGCTTTTTTCAGTAATTCTTTACGTGATACTTTAGCAAGATCATTATCATTATTATTATTAATATTATTATTTTTAATTTTATTATCACTTGACAAATCTCTTTTTATAATCATATTGTTATAATTGCATTTGTTAGTTTTTTCTCTAATAAATCCTATTAAAATACCTTTATTTGTAACATCATTTTTATTGATGCTACTATAATCGGACCAATCCATTCTTGCTTGTTTACGTAAGTTAATATAATGTGATGATTGCAAATCATGTCCCATATATTTACTACCTTGTTCCCATTGCCCTCCAGGCATGTTTAAATGTGAAAACTTATGCATACCACCAAATGGATCTGGTACAGTTGATTGCATTACTGCATTTAAACTAATTGCTCCATTGCAATCATAAGATTGAATGTGTGGATCAACATTCGTGTTCATAGTTCCAATATCATTATTATTTGTATGATTATCTAATGTGATGTCGATTTGAAAATTTAAATTCTCTTTTTGATGCGTGTAAATAGCAGTATTAGTAATATCTCGTGTACGATTGGGTGAGAATCGTGTTACTACATTTGGATCGATATTAACTGGCAAAGGCAATAATTTTGCTTGTGGGTAATCACGTTGTATTGTAACGTGTAAATTGTTTTTCTTATTATCTGTACTCACTTTTGCTAAATTACCTGTAAAACGAAAGCAAAAAAATAAATATAATTTCAAATACAAAGTAGTGCTTTAATTATTTTGGCAATATTTCACATTCGAAAAAATAAACGATTAATTACATTTCATTGTTAAGATTAACTGTATATATATAGATAATTAATAGTTAACAACACTATAATAATAAACACTGAGGAAATAAAAATTACTTACAATTTTTTGCTGTTAATTTATTATCAAAAATATTATTAGATATTTGTCGATAATTCTTTGTTAAATGAACACAATTATTTTTAAAAAAAGTTTTTACTTGCATTGCCATGATTATTAAGACTTTTCTTTAATTATTAAATGAATCCAAAAACTTTGTCGACTGTTTGGTTCTACGTTTTATATCGTTTTGTTTATTATGTTTTTAACACTACACAGTTTTTAGCATATAAATATAAATAAATACAATTCTGCCTGTGAAAAAATAAAGAGAATTTAATTGGTAAAATTATAAATAAAGCTTATATATTAATAAATTATTTTTAAATTGCTTTGTTTATGTTTTCCATCTCATCTCTTCTTGTTTAAACTAGTCGATATAAAATATATAACAACGAAATACATAAATAAGAAAACAACACAATTAATATAAAATAAACATTATATGTTTGTGTTTTTCTTACTAAATTTAATAACAAGACTTCAGTTAATAATTTTGGTTAAAAATTAATGTTAATTGCGATTTAATTTTTGCAGAAAAACACTTTTTTATAGTAATATTTTCAAAGGAAAGTGATGACTTTTAAAAATTACACGAATTTGACATGTACTTGAAAGAAAAGATAAGTTCACAATGGTTAGTATTTTTTTTTATATTAGAATACTTGAAAATTTTAAATTTAATTATTAAAAAAACAAAATAATTAATTACTCGCTCGCAATATTATTCAATTATGAATAAGTATGAATGCCGTTGTTGTTAATAAATCCCTTTATTTTTAAATAATATAGCTCTATTATTTAATTTAAAACAGAAAGTATAATAAAATAAATTTATCACGTTTTTGTTTCGTGTTTTAAGTCGAATAAAATTTAAGAGTATATAGATCATAAAAAACAAACAATAAAAAATTCTGTGTTTTTCTTTATTCTTTTCATTGCTTCTATAAATTATTTTTTGTCTTATTTAAAATTAATATTTATTCTTAAAAATATGCACATACAATATTAAAATATGGATTACAAAATATATGATGATTTTTAATTTGAATTTGATCTATTGTGTATTTATAATAATTTAAATTCTGGTATTATTTCTAAATCTCGTAACCATAATGGACTAGATAACAATTGATTTTTAATATAAACTGACGACTTGAAGCATTTATTGCAACAAAAATGTTTTCTTTCACTAAGGTCATAAATTTTATTTGTTGCCATTGATATATGATATTGCCTTTCAACTATTCTGAAATATTAATTGAAATTGCTAATAGAAATATATGCTTCATCGATTTGTAAAATAATTCATATACTTACTCATGTAATTCTTCATTACAAAGAGGATAGCCACACATTTTAGATATAGCGCGCTCCACCACAATATCCTCATAATGGGTCTGATTTATATCCTTTAACTACATATAATGTAAATTAATACTTATAAAAACAGACGATATATATACACATATAATTATTTACATGTTCTAAAAATACTTCCTCCTTATAAATTGGTTCTATTAATTTTTCCACAATTGCTAATGCTTTATCATTGCATTCTTTTTTACGTCGAAAAGCTAATAATAGTTCTTCTTTACTAAAATAAAATTTATTTTAGAGACAATTAATATAAATTAAAAATATTATTTTAACCTCAAATTTTGTGCTTTTTTAGGCAATTTTCGCCTATCAACACGAGGCGAACGTGGTTTTGGTTTACAACTTGTGTCTTCCATAATCTTTCTTTGTAATTAATTAATATTAAATTATATATAAATATAAATAGAAATTATAAGTAATTGATAATCACAAAAAATGTAAACATAAACATGAAATGCCAAAAAATACTGACAATAACAATTTTTATAGCGTTACTTCAATAACACCATCTATTAGATACATATTTTTAAAGTTAGTTTTAAATGAATTCCTTATTTTTAAAATTGACGGAAAAGTGCAGGTAAAAGTATTTCTAAAATAGTAGTAATTGAATAAAAAAATTAAAATGCTTAAGAAGTTTGTTTTAGAAAAAAAAAATTTATTAAATAAAATAATAAATTATATTAATAATTAAGTATAAATATTTCAATGTAAATGACATGAACAATTTTGATGAATATATTTTATTAAATGTTATTAAATTAAATTAAAGAAATATTTGAATAATGTTTTTTTACTTAAATGTCTTATTTTTTATTGTATGCTTCCTTACAACCCATTTAGCATAACAATATTGGGATGTATTTCATTAACTTGTTTTCTCATATCAGCTTCATAATCATCATCTTCACCATCACCAGTTCCCCATTCACCACAATCTTGCAAAACATCATCTCCATCATAGCTTCGATCTTTTTGTTCTTTCTGGATGTTTATTTCTTGGTTTTACTTTATGTTTTTTATTTACATATAACAATTTATACAATTTACTAAATACAATACTCAAAAATCATGTAATAATAATTAATTAAATTATTTATTTTTCATGCATTAATATTACCAAACGATATAAAATTTAATGATAATTTATTAAAAACTTATTTTACCTGGTGATCTAATAACGCAAACTTTTCAAACATATTTGCATAAATTTTTTTCTCTTTAATACGATATTCTTTTAATTTATCCTCACATATTGTTATTTTATTAATGGCAGATTTATTTTGCGGATCAATTTCTTTTACCTAGTACACATATGATAAAAAATTTAAAATAAATTTATTAATATTTCATAAAACAAGATTACTTTTTGGAAATCAGTTAAAGCATTATCAATATCTCCCATATCAAAATAAGCTTGGCCGCGTCTATACAATGCTTTTATATTATTTTCATCCATATCCAACACATAATTGCATGCCAATTTTGATTTTAAACAATCATTCAACTTTTGATAAACTAATGATGTATTCAAATACGCAGCAATTTTTAATGGTTTATCATCGTCATCTGCAAAAAAAATATATATATATATATTAATAAATTGTTGTTGAAAAAAATATCAATATACATACTAAAATCTTTATGACTCAAATACTTCAATGCATTGTCATACATTTTTAAGGCCAAATCAAATTTGTTTTCCTTATAATACAATGTGCCCTTTTCCTTAAATTTCTGTGCCAGGTTAATACATTCATTATACTCCAAATCATATATTTGTGGTTCCGATAAAAATTCAGTTAATGTAACTATGTATTGTACTGTTGAATCACCAGGTATATTAAATTCCTTATTACCATCTGCGCCAAATGCATATTCTGGTTTTATTACTAATCTGTAAGACAAATAAAGACAGAGTAAAGTAATTATTTATTTATAATTAAAAATAAAAAATTAACCTGCATGTTTGACCCAAGTGAAATTTCGGTAATGCTTCTTCAATTCCAGTAATAATATTGAATTCTGAACCTTCACCCAGATTGAATTCAACATCACGCTCGTCGAAAGTATCGCCATTATATTTTCCGATAATGTGTATTTTTACTTTATCAAAATTACTTGGAGAAACAAAATCGCTCCCATTTTCCAAAACAAAACGTTCAATTCCGAAATTCAACTTTGGACTTAAATCTTCGCCTTTCCAATCAACTAATTCAAGCTATAAATAAGAAAATAAAATATTAAAACTCTATTCAATTTTAATATGCACCCCTGCTAACATCAATTTTTAAACATGAATCTGGTGGAATATCTGGTGGGCTTCCTGAAGTGCCGTATCCATAATCTGGTTCACATACTAAAGAGCATTGTTCTCCTTTTTTCATATGGGCTGCGCCAATTTCAAAACCCTTTATAACCGACTCTGAAAATCCAATAAATATACAATTGATGTATTAAATTATAAATTTAATTAATTTACCTTTTTCTAAATCAAATTCAAAGAGTTGATTGCGATTATGACTAGAGTCAATTATCTTTCCATCCTCTAAAGTGACAGTATAATGCAAAGACACTTTACAGCCTGCTGATGGATATTCTTCACCCTCGCCCTCCTTAGTAATAATTTTTATTATTCCACCATCACCAGTCAAATCAATTTCGTTATCATTTAATACTTTTTTGTGTCTAGACATTTTTTAAAGCAAACTTTTCCTTTCAACGAAAAATAATATACTACATATATTTTTAATTAATACTTATTTAAAATAATGATAAAATTTTAAAAATGTAAACTTAATTTGCATTAATATAAAATTAGAGGTTAATGTTATCGATTTTTTGGATTATGCGTTAAAAAACTATATAAGTGCTTTTTATTTAAATAAATTATTTAGAATATATAATATCTACCTAAGTTTGATAATTAATTATGTAGGATATTGATTTAATTTAATCGTCTTGTTGAATATTTAATTAAACAAATAATTGTTAATTATACTAAAATAATAAATAGATGCACGAAACGAAATAAAAATGAAAAAAAAAGAAGAGTGAAATAGGCAACTAAATGGCTGAGATCTTTATAATAATTTTTTGATATAAAATCCAAGAAGCAAACCAATTTCTAATTATTTTTTTTTCGAAAAACAAAATTGGGAAATAAAAAATTTTAACCAAAAAATAAAATTGTGTCATTTGTGTGTAGTGATTTAACAAGTTATTAATTCAAAAAATAATTATGAATAAAATATGCTTTCAATTTCTCCGTACAATAAAGTTAAATTCTTTAAAAAATTATTCACCATGTATTGCTTTAGGAAGAAATTATTGTTATAAAAGTGATTTATCATTAGAAAGACTTTATCCAAATAGTCAACTAAAAATTTTCACACCTCCATCTCCGGTAAATAAAAAATTTCTTAAAAGTTTAATATAAATTTTAATCTTTACATAAAATTATTAAGTCAAATAGTAATGAGACATTTACTGGATTCATTCCAATGGATCAATTGGAGATCACGTATAGTAGAAGCAGTGGACCTGGAGGCCAAAATGTTAATTGTGTTAATACAAAGGTTGATGTGAGATTTAATATTAAATTAGCAAATTGGATTTCAAATGAAACAAAAAATAAAATGTTGGAAGAAGTAATTCATAAAATCATACATACATATTCAGAAATAATTATCTTAAAACTATTTCAGCATAAAACGAAAATTTCAAAAGAAGGCTATTTTATAATAAAAAGCGATGTGACTAGATCTCAGCACATGAATCTAGCAGATGCTTTAGAAAAAATTCGTAATTTTATTAGACATGTAGAAAAACCTAAAATGGAGCTATCAAAAGATACACTAGAAAAAATTAGAAGAAGGTAATAAAACAATGTTTGAATATATAATAAAGAATAAATATTTATATATTGTTTCTTTTTAGACAAGAAAAGTCGGCCAGAGAACGATTATTACAAAAACGCTCAAGATCTCAGATAAAATCAGACAGACAATCCCCAGCTGAAGATTATTGAAGTCTTTAGGACAAATTTTGTGTTAGAAATAAAATAAAAATTAGATAAATTATTTTCGAAAATAAGAAAAGGCTGCCATTTTCGTCATATAACTAAAAACAAATTTACCAAGGCCTAAAATAATCATGTCATCTGTCAAAATAATATTTTGTGTAATTCTTCAATTAATAATAAAATAATAAAGAAAATTGTAAAAACTAAAAGAACATATAACTGTTTTGAATTTTCTATTAGTAATTAAATGCCTAAATACTATTTATGTTCAAAATTATTCTAATATAGAGAATCTATATAAAAGTCGGTAAAAACATAAACAAAAGGATCTTGTCAAACATGGAAGAAGAAGAAGAAGTTGATATTCTTGGTGATTACGATGGTTTTTTCTCT
This sequence comes from Ptychoptera albimana, assembly GCA_961205885.1. Classification (NCBI taxonomy): domain Eukaryota; kingdom Metazoa; phylum Arthropoda; class Insecta; order Diptera; family Ptychopteridae; genus Ptychoptera; species Ptychoptera albimana. Next base: position 9,168,683 of record OY540801.1, on the reverse strand, counting down.
AAAAATGAAAGAGACATGTAATTATAAAAATTGGTTAAACTTTTAACAAATAGATATATATATATATTTTTTGAATTATTAGTGTTTTCAGTTCAAGTATGAGTTCTGGACAAATACTTTCATGTGATTACACAGTACATCCTATTTGGTTAGATAATACGGACACACCTGACTTTTGGAACGATTCTATCGAAAACAATAATCAAGAAAGTGTACCGATAGAAACTTCTCCAAATTCATCAGATGATAATGAAAATATTACAAATATAATAAATATAAATCCCGAATTTATCGAAGAAGAAATAGTTCATGATGACGATTTACATTTTAACGGCATTACCGAAGCAGAATGGTGCAATGAGGTGAGGTTATATTAAACATTAAAATAAAAAAGAGGTTTATGAATAGTTTATAATTGCAGATTTCACAAAATGAAAATAATATTATATTAGAGAAAGACATACCAGTGTCAATAGAAGAAGTAGTTACAGAGGAATCTAATTGTACAAACATGCAACCCGTCGTTAGTAGTAATAATAATAATATTACAAGATTAATTAAAATAAAGCAAAAAAATCCTAGAAGCTTATTAAAAAATAATAATCCTCCTAGTACCATAATGACATATAATGATAATATAAAATTTCGTCAGACAATATTAATGAAACGTAGTAATTTTACAATTGATAAAATTAAGCATGTAAATGCCGTGGTAACAAAACATGAAAACATTAAAAGTAATAATAATAATTCCACAAATAAAACGATCATAAGAAAGAAAAAGAAAAATGATAATATTATAACAAAATTTAAAAGAACGATAAAATTAAAAAATATCAAAAAATATAACGAAATTTTTAATAAAACAAAAAAGAAGTTAAATAAAAAGTTGATCAAAACTAAAAATTTAATCGAAAGTGGTGAAATTGTTAAAATAAATGATCATAATTCTGATTCAGATATTGAAGTTGATATTGAGACAGATAACGATACAAGTAAATTAGCAAAATGTGATAATCTTAAAATTATGATAAATAATAACAACGATAATAAAATAAATGCAGATTGTGATTTAAGTAAAACAATAGCTAAAAAAGATAATTTAAATAAAAATCAAACCAATATAAAAATAGTAAAAAAGGATGATTGTCTGCAACACAAAAGCATATTATTAAATAATAACATAAAATTGAAGCAAATATTGAGCAGTTTAGAAGAGCCACCGTGTGAGAGATTTTTGAACAATAATGAAATAACAGATTTGGAAAAGTTTATACATTCGGAATTTTTCGAGGGACGTCCAACAAAAACGCCAGAACGATATATTAAAATTCGGGAGCATATTATAAATAAATGGTTGGAAATAAAACCATCATATGTAAGTAAAACAACCGTTAGAAATGGTTTAAAAAATTGCGGCGACGTTAATTGCATAAGTCGTATACATTGCTTGATGGAACAAATTGGTGTTATTAATTATGGATGTGCAGATACCTATTTTCAATATATAAGACCATTAACCAAATTATTGAGTGTATTTGTGCAACAATCACGCAATAGAACACAGATTACTTCAACAACAACTACGGGTAGTAATAATATACCAATCAATAATATAATTGAACGTAGACAGCGAATAAGAAATAATAATTATAATCAAATTATTGTAAGAATGGATGTTTCTCTACTTTAACTTGAATGTTTACTTACTAATTAATATTTATTTGATTAGGAATCTGATTCAAATTACACAATTAATCATATGGAGGGTGTTGTGGTGCCAGTTTTAAATGTTAAAGACAAGCCAAATAAAAAAATAACTACTGAAAATAAAAAACATCATTTTGTTAAATGTCACAAATTTAATGAATTTAATTTGGTAACAATAATTTGCAATTGTGATTATTAAAATATAAATAAATAATAATATTGATTGTTTCTAGGCGCCATTTAAAATATCAATCAATTTATCAACATTATTATCAATTATATTACATTCAATATCAACCGATTATGAAGTTATTGGATTTCTTGGTGGTAATTACAAATACAATGATAAAAATCATATGAATAAAAGTATGAAGCATTTATTACTAACACGCTGTAAACCGTGCAAAACATCTGAACAAAGTAATGTAATGTGTGAGATGTGTCCAGGTAATTAGACTTTAAACGTTTATCTTTTTTATATTTATTAAGATGTTTTTGTAGTGTCAGAATTCGAAAAAGCCACAGAGTTAGTTGACGAAGGCTACAGTATCTTTGGATGGTATCATTCGCATCCAAAATTTTCACCAACTCCATCTTATACAGACATAAATACGCAAATAAATATGCAAATGCAAAATGCATATAATAATCGTGAATTTGTTTGTTTTATAATGAGCTGCTTGAAATTGGAATATAAGTAATATAATTTTAGTTATATAATTATATTAACATATTTATTTTATATTTTATTTTTAATTTATTAGATGTATTTATGTTATGCCAAAAGATTTACAATCAACTTGTGAAAATGGCATTCCTTACGAGGTGGATATAGATGTAATAAATGATGTATGCGATAATTTATACGATAATATTAAAGATGTATTTAGTGTTATTAATTTAAATACAAATGACAGGCGTGATTTAATTAATAGAGTAAGTTCTTTAATGTTTTATTTAATGAATAATTACATTTATTAGTATGTACTTTCAGTTTATGAACATTGCAATATCAACATTGGATGAGCAAGGTTTAGATTTAAGTATTTTAGACATTTTAAATCAATTTTATTAGAGATTAAGTTTTGTTAAATGCTAATTATTAATATTTATAATAAATAAATTATTTTTGTAACTGAATATATTTATATAATTCACCAAATTTTGTTTATTACTTTTAATTTAAAAAAATCACCGAAAATCCAACAGCCAAGATTATAAAAATAATTTTTTTAAAGAGTTTCAAATTCTATACTGATATAAGATTTGAGACATAACTTTTAAAAATTTTGTATTATTACTAGGGGCAACACTATAATCATCGCATATGTGTTATCGCTTAATTTTCAAAACGTCAAAATTATTGTCAAAACAAATTTATTCAATCTAATAATATTCACGTGTTTAATTAAAAAAGAAAATAAAACAAAACCGGACAACTTTTTGGGATTATAAATTATGAAATAGTTTACAAAAGCCGTATCAAATCATAAAAGTATACATGAATAATATAATAAAAAAATTATTTAAAAATAAATTAAATTTAGTTTTAGTGAATCAAAATCGTTATAATTCAAATCCGAAAACATTAAATAACCTTAAAAAATTATTAATAAATATGCCTCGTGATAATAAACATATATTAGAAATTCAAAAACAACGTTTACGATTAAAGGAGAAAAGTACTAAATATACTCCAGGAACGATAACATTACAAATTCTTGGTAATGGGTCAAACGGAACTCCTGCAACAATTTATTTATTTACAGACCAAACAAGGTTGCATCATATTTTGAAATTTTGAAAACATTAACTGAAATAAAAATATTTACAGATATATGTTTAATTGTGGTGAAGGTACGCAAAGATTAGCTCATGAACATAAAACCAAATTAGCCCGTTTAGAACATATATTTATGACGCAAACCAGTTGGGATAGAATTGGTGGTTTACCTGGATTAAGCCTAACTGTTCAAGATGCTGGAGTACCAAATTTAACATTACACGGACCACCAGGATTGGTAATTATTTATAATTATATATTTCTCTTTTATGACGTATTTAATATTTATACAGGGTGAAATATTTAAAGCAATGCGAAAGTTTGTTGTAATGCGAGATTTAAATGTAGATGCACCAGAATGTAAATTAGGTGGCTTTTATGAAGATTGTGTAATGACAGTACATTATATACCAATTTATAAACATTATGAAAACATTAAAGATAAAACATGTATGTTTGAAAATGAGAATTTAATCGTAGATGAAGATCCTTCATGTTCTACACATAATTTAGGCCGACGCAATTCATCTCCTTTAATTGACGATACTGATTATTTTCCAAATGAATGTAAACTATGTATGATATGCAAATACAAATATAATATTTTATATTAATTTAATATCTTTTAAGCTGCTGATAATGAAACAAAACATAGAGATGAGCACATAGAATTAAAACAATCTACATTATTAGAGAAATATATCAAACACGTAATGATATACGTTTGTAAATTAAAACCAAAACCAGGTGCTTTATCTATAGAAAAATGTGTAGACCATGGGGTGCCTCCTGGTCCATTGTTAGGCCAATTAAAAAATGGTATAGATGTGGTACTAGCTAATGGAAAAATAGTAAAAGCTAAGGATGTACGTAATCCAGATGATCCGGGGCCTTGTTTTATAAGTAAACTAAACATTCATTTAATTTTTACTTCATTTAACGAATATTATTATATATTTCATGTTTCCAGTTATTGATATACCATGTGAAGAATATTTACAGTCCTTAGAAGATAATATAATCAATTTTGAACAGTACAAAAATCTAACAAATTTAATAATTCATTTTACACCAAATCATATTATAAAAATGGAAAAGTATCAAAATTTTATTAATAACTTTATAAATTCGGTAAATGGAAATATTGAACATTTGCTAATAAATGACTTAAATAAATTTAGTGGATATTCAAGTGCACATCGTATACAATGGCAATTAAATCAGTTAAATGAAAATGTTTTTCCATTATTGAGGTAAATATATAACTATTTTATTTATTTTTTAATCAATTAATTTATCGTTTTTTATCTGGTAGAGAGGATGTTGGTAGCAGTTTAATAAATGATGAAGATATAATTGAAAATTCTAAAAAACGTATTCGATTTAATGATTATGATTGCGATAGTAATATGAAAAATAATATATTAAATGATTATTTGGATGAAGATTTCTATAAAAAGACAAAAGCTTTAACAAGTTTTCATTTACGACCTTGTAAAGGTGTTGATCGTTCTTTAGAAGCAAATATAAATCCTACCGAATTTTTAAATATAACAAAAAAAATATCTGGCTTTAATGAATCTTTAGATGAATTAAAAATAAATTTTAAAAATATTTATAAAAACTCTCCAAAACAATCAATAAATAATTATCCGAAAATAATATTTCTTGGGACTGGATCCTGTGTACCAAACAAAGCTAGAAATGTCAGTGCAATACTTATTCATACAAAGTAATTATGAAACTTGAAAATATTAAACAAACAAATTTTAATTAATTGTTTTTTTTTAGTGAAAATTCATGTATTTTACTTGATTGCGGTGAAGGGACATGTGGACAAATTTATCGGTATTATGGTGAAGCCGATGGTGATTTAATATTAAAAAAATTAAAATCAATTTATATATCACATTTACACGCTGATCATCATATTGGATTAATTGGTTTAATTAAAAAACGACGAAGTTTATTAAAAAATGATAAAAATGATAATAAAATTTTATTGTTTGCACCCAAACAAATATCTAGTTGGTTATACTTTTATGATAAAAATATTGAGAATATTTGTGATGATTATATATTAATTCCAAATGCAACAATGGTTTGTAGATATTATCCATATATGAATATATTTATTTAAATATTATTCTATATTACAGTTAGAACAATCGTATCATGATTCAGTTTTAGAATCCATGTCTATAGATTCAATAGGAACGTGCTTAGTTAGGCATTGTCCACATTCATTTGGTGTCGCCCTATCAATAAAAAATAACTGCAAAGTGAAAAATGATTGTTACAACAATGATACGAATGAAAATATTGTTAAAATAACATATAGTGGTGATACAATGCCTTCTGAAGATTTAATAGAATTGGGGCGTGATTCAACTATTTTAATTCATGAGGCAACAATGGAAGATGAATTAATTCATCAGGCACGTGTAAAAATGCATAGTACTTTATCACAGGCAATTGATCAAGGAAAACTGATGAATGCTAAATATCTGATACTTACTCACTTTAGTCAACGATATGCAAAATTACCACGTATTGATAAACATTTAGATGAAAATATTGCAATTGCTTTTGATAATATGGAGGTATTAAATGCTATTTTATTAAATACTTATTCATATTTTATTATTATTTTATTAAATTAGGTAACATTAAATGATTTGCCTCATTTACATTTATTATATCCATCGATGAAGTTATTATTTTCGGAGCATTGTGAGGAAATGGAAGCAAAGGCATTAAAGCGAGCAAATAAACAACAAAGATCCCGATCAACAAGTCCCACTGGACCCTCAAAAAAATGATTAAATAAAATATTAAATTTATTTATTTTGGAATATTTAGGTTTTTTTTATAATCAAAGATTTTATTTATAATTAATTTAAATTTTATTAATTTTTATAAAAGAAAATACAATATTGTAACTTATAAATAAAACAATTTTCATAGTAAATAAATTATAATGAAATAATAATTTTATTTCATAAACAAAAATATATATAAAAAAGTTTTTAATGAATAAATGAGTCTTGGGGAAAATATTTACTTTTATTTTTCTCGTTAATATCAATAGATTACAAAAATTAAAATGTAACATGCATACGATACAATTTTATGATATGAATATGTTTTTAATTAAATATTTAAATTTTATACTAAAATTATTCGGAGGAGAGTTATTTTGTTATTGGAGATTATAATTTCTTTAATATTGATTAAACGTTTGTTTACGTATCATTTAAAACGAATTAGAAATATATTTATATAGATAGAAACCATTAATTTGATTAAAAAATATTTATGCATATATATTAGACGACTTTGTTATTGCATAGTTGATTTAATCATTAAAAAACAAATTTTCTCGACATACAGAGAAGAAAAAAGAAATATTGGAGTTTAGATTTTTATTTATTTAATTTAAGAAAAACAATCAAAAAATTAAATTAATTAATTAACTAAAAATAAGTATAAAATTCTACATTTGTTATTTGTTTGTAAACAACATTTTATGTTTAATTTATTAATAAAATAAGCTTTTTTGTAGCAATATTTTTTTTTTTTAATTATTATTTTATCTTTTTACTATATATTAAATTTTCTTAATTCATAAATATTTTAAAAATAGTAGAAGAAAAGAAAAAATGGTTTTTAATATGTTAGTAAATGCTATTTTTTTTTAAGTTCAATCACAATTTGCAGTCATAAATAGTTTAAATTTAATTATAGTATTTTCATAGAGAGAGAGAAAGGGAAAAATATTAAAATAATACAAAGAAAGAAAAAAAAACCAATAAGGCACAACAAAATTAATATAATTTTATTAAAACCTTTTCTTATAATTTATTTCATTTTAATTAAAACCGATTAATGGATGTACCTTATAATTTTTTTTAATTTAAAGTATACTTGAATATGCATTTCAATAAAATAACGGAAATAACATTTCTTAGAATTTTTGGCGTTTTTACCTTTTTAACTATTTTAGAAAGTTTTGACAATATTAATAAATGTTACGTTTAAATTTAATTAAAAGATTGTGCTTTGTTTGAAATTTATTTAAATAAATGATTAATATTTTATTGTGGTATTTTTTTTTTAATTTTATGTATATAGATATATAAGTATTTTATTAGTATTTAATTAAAATATATGCATTGCGTGGCTGTTAAACAAGTTTTAATTAATTTAAAAATGTTTTTTTTTTATAATTTTATAGCGAACATAATTATATATATTATATTACGTCATGTATTAATTATTTTAAATATAAAACGTTTAAATGTTTATTGAATTATAAAAAAATTTACAACACTGAATATGTTTTACTAAAATGAATTTTATTTACACGATTTAATTATTAGTTTTCCTTTTACATTTCGAAGATAATAATTTATAATTTCTTTTTAAAATATTTTCAATATCTTATATTGGTCTAACACATCATTAACTGTTAGATTTTTCTTGTAAAAACATAAAAATTATTAATAAATAATATAACAAAGAAGATACTATTAAATAATCAAATTAGCATTTTTTTTATGATAAATGTTGATTTTTGAAATACAGTTTTGTGCTTTTATTAATTAATTAATTAATATTGGTATATTTAATTAATATTTTGTCTTGATATTTAAGGCTCTACGTAAGTTTAAATTTGTTAAATATTTATTTAATATAATGTGACTTATTATAATTATTTTATTAATGTTATGCTGATTGTTTATTAATTATTCTTAAATATTTATTAGTTTGATTTGAAAAAGTGGGTTCATAAATAACAAACAATTTTTAATTTATTTATATTCTGTAGCCTTTAAAAACAGCTTAATATTTTTTTATGCTCTTTCAGGCTCGTTTATTGCATAAATTGTATTGATTTGAAAAAATTATCAAGACACGAATGTCGTTAATCAGTATAATGCGGTTCAGCAAACGAGCCTTAGTTATATATATTAATTGTAGTTTTGCGGATTTAAAATTTTATTTTTTTTGGTCCAATATAAAAGAAGAATGCATAAATAGTTAGTATATTTAATTAAATAAATTTTTTTTATTAATTTAAAAATCTTTTTAAATTCTAGTTATATTGATTGCACCATTATGTCCATTGCCTAGTAGTAATCTCTTATCATGGCTACCATTGTGTGGGGATATCACTTGACAACGATCTTTATCACCGTATATACTTTCCTCCTCTAATATTTTCTCTAATAACATATCACCAGATGCTCCTTTAATTATTTGCATATATTTTAAATGGAAATGAAAAATACATTATAAAAAATGAATTGATAAAAATAAAATATTTTCTTTATATTTTAACTCACTAACCAACTGGTGTTGTTGGTGTAACAACTATTTCTGTACTATTTTGCGTTGTCACTGAATGTGATAAGTTATCACCGCTACCATTAAATACTCCAGCCATTTTTGCTTTACGTGTGTGTCGTGTTGTTAATCCTCCGGTTTCGACATCTCGCTCCAAACGATGACCTTTTTAATTTTATGTTATTATTTTATTTTATTTTAAATATTTTATTGAATAACCTGATCTAGATCGTGTTAATTGTCGCTGAACATATTCTTCTAGATCGTCTTCTTCTCGTTTGCTTATTATACAATTTAAAATTATTAAAAATACCCCTAAACCAACTGCGAACAACCCGGTACAAATAAGTTCATTCCACCACACAATATCACCTGCAGAAAATTTACATTTTGAAAATAAAGATTAATAGAGACAAGAAAAGAAATTACCAATGCCATTCCAGTTTGATAGATCGTCTGGTAGTAAACCAGCACCTAATAAAAACATACCAAAAACGACAAAAACAACACCAATATGCAACATTCCAATACTGGTGACCACCTGTAATTATAATAGTAATTATAATAGATACTTACATCCTAGGATATTTTAATAAAAAAGTAAGAAACATAAACGATTTTTTTTAAATTATTGCGTTTAATTCATACTTTATAGTAATAAAACAGCCTTATGCTATATACCGGAAAAACCCCCAGAGGATGTTTTTAAATCTATTAATATCGAAGAACAAACATACCTTAAAGCTCATTATCTGTCAGTTTAAATAGATGATAGTCGGATAACAAAATAATACTAATCTTGTTATAAACAAGTATAAGGAATCGATATAAATAATTTTTTAAGTCTTAACCTGTTGATGCGTAATAAATACTTAAAACCATTTATACACTCACTTTAGAATCCGACATTCCGTTACCGGCTTGTTGCGATGCGTTTCCATAACGATTTTTACGTGTTGAGCTACGTGGTGAATGGTTTGTATCGCCACTTTCGGAACTTTGTACACTGTAACGTCTTTCACGTGCCCGTCTTTGATCATCACGACGTTTCCGTTGACGTTTTATTGCCAACGCTGAGTGTATTCCAACAGAATGCATTTTTTAAGTTTAAAAAAAAAAATTTGTTTCCTGAAATAAATATACAACAAATTTTATTAACATTATTAATAAATTAAATTGTTAACATTAACTAGCAATAGACCTCTTGCATAATTAGGTATCTCAATTATAACTAAATACATTTTAAATAAATAAATATCTAGCTATTTTTCACTGAAAATGTTATTAGTTACGTTTATTAGAAATCGATTATTAATTATTTTTGTCAAATACAAAATAACTTTAATCTAATTACCAGAAACAAGAAATAAAAAGTATGTATCTGTATGCTTGTTTGTTTGTTACTAAATTAAAAATAAAGGATAAATATTATTATATAAATTTTTTAACAAAGGGTCTTCTTATAAAATTAATCACTTGTATAATTTAATTAAAAAATATTACGTTTATTTTGTTGTTAAAATAAAGTTTTTTTTAGTAAAAAGATAAAATAATCCTTAAATAAATATTTCTATATTAGTTACAAAGATGGAAATAAAATTTAGTTTTTCCTTTGGCAAGTCTACAAAAAAAAAAAAAAAAGAAAAGATTTTCTTCGTAGTGTATATACATATAAAAATATATTAATATTAAACGAATTTTATTATTATATACAGACGGTAAAATGAACAACAACAACAAAACAAAGTGGGTAAAAACTTTATTACCGTTGAACCAAGATTTTTCCCTGATTCACGTTATAAGTAAGCCACATATTAGAAATGTAATTAATTAATAAATTAATCAAATGTACCGCAACAATGCCTTAGCGGCTTTAAAGTTAATGAAGATTAAAGTTGGATTTTCTATTTGAAAATAATAAATTAAATTAAAAAATTCTATAAAATTGTGCTGCGTAATAAAAAAAATCATACGAAGCAACAATATGAAGAAGAAAAAATATTTTTTTAGTAAAAAAAAAAATTTCCGACAAATTGTCGTCATCGTAGTCTGGTGTACAATTAGGTCAAATCGTTTTCCTCTATTTATTATATAAAATAATTTGTTTTGGTTTATTCGTTATACCAAATTAAGAAACTTTCTTGTTAATTGGGGCCTTTATTTAACTTTAATGTTTACGCTTATCTTATATGCATTATAAAACCAGATAAGATCAAGAATTTTCTATCGTTGTAATATAATTAAAATGCTGTTTCATATTCAGAAAAGAAAAATGATATCATATAACAAGCAATGATAAATTGAAATTTATTGTTTTCTTATTTTAAAAACAATTAAAAAATGTAGTTCTGATTTTTAAGAGCCAAATATTGACAGTTTATAGTAATTACTTAAAGAAAAGAACATAAAACATAAAACCTAGTTAACATGTTTGATTATTTTATTTATTTATTTTGTTATCGACAATACAATATTATAATCACACCTAAATTTATTTTCATTTTCACACTTTACCTATTTTATTTTGTTCAATTTTCGTCGATTATATATTTTTTTGAAAAGTTTTATTTGCTTTCGTGTTTTGTTTTATTAATTTATCAGATTGGTAATATAGTTACTATGGTTACTATTTGTTTTCAAATAAATAAAATAAACAAAAAGGGAAAACTGATTTCCTTTGTCACTATAATTATGGTTCGCAGTAGTATTTGCTGACTTTTGTATAATAAAATAAATAATAATAAATTAGCAATTACAAAAAATAAGTTTTTTTTAAAAATATTGTTACAGATTCTTATAGAATTAAAAGGCTGATGAACACTACAACAATTATTTATATTTTGTACATATATGAGCATTCTCATATAGCAAATATAATAAGTTTGTTATTTTCATGCTGATGGAGTGTATAAGAAAAGTTAAAACAAGGTGAAAAATGATGTTCTTTTGATTATGTATAAATTATCATACATTTTAAATTTCTTTTTGCATTTTAACACAGTTTCTATAAATATTGATGGGAACGCATATATGTGTATGCGTAACGAGATGTAGTCATAATATTACAAAGGCTTAATAAAATGAACAAATTTACGTAAAATTAGGTTACGTTTGAAAATAAAAAGTAGAAAATTGTTTTTCTAAAAATATCAATCACTCCTACTTCATAATAAGAAGCTTAAATCAGCAATCTGGAAAATAAATTTAATAATTAAAATAAAATAAAAATCGCTCGTGTTTCACAGTTTCTTTTTGATGATAAAAATTTGTTTTTATATTTGAATTCACATAATAAAGTAATGTTTTAACAAAAAACATAAAAAAATGTACAATTAGAAATTAATAAGATAAGTTATAAAAATTATATTAAAAGTAGAATAAGGCATTTTTTATAGTCAATTAAAATTTAAAGCATAAAGCTTAAAAAAGTAAAAATTGAACAAGCAAGTTATTGCCGCAAGAATATCAACTTCGTTTGTTTTAACTTGTGAGGACAGCTAGTAGTATACTATAAATTAATATCACATTAAAATTAATTTTTGTTTGTTTATTAGAATTAAAAATAAAATTATTAAACAGGGGAATTCAGTTTTATATGACATTAAATATAAGAAAAATATTTCTTATACAAATCGTAACAAATTTACTATTTAAAAATTCTTTTGGGAAAAGTCTTTATATACGCTATAGAATTATCAACTGGAATATTAAAAGTAAAGAAAAGACAAAATGTCAAAAAATAATCAACACAATGTATAAAAAGTATCAACACTTCACGTTATTTACCACCTTTTATATATTTAGCAATGATTTATCGCAATTTTTTCTACTATTGTTAATAAATCAAAGGAAAAAGAAATTATGGATAAAGAAATCATATAACCTAACATACAGAAATAAAACGGTTATGTTATAATTAACTATAAGAAAATTATAAATAAATATTGTGGGGATAGTAATATGTGGAAAAAAATAACAAGAAAAAGCTTTTGAAACAGTCAAACCATTACAATCGCACAAGCTTGTAGCCACTTAATTTTCATAGTGTATTAATGTACAAATGTTTCTTCCGAACCATACTTTCACTATGCTTCTGTCATTTTAAATCTATATTATTAATAACTATTTGAAATAGTAAATAATCGATAATTTTATAACAGTTTTATAGTAATAACAAAGAATATATAACAACAAAAAACACTATCTACTATTTTGTTGACTATGTTATTAGGTAGGTGGTAGGTTTAATTTTTATTATTCAGCTATAAGCAAATTTATTTAACAATTTCCAACAAAGGCGCCGTGCTGTCCTTATTTTATTTTTTTTTATTGTATTGTTTAAGCGGTATTTTAAAAACATTGTTTAAACTAAAATATTGAATGCGGAAATTTTCAGTGGATTATATTACTTAGGAAATTGTAAAAAAATTAAAAATAATTTTTTTATGTAATTAAATCTCTCTTAGAAATAATAAAGCTTTTTTATGCTTTTAACTATAGATATAAATATCAATAAGGTCAGCAGTTTTGTCTGCTGTAAAAATATAAAACTGAAAAATAATATTTGTACCGGAAACAAATATTCAATGCTGGTCAAATTTAAAGCTTCCTTAGATTTGTTTTATTTTTCATCAATAAACATAGACTAATAGATTTTTTTTTATTTTGGTTTTTATTACAAATTATTTGTGTCATTTAAACTTAAAGCAGTTTATTAAAAGTTTCTAAAAACGTAGAAAAAACTTCGACGCCATTAAAGCTAAACAAGTTTTCAATTCGAATTCATTAGGCTAGGACGTGTTTTCTATGCTCCTAGAATATATTTAATTAGATTGCAAAACACACACACAACAAAACAAGAAAAATTAAAATTAAAATTATAAATTATAAATAGTAACATTAGATTCAAAATTTCTCAAACAATTACTCTAAATCATAGTACTTCTCTATCAAATTCCATTTATTGCATTTAGAAATAAACTGTCAATAAATAAATAAAATTAAAAAGTAACGTTTTTTTTCTTCATTAACATCTGTGTTAGTGAATAGTTTAGTGCAGTGTTACGCATTAGTATACATAAATTCATACATCTGCACCTGACGATTTTTCAGCGCTGTCATCTTCTATATGTATATAGCACTATATATACAAATATCGAAATCCAACCCTACTACTGCTGTGAAAAGTAAGTTTCAATCTTCTCTCTCATTAATATTGTGACAAGTTTTATTCTACTTTTTCCTAAGCTATACTTGTGTTGTGTGTTGTTGTTGCATCTAATCAAATTAAATATATATTATCACTGTATTCGTAAGTGCGTATATTCATAATAAAACTCAAATTTTCACTAAGCCTAATAATTATACATAGCACTATCCATTTTATGCATACAACTGCAACGTCTTTAGCACACCACACCAAATAATTCTAAACTGTCACAACACTAATAAACAGTTTATCACAAATTCAAGTATAGAATGAACTGATTATTAAATCGTATAATTTTATTACATATTATATTTTTTTATTATTATTATAAATATGATTTTATTTGTTTATTAATTTAATGTAAAACTTCGTTGGTATTATACAATATGAATAATACCAAAGATTTTAATGCATTGCACCAATTTGGGAACCCTAGACCTGGTCAGGGTTCTTCAACTAAATTGGCGTCACGTCGTAAGAATCCCACTCCATCATTTATCCTTAATAGTACGAATATTCGCGGCCTAATTTCAAATTTTAATTGCGTAGAACAACATATAAGACAAGAACAACCGGATGTTCTAATTTTAACAGAAACACAGGTAACTCGTAACTGTGACGCGGATTTATACTTGATAAACGGTTTTAGGTTAGAACATTCGTTTGAACGCAAACACGGGGTTTGCGCTTATATTAATAATAATATCGCATACGCGCGACTCAAAAAATACGAAATCAATTCTGAAGCATATAATACTTTAATTTTTAAAATAACCCTCGCAGCAAAGGATATAATCATCGTAGGATTATATCGGTCACCTAATAATAAATATAATTGTGACTTCTTTGAAAAATTGTCAGAAAAAATGGACCAACTAGTTAAACGTTTCGCGAAATCGGAAATTATTATAGTCGGAGATTTTAATATCCATAACCCGGAATGGTTAAGTTTTTCATCCCAAATCGCACCAAAAGAATCGGGTAAAAGAGCAGAAATTTTTGCAAGCGGACTTAACCTTACGCAAATGGTTAAGGATGCAACATTTTTCCCTCGTACACCAGGTCATACCGGGCATATACTTGACCTTTATTTAACGTCAATGCCTAACATAACTAAGGTAGCTGTTAAAGCCAAAATCGGAAATTCGGACCATGAACTCGTTACCTCCAAAGTGTTGTTGCACAAATGTAAAAACTCGAAAGTTCAACCTAGGCAAATTTGGCATTTTAAAAAAATGGATAGCGAAGGCCTCAAAAATTTTTTCCATTGTTACCCATGGGAAAAAAGTTGTCTAAACAACGATCCTAACCAAGCTGCTATAATCCTCACCGAAGTTATTAAGCACGGAATGAATGCATTCGTTCCGTCTTCGCTCATTACACCTAAAATGCGGCAGTTTGCTAAACGTGCTAAAACTGCATGCATACAAAAAAAAAAAGCATTTAATATCTTTCTCCAAACAAAATCCGAAAAGAACCGCTTAGCGTATAAAGCAGCCAGCAAAGCGTGTAAAGAAATTATTGACAAGGAAAAAAATAAAAACAACGCAGCTAAAGCTGCTAAATTCGCTAATTGCCCAACGGGCACACGACAATTCTGGCAAATGGCAAAATCTGTCAAAGTAAATTTCACGGAATCATCCCTTCCCCCATTTAAAACCAACAGCACTTTAATTGTCAACTCAGAGGAAAAGGCTAATACTCTTGCAGCAATTTTCGCAGCAAACTCTATGAGTATTCACCCTCAGTTGGAAAAACCAACAAAATTGCCACTCTCTAACCAGACAATGAATGCAATTGTATTTAGAAAATGCATTGTAAAAAAATATTTAATGGAGCTTGATGTAAAAAAATCAACCGGACCGGATGGAATACCATCCTTTATTCTTAAAACTTTCGCATCAGAACTGGCTCCTATAATTACGAAAATATTCGCTCTGTCTTATAAACGCGGAATTTTCCCCGAAAGCTGGAAAACCGCTAACGTCCACCCAATCCCCAAAAAAGGTGACCATTCAGACCCTTCAAACTATCGCCCAATAGCTATCATTCCAATCATCGCAAAGGTTTTCGAGAAATACATTAATCACAACATCAAGAGATTCATTGAAGACTTTAAAATAGTGGACGATAAGCAATATGGTTTTAGAACCAAAAGGTCCACTGGAGATCTTTTAGTAAATGTCGCCCATAAGTGGAATAACGCAATGGAAAATCACGGCGAGTCATTCGCTGTTGCGTTAGATATTGCTAAAGCCTTCGACAAAGTATGGCATGAAAATCTTCTTGCAAAACTGGAAGCGTATGGGTTAGGCGAACAAACCGTTAAATGGCTTGAAAACTACCTGGGCAATCGACGTTTTCGTGTCGTTGTAGACGGTACTTCTTCAAATGAATTTCGGACAAATTCAGGAGTACCACAGGGCTCGGTTCTCTCCCCCACCCTTTTTACATTATACATAAATGATCTTTTAAAATCAACTACGAATCCGATTCATAGTTTTGCTGATGATAGCACTCTGCATACTTCACACTGTTACTCGTCCTTAAACTTCAAAGAAAGGGAAGAGGAAAGAAACGCAGTTTTGAAGTCATTGAATGAGGATTTGAATAGAATCATTAAATGGGGTGATTGTAATTCCGTAACATTTAACGCGGCAAAAACGCAACTTTGCAACATAACGCGACTTAAGAACTTCAATTCAGAAACGGAAATTATGTTCAACCAAACAAAACTCGAAAAAAAACCGTCGGTCCGCCTTCTCGGAGTAAATATTGCGTCAAATTTGTTATGGCATGAACATATATTAAGTATAGCTAAACAGGCATCTAAAAAATTAGGTTTCTTGTACCGGTGCAAGACATTTTTCAACCCATACCAACTCGGGCTTATTTATAAATCTTTCATACGCCCGTGTATGGAATACTGTTGTCATGTATGGGGAGCTGCGTCAAAAAGCTCATTAGATTTATTAGATAGGGTTCAGAAACGTGCCGTGCGGTTGATAAACGATACTGAAATTACAAACAAATTAGATTCGCTAAAACATCGACGAGACGTAGCTGATCTTACTATTTTTTATAAATATAGCTCAGGTCACTGCTCAAAGGAGGTTGCGGATATCATGCCTCCTCGCGAAAAGCGGTTACGCGCTACAAGGGCTGGAACAGCTGCTCACAGCCGAACTGTGACTATTGATAAAATTAGAACCGCTAAATATCAAAACGACTTTTTTAATAGAACCGCGATAAAATGGAACGCCTTACCATCGGTCGTGTTTCCCTCCAAATTTAACATACAATCCTTTAAAACTAATGTCCACAAATACCTAAAAACCAATCCTTTAAATTCCAATGCTAATTGACATGGTAGCTTAGGCTATTCATAGGTCTACTTTAAGTTATAAAGCCTAAACATGTTAATTCAATAACATAAAAAAAAAAAAAAAAAAAAAAAAAACAAAAGAAAATTTAGAAAATATTTACCTTTATTGGAATAAAGCCTTCCAATTCCTCTTTTTTTCACCTTTATCTACTTATGACTTATATAAGTACTATTACCATTAAACAGATTAATAAACTATCCTCGCAAACTATTTATTTCTTTTTTTATATTAAGTATTACAGTTTTAAATTCCTTATAATTAAATTATTAATGAATAAATCTTTTTCATGAAATCTATTTGGCACCAATGCTTCTTGTTAGAATTCGTCATCAGGTGTTTTGTATTTCTTCTTTTTTATTACTTTTTTTTTATTTCACCTCTTTTATGTTTTTATTTCGTTATAATTTTTTTTTTTTGAACTACAAAGATTTTATTCTATTTTTTATAAATAAAAGCAATTAATGTGAAAAACTGAAAACGAATTAAAAACACTTGGATTAACACTTTATTTTTTTTTTTAAACAAAACAAAATAAAAATATTATATTAGTATTATAATTTTTTGTTTTTTCTCTTAAAAATACAAGAAAAAAAACAAAAAGTAATAAAAATGACGAAAAACACAATTTTTAAAATAACAAACTACACACTTGATTTAAAGAATTTTTTGTATTTAATTAATTAATAAAAAAATTGAAAAAACTAAATAAAAAATCAATAAAAGCCAATGCGAGTTTAAAAACTTCACTTATTTAAATAAATAAAAAAATATCATTTGGTTATCCTTATGGTGTTTGCCTCTTTTTCATAAAAAAGCCTTTTATTAAATTATAATTATTCACAATCAATAGGATTTATTTATTATTTTTACAATTTACACACTTTTTACTTTTAATTTAATTTTCAAAATATTGAAGCAATTTTCTTTTTTTTATAAATATTTAATGAACAAATATGCAGAAATTTAAAGAAACGCTTCTGTTACTGGTAATAATATCTCTACTACTAAAATTTAATATGAGCTTACTGTGTTTCTGTGCTTTTTTATTTATAATACAAAACATTTATTTTTCTCTTCTGCAGTAGCAAACGTTTTTACTCAAATATAATAAAAGAAAAGAAGTGAAAATAATAATGGGAAAAAGCATCCTTTTGTGAGAATTTGTATATAGTAGGGATGGATAGAGAAAATATTGTGTTATTCAAAATTGCGTACTATGAAATAATATACGCCGCATACATACCAATGCGTTGTATATGTCAAAATTAACTTTTTAAAACAGGCTTATAATAATTTAAGTATAATAATTAACGATTTTTGTATTATTACAATAATAAGTAACTTTTTAAAAATATATTTAATTTGCTTTATAAAATCATGGTTTTCATAAATTACCAGGCGTCTCCACTTATTGCTCGGTAAAGCATTTTCAAAAAATTATAAGATGCCCATTTATGCGCCGTAATGTGTCATCACATATTGATCCATTTGGAGAATAATTTTCTCTTAAACTAAAGTAAATAAGTAAATATCTTGAGGGAATACGCATTAACTATGTACCAAGGATTTTTGTTTAATTTTTGCTATATGTTTACCGCTTATATACTAAAAATTTATTATATTTGTATTTGTTTCAAAAGGAATTATACAAAACAGAGAAAATATCATAGAGAGCAGCGTTGCTTTTATTAACATAATGCTCTTTAATATAATAATAATAATAATAATAAAAAAAAAACAAACTAGGTTGTTCTATATTATTCTATTGCATTTACGTTTTTCTTCAATATATATTTTTACAATAAAATCTGTATTAAACCTAAGTTTTTGGTGCAAACTTATAGCAAAAAAATATGCGTAGTTATTGAATGCAATATTCATTTTAGAAAATAATTAGGAAAAATAGTATTAGTTTTTTTTTTATTATTACTTATTTTATGGTATAGACAATTTAACCCATTTTTGTGACCTAATTCCTACCTAAATATAAAAATATGTCCAACTGTGTTTACTCAGTTTATTTAGTAATTTCGTATGTGTGTTAAGTAGATTCTTCTTCGCCGTATTATTTAAAAAAAAAGGTTTTCATTATTGGAGTAAATGGTTAGATGATGATTAACAACAACAGACAGGCAAACCGTAAATACACCTCGTTTTTAAATTTATTTTGCAGTTATTTTATGAAAGTACTAGCAGTTTAATAAAGGCGAATTGTAAATTCTGGGTAAGGTTAATTGGATTATTTTTTTTTTATTAATTTTCTCTTTATTATCCTCAATTCAACGGTTATAAATTGTCATTTCAATGTAATGCTTTAACGTCAACTTAATGTTAAGCATTTTTTTGTCTACTCATTACTTTAATATTTTAAATAGGATTTTAATATTTTTTTTATTAAATAAAATTAAAAGTAATTAATTGTTCTGCTTTATGGCTTGGAAAATTAATTATAGGTAAATAAACAACAATATGGTTTTTTGTTTTTTTTTTTAAATAAATTATTTTTATTCATGAAAATATACATTTTTAATAGAACCTTATTAGTTGAACCTTATGTTTTTAATATTAATTTAGACATTTAAATCACAATTTATTAATTAGTTTATGTGTCAAAATAAATTTTGTTCTGTATTTAAAATATATATATATTTGTATTTATATTTAATACTGATTATTTTTTAAATTATTTTATTTTAATTAAAAAATTTATTATTTGTATATTAAAATTAAGTACACAATGTGTTAGAGAAGTTTTTAAATAAAAAAAAATTATTCATAATTGTTGGAAATAAATTCTTGGTGACTATTAAAATACATTATTTTATTATTTATTACCAATGATTAATAATTTCGTCATGTTTAATTAAAAAATTAATTATTTTTTCTTATGTTCGACAGGTACAATTTTCTTTTTTGAAGTACACAAAATATATTTATTATTTATTATTAATAAATTTTTTCAAGTAAAAGTAATAGAGATAATTCTTATTTGATTTTTCAGTTTAAACAACTTCTTTATTTAATTTTATCATTAATTCAGCCTCCTGTACAGTTGGTAAACTCTGTTGACGTGGCTTCCGATTATTATTGTTAATTAAATTTTTATTATTTCTCTTATTTGTTGCTTTGCTACTGCTATTATTACTATTTGGATTATTTTGTTTAGATTTGCTTGTTTTTTTGCCAGCAAAATGTGCTTCGATATCTGATAATTTTTTACCATGTGTCTCTGGTAGAAATAATAATGCAAATATAAATCCACATATTGACATTGAAGCAAAAAACCACTGTATCGCGTGAGGCCCGCCCAGTAATTGAGTCATCGATCGATAACTTTGTATAGCTATAAACATAAGAACATTGGCCATTGAGTATGACAATGAATGACCGTAGCCTCGTATCTCGGTTGGAAATAATTCTGCTGTCATTGTCCATGGTATTGTTAATAATCCAATCATAGATGAACAAACATAAAATAATAGACAAATAACTGGTACCCAAGTTTGTTGAGTGGTTCCTTCCTTAATCCACAAAGTGAATATACCTGATATGGTCATGCATAATGCCATACCGGTGCATGAGACCATGACAAGCGGACGACGTTTAAAACGTTTCAACAGCCATGCATTT
The DNA here is from genome assembly GCA_961205885.1 of Ptychoptera albimana. NCBI lineage: Eukaryota > Metazoa > Arthropoda > Insecta > Diptera > Ptychopteridae > Ptychoptera > Ptychoptera albimana. Next base: position 9,147,616 of record OY540801.1, on the reverse strand, counting down.
AATAAAGACATTACGAAACGCGTAACACCGACGAATATTGATGCTGTATACGCATCCACACTAGTACCGACATCTTGAAAAAATGTCACTGCAAAAAACAACGTGATGTATATACCACTGAATTGTTGTATTAGGAAAAACCAAAACAGCACAATCATTGGTTTATAACCAGTTGGCTTTAGAAAGCCAAACCATTTTGATTGCTTCCAATTACTCTGCGAATTTCCATTACCCTCTTTATTCACATCGTTTTTAACATCATTCTTCAGTTTTTCCATTAGTTTTGATTCACGTTCTCTTTGCAATGCTTGTAGATGCATATCGGCTAATGATTGTGACTACAAAGAATTTTTTAAAATAGAAATTATATAATAAAGACAAATTTTTATTTATTTTCTCACAGTATGTTCTGGTTGAGGATACGCTTTATATAAGAATCTTAGTGATTTTGCAGCATCTTCTATACGTCCTTTTGACACCAGCCAAACAGGTGATTCAGGCACAAAGATTTGTATAAGTATGACCGGGACAAGTGTATAACCAATACTTAACCACGCGACCAATCGCCAAGACATAAAGGCACCTTTGGCATAAGCAATTACCATACCCAGCGAAGCAAGTGTTGGCGCGGTTGATATAAGTGAGCCTCGCATATCTGGTCTGGCTACTTCTGTTATGTAAACAATAGCCGGACTTGTACCGATCGCTTAAAATAAATAAAATGAAAACAATTAATTTAATTAGTTCTATTGTCTTAAAATAGTGATTAAAATCTTACCACAACCCAATCCAGTCAATATTCTGCCTATTAAAAGAGTAAAAATATTTGTGGATGTCGCCATCAATATCCAACCGGTAACACACGGTATTGCAGCTAATTTTATTGTATTCAGTCGGCCTAACCACTCCATTAAAAAGCCAGCAAATAAACAGCCAACAGGTACAGCAATAACAATTATTGAAGCCACCCATGATGATTGTGTCGGCGTCATCTTTAAATCACTATCTTCTGCCTCAACTTGTGGAATTAATATAGCGGAATATGCTAATGAAATACCAATAACAACATGAAATGATCCAGCTATTATAGCGGAAAATATCTGAAACGGAAAAAATTATAAATCAAATTAGCATATGTGAATATTATTGCAATTAATCAACATTTCTTTTTTCCGCTTTTACTCTTCATTATGACATAATCCTATAAAATACTTTACGTCATTAAAATTACTACTAACTTGCAGATAATTAAAATAAACTTTGACCGAACACGCTTTTAATTAATGAATAGACCATATGGCGGCATTTTTATTTATTTCTTTGAATAAACAACAATAGAACCAAAATAATCAAAAAGATTAGAAGAAGTCTGGTATCAAACATGGAGTGTTTTTTTTTAGGTACCTACTATAGCAAATTGTAAAAATTTTTGCATATTATGTTGTCCTTTCATATTTTTTAAATAAAGCAGTATTTTTGGTTAGTAAGTTTTTTTTAAACTAATAATAAAATTTAAATTAATTACCTGTGGAAAAGCACTTTTTATGTTATTACTTTCATATTTGCTTAGTGAACGACAACTGACAATTATTTCTCGGAATGCGTCATCAGTCTTTGGCTCGACATCTTCTCTGTAAAATTACAAAACAAAAAAAATGATAATTGTTTTAATAAGACATATTTAATTAAAAATCAATATTTTTATTAATATTTTAATTTTATTTAAATTATTTAATTAAAGCAAAACAATTTTTCAAAAAACTGCAATTGCTATATATAACATATATACTTGTATTTTTGTATATATATAATAAATGTTATTATTAATATAATATCATTATAATAAATAATAAAATGTGCAATATATAAATTCTTAGATATACATATATATTATTTGCTAAAAAATAAATATTCTGCGTATTATGTCATCTTTTTATAAACACACAGTTTAGTTCTTCAATTATTTTACTTATAATTAGTTTTACTTTTACATGACTTTAGACAATTTACATAAATAATTACCGATTTTTATGCTTTATATATAATTAAATTTCTTAATATTATTTATCTGAAAAACTCATGTAGTTGTAAATAAATGTTAATACCCATGCTAAGTGATATGAGGACATATATTATGCTTTTAATGACAATGTTTCACATAACTTTCTATTTAATGATTTTATCTTATTAAATTAATTAAAAGAAAGTCTTTAATTGTAAAATTATCAGTCATTTTAAAGCTTTTTTTATTTTTTATTGTATATTTTATATTGATTCTACGAAAATTATTAAAATCTTTCAAAGGGAATATAGAAAAAATTGGTTTGAAAGGGTTTCTATAAATAAATTTAATTTTTTCGATAATAATTTCCATAAAGCACCAAGTACAATAAAAAAATTCAGAATTTCTATGGTATTTAAAAAAAATTTTATCCAATATTAAAATTCAATTGTTTACAAGTGTTGAATAAATAAGTTCAATCTAAAGATATATTTTTTGATTGGATATTGATTATAAAAATTTATCAACATTATGTATAAAGTTTCGTATAGTTTCTTAGTTTCAATTTTTGGTTTATTAAAAATTATATTGATTTGAAGTCAATAAAATACAAAACTCTTATTTACTTATTACTTATTTGGAATAACCATTTTTTTGCTTAATCATTTTATTTCAATTAACAATGATTCCGACAATTCCATAGTCACATGCAAGATTGTATTAAAATAGTATAATGAATAATCATTTTTATCAGTCTATACATATATAATAAAGTAAATCACATTTTTATTTCCGCTTTATTAATATTTTTTTTTTCTTCTTCTTATTTTTCTATATTTCAATAGTAATCGGAGAAAATTTAAAAAAAATATATATTGCTGAACGTTTGTTGATTAAGCGTCAATATAGAATTTATTATTATTATTATAACTTATCACTTATCAATTAATTGACATTTAATTGGTCATTAAAATTAAAACATGTGATAATTAATTTTTTGTTATTAAATAAATAAAATTTTTATCTCAAAAAGTAATTAATTACTTTATTTATTTATTGGTAAAATGCAAATTTAAGGTGAATAATAGTGTAAATCCATGCTTACTTTATTCAATTATTATTAGCGGTAATATAATTCTATATTTTTTGCGATAAACTTAAGATAATTAAGAAACGTATTGGATAGAAAACTTGGCTGAACCCCATTGTACATTGTAAAAAATATTATTATATACAATTAAAAGTCTAATCGTATTAAAAAAAAATTTATTGAATGCAACCTTGGCAGTGATAACACTTTTTTCTGTTATGATATTTATCATATTTCGAATTATAATTGGAGAGAATTTATGTTTTGTCACGTGTCGTATATTTTATTATCGTTATTATGTATTATTGTGATTAGTCATTTCGAATATATTAATCAAATAAAAAAATATATTAATTATTATTTTCATTAGTAAAATATTATCTTTTTTTTGGGTTGAAATCTTGGAATATTGCTATTATAGATATGTGTTTTGTATTATTCCGCATATAATCATGTATGATTTATAAACAATTTAAAATAGTCAATAATTTAATTTGCTTTTTAATTTATTGAAATCATTACTATCCACTACTTGCCAAAAATCATCTTTTTTTTGCATATATTGTAAATTTGGCACATGAACAAAATTATTTTAGAAACCAACTTATTAGAAGCAAATCAATCATGCGCCGTAATACTTCATTAGATTCAATAACACGAAGATTCTATTTAGCATAAACAGAAATAAACATTTTAAAACTTCTCTAGTTATTTATTTTAAACGAAATAAAATAAATGCATTTCAATGTCAGATGTTTGTTTTAAGTTCATAAATAATAATAAATGCATTAATTTACCATATATATATTAATTGATTAATAAATAAAAAAAATACGCTTTACAGCAATTAAATTTTAAAATGAAGTAAAAAAAGTTATTAATTAAAGTTTATAAAAGTCAATTTTCATTCTTAACTGGCTTACGATTGAACATGAATCCATATATTTAATATATAATGTAATAAGTCATTATCAAATCAATTACGACGAGCGTGTAAGTCGGTACCATCATAGAATAGTAAAGCACTGCAATACACAAAAAGAAATTATTTATGCATGGTTACACCGCAGTAAAATAAAAGAGGAAATATTTCAGGGTCATTTAGATAATAATACAAAATTTGTATTTTATTTTATATAAAAATAGTATTGCACAAAATATTAATAAAAAAAAAAATTCAAAATATCAATACTATATTAGTGGGCGTAAGTGAATCTTTTTTTTAATTTCATTTATATGGTAAATATTTTACATTTCTGATGTTTGTAAAACCTTGTATCACACAGCTTTGAATTTATCATTAAATCATCACCAAATTTGTTCATTATAAAGACACATACAAAAAAAAAACAATTGCATTCAAAGTGCACTGTGCAATACTTGAAACTGATTTCAACGTGCAAAATCAATGCAATAATTATATTTTTAACGAAACTAATCAAGGTTTAAAATATGCATTATTTTTACTGTATAGGTATAAATGATTCATATTAATTTATAGAAAAGAAAAGAAATAAAAACGAAAAATACAAAAAAAATCGATCAAACGAATGAAACAAATAAACTAGTAAAAGGCAAAACAGCAATTAATAAAATCAATGTCAAAATATTGGCTAAGGTCATGGCTGTTACATAATTTTATCATTTTATTATTTATACAAAGGAAATAAATTAAATGTTTTTTATGAAAAAATATAAAAAAAAATATTGAGAAGCAGACAGATTGTATCCACATATTTTTAACATAATTCAATTCTCGTAAAAGATCGATTTAGATCCCATTATAAGCAAAAAGACTGTGTAGAAAGGCTACAAATGCATAAAACAGATTACTTCCATTTAAGTTGCCTCTTGTAAAATATTTATGTATTCTTTATTAAGTTATGCGTTCGTAAAATTTCAATTAAATACTTTGGAAAAACAAAAAATATAAATTTGGTTAAGCTGGTAAATTTATTAAATTAAACCACTTATAAAGGCCAACAAAAGTGCTTTCGTAATACAATTAGCAAAAAAAAAAACTATAAACGCATGTTAAATAAAATTAATTTTGAATGTGGTTTCTTGGTAGTTTTGTGTTTTTTTTTTCTTCTATTTGTTTGTTTGTTGTCTGAAGCAATCGTCGGTATTTTAATTGTAATAACTGTTTATAAAAATAAATTATGTAATTACACAGTTGACTGTGCTGTTGCATATATAATTTTTTTGAAATCTTAATTAAAAATAAATAATAAAACATGCTTAAACATGCGCCACATATATGATTAATAACTCTATGCATAAAGTTTACTTTTATTTCAGTAGGATTTTTAGTTTTTTTTTTTATTAAGTCTTTGTCATTCAACAATATTACAGAAAACTTATATTATTTATAAATAACTAAATGACAAAGTTTAATTAAAACAACAATGAATTAAAACATATTTTTCAATAATTAATTTAACACGCAATTTAAAAATATAGATTACATTTTAACAAAAAATTTTTAAATTCAATATTTGAAGCCAAATTTATGTGTAATAATAAATAAATTAAAACCAAAGTTACAGCCAAGTCAGACAGACAGACAAGCAGTCAGACTGATGCACATAATTTGTTAAAAAATAATGACTCATTAATATTTCAATTAAAAATAAATTAAATAATAATAATAAATTTGTGTTGATTTTTTATAATTGATTTTAATGTAAGAAAAAAAATTTATTTTAATTTTGCAAAGAAAACAACAAAATTTTCTATAAACAAACCTGCGAGCATAATTTATGTTTGCTGTTGCTGTGTGGTTTTTTTATTGTAAATTAAAATTTTATAATAATAATTATAGTTCAGCGACCGGATTTAATTATATACATTTGGCTATTTCACGGTTGCATGGCTATTTTGTTTAGTTTCATTTAATTTTGCTTTAACTTTTTATCGACTACTTCAATCAATTCTGTTATCTATAAGTAATGAAAAGTCACCAAAAATACCTAACTATAGTACACAAAACCAACAAATAAATTCCAAAATAATAAAACTGGATATCACAATACGGCCCTAGCATAGTTTTTATTCTTATTTTATTAAATACATAATATAAATATCTTATTAATCTTTCATTTCATTATTCATAGCGTTTGTTTTTTAAAATTGGTTTTGCATTGATTTAAATCTCGCTACTCAGAATTAAAAACAGCGTTGCCATGTTTTTGCATTTTTATGTTTGAATTTTGTTTTTTGCATAACAATAACAATAGTTCTTTGTTTAATAAATTGATTCAATATAAAAAATTATATAAGTATCTGGTGGACAACCAAAAGCAACTAAAAAAAGAAAACAAAATGATAGCGAAAAAAAAAAGAATAACAGCAACAATAAAAAAAATTCAAGCATTAGCATGAATTTGAAGAAAAAAAAATGTATATAAGCTTACGTAATACCTTGAGTTTTTACTTCTTTCTTTTCTTTGTCTTTGAAAGCATTTCTGTTATGCTATCGTTCTTAGATGGATTTATTATTTCAATTTAATAATTAGTTTTCATCTGAAGAAACTGTACGACTTATATATCTAAGTAAGAACGATAGCTGTTCGTGAAGATGCATTCTAAAAACTTTGTATTGAGTGGCGGCTCGTTGTTGTTATGTGCAACTAAAATTTTTATTTGATTTTAATAAAAATGATTATTTTAAAATTTTTCTGATAACCTGAATTTTGACTAATTTAGAAAAAACAAAAATGCCAATAATTCCTCTGACTTTTTTAATATATTTAATTAGTTTAAAACAACTGTTGCTACAAAGTGTGTCCTTAACATGTCATATTATATTCCTGACAAATTGATGAATTAATAATATTTATTATTTTTTTATTCAATTTCATTTTTGACGTCGGAGAATTTAACCTTTCGTATTTTGTTACATACAAGAAAAAAAATTTCTTCGTAAAGTATTAAATTATGTGCTAAAAACAAAATATCCTTTCCCATAGCAACCTAGCTCTGTTATTCATTGTCCTTCCAGCATATTTTGAATTTCATTTATAAATAAAAGAAGAGAAGGAGAAAATTAATGCAAAAAATTATTGAAAACATTTTTTTTTGTACTTTAATCCTGTAAAAAACGTCGTTTATAATTTTGATTACTTTTTTTTTTAATTTATATTTTTATAAATTATATCTCCTTTTGGTTTATTAATTTAAATAATTGTTTAAAAATCAATAACAATTTTCAATTGTAACTTCATACATTTTATACTCATTTCTAACATTTCTCTTCTCATCATTGCAATTACTAATAAATATAATTTCTCGTGTTTCGCTTCAACAACCCATCAACGCGTTTAGAGTACATTTAAAATATATCGAATATTTTTTTTTTAAAAACGTATCAGCAGTAGAATATATATATATTTTTTTTTTTTAATTACACTAATGCGTTTTTCCACTTTTATGTTGAAAAATGAAAATTATTTTTAGAATAAAAAAAAAAAATTATTCATGTTATATCAGTATTAATTATTTTTTCACAATTTTTCAGCAGCAGAAAATTAATTGTATTAGATGACAGGTTTTTGTAGTTTTTATCATTATTTTTGTTTTAACAATTCCATTAATTTTCACAACACATTTTATGCTTTTTTTTCCAATGATTATGGTAAACAAATTAAATATTTTTTTAATTCTATTTTATTAAATAAATAATGAAACAGCTTACCTTTGATGTAAACTAAGTGCACTTGATCCAATACTGAAAAAAGAAAATAAACACATAAGTTAAAATATTGCAAAATAAATAATTTCTTATAATTTTCCATTAGAAATATAAATTAATATACAAGATATATAAAATGGAGGTTAATTCATTTAAAAGCTCTGCTGGTCCAGCAAAAAGACATTTAAACTAAATGCAATACAAATTTAAAGTTATTTATAAAAAGAGTTATAGGGTTATTAATTAATTTTTCATTAGATAATAAAATGTATTAAAGCAATCAAGATTATTATGCTTCTGCAATTGTCAACTGTTAAATAATAAAAAAAGAGGAAATTTAGCACTATAAGTTAAGCTTACAGCAAATCTGCGCTATCTAAAGAATATTATAATTTAGCTATTATAAAAAAAAATCAAGTTGTGCATATAAAACAATGCTTTCTTATCTTTAAAAAATGATTTTATATTATTTGGTATTAGTATTTAGGTGGTTTACTGAAAAGGTAAGTAAATATTATCCACAAATCGATCAAACGAAAAAAGTTTGTTTTCATTCGTTTTTAATCTCAATTCAATTAATGTTTATTAAACAAAAAAGGGGTTTTAGAACTTAAGTTCAAAGCGATTATCGAACCCAAACCTACAAAGTTTCAATAATTTTGGTGTATATATGTAAGTATCCCAAATAAATCTAATCAAATTTTCAAGGGAAATGCAGTTGTAGTTGTAGTCAATAATTTAGATTGAATTTAGGTATAAAACCACTTCCAATATTTTATTTCAACGTATTTTTTTCATTTGCACAAAAATTTAATTAAATTAAATTAAATTACAAGAATTACAATAAATAATTTATAATAAGAACTAAGTTATACTAAGTACTGAACATTACTTTAAGTATTTGGTAAAATTATTAATCACATTAATAATAACAATAATCAAGGCAATAACAATTATTTTTATTATTATTATCAAAATAAAGTTTGTTATTACTTGTTGAGAATAAAAACAAAAATAATTATCTCAACAATTCGGTTGTTTTATTAAACTATTTTTCTTCATGATGTCATTAATAACGAATATACAGCCAAACCTCCACTAATAGAACTTATTATTTTACTAAATCATAACGAATAAGTAAATTGGTAACTGGTTTAACAAGAATTTTGGTTGACTTTACTAGGCGCTTTATTAAAATTCAAGATGTATGAACTTCGAGTTTACTTGCACAAATAATGCTTGATGAAACACGATTTAGGAAACATATCTTTTCAGCATTCAGCTATTTTCCATTTTATTTTCTTTTAATTTTATTTCATTTTTCTCTCCTAACTTTCTTTTTTATTAATCGTAATATTTATTTTTAAATTTTGTTATACTTTAATCTACATACGTATCTAGTTAATAAAAAAATTAATTTTTTTGTTATTGGAAAATAGATAAAATTACAAGGATAATGTTTTTCTTTTGATCGATTTTAATCATAAAAATTATTAATTAAAATATATATATACAGAAACTTCTTGTAAACTGTGCTTTATTTTACTATAAATACGAGACTTTTTTTTACCTTAATGGATCCATTATTTTGAACTAATAACAAAAATTCGATTTAAAAAAAAATCTTTTTTTAACCTTTTATATAACTTTACAACAAATTAGAATTTTTTATTTTTACTTTTTAATATAATCACAACATTACAATTAGATTTTGTATATAAAAGTTAATTAATTGATTAAATAAGCACAAAACAAAACAATTGTTTCAATTAATTAAACTATAAAAACTATGAAACGTAAATAAACACAACTAACTTATTTAACATTTCAATAACAACTGGGCAAAATTTCAATACGTTGTGTTGTGTGGCTTAAAGTTTGCCATAAAAAGCTCGAAATTGGCATGTAGATAAAAACAAACCGTCGCCTGAATAATGAAATTCTTTCTGTAATGCATATTCAATATGAATTGAATTTATTTAATATTTTTTCATGGTAAACATATCAACAGACATTAAAGATATTTCTTGTATAACTTTTTTTTTCATGTCTTTATCTTTTGTAAATTATAAACTGGAATTGATACAAAAAGCATGTAAATGATATTAAAATTTCTAATTAATTTACACAATTTTCAGTTAACATTTTAATTGTAATTACTTATCGTTTATTGGATTAGAATTTTTATTTTGTACAACCCTGTTATAAAATATTCGAAATCATCTTTAGGTTGGCAATATCACGGTAGGCTGAATTAAACAATACATAACCATACTAATATCTGGATTTTTGTGAAATGCTAAATTGTGTTTTAATTTATAAAAGAAAATAAATAAATAATTATAGGCAATCAGAAAAACATTTACAAAAGTGATTATAAAGTTATACTGCTGTTGTATTATTTGGTGCAGTATTTTTAATAAAAAAGGTAAAGAATTGCAATAATAATAATTTTTTTTTTGTTGTTTCCTTAGTTACCGGATTTCATCATTTGTTTGATTGATATTTGTTTAACATAGCTTTCAATTTTTAAATTTCTTTCCGCTTTATATATAGAAAATTTTATCATATTTTCCTTTATATAATTCAAGAACAGGCATATAAAAAACGATAATGGTTGACACAGAAAAACTGGAAGTTCGTGATATTACACGAATAGAGCGTATTGGTGCTCATTCGCATATCCGTGGTTTAGGATTAGATGATGTTTTGGAAGCGCGCCCTGTATCTCAAGGAATGGTCGGCCAAAAAGATGCTCGACGAGCTGCAGGAATTGTAGCTCAAATGGTAAGAGACGGAAAGATTGCAGGTCGATGCATTTTATTAGCCGGTGAACCAAGTACAGGTAAAACTGCAATAGCTGTCGGAATGGCACAGGTAAATGGCATATTTTATAATTATAGAATCGTTAATAATTGAAATATTTTTTTAGGCATTGGGTAACGAAACACCATTTACTAGTATGTCGGGATCCGAAATTTACTCTCTAGAAATGAGTAAAACTGAGGCTTTGGCACAATCTCTGCGTAAAAGTATTGGTGTGCGCATTAAAGAAGAAACGGAAATAATTGAAGGTGAAGTTGTGGAGATTCAAATTGATCGTCCAGCTACTGGTACAGGTCATAAAATAGGAAAAGTTACTTTGAAAACCACGGAAATGGAAACAAACTATGATTTGGGTAATAAAATCATTGAGTGTTTTATGAAGGAAAAAATCCAAGCAGGTGATGTCATTACTATTGATAAAGCATCTGGTAAAGTGAATAAATTGGGTCGTAGTTTCACACGAGCTCGTGATTACGATGCTACGGGGGCACAAACCCGATTTGTTCAATGTCCTGAAGGCGAGTTACAAAAGCGTAAAGAGGTTGTCCACACAGTCACTTTACACGAGATTGATGTAATTAATAGCAGAACCCATGGATTTCTTGCATTATTCTCTGGCGACACAGGTGAAATTAAACAAGAAGTTCGTGATCAGATAAATAACAAAGTAATGGAATGGCGCGAAGAAGGTAAAGCAGAAATAAATCCTGGAGTATTATTTTTAGACGAAGCTCACATGTTAGACATTGAATGTTTCTCGTATTTGAATCGTGCACTGGAGAGTGACATGTCTCCAGTTGTAATAATGGCAACAAATCGTGGTATAACTAGAATCCGAGGTACAAACTATCGCAGCCCACACGGTATTCCAATTGATTTGTTAGATCGTATGATTATCATACGTACAATTCCGTATACTGAAAAAGAGATGAAAGAAATTTTGAAAATCCGTTGCGAAGAGGAAGACTGCATTATGAATCCAGATGCATTAACAGTACTAACACGTATTGCTACTGAAACAAGTCTACGTTATGCAATACAATTGATAACCACCTCTAATTTGGTCAGCCGACGACGTAAAACCTCTGAAGTAACAATTGAGGATGTGAAAAAAGTTTATTCTCTATTTTTAGATGAGAATCGTTCCAGTAAAATTTTAAAAGAATATCAAGATGAATACATGTTTAATGAAATTGTTGAAACGCCACCAGTAATCGGCACGGGAATAGTTAAAGAGCAACCAATGGATTGTGGTGATAATTAATTCCTCAACTAACTTAATTTCTTTCTTATGCTGAAAATGTATTTGCTAAATTGTAATTAAAATACAAAAATTTTCTTGTTTAATTTTTAATTAATATTAAATAGTTTTTTTTATTGTTTTTAAAAACTTAAAAATAAATTTAAAAAATAAAAAAATAATAGAATTTAAATTATTGAACTATTTGGGAATGCCTTTTGTCGTCGTTATATGTTTTTGCTGCTTTAATTTTATTATGGTTGTTCGATTCTTTTTCTTTGACACGTGCTTATTGATTTTTTCTTTTCTATTTAATTTGTAATGTAATTGACAATTTGCGTCTAATTAAATAGTCAATACACTTGATCGATAAATAATACTTTTATTTACCTAATGATAATTTTTCTTATATCGTTTAAGGAAGTTAATGTGAAAATCATTTCACAATCAATGTTTTCACCACTTTAATAATGGTTAAATTAAGTAAAAAACAGGAACTTTATTAAAAAAATAAAACAAATTAAACTAAATGTATTAGTAGTACAAGAAGCAACAATAATAGTTTTTGTTAATAAAACTTTTTCTTTTGTGGTGTTACGATGAACCAAAAATGGGACTTTTCTTTTACTAATTAAATAACATTCACCACACACTGACACAACACAAAGATAGAATAAAATAAGAAAAATTATTACACTAAGGGGGGGTGCAAAAATACAACAAATTTTTAATTTTCACAAATGGAGGGCAGTGGACCGCGTCCCCCAGCCACTTTACAGACTTCCGCAAATAAATCTTTTAATATTGATGGTTGACGTCCTTGTGCACCATCCAATGTTACCGTTGGAATAAATGTTACTCTTGGCCTTAACGCATGTGTCGCCTCCCCATATAGTTTTAATAATTCAGACCCATGTGGACTATCAAAACATTTTAGTATTTGGTCTGGTTCGACGTACAACTCTTTCGCACACTAAAAATTTGGAACAAAAAGATGAAATTTCTCTAAAGTTTAATTATAAGAGAAATAATAAAATGGTATTTACCTTATGCAGTGCTTCACGTGGTATCGTATTATCACGAATCATGCAACTTATTAAATTTAAACGAACATCTGCTTCCTTAATAGTCTCAATGACGCATGCATGTATTGTGTTAGCTTGACATTCAACAGGACCATGTTGACATTCAAATGATAATGATCCGTCTGGATTTGTGGATGTAGTCGCTTTTCCATATGGTATTAATTGAATTTCCACCAAATTGGGTCCACGTTCAAATGTGCTTTGTAATTGTTTAAGAACAAAATGTTTGGAATCAGGGCACAATGCTTCATAATACACTGTCACCAATACAGGTGCGCCTGATGGACGAATTATTATTTCCTCCTAAACAAATAAACTTTTTATATAAATTTAACAACAATCCAATTAAATCCTTACATTTTGTCCAGTTATCTCTGGCCACTTTTTCATTATTTGCCACAAAATAATAACTAAGGCAATAATAATTAAAATACGAATACGTGTTGCACCTGAAAAATGCATCTTGTATGCCATTTACTATTATTCTTAAAAATTTTTAACAAATATATATTATTGCACTTTTAATTTCAATTAAGTATATTTTAACAACATTTAATTAACTATATACACAAATATATAATAATTTTTAGCTATTTATTAGTTTCATTAATAAAAACACTCAAATTACAGTCTACGATAAACAATATCAGTACCCTGTATAATCATTTAATTATATATCTAAAAACAAAAAACATTTAAACTAATTTATTTATTTAACTTTAAGAACTAATTATTTATCTATATTGACTTAAATTGATCTATCTTTTTAAGGTTATGGTGATTTATCATTATTGTTTTTTATATATGCATATTACATTTTTTGATGTGTCAAATGTTATATAAAAAATTAATTATACAATATGGCTGATTTTAAACGATAAGTTTAGTGACTTTTTATTTAGTTATCGATAATTTCCATTTCTAGAAAAACTATTCACAATTACATTTTTAAAATCGTATTGAAGATTTTCTTTATTAAATGGGTTCCATCGATGAAAGCGTAACGATCTGAACATACTCAAAATAATTTAGAATTATTATTTTCCCAGATTAATAATTATAGATTTTCACAATGCATAAATTGAATGTCTCTGAAATAAAATATAATAATTAAAGTTTGTATTATAAAAAAATGATAAAAATGAAAAACTGTTTTTATTTTAATAAATTTTTTTTAATATTTTTATTATGTTTTTAAATCAAAAAATTACTCATCATAATTTATTATAATTACGATTAAAAGTGTTTTGTTTTTATAATAATTTTCTTATTAAGTTTGGTCCTTAATAACATAAATGTCATTTACAATTTTTTCATGTTAATTATTTATATATATAATATATTAATTATAATTAGTAAATTATATTATCTTAAAGCAATTTTATTTGTTTTTTTTTTTCTTTTTTTTTAATTTAAATTCTGTTAAAACGTTAAATGAAAAATAATGTAATAATAATATTTTGTTAAATTTATTTAATAAGTGTTTTTGTGTCATTCAATTTATTAGTTATGAAATTTATATTTATGTAAACGAACTTTCATTGTAATGTTGTGGATTTTCCTATTGAAAATAAAACTTCATTTCAATAAAATAAATTTAAAATAAACGAGTATTTAATGAGCTTTGAAATTTCGATAATTCATTGCCGAGTAAGACTCAAATACGTCGACTAGAAAAAAAAAATTCAATTTTCCAGATGTTATTTTCAGGTGCTGTTAGTCATGTACGTTTCTCTTTCGTCAGCTAAAACTATTTAAATAATTTTATTAAATTTTTTATGCGTCTTATCTATATAATATAGTGTTAATAGTTTTCATGTTATTTTTCTTTATTAAATAATAAGCAATTAATTAATCTTAATGTTTTTGGGCAATACGTTATGTTATGACATTTTTTTTTGCACAATGTTGAGGAAAGTTATACTTATAAAGGACTTTTTAATGCTTGTTTTTAATGATTGAAATAAAAAAAATTATTTTATTTTATTTGTGAGAGGTGCTGTGCATTAGTTTACATTTGTCTGTTTGCATTTGACTGGTAGTGTTTCTTTAGATTATTCAATGTTATCAATTTATAAATTATAGCATTAAAGTGTTATTTACTTATTTTTTAGTTATTGGATTGAATAATATTAAATTCATTAAAGAATATGCAACGAGTATATTCAATTAATGTAATTAATAATTTTATCGTAATTAATTTATTTTAAAAATCGATTAAAAGGTAAAAGACATAATGAAATTAATTAATATTCAGTGCAAGGCAATTGGTAGCTTTTTTATACAATTAATCACATTTTCTTTTATTTATTTAAGTAATTTTTTTTTATTTATTATATTTTGAATAATGATATTTTATTTATTAATTAAATAAAAAAAAAAATTTATTTAAAAAAAAAAAAAAGACCAAATTAAGTTGGGATAATTTTAAAATAACTACTTATGGAAAAATACTTTATTTAAAATTAACTTAAAAATAAAATTTATATATATGTATATGACAATTTTTAAACAAATAAATAAATCGTCATCATAAAATTAAGAATGTTTAATTAAAAAGTAACTTATACCAACTGTTGAAAGTATTTATTTACGCGTTTATAGTAATATTTTCAGCGATTAAAATACTACATCACAAATTGATTAATAATAATAATAATAATGAAGTTAATTTAAATAAATATAACAAAAAATCGTTAAAAATATGGGTTTTCTACTTAAATGGTTTTTTTTTTTAATTATTAATATATACATATAAATACACATATCCATATGTCCATATGTCTTTATATGCATATGCATATATGTATGTATATATAATATATTAAAATTGTCTACTTTAAATTTCATTGGTTTTAATAATTAAATTTTCAAAGATTCATAATATAATTTTTTTTTAATCTATTTGAGTTTTTTTTTTTTTCTATAAATTTTTTTTCTTTTTTAAAATTACTTAACATAATTTCATTCGATAATATTTCTTATTATAAAATTTAATTTATTTAATTGTTCTTATAAATATTTCAATTAAATGAGAAAAAAGAGATGCTTAAATATTTATTTTCGAGTTATTTTAATTAATAAGAACAAACTATCTAAGAATAATTAATTATTAATTATGAGTTAAATATATTTTATTTTTATTTATTTTTTAATTTATTTATAAGTATATATAAAATAATAAATATTTTGTAATCAATTATGCTTTTATTTTGTTCATTTTTTTTTTTTTTTTTTTTTTTTGTTTTAAAGTTTATTAAATCTTAAATAACGTTTAATTTAACTCAATTTTTATTGCAAATAAAAACAAAATGATTATTTTCTATTTAAATGTATTTTTTTTTTTTAATAAATTATATTATTTATTATTATTTTTGCCAAACTAAAAAAAAATAAATAAATACATTTCATAGTTTACTTATGATTATTTCAATAGAATATTTAAATTAATTTAGATTTTATTGGAAAAATAAAATATGACAACAAAATAAATATTTAAAAATTTGGTGGTTTTTAAATTTTGTTATATAAATTTAAAACATTATTTTCTGTTTTAAGAGTATTTATAAGAATAATTCAGCTTTAAATATTTAAAAAGGATTTTTAGCTTAATCAATACAAATATTTAAATCATTTTACGTATGTGTTTCGTTATTAAGTTTAATTATTATTATTTTATTATTATTTTTTTGTTAAAAAAAAAAATTTATATTTTGATAAAATAGGGGTAAGAACATTTTTTTTTTGTTATCAATAAATATAGATTTAATTTGCAAATCATAAATAAATAAAAGTCAAATTGAAAACAAGCGTAATCAATTTAATATAATTAACTTATTTAAACCTTTATGATAATCGAATAACTATAATATTATGATGATTACGATGATTATAATTAATTAATTTTTGCATATAGGAATTGGATCAAGATGATTTTTATGTTGTTTTTTTTTTTTATTTTAATTTAGATTTCGACAATTGATTGATTTCACAATAATTCAATTTATACCAAGATGAACAATTTTTTTAGAATTTTTTATTGTAGAAAGTCGAGTTTGGCACAATTTTTTTTTTTTTTAATTTTTTTCTAAAAATGTTCTCTAAAATTAAACACACTGCCCTGCATTTAATAATGCGATTTTAAGATTATTTTCATTTAGTTATTTTATTTATTTATATAAATTATATATATTCTTATTAATAAATGTAACAATAACGATAATAATTATAATTTAATAAAATGTCATTATTTTGTTTAATATAATTATCATCACGATCCCACCCCTATATCCACGATTCCTACATGGCGTTTAAAACTCTTCTACTATTACCACCACCTCGATGTGGACTATATTCATCGCGTTCACGACGTGTTGTTTGAATTTGTTGTTGATTATTTGATGATGTTGTTTGCTGTTGTTGATACCTACTAGTATCTCTATTGTCTACTATTACCCCACGAATCATATCACTGTCGTCGTTATGTTGCCTACTGTGTGATGATGATACATGAACACCAGTACGTACACCAGATGCTGGAGTTGTTGTATAATCGACACCATAATTTCTGTCATTTAATATATCATCATCATTTAAATCATATTGAACCATGTCTCGTTCACGAGCATGTAATCGCTCTCGTTCACGATCACGGTCTCTTTCTCTGTCTCGTTCACGTTCAATACGTTCTACCCTATCTCGATCTCTATCGCGATCACGATCACGTTCATGCCTTCCTGATGTTGCACGCCGATTATGATGATGATATGATGCACCTGTTTTAAAATTGAATTAGTAATTTTATATGTCACAAATTTTTACTTTATACAATATGTATTATTGTAATTCCATAAAATTAGCAAATTAAACCAAAACACTTCAAAAACAGCTTTTAGTTAGTTCTTTTTTTATTATTAATATTTTTTTTTTTTTGTTAAATAACTTCTATTCTAATATTTTTACTCTCAAAAAATACAAAAGGGGGATTTCAAACCAAATAAAAACGCAAACTCTTTAAAAACTAATTAAAACATTTAAACAGTAGCTAAATATAATGTTTATATTAACGTTATGTGGGGTTGACTTTTATATTAATTTTGTTTTTAATTTTTTAATTATCTAATGGAATTAAAGAGGATTTGAGTCGTCATACAGTATAGCAATTCTTCCATTTATCATAATAAATGTATTTTAAGAATTCACATAATTTTATTATTTACATAAAATCATCATTGGAATTTATGCTACTATAATGAATTAATTAAAATCGCTATATTGACAATAATATAATTATTATAATAATTTTTTTTAATATTGAATTTGATATAATAAAATAGTTTCTATGTAAACATAGCAGAGATATAAAGGTTTTCTATATGCAATTGGGCGGCATTAGGGATTAAACATATAAATAAATAAATAAATAATTAAAAAAAATACAAAAAATATATCACATAGTTTACTTACAGATAAAAAATTAAATAAAATTTAATAAAATGAAATAAAAGTTATAAAAAAATAAAAATCAAAAACGTATAAAAATTAAAATTATTATATTTTAAATCCAGCTCCGCGTACAACCCCTGGACTCACTGTTTTTTTTTTATTCAATTTGTTATTCATATTGTTATTTTTTTTTTTTTTTGGCAAAGAAGCGCAATAAATATATAAAAAAAAAAAAGAAAAAAGAATACAAAAAAAAAAAAAAACAATTAAAAAACAATTAAAAATGTATGGCCAGATTTTGTATTGTGTGTTTTATTTAAATTAATTTTTTTTTTATTGTGTTAAAATTAAATTAATTAAAAATATTAATTATTACTAAATTTAAAAGTAAAAAAATAAATTCATTATGACCTGATTTTTTCTTTCTATAAACAATTTTTTTTTTATGATTTATGTTCGATTTATTTATGATTATAAATTGGTGGATTGTTTGTTTGATATTTTTTTAAAATATTTTCTAAAGCTTTTATTGTTTTTAAGTTTTGATTTATTTTAAGATTAATTTAAATCAAAGTTCTTTTGAATTCATCCAAATTATATGCTGAAATAATAATTTATTAATTATTTAATTATTTGTTGTTTTTTTTTAAATAATTGAAAAAAAAAATTCGTTTTAATATTTTTAAGTATAAATAATTATTTAATCTATAATTGTAGCTATAAAAAAGTTATTGATGAATGATAATAGAAAAACGTGTATTATGTGAGCCTAAATATTTTTGTCATTCGAAACAAACTAACCATAAAAATAAAAAATCTAAAAAAATAAATTACTACAACAATAACTATAATATAAAGCTTTATCATCATAAGTTACTATAATTATCATATTTATGAAAAAGCGAAAAAAAAAGTAAAAATTAATTCTGGTTTTTTACCTCGTTCTCTTTCATTTCTGTATCTGTGTGACTCCCTATTATCTGTTTTTATCATTTGTGTTAATTGTTAATTTAATATGTTTATAATGAAATTGGTTTGTATGCAATTTATCGAAAGGTAAAATAAGAGTAAATTTAATAAACCCGTCAATATAAAATTCATTTTATAAAATTAAAAAAATAAATTTAAAATAAGCAAATTGTATAGAATATTTAAAATAGGTAAAATTATATCGAATGTAAAGTTATAGAATAGTAAAATAACCTGGTGGAGTCGGACCCATTCGTGGTTGTTCACCAGATGGTGATGCTTCTTGGGACGGTAATGGTCGTGGTATTGTTGAAGCCGTTGTCCGTGGCGGTGGATGAGTCGCTCGCCAATAAGCCTGTAAATGAAATTATTTTTTTATTCTTTCAACGAATTTGAATGAGTCACAGTACCTCTAGATATTCAGCAATATGATCACATGCATCCTCTAATTGATTTTCATCTAATATCACATCAAACATTTCGTTTGGACATTGGGCTAATTTTTCTGCTGCTACCATTTGTACAGATAAATTTTTTGATTGAGCTTTACCTCGTGATTTTATTAAACGCTGTAAAACCTAAAATACAGTAAAGAATCCAATTTTAATATTTTTTTTTTAAGAATATTAAGTATATAATTGGCAATATATTTACTTTACTACTACTTATTTTTAAATAAACTATTGTAGGCGCTAATGATGTTTTTGCTAATTGCGACGGATGATTAATTGTATCACAATCGAGTACAACTAATTGCAATGTTCTTGCTAACTCGAAGATACGCTCAATTTCCGCCTAAAATAAATATAAAAAGTTATAAATCAGTTAATTGATAAATTAAAATAAAAAATGTGTTATATACCTGAACTTCGGCTAAACAAGACGATCGACTATTTGATCGTTCCATAATGGCACGCTTTGATGGATTATTCATTAAGGATCGTTTTGCTAATGAAATGTCGGCCATCACTCGTGTTATTATAATTCTGCCTTCAAAGCGATGTTTTAAGAAATCAAATAATGCCTTTTGCATCATATCGGTAACCTCATAACCTTTTAGGCTTGGTCCAACAAGTACAACCGGACGCATTGAAGGCACCACATCGTATGGGGATGCTGTCTCTTGTTTTTTGAAAAACGGTTTCCGTTTCTCTTTTGTTGGTGGAGTTGCTAATGGCGTTTTACCATGCCTTGACGGTCCCATTGAATCTGATTCGTCACCTTTTTTTTAATTTAAAAAAAAACGGTGCAACAATATTTTGTAAATAAACAAATAGAAAAAAAAAAACAAAAATAAAAAAAAATAGAGTAGAGAAAAGAAACAAATAAAATTTTTATTAGTTATTGATCAATTATAATTTTATTATAAACTATAGCTATTTTATGATATGAATTTTATATTTTTTAAATCACAATTAAAATTTAAGAAAAAATCAGGCAAGACCAACAATTAACATTAATAAGAAATAATTAAACTATTAAACTAAATATGAATCTAATAAAGATTTATCTTTTTTTTTAATTTTATACATAAACTATAATTTTCTTTCTCTTAAAAATGATTGTACTTACCTCCTTTTTAATAAAATTCAAACTACTACAAAAAAGGTAACATAAACTAAACTAAAAACTATTTTTTTTGAAAATAAATAAAGAAAACAATATGCAGGATTTATTCGATCGGTATTTTGAAGTGATGATATTTTTAAGGAAGGGTAAGTTTGCGTTTTTCTCTTTTGTGTTTAAATTATAAAAAAAAAAAAAAAAAATAAAATAAATAATTAATAATAAATATTGAATTACTTTCACATTAAATTGGTTGTTAATTATTAAATAAAAAATAATAAGTAATATAACTTCTTCAATAAATAATTAATACAATAGTTAATTTACAAATTGCAACATTTTCGTACTTCAATAGTTATATACAAAATTCTAATATTAAATTTTGTAATGACGTAAATGTTTTGATGTTCCTTTAAGTAATATTTTTATTATCTTAAAAATATATTAACATGCAAATTACAATAATGTAAATCATGCAAAAGATTAGATTTCCTGGCAATTTAATAAAAATTACTTATAAATTAATATAGTTAAACATTAATGTGTAAAATGTATAAAAAAAACTAAAAAAAGCGTTATATGTTTTACAATAACTCTTTAAATTAAATAAATACTTGATCAGAAACATCAAAACTTTTATTATTAAAATTCACGACATTTATAATTTTTAATAGAAAATAATATAATAATAAATAATATTCATAAAGTTATATTAAAATGTATTGAAATAAAAAATAAAGTAAATTAAAAATACACAACAATCAATATAAAATATAAAGAAAACAATAATAATTTCAAAAAAAATATAAATAAAACAACAAAATCGAAAAACTTTGTGTCATACCAGGTGTAGGGGGTGTGCTACCTCGTGAGGGCTCCGCACCTGGTGCTCCTGGTCCTCCCAAATTGCCACTTGATGATCCTTTTGTTGCATACAGACGTGATGTTCTTGCTGCTGACGCCTAATTAATATATTTAGTTGTACATTTTTTGCATTTTTATATTTATTATTATTTAATTTGCCTGCATTCGAATATGTTCTAGCTTAACTGGACTTGGTATGAACCCCACATCACAGCCTTCTTTAACCAAACGTCCAATCCACCAATTATTGTCATATTTTTCCTTAAAATAAATAATAACAAATTGATTTTAAAAAAATGTAATTTATAATTTATTTTAATGTGAACAAACCTTGATGTGAAGAAAATCTCTAATATCAAATGAAACAGCACTGCCATGTACTGGAGAATCATCGTCAAGACTTCCATCATATGATACATTTGTTCTGACAGCAAATGCAACTGGTTTGTTCTACAAAAATAATCATATGTATATATATTGTATATATATTATTTAAATATTTTTAATAAAATAATTTTTGAGTAATAATCCTTACCCTTGCCTTTTCCAGCTGGCCTAAAGCCTGGCGCTCCTTCTCTCGCCGAAGCGACTCTTTTTCTTCGTCTAGCGACAGATCGGATGAAGGTTGTGAATAATTTGAATCGGCAGAACCCTATTATATAAAGAAAATCAATGAAAAACAATAAATATAAATAAATATTTTAATTCTTTTTTTTTCTCAAAAATATCGTTAAAATAATTAAAAACATGTTTTCTGAGTAAATTGTTTACATAAAATCAAAGTGAAGTTAATTCAAAGTGAACATTTTATAAAATAAATATTTAGCTTAATTATTTTTTTATTGTTATAATTCTTGAATTAATCATTTGAAAGAAAATTAAAAATTATCCAATAATTAGCGAAATACATGTTTGTACTATTTTTATCTAAAAACTAGATTTTATATATTTTGCAGCTTCTTTTAAAACAGGCTTATGGTTTTTATCAAACAAAATTAACATATAATTTGTGGAAATAATAATATAAATTAATGATAAAATATATAGTCAAAGAATAACAAATAGTGTAATGTTGAAATTAATACGAATTATAATTAATAGTGTTAAAATGAAATAAGATGCATCAATTATATGCATATATTACTTTTATACAATTGTCATGTTGATTTCATTTCTAAATTCCACCAAATAATTGATTTATCAATTTATAAACACAACATGAATATTATTTTTATTTTTATTTTTTTATACTTTTAATATATCCCCAATTTTGATTATGTATTTTTTTAATTTAGCAATAGGGAGTCACTTATTTAACGAAAAAACTACTGCAGTCTAATTCGTTATCATTATTACTTAATTTTTTATTTTATGATCAAATATATGGTTGGGAAACAAAAGACGTGTGCGACAAATTTTAACATATTTTTATATTTATTATTTATTATTATAAATACGCAAGCGTCATTGTGATATGTTTTGGTTGAATTTAAATATGAAAAAATAAGTGACATATATACATAAAAAGAAAACTTAATTACATTAAGAATCATTTCATTTTGAAAAAAAATTCATTACTTGTCGCGACCATTTTTTTTCTTAAAATAAATATAAATGTAAATATAATTGCTTTTCTATAACAAAAAAAAAAAAAAAAAAAACGATAAACTAGCCACATTAGTTATATGTGGCTATTTTTTCTTTTTCAATCATTTTGTTGATAGTAAACAGAATATTATTTAACTAGCTTGTACAATATTTTATCAATGTCATTAACCACCCTTTGTAAAAAAAATAATATTGTTAATCGATATTATTGATATTGGTTTCTTTTTTACAAGTTGCAAATGTATATGTGGTTGAGATTCATGCAGCATGACAAAGAAGAATATCTTATTTAAAAAATTAATATTTATTAATTAGCTATAGTATCATGATTATTATTATTGAATTATCCACTTTAAAAGGAACAACTGTACCTGTGTAAATAATTTATTATAACCACTTTGATATGCTGCATAGCCAATACCGAGTCCCATTCGAGACTCACGGTGCCCCCCAGATACGGATGGGGCATCCGATGAGGCTCTTTGAACCATGGGCCTTTCAGCCCTCCAATCCTCGTCCACCCCGGTTATTTTGTTAATTTTTTAATATTGTATTATTTATAAATTGATGAAAGACTTATGAATAAAAATATATGTCAAATTGTCATCTGTACATTTTTTTTATTATCACGTTTTTAAATTATCGTTTACACATTTCACATTAACAATTATGTATACAAAAAAAAAAAAATTGTATGTTATATTTCTATTAATGTTTGAAGTATTACCATTATTATAATGATTGACATATTAGTGCAAGATTTAATTTAAATTAATAATAAATCTTTTTTTTTGTATTTTCTTACTTTTTTATTGTAATGTTAGTTAATTTTGTTTTTAATAAAACCACAAAAAAAATTTATTAGATCTCATTTATCACTCATTTTTGGAAATATTATAAATAATATATTTTGAATCAGCTGATATCCATTTTTCACAAATTTTATTTTTGTTTATCTAATGTTTATTTGTGTTTTTTACTATCTAAAATTTTTTTAAAAAATAAAATAAAAAGTTTAAAAAATTATTATTTCCTATCTGTCATAACCCAGAATTTTTTTTAAAAAGATTCAGTATAATTCAGTAGAATGAATGAATTAGAGAAAATAATAATTTCTGAACACATTTCTTCAATTATTAATGAAAAGAAAAAATCATAGAAAGTATTTCGGAAATGACGGTAATAATTAACCTATAAAAGAATGTGTTAAATATTTAATTTTTTTTCTCCTTCAATTGATATAATAATAAATAATATTGAAAATACGATAATTGTACAATATGCACTAAATTTACTAAATATTTTTAGGAATATACAATAAATAGTATCTAAAGTTAAAGGAAAATTCTGCATGTAAATGTGGCAACTATAATTTAGAATATAAACACATCTCAATATATATATTTAATATAAAACATTTTTAAACAATAAGCAATTTTTGATTTTATCACAGTTAATGTAAAATTAATATTATATGAGATTTATTTTAGAAAAATCTAATTTTAATAAAATAAAATCACTAAGTACAAATTTAACGAAAAGAATTTTTCACTTTTATTTGATATTATTGTATATATCACTATATATTATTTTATCTTTTCTTTTTAAGTTAATAAGCATTATATGTTTGGTACCAAAAAATAACTATAGTTTATTTGCAAATAATTTTTTTTAATGATATTTTTACACACACAGTAACTAATAAAAATCAATTTATATAAAAAAAAAGAAACTATATAAATAAAATACCAATATTTTTAAATTAAATATAACATGTTTACTTAAAATAGAAATAGCAATAATCACAAATAAATACTTTATTTGAGATTCACAAAAAAAATTAGAAAAACAAAACAAAAGTTTTTGTTGCGATATTTAATGCACGAAAAAACACAAACTAAACTAATGGAGGCGCCCGGTATGGATTTCGATGCGTTGATTTTGAAATTAAACGCGTAACAGTATGTGTATATAAATAAACACTAAGTTGTGCATTCAATTTAATATTATTATACAAAAATAATATTAATAAAAAAAATTATAATATGATAGAAATTAAATAGGTTTTTATTTTATTATTAAATAAATAAATAAATAATAAGTTAAAATATTATTTACTAAAATGATAAAATTGTATAGCATACTTGACGCAGGCAAGTTTTAATAAAGCGCATGCGTTTAATCGATCGATTTTGTTTGATATTTGTTAAATAAATATAGGAATATAATTATGAGGATATTCAATTCACTTTTGCAATTAATACTAATTTATGTTTCATGTATGTTTTAAATCTAAACTATATAATAAAAATAAAAACTTGTACGACATATGACATTTTTAACACAAAAAATATTTGTTTTTTGTTTTAAAAAGCCATGTAGTAAAATCAGTATCACAAATTAATTGTTTTTAATATAAAAATAAAATATTTTTTGTTCGAAAAATTAATATGCATTTATCTGTTATAGATTATTTACTTTATCTTTACTTGATAAAATAAATTGGTTTTTATTAACATTCTTATAAAATAGTTATATTGATAAAACTAATAATTGAAAATATATTTTCAGACAGTAGCGCTTTTGTGCGCAGTGAACTTGTAACAAATTATGTTTTATTTTTGGTTTTAACAGTGTACAAATTTTGTAGAGTTATCTTTGGAAAATTGAAAATTTATTTATATATGTTACGTCACATTTTTAGTTTTGTTTACTCATCCGTTTCTATCATATTTTAAGGAATTAGGGTAAATTTAAAATTGACAGACAGTAGTTTTGTTTTCGATAACATGCTGCATAATAAATTTGAAATTTTGTGTAATTTTTTATTTAATTCTATGAGAATATATTTTGTTTATGGAAAATTAGATACAATATAATTGTTTTTTGTAATTTTACTTTCTAATTGACCCGGAATGAATACATATGTATGTAAGTATTTGATTATTGTATTTTGTTTATATGTTTTGTAATAGTCGATTTCTAAGACGAAAATTCCTGAGGCAAAAACAAGCCAGAACACAACTGTTGCTTCAGATTTTCGATGAAATCAAATTATTTTTATTGTTACTCCTGCAGTTTTTTACTATTCCGGAAGCATTTATGATAATCGCCCCGGAATACCTATTTGTCATGAATTTATTTTTTTTGTTTCTTGCGCATTTTGGTTAAAGAAATCCAGCATTAAGTTTAAGTCTATATAACTCAATTGAAATTTTTTAGTTATAAATAGATTTTCAATGAAATGAAAATATAATAACTCGAACAAATTAAATATTAAACCAAATTATCGTCCATTTTATTAGAAAAACATGTACATTAGGCTACGTGACTTATAATTAATTAAGACAATAAAATTTTGTTTTCAAATCTTACCCGTCGATTACGAATAAACGGGGGCTTATATGTTGTGTGGTGACGTTGATGATGATGATGATGTCCACCTTTTTTAATATGTGCCATTTTTATTTATTCCTTGATTGTTTCAACTCTACTTAAATGAATTTAACTAAACTTCACATTCACTAAAGTGTAACACTTACACTAAAGGTTAAAAAGTAGCACATTAAATATTGAAAATATAGTAGTACATAAAATAATGAACATACAATTTATACAATTAATAAATATTTCTTAATTTTTTATTAATTCTTTTTTAACAAACTTGTCAATTAAAAAACTACTGTTTTAATCTTAAAGAGTATTGCAATTTAATTTTATTTGTGTTTTGTTATTTAAAATTATATTATTATATTTATTTTAACAGAAATAATTTGGTGGGGATAAAGAGACAAGACAGCACCAGACTGTGATATAAATAAATTTTTTGGTTTAAGAGAAAATTGAGTTAGGAAATTTGTGAAAAATAAGTTTCATACTTAAGAAATGTACGGTAATACCACATAATTATACATAATAGTAATAATTTTGGCACAAAGCTTAATTCAAAGTATATCCATTTTTAAGGATGGTCCATTTAAAGGAGTAAATACACTTAAGTATGCGCAATAATATTGTACTTTACTATTTATTATATATGTATGTACTACTAGCGTCCTATAGGTGGAGTCACATACAATTGGTTTATCATTTTCCTGAAATTAAACCGTTTGGTTTGTGCTCTTACTAATATTAAATTTGAAAATTGTTTTAGTTAGATATTTTTGCTAATAGATGGAGAACAATACTCTAAAGAAATATAAATTTATTTTCCTTACATTTATTACCGTTAAAGTTTACATTGGTTAACATTCTATTATCTATTTAATAATATTATTATTAAATTTAAAAAATTTGTAAATAAATTTATTAATTATTAATCAAATGTTTTGGTATTTTATTAAATAATATTAAACGCACAAACAAATATATCGAAGTAAATTTACTTTAAGTAGAATTTTTTCAAATATCTAAATTAAGACGTTGGCGTTACCAAAAAAAAAAAAAAAAATTAAATTGAATTAATCAAGGTGTTAGTCTATATAAGAAAAAAATTAAAAATAAATAAAGCAACTAACTTTGTATTTGTTATGTTTTATAAAAAAACACAAAAAAAAAAGTCATTTGGTAGAAAATGTGTTACAGAAAAGACATAGAAAAAGTAAAAATTATAAATAAGTGTAATAAATTTAAATTACAAACATTTTTCTTTTTTTATTCTTTGAAGAAAAACTTTAAATGACATGATTTTTATTTTCTATTCGCGTGTTTTCTTTTCTTAGTTTTTCACAGTAGATTTTCGTTAAAATTAATTTTAATTTTTCACTTCGAATATTTTTTTAAAACGTATGCAAATATTTTTTTTAATTAGCTATTACTTTTTAGTAGATTTTCAATGATCTATTCCACAAAAAAAAAAATAGAAAATACTAGCGACATACACTAATTTATTATACCATAATATTTTAATTCTTGTTAAATATACATATGCCTTGGTTTTTAGTTCTATACGATTTTTACTACTTTTTTCGTTTTTACTAAACTATTATTAATAAGTTTTTTTTTTTGTATTCTTATTTATTGCGACAACAAAAAAACGAAAATTTAAAATTATTAAATAAAATTCTATTAATAAATTAAATGTAATACAATTTTTCTTCTATTTTTTTTTTTATTATTATTATTATAATAATTATTATAATTTTATTTATAATAATTTTTAATGTGTTTATTTTTGAAAATTAAAAAAAAGAAAAAAAAAATACGTAGGATAGGAAATGAAATATATTATTATTTTTTTTAGTGACAAAAATAAAACAAACTTATAAGAATAAAGAAGAAAGAAAAAAACCCAAGTGTAGGTAATTATTCTTTTTAAATAAAAACATATTTTAGTTTATAAAAAATAAAAAATTTAATTTAGATAATTAAAAGAAGTTTTCTATCTACAATAATTTAAAAAAATTTCTAATAGCCAATAACTACGAATACAACATAATTATTAACCATGATTTTGGAGCATCGCTTTTGGTCCAGCTTTTGACCATATACTCTATAGTAAATAATAGTAAAACTTTTCTACTTTTGATGCAATAAAAGGTTTCGTAAATAACAAAATAGATTAAATGTACTAAATTTAAAACTCAGCATAAGATTAACTTTTTTATTTTCATGCCTCTTTTAATCTCTTTTCTACATTTATATTAAAATAGATTAATTCTTTTATTTCTAACTACAAAATCAAAGGATGTTACAACAATGATAATAATTCGTTAGTTATTTCATTTTATTTTTATATTTACATATATATTTATTTACGCAATTATATTGTTGCCCTTAAATTAATCTAAAAAACATTCATAAATTTTCTTTAATTTATTATTAAAGCTGAATCATTTTATTTCGCAAAAAACAAACAAAAAAATGTAGCTTATTTTTTTTGAATGAGTCAGATATTTACGTTTTCTTTTAAATTAAATAATTTATTTATTTTCTTCTTTTTTTTTCTTTTTTTTTTTTAATAAAACAATTTAAAGCGATAATAAGGATACTATATGGATGTATTCAAAGTTAAATAATAAAAATCCATGTACAATAGTTTAGTTTTGTTAAACAAAAAAAATTATTGTAATTTTTAAATAAATTTTATATCTCATCATCACTTTTATATATATAAAAACAAAAAAAAAAAAAGAAAAGAAAATAATAATACTAATAATGATACACCTACTCTATTATTGTCACCCATCTAATAAATTAAAAACCAAAAAATGGAAAAATAAATCTTTGCCGATACATACACTGCATTTCCATCATCTACTTTATGTTATTTACAAATTTATAATTATAATATATATATATATGTATGTATTATAAAACTAAAGAATATAAATGGGGCCCTTCGTTTATGTACTATTTTATTTATTCTTTTTTTTTTTTTTTCTTTTTAATTTTTCCTATATATTTTTAATTTTAAGTTTTTCTTCTTGAAACAACACCAATCAAAACACGCTAAAACATTAAAAGAATTTATTTATATTTTATTTTACTTTATTTTATGCTTTTTATTTTTAATATAATACTAAAGTGTATCATCATCAACTTATGTGTTTCGTTATTACTCTTTTTCATTTAGTTAAAAATTAATAAAATAATAATAATATTCCCTCTCTTCTTATTTATCTTATTTTATATTTTCGGTCGTGTTTATTAATTCGCATACTAAAATAGATCTAATTTTATAATAAAAAAAACAAAAAACGAAAAAAAAAATATTACATTGTGATCATAATAAAAAAAATATATTTGAAACGCAGTAATGTAACTAAAATATGCATCTCGTCTATCTAAATATTATATAAAAGAGAAAAAGAAAATATTTATGTGAATTACATTCTGTGTTGTATTAATAAAATATTTATAATGAAAATTATTATATCACGTAAATTGATTTTTACTTACATAACGTAATTTAAAACAATTATAAAATATATATGAGAGAGTACCATGTAGTATTATTTATATATTAATGAAACTAACGGTTTTAAATATTCATTATGAAAACATTAAAAATAACAAAAAATAAAAAAAAACTAATTGAATTTTTATTTATAAATAGTTTAAGTGATGTTTTATGTATTAAAGATGTGTTGGGTGTTATTATATCTACTTTTAACTGAAATATTTTAATTGATTTTTGTTTAATTTTTTTTAATTTCATTTATGTTTTGTAATTGAATTATAATTATTGCAATATTATTTTCTATAATCTTTAATTAATAGATTAATTCTTTCTTAATATATAAATTCTAAATAGAATATTAAAAATATATTTGGTATGTAATTATTTTGGGGATTATACAAAACATAATTACATAGTATAATCATATAGTCAAATAAGATTAAAATATCCTATGCTTTCTTATTTAATTCCATTAATTTATACCACTTCGAATATTCTTATTTTTGTCCACTTCACATGCGTTATGTCTTCATCATCACACTTTTTTAATGTGACTTATCATTTATTTTCCTTCGTTTTATTTGATTATTCACATTTTTGTTCTACTTTTATTTTTATTATTTTTTTTTTTGTTGTTGTTGTTTCTTTCTAAAGTATTTAAAGCACGTGCTACGTGTATTTTTTGTTTAATATTTATTTTTGTTTAAAAGAAAATAGATTAAGGAGAATAATATAAGCAAGTTAAAACGTGGAATGGGGGAGTAAAAAAAAAACATCTACATGCGTAAATAGTGTTTTGATTATTTGATATTTTTTTTATTAGATTCTTGTGTTAAAAGAAATATTAATGTTTATATACTTATATATATATATATACTGAAACTAATAGCATCTTATTCACTTACACGTTTTTTTTTCCTTAATTAATATTTCAATTAAATTATTTAAATTTTATATTTAATTACATAATTTTATTATTATTATATCTTTACTAAATTATTATTATTAAAATTCAGCATGAATATTCAGTTTTGCGTTATCAACAAACAACAACACAGGTAAAGAATATGTTTTTGAATACTCGACATAAATAACAGAGTCTAAATTTGAATGCACTAATGAAACGTGCAAGCTTTATGAAACATTTTACTCTTAATAAAAATATAATGTCACACAAACATATAAAGATCCAGCCATTGACACCACTTTGTTATTTTCTTCTTTTTTTTTCTGTTTGGTATCGTCAACCAGATTTAAATTAAAAATTTCAAAAAAAAAAAAAAATATTTATATAAATATATAAATAAACAAAAAAAAAAAAAAAAAAAAAATAAAAATAAAAACTTAACAAGGAAGAAGGAAAATCCCGTAATAAAAATAAAAGAAAAGTTGCGCGTAAATACGCGTAAACCCAAAAAAAAAAAAATAGTTTTTATCAAAGTAAGAGTTCATTCACCGGATTTTTAAAGAATATGTAGCTAATTTTTTTATTTTATTTTATTTTTCTGTTTGGATCCTCTTTAATTTTTTCATCACGCACTAAAATGAAATGAAGAAAAACCACGACAAGAGCCCACTTTTAAGTTTTGGAAAAAATTTCTTTGCTCTTAAATTAAATATATTTATTTTTAGTATGAAACTAAATGAGGTACATACTTGTATGGTAAGGTACTAATTTAAATATAAATTGTTAGTAAATAGAGTTGAATGAATTTTATAATAATTTAGAAATGCATGTTTAAGTGTTAATAATAAGAAGTGTTGATAATATCAACAGCCAACAACCATAGTTGAAGTCTAATAACTAATTTTATTAAAAAAAAAAAAAATCTTAATTTTGATTCACGTGACAAGTACTGTAAAAGACACTAAGGAAAATTACAAAAATAAATAATAAAAGTGATAAAATGTTTTTAAGAGGAAATGAATAGGAAGAAGAGAAGCTACACCACAATCAGAAATAAAACAATTCTTCCTGCCACATCAGAATGAAGAAAAAAAAATTATACAGAATCTTCTTCAAGTAATAAATGTTATTGATCTCATTTTTTCTATTTATATTAAAAAATATTTTGTTACATTTGATGTTTATTAACAAAAAAAAAAAAAAATTACATTCTTGTTCTGTATGCGTCGCGCTGTATGCATTTCATCTATAATTTTTTTTTGTTATAGAAAAGCATGAAAAAATCCTCTCTAAAGTAAAGCATTAATGCCTTATGCATATATTTGATTTATATTTAATCAATAACCAATTTCATCTAATGCAAATAAAATATATATCTCGCAAAAAAGAAGTTTACTACATTACTAAAAAATTTACCGTTCAATAATCAATAGATAATTTATTGAGAAAAAAAAAAGGAAATTGTGTTGATGGAAGATCATCTTCCATCTTTTAATTTAGCAAAAAGTAAAAAAAAATTATACAAAATTGAAAATATAAATATAAGATGCACGCTAGCTAGAACGGTTTAACATTATCAAATTATATGCTCTCCAATAATAAATTTGTTTAAGATAATTTTTTTTACAAATAATTTACCTTAATTATTTTGAATAGGAATTTGAATGAATAACGGTTGTTTTTTCGCATGCTATTACAATCTATTATGCTTTATCCTTGCTATTTAAATGTTTATTGGCGCCTTTATAGAAAACTCAAGTCGGCTCAAGGTTATTGGTAACTTTTCATCTTTATAGAAATGTAATAATTAAATTTGTAATTTATTAGCATCGTCCTTTTCATTGGTCATTAAATAATGCATTTTATTAAAAAAGCTTGAGAATTATTTTAATGATTAATTTGTTGTCAGAGCAGGATTAATCATTGGACAAACAATATGTATATTACGCTTAATACCGCTAAATATTGCCTTTTCAAATTAAAATTACGAATCCTAAATAGGAGAACAAAGTATTTTTCAAGGACATGAAAATAAAATGTTATGCCTCGAGGAACTATGTTATAAACTAATATCAAAATGCCTTATGATTAAATAAAAAAAAAAAAAAATCGAAAAACTAGCAGCACGCTTTTATAAAATTAACATGTGTCCTATTTGCAAGTTTAATGAGTTAAACATATTTCATCTGAATCTTTTTAAACATAAGAAAATATAAAAGTCTCTTAGGGCTCTATATAGACATATGTTGATTTGCTGAGATATTGAGTGGTTAACCTAATTCGATGCTATTTTTGCAATAAAAAAAATACATTTGAAGAATACTTAGAAAATTACAAATAAAAATGAAAAATAAAAAGTACAGACACACGGTTTGCTTGCTATAATATGCCATGGCGTTTTATGTCGGCAATATTTCCTTTTTATACATTTTTTTTTTATTCGCAAACCCGTTTTTTGTTTTTGTACGTTATATTTAATTCGTCCATAATACTAAAGCTGTAAAAAATAAAAATTTTTGTTTTTTCTTCTGTGTAACTGAATTAGAATTTATTTATGCTGTTTTATTTTTATTTATTTTCTTTTTACCAATATGCATCGTATATTATTATAACTTCTAACTTGTATTGTGTAAAATGTTATGTTAATTTCCAAGAATAGAATATGAACCGAAATATGGAAAAAACTAATTTTTAAAATTGGTGGAGACAATAGTAATGATAAAAAAACAACAATAAATTGTTGCAAATCTATATATATATATATGTATATAGTCTGGAATTGATTCTCCGTTTTACTTTGCTTTTTTTTTTTTATTTCATAATTTTATAAACATAATGTAACGGTGTTTAGTATTCTTATATGAAATAAAAAGCACAAAAGAATGAAGCTGATATCATTTCCAAGTGTTTTACTGAGTGATTCAAAATTAAATTAAATAGGTTAATAAAAAATATAAAAAAATATAATTGTACACATAAATGATTATTATAAAATAAAATAAATTAAAACTAAACATTGTGCATATTTTATGTAATTATTTTGCTCCTTTTGTTGTGGTTGTTGTTGTTGTTAAAATATCAACTGACATAATTTTTATTTGTGTAGACTGCATTGCGACAAAATCTTAAATGAAACGCAAACAATGCAAAACTCAACAGCAACCTATTTATAAAAATAAGGTTAATTTTATATATATTTTTTAATTATAAAAGGATATTTAATTTCTTATATATTTATATTAATTTAATTTAATAAAAATTAAAAAAAAAAAAAAATAAATAAACGTATTTTAGCTAAAGCTTAAAAACAACGATAAACTTTTGTTGTTATTTATGTATTAACAATTTTTGTTTCTCTTTCTTATATACATGAAGCAGCGAATAAACGAATGATTAAAAAAAAAAAACACCAAAAACACTTTAAAGTTATTAAAAACAAAAACAAGTTACGAGTGAACATGTTAACAAAAATAAATAAAACTGACGACATGATGCACTCACAGGAATATCAATTGTTTGACCTTGATTTTCGATTTCGTTTGGTTTTCTTTATTTGTTTTAGCAAATACTATTTGACAATGTATTGTATTATATATTTATATACAATAATAAATAAATTAACAAATACTTTTTAAAATGATTAAGGATATTCAATAGTATTTTTGTTGTAGCATTAAATTTTATTAAACATTTTTTGTGGCTATACTTGATCTTATTTCTATTTTATTGCATCCTATCTTCTTTGCATTGCTAAACTATTGGCTTTATAATTATTATCACATTTGACAGCTAAAGACAATCAATAAAGAAAAGCTGTATCATTTTAAAATTCTATTGATATTTTATTTATGAATAGAATATAACGCTATAATATATGTATTAACTTATGAAGGACGACTTTGACCTAAATAAGTCTCTACTGTATTCTTTAAGTACTGACTTGAAGCACAAAGAAAGATGTATGATATATATGTATATATATATATATATATATATATATAAAGTTGTTAAAAATGTCTTTGTATTAATGTGACCAACAAAATAAAAAAAAGACAAAGACTCAGTTTCAGTTTCTGGGTGCAAAGAGAACCCACCCAACGATAACAACGGAACAATATAATAATAAAGGCGCGCACACAATACTTTAAATTAAATTTATAATTTTTATTTATTTATTTATTTTTTCTTCATTTTTGTGTGCATTAATATATGTTGTTAACTTTGCGTATATAATAAAATAAAATAAAAATACTCCGACTAACTTACCAAAGTAACTTTCAACATCTAACAAATAAAAAGTTATAAAAAAAAAAAAAAAAAAAAACTGCAAACAAACAGCTCAAAACTAAACAATCCTTTTGGTATATGAATTTTAATTTAATTTTGTTTTTAGCGACCGCAATTCTTAGAATAAAGGGGCGAATAATGTTGCAAACACACATTAAAATAATAAACGTACATATGTCTTATATGTTTAATCTTAGATACTTTTTTAATACTTTATATTGCGATTGGCTGCATTAAAAAAAAATTATTCTATTTTTATATTTTTCGCAATTTTTCTTATTTATTTTTTTTTTTTTTGTTAAAATTTAAAATAAAAGTGAGACAAAGCTTTCTTTCTTTATTTATTATTTTTAATAAATAAATTTTAGTTAAATATTAATTAGACAGGTAATTTTTTATGTAGAATTATTTTTATATTTTTAACGTCATAACTGCAATAATACATTTTTTTTTCTTTTAATAATAATAATACTACAGAGAAACCTTACGCAATGATACATCACATAAAATATGAGTATTGTCATTTTAAATAATTCATTGATAATTTTGAATAAAATTAAATAAATAAAACAAGCAGTATTTACTATCAACAAATCAAAAAAAAAAAAAAAGAAAAAAAAAAAAACTACTGTCAACAAACGAAGATAATCTTGTCAATAAAAATCACCATTTAAGCTAATTTTTTTTTCTTATTTTTTTTTTTTTTAATTTAGTGAATGAAAGACACTTTGTTAGTCGTTCGCCATCGTTATATAATACTATAATGTTATTTTTAACGTAAAAAATATAAATAAATAAAAGAAAAAAAAATATTATAATAATACAAATAGAATAAAATATACAACAATTTTTTTTTTTTTATAAATTTTCATTTGGTTATTTATAAAGTAACAAAATTTATTGGTTGTCATTTTTATTGCATTTCCGTTTTATTTTTTTTTTAATTTTTATTTTTTCTCCTTGTATTTTTATATTCATCGAAGTGATGTTATGCATATTATATTGTCTGACTTTTGTCTTCTTATTTCATACTACATTTGTTGCCTAGTTATTATACAAAAAAACATGATTCGAGTAAGTAGTTCATTAAACACAATTATTATTATATATAATAAGACTAAAATATGCTAAGAAAAAAAAAATCAATAAAATGCATACATCCTAAATGCACATTAAAAAAAATTGGAGTTTTGTCTTATTATAATTAAAAAAAAAAACATTGTCCTTGGGACGAACAAATTTAGACAATAAATAAAGTTTAAAGCTCCAACAACAAATAATTTTTAAGTCTGGTTTGTTATTTTGACTAAAAATAATAATAGAAATAACTAAAGGTGGATACTTAACAAGCAGCATATATAAATAATTTGGTAGTGGTGGTTTACGCACTAAACAATTTACCGACATACCGACATAAACGAAATAAAATGCAATATATTTCCTGTGCTAGAAGATTGGTAAGAAAATATATAAAAAGAAATGATCATAAGCCTTATTTCAAGGATAAATAAAAAGACAATGCAAAAAAAAAAAAAACAAAGAGAAGAAGCTCGTGATTTAAATACCAGCTTTTCTCTGATCTGATTATTAATTTAAAAAAATCGAAAGCGTTAAAAAAAGTCCTGATACCATTAAACGTCATTTCTAAATTTTATTAAAACATATTAGCAATCGTCACTACTCTTTAGAAATAAAACTTTATATAGAGTTTATAGCAAACAAACATTTATTAAGATGAGGATCAACCAAATATTTAAAAATGTATGTAAAGTTCTTATTTTTATTTTGTTGGTTTTAGTAACATTTCTTTCTTCTTTTAATGTAGAACAGCACGAATCTGCAGTATATGCAATCGAATGAATATGCATACAGTGATACACAAATTTATATATTTATCGGATTTACAAACAAAGAATAGATTAAAAAAATGTTTTCTTTATGAAACTGTATGTGCAACCCTGTTCGCACTGCATTAAAGAATACTTGAAATTTAATATTGTTTTGCTAAGAAGCTATACGAGTAAAAATTATCTTCATTTGCGAAAATATGCAAAAAAAACAATAACAACAAAAAACTCGTCCATAAAATTCAAAGTCAAGGTTAAAGTAAATTTTTTTTTCTCAATTCCTTTTTCACTTATACCACGACTTATAATATTGTAAATATAAAATATTTTAAGTGATTTCTCTTACATATAAGTAAAAAACATTGAAATGCATTAATTTCATTTTTATATTTCTCAGCCTTATTTTTTTAGTATAGTAGTCATACAGACAATACAACAATGTCATAATCATTTATTATATATTATATTCAAGGAATACGAGTTTTAGCGATAATTATTCGCAAAATGCTAAATTTTAAAGTAACCTAAATATACCAATACTTTAATATTAATTTCCCAATTCATTTCATTTGCTCCTTTTTTTCAAGCGTAAATAATATTAAAAAATGAAGCACGATGTAAAGATTTTTACAGATACTTCTATTTATTTCGATTATTCAATAATAATAATCATAATCAGTGTTAAAATTTCAATTCCGTTAGATAATTAAATCGAAACAATAAATTAATTAGTAAAGAGTATTTATTGTCTTTACAATCACACATTAAATATCCGTTACGGAAAATACACATAATATGCTTTATTAATTTAACATCATGAATTGTATTCTTTTTTATATACAATCATTTTCCACAACTTATTATACATTAAATTTTTTGTATCTATTTGTTTATATAATGAAGATATTTTTTATTTTATTTTATTTGTATTTATTTATCTATTAACTAGGAAATTTATATTTACTCGGTAAAATTTAATTTAATTTAATTTAATTTAATTTAAAAAAAAAAATTATTTTACGCTAAGTATCTTAACACAAATATGAATCATTTTCACTATTAACTAGAAATAAAAAAAAAAATAAATAAATAAATAAACAAACATTAAAAACGCCAATCATTCAAACGCCGCGCGTACAAATTTCATTCATAATAGAATGATTAGCTTAAAAGAGAGAAAAAAATAAAAAATCATCGTCATCATTGTTATGTTTCTTAGGCAACGGACTTAAAAAATATTATAGATTGATGTAATATTTGATTGAATACAAAAATGAGATGAAAGTATTACTAATATGATGGGGTT
Organism: Ptychoptera albimana; assembly: GCA_961205885.1. Taxonomy (NCBI): domain Eukaryota; kingdom Metazoa; phylum Arthropoda; class Insecta; order Diptera; family Ptychopteridae; genus Ptychoptera; species Ptychoptera albimana. Next base: position 9,108,980 of record OY540801.1, on the reverse strand, counting down.
CAACAGTTCAAAATCGAAATAAAACAGAAGCAAAAGCAGAAGCAGGACTGGTTACCGATGATTGTATATGTTGAAATTATGTAGTTAATACTATTATGCTTATTACTAACAATCAACTGTTTCTTTCACATTAATGATATTCAATTATTATGGATTATTATGCTATTGTTGTTGTTGTTTCTTTTTTTTTTTTTATAAATTAATAATTGGTTTGTTCATTGTTGAGGTAAACTCATTTTAATTGATGTTTATTATATATTTATAAAAACCAATACTCTTGTTTATTGAATAAAACAAATATATATTCTTTTTTTCTAAATACAATACAATACAATTTCAACTGCAAATATCTATAAATTGTGCTAAATTTTGTACATTGCTCAAGGTGGCTTTTAAAATACATTTTCGCTACGATAATTATAATTTTATTTAAATTTATAATAAACAAAAAATTGATTAAATTTAGTCATAATAAACTTTTTAAACAAATTTCTTTTTAACTAATAAAAAGTTTATAACTATTGTAAATTTCTACACTCAACCAAGCAAAATGTGTGGCAAATTTTAATATTTGTGATTTGTATTTTTTTTTTTATTTATTTTTTCTTTTTATATAAAGTAGAATAAATAGCTAATAAATTTCGTATTAAATCTTTTAATACTTATAAAAACTTTAATTTTGATTAATTTTTTATTATTATTTTTATTAAAATGTGCATGAATCTTTTTATTTTTTTTTCTAAAGTTTATTTATTGTAATTAATATTATTAATTAAATCGTGGCTGTAAAAAAAATTAAAATCAGTTATATTATATACAAAATTTATAAAAATCCTTAAATATTAGAATCGGCTTAAATTAAAAATATCTTTCAAAAGACTATATAGATTTGTATACGTAGGAAAAAAAATTGTAAAAATTATAAAGAAATACAGGTGATACTTTAATTTAAATTGTTGCTACATTTTAATAGTATTTGCATATATTATTCAATAGCAAAACTTGACAGTACACATGCTTATTTTCTATCCCAGTTAATTTCTCAATATTCATAATAAAAATTTAAAATATCCATTAATATGTGAAAAATAAATATCTAAAAAAGCTTATAAGTTTTTTGTTATTAAAATTAAAAATATTTTATACGCTTTTATTGTGGTTTAACTCATGAAATTAAAAAAAAAAAAAAAAACAAATTTAACAAAGAAGATAAATATATTTGGTAAGATACCGGTTCCAATAAAAATAATATAATAAAACTATTAAATATAATAAATATTCGAAAAAAAAAAAAAAAAAAAAAAAAATGTTTGTGTCTTATGTTCGTGGTACACACAAAATCTTAAATTTGAAAAAAAAATATACATTGAAATATAATATGGTTATTCTATGAAAAATTAAAATAAAAATAAAAAAATTCCATAAGATACTTATAAAAATGAACAAAACTAATAATTTATATTACCTGTTTTTTTTTTTTTTTTCTTCTCAAATCTTTTTATTAAACATCTTTTTATCTTTTATTCATTATTTATAAAAAAAAAAATATAAATTTGTTTTTTTTTAAAGACACATTTTTGGTGAATGTTATTATTATTAATATTTTATTTTAAATATATATATATATATATATATATATATATGTTTGTTAGTATATAATATAGTATAAGCATTCCTATTAATTTAACAAAATTCAAAATGGAAAAACGCATTTTTATACCATTTTTATTATAATTAATTAATTAATATAATATAAAATAATATAATATAATTAATAAGACAACATTTTTATTATTTTTATTATTATTATTATTATTTATTTTTTTGGAAAAATTTGTCTCTTTTAATTACTTTTATTTACTTTATTAATAACAACGTGCGATTTCTAAAAACAAAGTTTAAACCATTTGTTGAAATTAAATATAACAACAACAACAAAAAAAAAATGATCATTGTTGTTAAAAGCGGATATGTGACTTTTTCGTTACCAATAAATTTTCATTCATTTATAGCCATTAATTTATTAAAATAAATTCAACAGCAATTCCAATTTACTAAATCATTACTATGAATAAAAGTTTTTGCTTTTTGTCGCAGTGCAAAAATAAATTTAAGTTTGTAATTAATTATTAATTTTATGCAATTTTTTCTTAATAAAATCTTTTTTCTCAATTTAATATAATTAATTTGTTCAGTTGAACAAAATGGAAAAAAAATATAAACGATTACGTCAACAAATATAACAAATATAACAAATATACATATATTTGCAATTGCCTATTATGTTTATATATTATATATTTATATGGTTATTAAGTGCTGCTTCAAATATGCGATAAAGGCTACACAATGAAAACCAGCTCATAACATTACAACATTTTATTTTTTTTTATTCCGGGTAATTTTTAAACAATATTTTTATAATAATAATAAAGTGAAAAAAAATAAAATAAAACAAAACAAAACAAAACATTATTAAAATTTTGGTGGCCCTGTTGTTGATATTTAGAAAAACAAAAACAAAAAGAATAATAATACTTTTAATTACTTGCTGGATATTATTACACGGATTGTTTAACACACAGTATATAAAGTTAGTTTAATTTAAATAAATATATAATAAAATACATTATATTAACTTAAAATAAGTATAAACAGCAAATTTTTGTTCTAAGTTAAACAAATGCGTCATTGTCGTTATCATAGAAAGTGATTCTCAAGGGCATATTGTAAATTATAATTAATTAATTTTTGTTCAATCTATAAGATATTCAATAAAACTTTATAAATAAATTTATAGGTGACGAAAGTAAAAAAAAAAAATTATACAAAATATTCTATTATATCCTTGCTGTGCTGTAATCAAATAATGCTTATAAAGGTAAACAACGTGTGGCTACAAAATGGAAATAAATAAAACCCAATTTAAAAATTTCAAATTTTCAAAGAGGAACAAAGTGGTCGTTATGCCTATGCAATTTTCATATATGCACGCAAGATTATATTTTAAAAATAAAAAAAAAATAAAATTGTAACAAACACCAACGATATATGGGATTAATGCAATTTAATAAAAAGAAAATTTGATTTTGTCAAAAATAATAACATGAAAATAAAAGAAAGAATTTTATATTTTTCTATTCCCTAAATATCGATGCTAAATTCTCTGTTACGAGAAGAATTTCAATTTAATATAAAGATATTTTTTTTTTTTGCGCTCAATATTTATCTACATGCAAGAACGACACATATTTTCAAAATTGCCTTCCAACATTGAATTATATATATTTATATATATATATAACAAAATATGAAGATTATTGTGTTGGTGGTCTAGAAAATGTAAAGGAGGAATTGAAAGAAATGAGATTTAGAAAATTTAACCGCTATGAGGAATAAAATAAAAATGTATATGAAGGCCCTACTTTTTGATAGTCTATTTTATTTTTATATCACCCATTTTACCTTCTTCGTTTTTGAATTCAATTCTCACAGCAAATGAAAAAAAAAATCTGTCTACAATAACGAAACCAACAGTAGCAGCAACAGCCAAACAATAGCCAAATAACTTGTCGTCATTTTCATTTTGTCCTTCAATAATTTTTTATTTTGTATACAAAAAAATTATTTAAGCAATTTCAGCTAAGATAATACAATAAAAAATTGAATAATTTATTTATATTGCCCTATATTTTCATATTTCTGAGGATTTTTTATTTATCTGTGCAATATTTTAATCATATTTTAAAAAGAAAGCTCTATTGATTACTTTTCTAAATTTCATTAAAATATAAAACAATAGATTTGCACAGTAGAAGAGCAAACTTGATGTTTTGTAAATTATAGTAAAAAAAGTATTTATATTTAATATTCTTTTAATGATCATTTTCTATGCTTAGTAATTAGAGTCATAAATTACATATGTAAAAATAACGTGCGCAGATGTATAACAATCGTAATAATGATGATACTTTTGGTAATTTTAACTATTTTGGATAAAAATTATTTTTCGATTGAAACGACGGGATTAAAGCAATAAAAAAAATTTAATATAGCTTTCATGGAGGACAGTTGAATTATAAAAATATAATTAAAGATTTTTTCTAACAAGCAAAAGGTAATAAACAAATTTATTTATTTCAAGTGTAACCCCGATTGATGATATATAATGATATGTTTTTATCGTTTTATTGGATATTTTTTAATTTTTTTTATTTTAGATCTAATCATAGTCTTTTAAATTTTATTTAACAAACCAATTATTAATTATATTTTTCTTTTTTGTGTTAATTTAAAGTTTAGTTTATTTATAAGTTTTATGAATTAAAATGAAAATTAATTTAGGGAATAGAAAAATAAATATTTGCCATTTTTATGGTTTATGCGTTTTTATGGATTAAAAAAAAAATGTCTTATAATTATTGTATTACTTTATAATAATTACATTTAAAAATTCAAAATAATAAAAAATAATCAACAAAACTAAACGAATTTAACATATTTTATTTTTAAATCATTACAACTTTAGGTAATATTTATGTACGACACATGCTTATTTTATACTACCAAGCTACATACTTTATTTACTATTATGATATTTGAAATTAGAAAAAAAGAAAAAATAAATCTATAAATATCCGTATAAATGTATATAATTATCTTCTATGTTCTTTTTAAAGTAATAGTAGATAGAAGAAAATTTCATGTTAAAACAGAGAAAAATTATTTATAAAACTCATTACATGGTAATTTATAATTTATTATTATTATTATTATATCCTTAAAAAAAACTATTTTATAGAAAATAAATAAATAATTATCTATGAATTAATTTAAAGCATTAAAATATAAAAATTTTAAATGAACTTCAAAAAAAAAAAAAAAAAAATAGCAAAAATAACATAAAAATATTGAATCTATTTAATTTGCCAGAGTATATAAAAAAAAAAAATTAATTTAAATAAAAATAATATTAAAACAATTTAGATAAACTTGTTTTTATTATTATTTTTTGCTTTTTTTTAATAAAAAATGATTAAGATTATGCTAAATTTGTGTCTTTATTTAAAAAAAAAAATTTAATGAGACTTAAAATATATAAAATACATTTAATTTTTTTATTATATTTTTTAATTGTAATAAAATATCTATCGTTGTCTATTTTTTATTATTATAAGCATAATATCAATTATATTTTTATTTTGTTTTTTTTTTTTTTTGGATTTTTGGTTACATATATAAATAGGAGGAGCCTAATTATTAAATAAAAATAATTATTTTTGATTAGTTGCTGTTATTTGTATAGTTTAAACGAATAAGATAAACGATGATTATGTTGATAAATACAATGAAATAGAAGTGATTGTATCGATTTGTTTTTAAGAGCAAATAATGAATTTGATTATTTTTTATTTCTTTTATTTAGTTTATGGTTGTTGTATTTAATAAGTAATTTTAAATTTTGTAGGACAACCACTATTTCACAAACGTTTTATAGTATTACGACAGGTGTGACAAATAAATATATGAAATGAATACCAATTTTAATTATGTTTTCTTTTCTATTCTTTTCCTTTGTTTATTTGATTAGTATTTGAAAATATTTATAATTAAGTTGTTTTTCGTTTAAGATTAATGAAATTACATTTCAGTTAAATTTAATTAATAAAATATTTTGAGAACCGCAACCTTATGATTTAAATTAATTTTTTTTTTCTTTTTTATTATAATTTTCTAAAATGTATCCACGTTCAAATTTTATTTTATTATATTTTTAAATGCCGCTTTTATGATTCATGCTTTTATTTAAAAATTTATATAAATTATTTACTATTCGATAAATCTTTTCCTTTTTTTTTTTCATCTTAGTTTATATTAATATATAATTATAAATTGTCTAATAGATATAATAAATAATATAGAAAAAGAGACAAATAAATATAATCTAACAAAAACAAGTTAATATATTAGATATGTTAGAATTTTTCTATAATCTTTACCTATTATTACAATTTTGTATAGTATGTTTTAGTTAAATTACTATTACCAGTTTAAAATTAAACTATAAATCGATTTCTTTCCAAAAATGTCGAATGTAAGAAAAAAGAAGATGAAAATATATAAAAGAATTAACAAAACTACTTATCTCAATAAATTTTTGTAACTCTAAAAAAAAAAAGAAGAAAAAAAGTTAATTAATATATATTTATAAAATTCCGACATAAAACTAAAGTAAATGAAATAGAAAAGTGGATAAATTAATGACAAAAAAGAAAGAATGTTTACGTGGCAACCGGATGAACAATAAAAAATATCCATCAACATTATCATTTGATAATGACGTCATGCTAAGAGCACATATTTCTTTTATATATTTTAATAGGATTTGTCATTTAAATCTTTAGGTACTTGGCAAATAATGTGTATTAATAAAGATAAACTTTTCCCTTCAGAAAAGTGATCAAATTATTCAATAAGGATAAAATAGTTGAAAAGTATTTAAGCAACATTTCCGCGTGGCAGAAATTGCAGATCATTTGCAAATTTAGAAAAAGGAAAGTAGATTAAACTAATAAAAAAAAATTTCAAATGTCGTCTCTCTATAAATATGAGTGCATTCAAAGTTTTTATCAATTATTTATAAAATGTTGAGATAATTTTGCTGAATAGAATAAATACTTTTTTTGAATTGAGTTAAAAAATAGAAAAAAAATTACCGAATTGTGTGTATGATTTATTCATGAAAAAATAATTATTCTTTTAATTACTTCATTGTTTATAAAAATTCAATTATTTAATTAGAAATTATATTTTTTTTTTTTTTACAAAATATGAAAATATAAAGCTTTTAATAACTCATTGTTATAAAATTAAAGTTTAAAATTAAAATATAAGCCAAAACCATAACCTCAACACATATTTTTTATTGCTAAATTCTTGTTTTTGCTTGTTTTTCTGATTGGTTCTGATAATGATTTTAATTTTCACACATTTATTTGCCAGTTGTTGGATGCTCAAAGAAATGGTTTTTATATGGAAAAACGCCAATGAATTTTTATTTTTTTTTTGTAATAAAAGTTTATTTCAAATATTTATAAATTAAAAGACTATAACTAGAGATAGTTTTATTTAAAATATTAATTCGTGTAAAATAGAGACGGAATAAAGTAACAGTTAAACATTATTATTATTTTTCAAATTTTTTACCCAAAAAGATACAACCAATTTTAATTTTATATTTATATTATAAAAAACAACCAAAATTAAAATAAGTAAAAACCAGTTTAATACTAACTAAAATAATAAAATAACTGAAAAAACGAATACAAGATTTCTTCATTACAATTTATGGGACAACTTATTGATTATATATATATATATATATATTTGAGAATAAAAACCATTTTTAATTTTAAGAAATAACAAAAAAAAAACAAAAAAAAAAAATTATTTTCAAACATAAAATAGACAAAATGAAAACACTAAAGACTTAAAAATGTGAACATATTTATTCAAAACTAAAAAAAAAATATTTAATTATTTATTTAACTCTATTTTTGAATACAACAATACAGAAAACTACTCAGCTTTTATTAATGCACACAATATTCAAATGTTTGTAGAAAAAAGTGTAGAGAAGTGGAGAGGAAAAAAAAAACAAAACTATTAAACTGATCACATTAACTAATGTCGACTATTAATCAATGAATTAAAAAGTATCTATATATGTTGATATTATGTTTAAAATTAATGTTAAATCTTCTTTTCTTTTCTTATACTATTTATTTTTTTTTTTTTAATAAGTTTTTTATAAATACTTAATATTTTTATCTTTTTTGTACCAAAAAAAAAAAAATATTTAAATTTTTTCAGCTTTTTGTGTAAAATTAATGAAAAAAAAAAAAATAATAATAATAATAATAATCAAAAACTCAATTGATTCAAGGTAGGGGGAAAATATTACCACAAATATATATACTTTTATAAAACCATAAAAGAGAGATGCAAATAGATATACCAAAAATTTAATGAAATAAAATAATAATAATAATAATAAAATAAAAAAAAAAAAACCTCTATCGTCTCATCGTTGTTGTTGTAAATTTATAACATTACGACGCCCAACTAAATTAAAGAAATAAATATATAAACAATTTTTGTCCAATTAAATTAAAGAAGACCACAATAAGATGAACAAAAAAAGAAAAATAAATACATATAAAAAGTCAATAATATTGATAAAATTTATTTATTGTTTTTTTACCTCGTTTTAGTGTTTTTTTTTTTTGTTTTGTTTTTTTTTTTATCATAGTTGTCATTGCACCATGATTTTTGTTTTTTTCGTAATGAATTAATGAAAATTAAATTTTTTTTTTTTTTTATTACAAGAAAATAATAAAAAGTAAGAAGAAAAAAGTATAATTAAAAATGGTTTTAAAGAAACTTTTTTTTTTGTTTTGTATTTATGTTAATTAGATTTTTGTTTTTCTTAAATCTTTCTAACTGAATATACTTACTTTTGATGAAATTAATGTGAGAGTTGGTGATGATTCCTGAAATTAAAGATGAATAAAAATTTTTTAGAATCAAAAAGAAAACAAATTTAAATTAATGTTTCTGATTGAATAGATTTTATAAGTAAACATAAATAAATAAATAAATATAAATAAAAAAAAAAATTAAATGCATCTAAAAATTATGTTTTTTTATGTTTAGACTATGTAACAAATGAGAAAGAAATGCATGCAAGTTTAAATTAATTATTATTGATCTTATAATGGTGCGTAGAAGATGACTAATGTTTTGCATAACTAAGCTAGAACCATCTAATCATCTTAATCGATAACTACCACGTTAAGTAATGTGAAAAAACACTGAAATTATTGAATTAAAGTTTCTTAAAAATTAACAATTAATTTCTCCTATGAAAAATAATTTTCCTACATTTCGAGATATTATTTTTGCAACACAAAAAAACAACGAATATAACATTTGTTGAAATACGGACCAGCAATAAAAAGCAGGTAAAAAACATATAAAGTATATTTACTTTGTTAACATTAATGTACTATAAGTATGACGACGCCTGAATTCTTCAAATTGATGAGGGATAATTTTTTTTTTTTTTTTTTTTTTATAAATTTCACTTTATACCATTCGTTTGATAAATAATAAAAAACAGTACCCTTGTCAATAATAATAGTTATATGTGATAGGTAGTGGTGTCTTTTGTATACAATTTTTTTTTACAACTTGTAATAGCAAATGCACAAGAAACAAATCAATTTTTTTTTTATTCCTTTGCCATGCATTTTCTATTATTTTTATTCTAAATAAACAATTTTAGTTTCCTTCAGGCAATGAAATTATAAAATTTTACCTCTCGCAACATATATGCGTACATTGAGATTTAATATGAATTATTTATATTTAACAATTAATGTTTATTTAAATAATAATATAGCAAAAAATGTTAGAATCATCATTTTATCTGAAAACAGTGTAATAAGACAATAAATAAATATTAATATTCCTTTACCTGTGTTGTCGTTTTCTTTTTCTTTTTTTTTTTAAAAACTTATAAAATTAATGAATTTTTTAAATAACATAATATATTAATTTTACTTTATGGTTTTCTATTTATTTATATTTTCCTTTGTGCAACAGAATAATAAAAAACAATAAAATGCGGCAAAATCGATTGACCGGTAAAAAATAAACCTATTTTCCTTTTCTTTTTTTTTTTTTTATAAACAAATGCTCAAAAAATAAATGTTCGCACGTTAATGTTAAATTTGTTTTAATTGCTCGTCCGTTTTAGAAAAAATACAATTAATTGCTGTGTATATATGTATATATATATATTTTTTTTTTTGTTAATTTAATAATACACTTGCATATATAAACTTTTATATAATGGCAAAAAAAAAAATAAATTAAAATTACTAATTTATAATTATAAGGAGAAAAAAACAAATAAAACCAATTTGGCAATTTAAAAAAAAGTCAGATTAATGCATGTTAATAAAATTTGATTGCAAATTCTAAATGATTTCATTGAAAAGCACAATCAATAATATGATATTACTTAAAATTGTAATGTACATAAGTATTAATTTCTCAATGAATTCTATAACATTAATCATACAACAATAATTATTATAAAAATAATATTAAACAGTGAAGAAACAAAACTAACCGCGTATTTGTATAAATATTATTATAATGATTGTCCGCTGAAGATAAATAAAAAAAATATATACAATTACATATTAATGATTAATTGTCCATTTGTTGTGCTTAAAACTCATTTCAATTATTATAAAAAATAATTTTTTTTTTCTTCAAAATTTCTGTTGAGGAAGCAAAAATAATCACAGGGTGTGTCAATGCCATTTTTATTATTTCAATATTGAATATATACATATATGTGTTTATAGGTTTTATGTAAAATTTGTATGTGTATTTTATTATTGAATTAATTTAATTAATTTAATATTCGTCTTAAATTAAATTAAGTTTAAAAATGGTTTAAAAACAACCACTTAAAACTTAAAAAAAAAAAGAAAAAAGTTACTTTGAAATTAGTTTCAATGCAAATAATGTTCACATTCCATTAAAAATTATTAATTATTACTGTCATTATGAATACAATCATACAGCATATAAAGCACACATAAATCAATTAAATTGTGTACTTATCTTGATAAAAAAATATAAAAATTCGTAAAATAAAGTAAATGAACTTTAATCCAAAATATACACACACAACATAATTAAAGTAAAACACCATAAAAAATCACATTAAGGTTTTTTTTTTTTATTAACAATTCATAATATTAAATTAAATAATTAAATAAAGCAAATTAACATACAAAAAAGAGTACATCATAATTTTATAATAATTAAAAAAAATTAAATTACTGATTTAATTTTACCCAAATAAAATAAAACAAAAAAAAAAAAACTTACAATAGCCAAATAAAAATAATAGAAATTAATAAGCAAACTAATTGTATTTTTTCAGAATAAAAAAAAAGCAACATAATAATATAATTAAAAAAAAATATATTTTTAATAAATAAATTAAATAAACACCAAAACCAACAAAAAACAAAAAAATATTATTTTATTTAAGATGAGATAATAATTAAAAAATTCCCACAAACCAAACTTAATAAAAAAAATGGTAACAATTTTTATTGTAAGTACACAGATACAAATATTAAGTTTTAATGAACAAAAATATGAATTATAAATAAGAATAATAAAAAAAAATTATAAAATATATATTTTTGGGGGGTGAAGCAGAATAACTAACAAACAATGTTTATACTACAATCGAAAAAGAAAACAATAAAAATACGCGTCGTCGGTCGTGTTATGATCACATTAATAAATTATACTTTTTTTTTTCGTTGTTTTTATTATTTTATTTAATTCTATCAAAAAATTAAAAAAAAATTATTCATTAATTTTTTAACTTTTATTATGCTTCGTGTAATTGTTTGTGTTTTGTGTGATTTTTGGTTTTAATTGAATAAAACCGGCGCGTTTCATTTTATATGCTTATTATAATTTCTTTATAAGAAGGTATTAACGTATAGATACGTTACAATAATTAGATGGTTACGTCGCTAACAAACAGATAATATATCTTCAGTATAACGTGGAAGTAAAATTTTATTATTCTTATTGACATGATCATTTATAAAAATAAAAAAAAAAATGAAATAAAATGAGACTATGTCATGAAGAATAATTGAACCAAGGAATAACTTGTGTTTTTGAACAACAAAATTGTAATTAGTATATTAATAATCATAATTATTTGACGTTCTTTAAATTAATTTGTTAATTTTTGCTTATTTATTTCATTACCACAAAACAAAAATTAATAAATTAATTTTTAAAATGTACTTGATTTAAAAAAAAATACCGGAAATTCGCAAATGTGCTTTAATACGCGTAAAATTTGTTGTATTTTTTTATTACTGAATTATACATGTATAAAAGAGTGTAAATTATTGTTATTATAAAATATAAAATATTGTAATAAAAATTATCATACATAAAAAATCTTTGAAATAATTATAATAATAAACCGATGTTATCCAAAGTTATAATGTTTACCATAAAGCATACTAGTTAAAAGAATGAACGCCAAATCCGATTAGTAAATTTGTAACAAACTTTTTTTAAATATAATTTTGTAACTAAATGTATTACTAGAAAGACCGATATATTTTTTTTATTGAGCTACCTGTACGTACAGCAACTTGTACAATCGAAAATATAAAAAATCGTTACTTAAAATAAAATTTCTAAAAAATTATTTGTTTATTTTATATCTCTGCATTTACCTTTATATATTTTCTAAGATGTTGCGATAAAAAATATGGCTTGTAATATAGGGTCTCTTTTTTTATATTTTGAAGATCAGTTAAAAAAATAATTTTTTCTTTTTTTTTCTTCCTAAAGTCAATGTAAAATTCTTAAATCTTTTATACCTTTCTTATTATTTGTTTTATTATTTTATTTTATTTTTTGGTAATTTTTGCATTTATCACACTCCTCCTCTTAACGTCTTTCATTTTCTCAGAGTCACTCGAATTGAAAAAAAAAAAAATAAAAAAACGAATCTATATTCCGTACCAAATGCCATTGTTTGAAATTTTAATGGTTTTTTTTTTTAATGCATTTATTCTGCATCTAAAATTATTTTTTTGCCTTTTTTTCTATTTACCTAATCTTATTGCTCATTATAGAATTGAAAAATTAGAGAGAGCAAAAAAAATGTCGGCAATGTGGCTTTATTGTTTTCCAGTACCCTTATTGCCATTGGTGGTATATTTAAAATTATTTTTATATTTATTGTACACGTTTAATTTAATTCTGTTTATAAAAAAGAAAAAAAAAAAGAAGAAAAATTGTAAAATAATGAAATAAATAAAAATAAAAAAAGTGCTAAAAAATAAAAAACTACACAATTTTTGTGAGATGAGCTTTACCTTGATACTCCCATATATTTTCTAATTTATTATATATTTTTTATAATTCTATATACTTGTTTGAGAATTTCATATAATATTATATTAAGTTTTATTAAAATTAATAATAAAAATGACCGCTACTTGATAATTGATAATTTATTCAAAAAATTATACTAAAAAAAATTCTTTTATTTAATTCGCATGTATATTATATTATTTAAAACAACAATATATAAATAATAGTATATTTTTATTTAAATAAGTAAATAATTAGTTAAATTAATAGTACAATCTCAATTGTTTATTATAAAATGGTTATCTATTATAAATAGCAAGATATTTGTACAGATAATTATTGAAAAAAGTCTACTGAAATAAATAAATTAATTGTATGAGTGTTACACAAAAAATGTTATAAAAAGTGCTTCCCTGAGGAAAATGTATTAAACGTAAAAACAGCCTAGACTTAAATATAATAAAAAAAACACAAAAAAAACCATAAAAATATTATCTCACTATTTTAATTTGAATTTTATTTATATATTTTGTATTTAACATAACACAATTTTTTTTTTTTAATATATAAAATAATTATTTTTTATGATATACACATATATATTACATTATATTAAGCCACTAAAACCAAAAAGGCGTAAAATTCTTAAACAATGTTTAATTTTTATATCGCATTAAATTATTTCATTTGAAAAATATATGAATTTCTTAGATTTTCTTTACTAATTTTCAGAATTGTTTAATAACAACTACTCACTACATTCATTTTATAGAGATATCGTTGTTTTATTGTAAAAACAAAAAAAACTAAATAATAATATTAATTATTTTATTAACAAATTATTATTTAAAATATAACGAATTTTTATAATTACCTAGATTAAGAATTGTTCAAAAAACAAACTAAGGTACATTTGTTTTCATGCTGGTTTGTTTAAACATTTTCAACGTACGAACAAATCTTTCATATTGCTCTTTACTTTATTATTGTGATTTAAGAAAAACATTTCATTTGTCGCTTTTTCAATTCTTATTAGTTTTATATGTATGCATGTTGTATATAAATAAGAAAAAAGAAAAAAAAAAATAAAAAGGTGGAGATAAATCGAATCTAATCTGTAAAATAAAAAAAAAGTTTTGTGATCAAAAAAAAAAAAAGGTAGATACATTCAAAATTCATGATCTTAGTCTTCAAAATAAGAAATAAACAGTAATAGAGAAGAAACAAATTACAAACTTATGTGACATGCTTGCTGTACTAGAAATTTTATAAAATCATTAAATAGTTAAATAAATAAATAAATAAATAAAAGCCAAAATATTCATTTCTTTTCATTTATTATTATTATTTCATCTTCTTTATCTTTTTTTCTTATTTCTTTTCATTTAATTTTGTACATCTCGTCACTTAATCAACATATATTTTTTCCTTACCTTTATTTTAATATAAATATTAATAGAATTTGCAATAAAAATACAGTTTTCAATAAAATAAATATCATTTACGTAGTATTTTTGAATAAATTTAACAATTTTAATTTGTATTTGTCAAAATGATATTTTAAGCTGGCTTTTGTAACTTGTTTTTAAACCAAAATCTCATTAAATTTAAAGTATTTTTTTTTTCTTCTGTTTTATTATATATTAGAAATAGAAATATATAAATTTATTGATTATGTATTAAAATAATGTAAAAAGCTTTGCTGGCCATTAGTTCAATGTACGAATTCTAAGACATTTAGTTTCTATCTTTCTTTCATATTTTTTTCTTTTTTTTTTTTTTTTAGTAAATGCTAGTTGATTTTTTACGATTATTATAATTATTTTATTTAACATTCGGGATTATTATATATTTTTAAATGCATGTGGATTTAATTTTTAATTAATTTTTTGTGTAAACACTTTTTTTTTCTTCGATAAACTTTTAAATAGTAGTCCCTTGTGAAATTTATAGAATACATAAATATATAAATAATAATTCTATAGTTTTAGTTTATAGAATTATGTTTATAAAGAAAATTTATAATTGTCTTTACTCCTTTATTGTATATACAAAATTCTATGACAACAGAAAAATCAAGTAATTATTATAAATAAAACAAATAATCATGATGTGTGTTGTGCTCCGTTTTTTTTAACCCATAAAGTTTATTTTGTTATTACCGTATCATTAAGTCCTTTTTTTTAAATCTAAAGTTACATAAATTCATTTATTTTCCTTTTATAAAATCTTATAACAACGATTGTACGTGCGCTTAAACACAAGTTAACAATAACAATAGAAAATATTTAATTTTCTTAGTACATTTATATTTTTGTCCTTTTTTACATGCAACATAACAAAACGGACCAAAAATGTCGGTTTACCCACGCTTTATAATTTTTTTTTTCTTTTTTAAGATAAATCCTTAATGCTAAGCAAGACGCAATTCGGCAGGTTTTACATATTTACCTTTATTATTTTTTTAAAAATTTATTTTATAAGTACATTATGTAGTTTTGCTATTTTATTACCTGAACAAAATATCAAAAGTCACATTTATTATTTTTGGTAACGTTTAAAATGCAGCATCAGGTGCAAATAGGTTTTTCTTCTTTTTTCTTTTTTCTTTTTTTACATTTTATGCCCATCTATCGATTTTATTTTAAAATCATTTTTAAATGTTCGTGATTATATGCGTATGCGTGCGTTTTATGACATTTTTATACTTAAAAATAATAATAATAATAATACATATAACGTGGGTGGAGACAATTTAATTGTTTTTTAAAATAGTATACGAACAAAACTATTTTTCACACATTAAATTGTTTCTAATTATGATATTTTTATAAATTATTTAAGAAAATATAATTGAAAACGTGATTTAGGAAGATTTAAAAATAAGCAAATATATTTATATATATAGAATATTCAAAAAAAAGGCCTTGGCTTTATTTATTTTCAAAAATATTCCTTAAATTAATTTCACAATTTGAGAGATTCCTAGATTTAATAAAATAAATGGAATAATAATGATTCTAATATAAAATGATAATTTTTATTTATACTATTATAACATTTTATCATACTAATTTAAATTATTGATAGTGTAAACGAAACAAAAAAAAAAAACAAATAAATATCGAAACTTTTGAACAAATACATTTTCGAAAACCGCCACCATAGATTAAAAGAAAAAAACCAAAATTAAAATTCTCTCTCATATAAATGTACATTCATGAAAGACATATAATAAAATTTTAATAATAAAAACCAGTAAAACTAAGTAACTAAGCCTAAAAATATAAAAAAGACTCAAATAATCATAAAAAGAACCGAACAAAATAATTTCTAATTAACGACAAAAGTAAATTTTTCAATATAAAATAAAATAAAATAAAATAAATAAATAAAGAATAAAAAGAATAATTTATTATTATTATATATGAGACAAAAAGAAATTCTCTCACCTTGCATATACGTTTTTTTTTTAATCTTGATCGTATTTAATGTTTTTTTTTTTATATTTTCATTTATTGTTATACTTATGTAGAGATGCTTCGCTTTTCTTGACTTAATAATAAAATAATATATTTAAAGTAGTTTTAATTATTAATCTATACTTTTTTGATTTTTCAAATATTCTAGTGTCCTTCAAAGTATATTATACCTAAATAATACCAATATAAAAATATTTATCCCAAAATTTATTAATAATATAAAATAATTGCAATATTAATCGATTTTAATTGCTTAATTAAAAAAAAAAAATAGATATGATCAGGAAATGGCTTAATGTAAAAAAAAACATATCCTTAATAAATTATATTTGTTTAAAAAATGGTTACGGTTTCGGCACTTTTTTATTTATTTATTTTTTTTTTTTTTGTTTCTATAATTATTTATTTAGCATATGTATGCACAAATTTAAAAGTAAGTAAATAAATAAATAAATATGAGTAATGAAAAGAGAGTTAGTAATTTTGACTTGTTATTTGATATGTTCATTAATTTTTTTTTTTTTACATTGTAAAATAAAGACTCGAAAAAATTTCAATTGTAAAAACCGTAAAACATGTGTTAATAATTTTTTGTGATAAAATGTGAAAAACTGAAAGTTTTAAAAATTATTATTGGTAACGAACCTTTGAATCACACAAACATATTATGGAATAGAATAAAAATATGAAAAAATGAAAAAATGACTAACAGTTGTTGCAGTAAAATAAAATAAAAATAAAATAAGAAAAGATGTTATGCTACCTGCATTCTTGTATCTTTTATTCTTAAAACAATTTCAAATTTATTTAAAATTAGGGTGAGTCAAATATAATATTTATTGTATGATTTAAAAAAAAAAGAGTGTGCATTAGTGAGTATATTTATATTACTCCAATTTTAATTGAACAAGTTTCTGGAAAACAATGAAACATATTGACAAATTTGTATAAAAAAAAATAGCAAACGACACTATATGCGAACGTTTAATTAATTTCTTTAATTGATCAATGGTTTTGTTGTATAAATAAAAATTACCAATTATTATTATATATTTCATTTTAATGCTTAGTAAAAATTTAATTGAAACAATGTTTGTTGAGAATAAAAATGCATGCATCTTAAAAAGAATCCTTTTCAAACACTCTCTCCGCCTGATTTTTATTCTTTTAAATAATTTTTTTTTATACCGACAATTTTCTAAGAATTATATTTTTTTTTTTACTTAAATGTTTTTTTTTTCTCTTGTGTAATTTTTTAAATGTGTAACTTAAACTACATACCAATACTTATAAAAATTTTAAATTTATTTAATAATAAACGAGGCAACACGGCAATAATTTAAAAGCAATAATGGAAGAGAGGAAAAAGATAGCTTTATAACGAACCTCTACGAAATAAATAATACAAAAATAATAATAATAATAAAAAAAAATTTGTAAAAAAGGAAAACAATTTTTGTGTAATTTTTTTAATCGAAAATAATAAGAAAAGAGAAACAAAATGAAATTCTTACTGATTTTATTACCTGGGATACAAAAACGAGGCTATATATATATATATATATGTTTTTTTTTTTTTTTTTTGTAGAAGTTCCTTAGCTAAATGTGCAACCACATAAAATGCATATAAAAATTAAGGTGAATATATGTCTAAAATCGAAATAAAAGAGCACAGTATCAGGCACAAAAAAGTGCCTAATTAAAATAAAAATAAACGTATTAGTATTTTATTTTTAGAAAAATAATTGTATCCAAAACAAAGCTAGGCAAAATATATAACTATCAGTTCTACAGTTTAAAACTATTCATTTTACAGCAAATAATTAATGATTATATATATCGTACATTATTTAAATGAATCAATAACAAAGTGTATGAAAACATAAACGATGAACGATGAGTGTCCTTTATCACTAAACAACACAATCATATAAGTATGTACAAAATTATTATATACATATATTTTAATTCGTTTTTGTTTGTTTATATTTGTTTATTATTATTATTAATAATTATTATTGGCAAAATGTATTTAAAAATATTTCAAAATACCAGACACATGACTTTGATATGGGTTTTTTCATACTATAGTTACAATTATTATGACGATTATTATTCATTTATTTCATGGAATATTAAACGCTTGGTTAAAAGTATCATAATTAGTTATTTCATTAAATTATTTCTAGCTTGAATGTATATTATTTCGGCAACTACCCATTTGCTAAAGAAACTTACATTTATTTTTCGATGGATTCTATAAATTCGTATAAAGAAGAATGTTTGTAACGAGTTTTTATTAACTACAAATTTATACATACATATTTCTACAGTACATTAATATTTTTGTTTATTTGTTTTTGTTTTTTATATGGTCCCCACATTTAATTTACTTTCGACTCCTTCGTTGTATTTTTTTTTTTTTTTTTTTTTTGCTTATTTGTTTTCTTACTATTTCTTTTCGTTGTAGTTTGTTTTAATTATTTTATTTATGAAAAATTATTAAACGTAATAATATTACACTATGTATATGTATATAAATAATATTTTAAGCAACGATCTTTTTGTTTATTGAAAAATAAAATTGTTCTCTTTTTAAAAATTAAAATTATTTCATGCGTAATGAAATTGACCCAAGCTGAGTTTTATTTAGATATTAGTGACTGATTTAATTGTGACTATTAAAATGAAAATACAAAAAAATGTTTTTGTTTTTTAAATTCTTGATATAATAATTAATGCTTATGGATAATAATTTAAGTATTCTGCAGTTCGTGTCTCTTAAGGCATTTGTAAAAAAATGACAACTAAAAGCACAATATTATTCAATACCTTTGATCCTAAAATAGGCTAAAAATATTAACACTAGGAATGGTTTAAAAGAAAAACAATTTTTATAAAAATAGAAAACAAATCCAAAATAATCAATTACAAAAGATTTAAATATTTATTACTTATAATTTCATTTTAAATTGCTTTGCAACATTTTAATTCAGCATGTTTATTACGTATAAATTAAAACAACTACAGTTCAATAATCATTCTGTTTCCTATATCTTTAGACTAAAGCTCATACAATAAAAACACTACAGAAAAACAAAAAAACCACTCCAAGTATTTTTAATGTTCACCAATTAAATGTTTGTTACTTACATACATTTTTGAAAACATAGATACAAAAAATATAAAGATTAATTGAAAAATAATTATACAACTACAATATTCTTTGGTAAATATATAAATATAATCAGTACTAATTCTACAAATTATAAAATAATAATAATTCGCACGATTCAATAAAAAGCATAGCATAGAATATTATATACATTTACATAATCACTTGCGTTGTTTTTAATCAACTAAATAAGAAAAAAGAAATCAATTAAGGATAACTTTAGATCGTGTTTCACCACTTCAAAAAGTTGGCTTATTGTCTGTAGCTTAAATTTGTTAATTTGGGAGTATAGTTATACATATATACACCAAAAGACATTTAACAAAAAATACAATTTTCAAGACCATCGTCGAGAAATCCAGAATGGATATTCGCGGCTCAGCAGCCCATTGTTTCTAAATAAAATTCAATGCAGTATATTTGGGAACCCGAAACGAAAATTCGGACCAAATTTGAGCTCTTTTAACAAAAAAAAAAAAAAAACTTCGCAGTTACAAGACATAACTTGAATATTTTGGGAACCAGTAAATAAAAATTCTGATATTTTGCCAAAAAAAAAAAAACTTACATACTTAAATTTACAAAACAATTTATAATTAATTATTTTGAATTAATATTATGTATTTTATAAATTAAACTATAACAATGACGTACACTTTTAAATATATATATGTTATGACATTTAATTTATTTGTTAAGTAATTACAAAAATAATAAATACTTTTTTTAAATATGTCCTTGAAAGTAAAATAACAATAAAACATTATAAAAATTAACCAACTTTACACTGAAGTGATAATAAAATGCTCAATTTTAATTTGTGTAATTAATTCGTAACCGCGATAGTGTATAATTTTATATTTACATTCTGTATAATATTTTACAATGTTTGTTTTGACAATAATAAATATTTTTATATTATTTTAAGTATAAAATAAAATAATATCCTAATTACTATTAGCATTCATTTATCTATGTATGATCAAACAACACAACCACATTTATTTTATTGAAATGTTAATAATCACGTATAAGAAAATATTCGTGACAAAGCGATTTAATAAAAAAAAATAATAAGTCAATTAGAATACAATTAAATATCATATAAGTTCCGCGTAAACATTTTAACAATTTTTTTTTTGTTGAAGCTTTACTAAAAAATAATTCACGTATAAATATGTTTTATACATTATAAACAATAACCAGTATCAAACTATACTAAAGCCTAATTACTTATAGTAACAAAATATTAAAACAATCCTCATGTTTAAAACCACAATATTAATTTTTATAAAAACAAACACCCACGTTCAAAAACATTTTTTTAAAATTTTATTATAAAAAGAAAGCAAATTAATCAAAAAAAAAAAACCATGAGAAATTTATTAAAATCGAATACATATTTATTTAAATGCAAAAAAAATCTTAATTATAAATAATTTACAAACAAAATTCTAAGTGCTTTCCATTGTAATAAAAATTTGATTGATTTCCTTTATACATTTTAAGATGATTAGCCATCATTTAGCAATGTGTGTTATGTGTAGTGTAACTAATGTAAATAATATCTTTATATAAAATTTTTATAATATCATATAATATACATCGTATACTGATTGTTTTTATTTTTGTTTCTTGGCGCAACTTAAAATTATAAATAATTGAAGAAAACAAGATATTTAGAAAAACCAATTCATCATATTTCTGTAATATTGTTTTGTCTTAATTTAATTTTGTATACCTTTTTTAATAATTATATTTGAAGTGTTATTTTAGAAATTTTTACTCTGTATTACTTAAGCAATCACATAAATAATTAATGAATTTTTTAATCTTTATAACCAATCAATTTTAACACTTGCTGAATGATAATAAATAAATATTAATTAATTCAATTAATATCTACGGGAGCTTTACTGGAGGGACAACAAACCACCGAGCATATGAGACGAAGTTCGATGCCATAATACCAAATTAAGAGTTATTATGATTAGCATAATATCGATACTCATCTCTTACAGTCTATGGCTTGCTTCTCGTAATTCATGTAAGTACTGTATTGTTTTTGTGTATTTTACTATTTTAAATTGTTTGTATATTTCAATAAAAATAAAATAAAATTTGTTAGTTGAATTTTTATTTAATAGTGTACTTGGAGAAAGAGACATGTTTAAATAAAAATAAAGAAAAAAAACATAAATACATCACATCAAATTACTTGATGAATGGATAAGTAATTTTCGTTAGTAATAAATTTATTACCTGAGCAACAATAAATGGTTGGTTTAATGGTTTTAAATTACTTTATGTACTTAAATTTAAAAAATAATACCAAAACCAATTTCATGTTTTATTTTATGTTATTTCTTTATTCAATTACAAAAAATAAACACAATCAGAAAATATATTTAAAGTGAGTATGATTTAAAAATGAATTAAACAAGAAACAATAAAATGCCAAATACCAAACACTGATTATATATATATTTTGTTTTTATACAAAAAATGTTTATGATTAATTGCAAAATAAAGTTATTTTATATTTTATAAACATAAATTTCATGAAATTCTAAAAAACTATTTTAATTACTTCTACTATTGGTAATGATTTTAATTTTTTTTAATTAAATTGTAATAGTTTATATAAAATATACCACCAAAGACAATTAACATATTCTATTGAATTAGAATTTAAAAAATGAAGAAAATTTAAGAAACTAACACACAAGCGTGAATATGTTTAAAAGCTATTATTCACGACTAAATTAAAATACAAATCTATTGTAGCATAGTATCACTAACAACAATAAACAACAAATGATAAATTATACTTTTAAGCAAATAAATAGCTAGATACCTAAAAAAAACTGCTACACACAATATATAAATATATCTGCATACTGCTGTGTATTACTTTTTAATCGGCCGGTGACATAAATTTATTTTACATTTTACTTCATCAATTGATTCCAATTTAAAGTAAATAATATTATTTATTTTAGTCAAAAACTTTGCAATATTATTATATATATATATATATATATATATATATTTAATTTAATTATACTCTAGCTGTAAATTTTTATTTTATTTTTTAATTATGGATTATTCAAATAGTGACCACGGTGTACGCTACAGAGAAGAATTTTCATCATATAAAAACATGTGACGTTATTAATTTAAGTTTTTTTTTTTTTTTAATTTAAATTAACACCTTTAAAGTGACTTAAAAATGAAAGATATTAATATAAGTAATAGTATTTCTACTAATTGTTTTACCTTTTAATGGTCAATGATGGAGATTCTGATGTAATCATTTGATTATTGCATTATATACATTCTAATTGATCAATAATTTAAATAATATCACAGCATTGTACATTGAGAAAAATGCAATAAGCAAATTCAATCACAAAAATCAAAATTAAAAAAAAAAAATCTTTTTTGTTCAATTTTTAATCAAAAATAAATAACAAATAGTTTCCGATAAATTTTAATTATTATATGGCAATAAACACACTGTTGTGATTTACCTAACAACAAAAATAATTGTCCCGCACACAGAGAATTTTGTCGTATTTCAAATCTTTTCAAGACTTTACCGTTTTTTTTCCATCAAATTTATTATTTACGAAATACACATTTATGGAACTTAAATTCAACATAAAAGATACAAAAAATAATAACACACAACGTGTAATTTAAATGATTTAGAAAGGCTATTTCTTATATGATAAAGTAAAGTATATTTTATTTTAAAATTATTTAAATGAATTTTTTTTTTTATATAATTGACTAGTATTAAATACTTTTAAGACTTTTTATTTATGATTTTCTTCTTCTTCTTTACATGATTTCATCTATAAAATGCAACGAAAATATTTAATTTTTTTTTTGTTTATTTACCTTGATTTTTTATTTATATGTTTTATTAAAGATTTATTCTATCAAAGTTTTATAAACTTAATGAAGAGTTAGTTAAAGAAATAATAAAAGAAATATGCTATATAAAATTGTATTCAAAACAATTAAAATATATTTATTGAAAATTTATAATGATGTTAGAAAACTATCAAAATATAACAAAGTTGTGCAAATTTCTATTTCAAGGATAAAAAAAAAAACAAATTTATTAAAATAAAAAATATTCATCACCTACCTCCACTTATCAAATAAACAAAGAAATCAACAGGTAAAAAATAATTACGTTTGTTCAAAATTCGGGTATGAAACAAGAAAAACATTGCCGAAAAATATCCAAGAAAATTTTATTTTAATTACATTTATATGCGAATAAGACAAACTTACCACGAACAACACAATCATAAATGATAAATTTTGTGACCTTTCTATTAAAAATTATTTTTTTTTTTTGAGTAAATTTTTATTCAGTTATTACAAAACTGTTTAAGTTTGTATTTTTAATTAATAGAGAATTTAAATGTTAAAGTGTTTTTTATTTTTTTGTAAAAATTTAATAAAAAATTATAATTTCTAAGACACTGTGTTTACTTAAATTTAAATAATACTAAATATATTAAAAGTTAGATACAATTAAAAAATGTCGCTTTCAAATCTAGCATCTATAATAACATTAACCGAAACAACAACATGCACCTCAAATAAATCTTCTTTTATCTAATTTCATCTTTTTATTTTTTAGTTCTATAAACGTAAATTGTTTTTTTTTTTTTTTTCTATTTTCTTTTAAATAAAAAAGACGGTTTCTCTTATATATAATTTTATTTTGTTTTTTTATTATTATTATTATTATTTTTTTTTTCGTATTATTATTTTATTTAACCAATGATATTGTAGCAAATAGTTATTATATACACATATAAATTATTTACATAAAAGTATCGACATATAAGAAAACAGCGAATCAATTTCAAGCTTCTTTTATACTTCTTTTACTGAATATTATTTAAATTAATAAATAAAAAAGTTAAATATTATTAGTTTTTTTATACTGACCTCTTGTTTCACATTAATATTATATGTTAAGATGCGTAATTAAGGATTTGGTTAGAAAAATGTGAATAAATATCTCATTTTTAATTAAAACGTAATTAAACTAAGTACAATCGATTTCTTATTTAATTTTTTAATTAAAAAATAAAAATATCTAAATAAGTAATAGAAATAAACAAAATATAATTTAAAAAAATAGTTAATTAATAAAGACGACACAAAACAGGTCTTCGTCTTCATTTTGGCCAAATATTATCAAAAGCTAATAGTGATTAATATGTATTTAATAAATGTTTAAGCAATATAGTTTAATATCATTTTGCTATATAATAATAATCATGATTATTTAAATGAAATATATTTTTTTCAAATAGCCCACGTAAAAACTTTGTATTGTGCACACCCTTGTAATTACACAAAAAGCTTTTGTTTTTTATTGCTAAATGTTCAATTGTACTTTTTTTTATGTTAATAAAATATGATATTATATTTAATTAAATAATTATTTTTATTTTTTTTAGGAAACATTATTCTTATTTATGCTTACGATCAACAAATTATACATAAAAGCTTTTCATTTTCTTTTGTATTATTATATATAGTATAATGATTTTTTTATTCCTGCAAAATTCTATACTTTCTGAATGTTTTTAAGTTAGAAAAAAAAAGATAATTTTTTTATATACCGTAGAGTTATAGGACCTGATTGTTACTTCTAACTAGAAAACTAGATAAACGGAATAAACCAAAATTATTAAACATATTAAGGTATAATAAATCTATTACCTTTGATTTCTCACGATATTGTTTTCAAATGTTTAAATGTATACCAATTATTTTATTATAATTTTTTCAAAAAAGTCATAATAAAGGGAAAAGAATAATAAAATCTAATAACAAGAAATTATAATATACAATCTTTTGTAACCATAAATAAAATTTAATGCTATCATCTATTTTTATTTTATAATTTTTCAACTTTTCTATTATTTTTTTATTTTAAGTGTGGAATATAAAAAAAAAAAATAATAAAAATAGTTATATTACTATTGATTCCATTTTATATTTGGTTTTTACAGTCCCAATTTTAGAAAAAGAGAAAATAATTGTCATACTGATCTTTTGTTCAATTTCGATACAAAACCTTAAATTTTCTAAACTATTAAACTTTAACGAAAATAATAACTGCTATCGAGTGTATACACGTATATATGTATATATAATTATTTAAAATAATAGTGACGTTATACCAAAATAATAACCGCATTACAGTTTGTCTCGATTACAAATCAATATCAAAGGTACTAATTAAAAGAAATACAAATTAATGGGATTTTCTCCTTCATTTTTGACTTCAGCATAGGTAGTAATAATTATAAATAAAATATAAAAATAAATATTTCTCTACATTTTAATATTACTAAAACTTACATCATTTTCAAATTGTTATTTTTGGATGAATAAAAAAAAACTAGTTTTATGCTTATAAATACAAAATTTCATTTAAAAAACGGTAAATTGTATATTATTAGAAAATTTATATAAAAAAAAACCTGAAATCGATAATCTTCTTTAAACAATTGTATATGCTTTAAAGAATATTTGTATTAATAAAAAAAAAATATTAAATTCATTTAAGACACCTAATAATATACATATTATAATTATTTTCTTGCAAAGTTAATCATTATTTTCATTGCATTTATTATGATTATTTTGAGAATCTCTTTAATTAGATATATAATTAAACTGTGAACGGGGAATAATATAAAAGCTCACACATTGCTTTTCCAAAATATTATGTTACTTTGTGTAGTGGTACACAATCAACGAACTAATTTAACAGCACATTATATAATTTATAAAACTATGTAGCCTTTATATTGTAATAAAAATAAAAATGAATATGCATAATAATAAACTGTTGAAGAAGCGAACAAACCTGAAGTTGTATTGTTTCTTCAAAACCTTCTGGAAAATCAGCACAAGTTGTCGTATCCAATTGTGACAAAGATGTAGCAAGTTCTCTCGCGTTCATTCCAGCCACACTATATTTTTATAGTGTAGAATAGTTTATGTAATTTTTAAAACAATCAGTGTTAATTTATTATTTTAAATATATATCACTTAATGAACTACAAAATTCACTCCTTCGTTTATATTTTGATTTTTTTTTTCAATAATTAAACGCGATTAATTTGTACATGACTACAAACAGTTATCACATTTGTATTAGGACGATTATGATTAGAAAAAATGTTTCTTTTGTTCTGCTATTGTTTTATAATGATTTTACAAAAAATAAATTGCAAATGTTGTGTTTGCATTTTTAATTATAATTGAACAGTTCATCTTCTGAGAGATTTCATTGAACATTATTCTTCTTTCAATAAATACAAAATATTAATAATTTATTAAATTGTCACAAATTTTTTGCGTTATAATCAAACTTAAATAAATATGAAACAAATATATTATTACGTTCTCAAAAGCTAGTTACATCAATGTAATTCTAAAAACATTGAAAATATTTTGAAAAAATAATTTTTGTTAATATCGACAAAATATGAAAAAAATAAATAGACTTTGTTGCTTGTTGAATTTTTATATCCGTAAAACTATAAATACAATATCGATTAAGACTCATTATAAAAAGCCTTTTTATTTATTTTTTTTGCAATATTAAAAAAAATGTTTCTATTTAACTAAATAAAAATAAAGTTATAACGACTATATTATATATAACAAATTAGCTAATACGAAAAATGTAAATAAAAAATAATATTTAAACAAATAGAAACACTTAGGCACATAATTTATTCTAAATTAAATAATATAAAAAACGTAACTAATTAATTATTTTAATTTTAAACATAAAAATAACTATAATATATATATATATATATATATATATATATATATTTATAAACATATATAAACATGTATGCCACACTTTTTAAATTAATATTTGTTTATTTATTTTATCCTTTTCCTTGTTGTCGCATTTATTCC
Source organism: Ptychoptera albimana (assembly GCA_961205885.1). Classification (NCBI taxonomy): domain Eukaryota; kingdom Metazoa; phylum Arthropoda; class Insecta; order Diptera; family Ptychopteridae; genus Ptychoptera; species Ptychoptera albimana. The sequence goes on along the minus strand of OY540801.1, from coordinate 9,081,329 downwards.
ATGATATCCTTAAGCACGCATTATCCAGTCGTATATCTCATATATTATATATACGTTTATTTGATGCAGTCATTTATATATAATATAATATATATCCTGTTACCCGGTTATAAAATGTCCGGTTTTATCACAACAACAACAACAACAACAACAACATAATAAGCCCGGTCAAAGTCTTGCGATTTTAAGATGGGGCGCGCCTTTTTTCACTTAATTACAAACAAAGCAATAATATATTCCTTATTAAATATATTATTAATCACATTGTTTACTTATTTTTTTATATCATTATACAATTATGTGTTCTTTAATGACGCAACTTTATGGACATTCTTTTATATAAACTTAAATAAATAATATTAATGGAAATGTAATGTACATCATTTTCTATTTTATTGCATAACATCAAATCATACACTTTTAATAAACTGATAATATAAATAATAAAAGAAGATAGTCCCACCTTATTAATCACAATCGAAATATGGGGTGTTTTAATAATTAAAAAACTAAATATATTTCAAATTTATAAAACACAATAGAAAAAGAAAACTTTTTTTTTTTAATTAGGTGCATACTGAGAATCACACCCAAGAATTGTTTTTTTAAATTAACTAAAAATAATTTTTTATACTGTTTGCTGTAATACAATAATTTATCTCCACTATCCTGTTATTGTGTCGAACTGTAGTCGACCTAGCTGAATTACCCCTCCATATATCTCCTATTACTGCCATCCAAGATTTCTGTAAACACTGAAGTTTTTATGAAATAAAATTGTTGTGACGTTGCGTTACGATATTTGTCCTCAATTCTATTTTGTATCATATCACACCATATGCCAAAAAATTGATTATTTTAATTATATCATTGTATTAGCAATAAGAATATTACTTATGCAAGATGTTATAAAATATTAAAATAAATTTTAAGAACTTTGGAGCGATTACAGATTACACAATAAATGATAATTATAATAAATTAAAAAACATAATAAGAAACACTAATACTGTTATAAATCGTCCTAGGTCGGCGACGTTTAACAACAATTGCTGTCCTCGCTGTTGCTTTTACTGGGTGCTGTGGTATCCAACATTTTTGTGTTACCGCAATGGAAACTCAGCTGACATTATACTACCCTAACTTTTGATATTTGCGACCGGTTAGATTCTGCGCTTTTGAAATGAAGGAGAAATTTGATTTAAAAGCATATCCCTCACTTCATATAAAAAAATAACATTAATGTTAAAAACCAGGATTTAAAACGGTAAAATCTTAATCGGTCCAAACCGCTAAGAATTTTATATAATATTTTTAACATTCAAAAACATTGTTTTTAGATTTTTAGTAGCTTTGCAAATACAATTATTCAACCGTTTTGGTTTGTTACTTTGCTGAAAAGTACATTCTTCCTTGCATAAAATATTCGATGTAAATGAAATGAAAAATAATAGGCAATAAGAAATGCTATAACACAAATATTAATCAATTTAGAAATAGCTATTAAACACTAATAAGTACATAAGAATAAGTTAATAAAAAACGGTGAAAGCTCCCTCATTATATTGGACCAAACTCTAAACTTTATATTTCAAAACTTATCCCTTTTGATAAAAAAAAAAAATAAAGAAAAATAACAATCACAAAATAATAAAAATCAAATTTTATGTTCATTTTCGGACGCACTTTTTCTTTCAACTTTAGGAATTCTAACGCGTCCACAACATAAAAAGGGAAGAAAGTTTATTTTCCTTTGGCCATATTTTCTTTATTTTGTATTTTAGTAACTCATCTACGTGACTTCACTATCGGATCGTTATAATGTAATGTTGGTTTTTACGTTAAATTTCTTTCTTTTATATTTATTTTTTGTTCATCTCTCACACTTTCCATTTCTTTACCGCATGTTGTATAACCAACCAAACCAAATGAAAGGGATGTTAGTAAATATGGTGTTCATTTGGTATGGATCAGTAGTGATTTTCTATTGTGTGTCATGTGTGTTCGTAAACCAAAAAAGTATTTTCTGCCTTCCTTTTTCTTTGAGAGAACCAAAAAAGTTTCATTTTCTTGATGCTTTTCTTTTATATTAAAAATTCAATATTGTATTTCATATCAAAAACATTCTTTATTAATTATAGAAAATCTGTATTATTATTTATTGATTCTAACTATTTTATTAACACTTTAGATAAAAAAGAACTTTAATTTTTCCTTTTTTTGTTTTTAACTAATTATGATATATTAGTGATATATTTAAGTTTACTTTCTTCTTACTTTCACTTTGTATAAGTCTATCTATATTAAAACTGAAAACAATTGAGTCACAAATCGCCTTTTGCAATAAACTCAACATATCAATATTAGTGTATCACAAATTACGTTCATAATGAAATAAAGTATAATAAACAAAAAAATATAAAAATAGTTTACACATAAACTACTAGATGGTATTCATAGTCAACATAAATTTTCATACAACCCTTAAAAATTTAAACATTAAACAATTTATTTGTACATTATGGCAAATATTGTCCGAAAATATTTTATAAAATTGCAATATATGTAAGTCTATATAGAATTGTCATTGCTACAAAAAAGTTTAAAAGTATAAAATCAGAAAAACAGGCGAATATTTTTTGTTATAGTATTATATTTAAGGGTGGTATGGTCCTATCTTGCTATTTCTATTTCTTTTTCCTTTTTTTTATTCTATTTGTAACAACAAAATTTTTTTTATTATAATAACGAATTGACCGTACCTATTTTTTATAATAAAAAAGGGGTTTAGTTCGTTGGTCGAAAAAATGATGTTATCTTGGAATGAGTATTGAATATTATAAAATAAAAATAGTTTGATATTGGTTTTTATAGTGATATTAGTTTTCTGCAAATAAAAATATTATGTAACAATATATTCAAAATTATTTGTTATAATGAAATTGATTTCGGATGAAATTTTAACAACCAAATAAATGCTTATAGGATCTATATTTTGATTAATAAAACTTATTGTAAAATAAAAAATTATTAGTTATCAGTCAGATATAATTGCAAAATATTATGAATCAGTTAAAATTTTAGTAAACACCTTCATTTAATTATTGGTAATTTTTTTAGTTTTTTTTGAGTTTATTAACTCATTTCTTTAATTATTTTGAATTTTTAATAATGGTTGTTATGATAGTTATTCTTCTTGTTATTCATATTGAAAGGGTTATTATTGACTTACTAAAAAAATATGTAATAAATTACTATTATAAAATTATATTCCTCCCAACAAAAAAATACAAATATATACATATATAAGTAAGGTGTGTACTAATCAAATTTGCATAGGGTGTTAGGAATGTATAATTACAATTCTTATAATATTAGAATTAAAGGTAAAATATAAAGAAAAAATAGGTATTGTACATTACGTAATCAGTGTAATAAAAAAATAATAAAATAGCCAAAGTAAATTATTAGTTGTAAATGTATTGTAATTAAAAATGATTAAATGTGGGTGTAATAATAGTAACATTAAATAGTTAACCTATATTCATGTCTACTGTGAATTAATATAGCTAATTAAAAAATCTTAATGGTTAGTACATCTTTTGTATTTAAAAATGCAACAAATCTTAACCCAAAAAAAAAAAAACGTAACGTTTTCGTGAATAATGAAAATTTATCTCCTTCCACATAAGTTAAGAAATGATAAATAAATACGTAATTTATTTTAACAAAAATCGCGTGTTAAAACCAACGAAGTCAATTGTATTAGTGATTGTATTATGAATATTGGTTGTTTATATATTTTCATAATATTTTTTACAACAAATTCAAAAGAAAATCTGTTTTTTATCATCCTTGAGTAAATGAATAAAAAAAAAAAGAAGAAGAACAACAAATTAAAAAAAACTGGGTGATTTTTAATGGTAATAGATTTGGAATTTTTGGATTAGACGTTAGATTTGTAGTTTGTATGTTTGTTATTCTCGTCATTGTTTGTGAATAGACTGCAGTGACGATGAGTACGACGACGTGCTTAATAAACCATTCGTAGCTTCCTTTGCAAGTAAAGAAAAGTAAAATAAAAAAAAATCATAAAAAAAATTAAAGGAAGTGGTTAAATTTAAGGAGTGCCAATCTTACTAAAACCTCATACTTTTTTCTTGCCCAAATCTACCCTTTTTGTAACCTTTTTTTGCCATTATATAGTATTCTTATAAGTCCGTTTGTTACTGTAGCCAGTCTTTCCAGTTCTGCCTGGAACACCTCGATTCGACCTAAGTATTAGCTAAAGAGGCTAAAAAGATATACATAATACAAGAAAATCAACCCATTCACCCAAACCACATCACCCTCACATTTCTCTAAATATATAACAATTCTGTTAAAAAGAGAACGAAGTAGTACAATAAAAGAAAAGAAACAAAACGATTCGTAAAATGAAAGGACGTAATAAAATGTTGTATTGTAACAACAACAATAACAAAAGAAAACAATATTGGATGATGGGCTGATGATCATCACGACTATTACAGTAGAGTGAGTTTGAAGATTGGCTAGCTATAGACGTTTTAATATTTTCAATGTACGTTAAAGTATAAAAAAAAAATTGGTAAAGAAGAATATGAAGAACGAGACAAGGCGATGAAATGTTGGTAAGAGAAGGTGGTTTTTTGTTGGCTTGAGAAGCATGACTTAAGCTTTAACTAATAGGATGAGTTTGTTGAGGAGACAGGACATTCGTTGGTATTGCACGGAACAATGTAAGCTTTCTAAAAAAAAAAATATATATGTATATATATAATAAATTTAGGTTGGGTATTAAAGTAGCTATAAACCGGGTGAATAGGTGGTTTGTTAGCTACGAGGTTGATTTAAGGGTGGCTACGACTTAGATAAGGTAAACGAAAACGTACACAATAGTAAAATAAAATGTAAAAGGTGGTTAAATTTTGTTATATGATAAGAAGATGGTAACTTAAGTAGATATTGGTTTGTACAACTTGCGTATGTATATATGTTTGTATGTATGACTGTAAAAATTGGGAAAAAATTACGCAAGACTTTTCCGTCAACATTCCGATTTTTGTTTTTCTATTCGTAATCTTTTTTTTTTTTTTGTCGTCAGCTTACTGGACGCATAAGGCGCACAAGACCATGAAGAAAATATGTATAACAAATATAAAAATATAAATGGATGGAAATAATACGAAAAGAATTGGATATGAAGAAGACTATAGCTTTTTGGTTATTCGAATTTGGATTCAATGTTTCAAATATAATGATTTTGGTAAACGGTAGCCGCACACGAACTAAATATACAGAATACATGAACAGACCTAAAACAACGGAAAAGCAATGAAAATTGTATCTATCGCATATAAAAAATAAACTTATTGTGGGTGGTTAAAATGTGCAAAATAAAAATAATGCGGAATGATTTGATAATATAAAAAAAACTTGGTTTTCGGTATTTCTATTTTCCATTTCTAATAAAATATATAAACTCCTTCGTTGGCGCATTTGGTCGAATTTTTAGTATACAATACTGCCTTCGTGCTTTTTGTTGTTATATAATTTTAAGAATTACTTATATTCTTTCAAGAGAGAATGAAAATTTAAAAAAGGACAACAGATGGTGTACCACAATCCGATCAGCGGATGAGCATATTTTGGCCACCATATTCAAGAAAAAAAAAACAAAGGGAGACCGAAAATATCCCAGAAATAATATAAAAAATGACCAAACAAAAAACTGTAGTGCGGACTATAGTGGGTAGTTATATATTGTTTGATAGTGTAAAACAAATAAATATATTTATAACGCAATAATAACCTCACTATATATAATACCATACAGTATATTTGTAAATACTATATAAGAAAATGAAATATATGACACAATTCAATCTAATTTGCAATTTTTTTCACTTCTTTACTCTTATGCTCAATGAAATGTAATCACGAGACATGTTTCGATTGCGTGAGTATTTTCTTCATTTTCTCTTATTTCGATAGGCTGTTATATATTTTTAAGGTTTGTCCGCGCTATCAAATAGAAAAAAAATTATACAATGATAATAATAATAATATAAATAATAATAATAATAATAATAATAATAATAATATTAATAATAAATTTTTTATCAAAAAACTCAAAGACTAACTAGATTCAGCACCTGCAGAGTATTCCTACCAGTTCGATCTGAATTAATTTAATTTTCACAAAAAATGGAAAATATTCCTGATACACACAATATTTTTTGATGGAAAAATTTAAAAATTTTAAATGATCTCAAATTATGACAGAAGGTTCGTCTGTGGTCTTAAACATTTGAATAAGAAGTTATGAATAGTTGGATCTGAAATATCCAATTTGGAGCTCTCTGCAACGGACTTGAATGTATTATTTTCCGTTTTATATCTATAACTTGGCCAAAATGTATTCCAGGACCATGGTTTTTGGTGTTTTGTAACCACGAATAAATAAACTAAAGCACAAAGTAATAAAATGCTAACACTCAATACAAACTTTTTTAAATAAATACTTTCATACACGACCAAAAATTACTAAACTTGATTTTTTCAAAGTTCAAGACGCTATATCTCGAGAAATTAATTTTTATCGAAAAACTCCGAGAACTAACTCGATTCCAGTATCTTACAAATAGTTTCAGCTTGCTCTTTCTTTTTTTTTTTTTTTGAGGTAGTGAATGAAAATAAAAAACATATTAAAAATAAAATTTATTATTTTCTTACAGTTCCCTTATCGAGCTTAGGCTAGTTGTAGTTATTTTTTTATTATGATAAGAAAAGAAAATATTAGCAAAGCCAAGAAACGACTAGAAGGAAAACTAGAAAAAAAGACGTCATAAAAGTAATAACTTTTTTACTATTTGTATCTTGATGGAATGAGATTAATTTATATTATTGAATGACTAATGCTATATGCATTTTACTTTTCTTATATTTATTTATTTTCGTATATTGTTTTATTACAATAAAACTACAAATTTTAGTAGTAAATATTTTATTACAGGTTAAAGATATTTTTTATGATAAACAATATTTTTATTTTGATTGAAACTTGACTGTAAACAAACAATAAAATATCAAATAATTAATAAAGTCACCAATGAAAATAATTTTACAAAAATTGTAGTATCAAAAGTTTAAATAATTTTATATTATATTACTTAAAACCAAATTATAATTTAATTAATCCAACAAACTTAAAAATGTTTTTTCGTTACAGTTAAAAAAACTATATCATTACAATAAAATTTGGTTTTTATATCCTAAAGCATTTTTATTACTACAAATATAATTAATCAAAAGCAGAAAATTTCACCCACATCAAATCTATATCGTAATGAAATGCTATCATTGTAATATATCCTTATTACCCTAATTTTCGTAAATAAAAAATATTGATATGTCAATAAAAATTGGATAGAATAAAATGACCACATTACGTATCAACTATATATATATATATATATAATGTAAGATATATATTTTTTGTTTAAGTTAATATCCATTTTATAAATTAAGTCTATTTATTTTGTATTTTTTTTTATATTTGTATATTTAACAATAAACGCAACTAGAAATAATAACGTGGCTTTTAGTCCTGGTAGTAAGACAGATAAAAGATTTTATGTATTTTTGCATTTATTAGTTACTTTTTTTTTAATGATATTGTATGAATATGTGTACATTTTTGCTCATTTCTTGTTATAAACTAAAAAGCTACCCTTTCAAATTGGAAATTTATATAAAAAAAAAGAGATATTCTTAGAAAAAAATTTATTACTTAAAATTATTTTATTATTGTGGACATTTTCATTAAATTATGTTTTATGACCTTTAAAGGTTCTTGTTTCACTTATATTGTTCCTATTATTATTAGTTGACTGCATTTTATTTACAAATTTTATTGAATCAGCTATAAAGATCAGCGACATTGTAATATCTACATATTTCGGACTATTAAAGTTTTGATTAAGTAATTTTTAATTTTTCAATCATTATAAAACGTAAGAAAAACAATGTGATTTACAGTTTATGCCCTATGTTTTCCATATAACATGCAAGTGTTACTACAACTAATAAAATTGGTTTATTCAAAATTAATATTTATTTCATATATTTGCATTACATTATATGCCAGAACATATATTAAGTAATAATTTATCATTTTATATTTTTATTTTAAAACATATGAAAAAGTATGAATCTAAAATATACTCTAAATAAATAAAATTAAAAACTAATTCAATTTCATTTAATAAAAGGGGGGACACAAATAAATTAAAAATACTATTCCTTCATACTAAGTATATTAAAAATAAAAATAAATAAAATGCACGTTACGTTTTTTTTTTACGTTGTTTTTCTTTTTCTTATTTTATATTTTTATTATAATATTTAACTAACTTGGTTGTCGTTGTTATTTACATTATTATTTTAACTCGCTTAAATTTAAACATCTTTATATATAAATTATAGGATATTAGACATGCTTATAAATACAAAAGCAAAATAATAATATTAAAATATTTTTACGTAGTACGAAGTCGTCTTGATGATTTGAATAAAGGATAGTATTAAAGAATGTTTTAACAATTTGATTTATTTTTTTCATATTTTTTTTTATTTTTAAATTTATAGAAAAACAATTGCGTCATTTATAGTTGTAACGAGACTAACTAACTAAGCACAAAACATTATGTGAAAAATTACTTAAATACTTAAATAATTATTAGATATTTTATTTAATTAATTATCATATTTCACAATAATCCATCTAATAAATAATAAATAATAATATTTTAAACAAATCACATAACAATAAAATTATGTCAAATAAAAATGATACACTGCAATTTAATCAAGTGATAAAAGCCAAAAATTATATACTTAACAAGATATATATTTTTAAATATTGTTTTATAAAGAAATAATTTATTGTTATTTATTCGAAAAGCGTTTTATTTTATTAAAACAAAATAGTTCGAATGAATAAAAAAAACAGAAGCTAATTATAAAACAAAATGTATTGTCTCGTCAATAAATAAATAATTAACATGTATGTAATATGTTTTATAATATTTTATAGTCATTTCTTCAAAATGTCATCGTTTTGGAATTTTTTACTCTTATAAGAATTAGCAGTACATGCCAAGTAAAATATTATTATATTATCTTTTTTTAAAATTGAATTTTTAGTAACAATTTTTTTTTTACAATATTATGAATTTTTCATACAAACATGACCATCCAGATTTGAATTAATAAAAATTAATTTAAATTTAAAATCATCAAAATCAGTCTATTTATTAATATTGTTGCATTTTGGTTTTTGATAATTTTAGTATCTAAAGTTATTAATTTTTTTTTGAATGTGTCTTTAAGAGTTTTATTCTAATAAAATCAAATTTTTTGCGTTCAGCATCTGCAGAGATTATAAACGTATGTTATGTTGTATTATTATTATTATTCATTAAAAATATTTAAAATTTAGTAATAAAAAAAGTACACATTTATGCATAGCGCGTGTGCTTCTATAAAGAAAAGTTAAAACATAAAATGTTTGATGTATTTATAAATTTATTGTTAAATAGGACTTTATTACATTTTATGCACTGATTTGCATTTTTTTCATCCCATGAATGTGATTTCAAAAATCTATTATATAATATTACTCAAGGATATAAATAAAGCGTTGATTTCTTGTGAAAAATATATTGATAATTCAATAAAATGCATTTGGTAAATATTATTTGTAATAATATTTTTATAGAAATGATATTATTTTACGTCTGAGGATATCAATAAGAGCTTTTCTCAAATAAATGTGGGAGTTTTACATTTTTGTTTATTGTGTTATTTTTTAATTAAAACCAAAAATGTTTGAGTACAATGAGAAAAATACTGAATTAGAGAAACTTTTGTACCACATGTTAATAAATCGAGAAATTTGTTTTCATATATCGCCAGAGAGTTTACAGAACACACACATTTAAAATGGAAAAAAAATTGTCCAGTCCGCACCGCACATGTTAACAAAAATGAATACGAGTATACGAAGCCGGCGTAAGCAGAAATAAGACGATAGTATATGTAGTATAAAATATGCGTTTCAATTTTAATACTCTCTACTCTATGTAAAGAAACGTATTTCATATGAAATAAAATTTATCACAGGCGGGTTGAATATTTTTCACATGTATTGCAGCAAAACAAACTGCCAAACAAAAATAAAATAATGAGAAAATAAATCAGCATCCAACAATTCATTTAATTTCTGAGCAAAAATTGGATGAAATGACCATTAACTGTCTCTGTTCCACTTATAAAATTCAATTGTGCTTTCATATTATTTAGAACACAATTCATAACTCCCACTACCAAAACTCAAATATTTTTCTCTTTTTTTTTTAAGATTTGTTTATTTTTTGGTAATTAAATAAAAAACATTATTTTCCATACAAAATATAAATTATAACATTTTTAATTGTCCTTATTTGTTCTGAATATTATTATTATTATTCTAACACTGCTAAAAATTATAAACAAATTTTAATATTAAGATTAATATTGAAAAAACACGTGTTTGAAACACCTGTTTCCCCTCTTAAGATTTTACTGATTTGCGTATCTTATGTTTCTGTATATTTAATCATTAAATTAAATCTTAATAATTTTACTTCCTACTTTTAATTTTTGAAATTATAAAATATTTTTTCACAACCTATACTAAAAATGGATTATAAAAGTTAGCTATATCATAACTTTTAGCGGTTATTAATCAAATATATTATAATTTTTTAGATAGATAGATTTTTAGATAGAAAAGAGAAAAATCAACCGTTTATATTTGCGAGGAATATATAAGAGTAAGATTTATTTAATGCATTTTTTTATGATAGTTGAGTAGGGATTTTAATTAAACTTATAATTAGATGGGCGTTACAAATATGCGGTTTTTATTTGCTATAATATTCATTTATTATTTCTATAGTAGTTCTGTATATTGACTGGATTTTAACAATAATCTACCAAAATTTGTGACAAGAAATATATGCATACATTCTTTAAAAATTGGGCAGAAAATCGGGATATGGTATATTTAATTTATTTGTAATAAATTGGTTCAGTGTTCATATAGAACATACAAAATATTTATGAATCATAAATCATAATTTTTTAAATTACCTAAAGCATGTAATTTAACTAGGTGACAATTTAGGATATTTTTTTGCATTTATTTTAATAAAATAGGTTATTTACCAAAAACATAAATATTATTTCAATTGTTTTTCCAGGAATAAAATATTTAATGAGAATCTCAGCATAATTCAAAAAGAATTTATGAACAAAACAGAATTAATAGAGAGTAAAACTAAACAAGAAAAAAAAAAGAAACATAACAAAACGAATAAAAAGTTTTTTTTTAAAAGTACAAAAGAGACAGAGAAAATAAAAACATATAAGTAAAACATAAATGTAACATAAAGTAAAGTTAAATTAAAGAAGAAAAAAAAAAGAAGGCAAGGCAAAAATACATGTACAAAGCGTAGAAGAAGATGCGCGCATTTAGTTGTAAGTTTTTATTTTATTTATTTTTTCTATTTATTATTATTATTATTATTATATGCGCAGGTTCACATTTACTCTGCACAACAAATACTCTCAGTACAACTTTAGCAATCAGGCGGTTAGCACTGAAGTGACAACAACAATTACAAATAGTAACATAATTTTTGACTGAAAACTTTTTATTATTTGTTTTTTAAGTGGGATTTTTTTTTTAAATTAGTTTTATTTAAAACAATAACAGTCATAATTTAGCGGGTTAATGATAAATGTGAATAAAAACGTAAAATTAAAATATTATCTTAAAAATTTACTTCCTTAAAAAAAAAAAAAATAAACGTAACGTATTATACCCGCGAAAAATATAAAAAACATCTGCGATTTAAATATAATAATTTTGTTCGTGTCTAATTATTGTTTTTTTTTTTGCCTGTTATCATTTATATTTATTATTAAATTTTTAGTTATTAAAAATTTAAATAGTTTGTGAGTTTTTAGTTAATTAAAAATATTTTTGTGACGCGAAATGATCAATTTGTTAATATTAGATATTGCAATTAATAAGAAGCAAAATAATGATATTTATTTTCTAAAATATTAACTATAATAAGTGATAGTAAATGATCAATAATACTAAATTATAAAAATAAATAATCAAATAATAATAAAAAAAAACGCAAATTAATTTTCTAATACAATAATTTTAAATAACTGAAAATATATCAATTGAAGTGCTTTTTTTTTTTTTCTAAAATCAAGTTCTTGTTGGTTTTTATTTCATAATATTTTATGTAATAAATATTTTTAAATAGAGATCTTTACAGTAGTTTCTCTTAAATTAGAATAACAAAATTGATTAATGTTCGAGAGATAAGTTGTTAATTATTTAATAAGTGGTCATGCGACGGTATTTTTTTAAATTGCAATTAATTTTTGATTTACCTATGCTATTTATTATTTTTATTGTAACATTATTGATCGAAGCAATTTCAATCTGAGTTTCTACTGTTATTTAATTTATTGAGAATTAATAATAAAAAATAAAAAGAAAAAACATTCAATTGAAATGGGGATAGTGGAAAAATTAATCTAAATAAATAAAATAAATTTTGTTTATAATTTAGTATTTAAATTAAATACAGAAATATTCGTTTTAAAATGCAATTTTTTTTTCTTAATTTTTAATTATTTTGGTTTTCAATTGTTGTATTACTTTTTTTGTTGTTATTTTTAGTTATTACGTGATTAGATTTTAATTAATTTTATTTTTATTTGTTTAACATTGAAATGTGTATATTTTTTATACATTAAATTGTCATTAGATTTAATACTCAATTATAATTCAACAAATTAAATACATACATATATCATAAATCCCACTAAAAATGTTTAATAAAAGGACAATTAAGTGTTTATTTAATTTTTAATAAAGATAAAATTATAATAATAATTATTTTTCTAGTGTTTTAGGTAAATAAATCTACATGCATAAATAAATATTATAAACATAAGTGATAATAAAAATCGAACAGGTCTTAACACACATAATAAAAATTTTGAACCTTAAAAATGAAGAAATGCAAAAAAGAAAAAATAATAAAGGATTAACTACATAAGTGATAAAAAAATAAGGAAACTCTTTTTCTCCTTTATCAAAGAAAACAAATTTAAGACTTGAGAGAAAGAGAAAATATTTTGAAGAGAAATTTTTTTTTTGTTTTTTTGTTAATTATTATTTGTTAGAATCTACAAAAAAAAGTGAAATTAGTTATGTGCAGTAAAAAATACTGAAAAAAGGTTTTTTTTTTTTCAAATTTTTCATTAAAACAAAAATAAATCTTTATATTAAGCCCAATAAAAATTAGTGTCAAAACAATGAAAAAAAAAGAATTAAATATATAAAGGACATAATTGTGTAACATTGATTAACATTAATTTAATTTAATTGTTTTGTTTGTATGGATTTTATGCCGGCCGCCGTTAACTATTGATAAAACAAAAAAAAAAAAAAAAAAAAAAATAACAAAAAACTTTATAATAAAATTCATAAACCATATATTGTTTATTATTGATTTGTTTTTATTTTAATTAAACGGTAAGAAAAGTTTTATTTATGATTATTTATTTGAATTAAAAATAATGTTTGAATCATTCGCAAGGTTTATAATAATATATATGTGTGAAGATATGTGAAGAGAGAGTTAAGTTCAAGCATGGTATAGTTAAGAAAACGCATTAATAATAACACAATATTAAAAATTGTGCTTTATCTTTGCAATAGCTTTATATAATTAACATTTTTCGCTGATTTTTATTTACTCCATTCTAAGAAATTTTAAATGAAAAGATTAATCACGTATCAAGCAATTTGGCGCAATCCTATACAATTTCCATTGCAAATATTTTTTTACACAAAATAAGATAAAAAAAAGTATTTTTAATTGCTACAAAAATACTTTGTGTTGATTATTACAATTTATGTATAAATTTTAATTTAATTTATATTATTAATATTATAAAAAAAAAAAAAAAAAACGAAGATAAAAAATAAACCAAAATAATGTAATAGTTATTATTATTTTTTATTTATTATTGCCACAAACATCCTGTTTTTAATTATAAATAATAATTTTTCATTTTATTTATTTTAATAAAATATTAATTTTGATAAAAATATAAGTGAAGTTTTTTAATTATAATAAAATTTGATTGTTTCTTTACTTACTAGTTAATTATTTAATTAATATGTTTATAATTTTATCAGTACTTTTATAACTAAGAATTATAATGCTCATAATATAATACACCTCAAAATAGAAATTTGATTTTAATTTTCAAGCTTTTCTAGTTTTAATCTTATCAAATATAAAAGAAGTTATTAACTATATATTTTACAAATTTTTTATAGAAGAAAAATATGTGTTCTAGTACTTTGGATTTTTTATTTTTAAATAAATAATTACTTTAGTTAATTACGCAAAAACCTAATTATGTTTGTAAATATTAATAGAATAAACACAAAAATACATTAATGAATTAAAATTAAATCAAATTTTATAAAGTACATTTGAAGTGTTTTTAATTTATTTTAATTTTAGTTTTTTGTTCAATGAAAAAGTAAATTTAAATTTTTTAATTTTAATATTTTATAATTAAACCGTTTTTTGAATACAAAATAGTTTTCAAATATTAAATATATGTATTTAAAAAATACTCTTGCACGCGATTAATAAGCTTTAAGTGCCATCTACAATCGTATAGTATTTTAATACAAAAGTAAAGAATTACCAAATTAAAAATAAACGTGATGAATGCGTGAATCAAAATAAAATTAAAAAGAAAAACAAAAAAAAAAAAAATCATTTAAAGTATAAAAAAAATGTGAAAAGGTGATGACATCTCGTCATCATTAATTTTCACAGACATACAATTTTTTATTTTATTCCACATTTTGTTTTAGCATGTTTTATATTCTTTATCCTTCTCTTATAAAATAATACCGAATATTTGTTTTATTTCTTTTATGTTTTTTTTTTATAGATATTTATTTGATTTGTAATTATTTGAAATAGGAAAAAGCCAAAATAATTAGTCACTACTAATATTAATACTTGTCTTGTTCTCGCCAATGCAATTGATTTATAATAGTTTTTCTTTTTTAATTAATGAAGATGAGAGATATGTACCAAAAGGTACTTTTTTGTTAATTATAAATACGATATTAAAATTTTATTTACACAAATTGCATCATATTTAAATTAAAATAATTTCCTTGAAGCATTAATTTTGTGTAATGTAAGCGCAATAATAGAAGAAAACAGAACGAAATACATTTGTATTAAAATTATTTTAAATTAAATTCATATTGAAAAATTTGAATTACAACTTATGTATATCATATATCTACTAATAAATATATTTAATATTATTTAAATTTAATACATATTTTAAAAACTAATATCATCTTTTAGATACTTGCAAAATTTTGGAAAGTTATAAACACAAAAATTTTTGTTTTTGTTTTTTTTTTTTTTTCTTTACTCTTTTAAGATAATTAAATTATTTTTTATATGTTAATTAGTAACGTTTTGTTTATTATTTTTTTTTTTTTCAATAATTCAATAATACATAGTGCTTTTTATTTTTTTGTTATTCAAAAATAAAACTATTGTTTCTAATTAAATTGTAATGTAAAACCGTGTCTTTTTTAAAATTTTAATGCGTTGACGTAAATTCAATTTATTTATTAAAAAAGCGTAATACTGTTAATTTTTATTTAATTAGCATTAAATGTACACGTTTTAATTTTTAGTTATTTTTGTTTTTTTTTTTTTTTAAGATTTAATACAAACAAAATTTCTAGACTTAATTTTTGGAAATTGAATTTTTTTTTTCTTATTTTTTAATATGGAAATTATTTAGACATTGCCGCCACTACCATTAGGGTATAAATAGGACATAAAACATGAAAACAATGATAATGTTGTAAAATATTTCATGTAATATATACGAGTGAAGCGTAACGAGGACCATAAAATAAATTTTAAAAATTAAACGAATGTTTATTTTTGTTTATTTCATATAAAGCCGACGCTACTGTAATTTTTATTTAGCAAATTCTTGTAATATTTAAAAGTATGTCCTTATTGTACTCATCTATCCTTTTCTATGGTGACATTAAAATTGCCTTAAATAAATATTTATTTATTTATTTTCCATTTTATAATCATTTATTTATTATCTTCGTACAAACTCTATTTTCTAAAAAGCAACAGCAAGAAAAGAGAATAAAAGTAAAAACATAATTAGAAAATCATAATTATTTGTACGATGCATTTTACAAATAAAAATAAAACAAATCAAAATGTTGAAGGCGATATAATATAAAAGCGAATATAATAAGAATGAAAATTAAAAAGAATAAAATTCTTATTATACTTTGTTTATTGGAAAGAATTAAAATATTAAAGGCGAAAAGAAAATATATTGTTCTGTTATTTATATACAATTGTAAGGGTTTATAAGATGTGGGTTGTTAACAGTGTTAAAAAATAGTACAATAACACCAGACATATATATATATATATATGTATATGTATATATATATATAATACAAAATGAATGCAATGGGAAATGAAATAAAATAAAATTGATGAAAAACAAAACGAAAACAAAATAAAAAAAGTTTAGAAAAAACTTACAATAAAAAAAAAACAACAAAAACGATTCAAACAGACACAATTTTCGCGCAATGTAATTTTCATTTTTATCTTGTTTTTCATTTTTTTATTTGTGATGATGTAATGTATGATTGTTTAGGGGAAGACAAAACTTTTATAGTTGGAATATCTCGTTAATATATTTATTATACCAAAGCAATCGAAGTAGTATAAATATCGAACAGATTAATTTCGCTAAAATTAGGCTTGAGGTGGAATTAAAATAAAAATTAAAATAAGAAAATTATTATATAGAAACATAAAAAAAAAAAAATTTAAATGACAAATCAAATGGACAGGATGAGAGCAAAAAAAATGTGGCGTCGTTGTCTGTGACAGTGGCGACGGCGTCAAAATAGCGCCACCCTCACCCACAATAACATCCAAATAAGTTCATATATATTATTCTATTGTTACAAAGTGACAGAAAAACAGTAGAATTTCCATTTATTATTTTTTTAAAGAAAAAAGATAAAAAAAAAACAGTATTGTGATATGATAACATTTGAAGCGATGGGCTTTTTCTAATATTATTTATTATTAAAAAAGACTAAAAGTTCTATTTTAAAATTTTAGTAAAAAAGTTTGCAAACAAAATGTATAATAAAACAAATATGTATTTATAAAATATAAAATATAAAATTATAAGATAAAAATAACAATATTCAAGGAAGAAATTCTTTGTCCCAAATTTCACAGTGATCCAGGGAAATCTTCTGCATCTTTTTAGTAGTGGTAATATTTCTTGAATTTAGATTTATTTGAGGGATGTCATTGTTATTATGGTTAATATCTTATATTTTTTATATAATTCCTTTTAATCTATAACTTGGAAAGGTAACCGATCATCATTATAATCACTATCATTTCAAATTGATTGAAAATCTATTTATGAACAAATTTTGGTTGAAGAAAAAAAAAATAGACAACCACGGAACGGTCAAATGTTCATATTCAAAAATATTTTTTCAAGCTATGGTCACTTTTAAATATTATAAAAAAACATATATACATACATATATATATATATATATATATTACGATTTTCGTATATCATTCTAAGAAACCCTGACAAAACTTTATTTTGAAGCACAATACAAACTCCCCACATTATTTAATAAAAAAATTAAGTTCATTTGAAACGACAAAAAAGTGTCCTTTATGATCAAAAATGACCGAAAAATATACATCAAGTGTTATTCATGTTTTTGTGTGTCCTACACCCGAAATGTAAAAATTTTTGGATACAGTTGCCAAAATAAAATAGAATATTATATTATATGAAAGTTTTTTTCTTTTTTTTTTTGGGAAAAAGAAAAAAAAAACTTTCACCCCTCATTATTATAAACTAAAATAGTAACCCAAAAAATATATATGTACCAAATACATTTTCTTTTCTGTAATAATGTGTTATATATATAATATTTTCTTTTATTTCTTTTAGTTTCAAAATGGATTTTATATAGTTTTTCCGTTGCTACAAACTTCTTTTTTTTAATTTAACCGTAGAAGACATAATGATCTGAAATATAAAAAAATAAAATAAATAAATAAATATATATATATATATATATATATGTATATACATACCACACCACTTTTCACATTTACTCAGTTAAATGAACAAGAAGATTTATATTTAAAAATATATTAATATATTGCAACCAAAAACAAACAAAATTTACATTTGCATAATTTTTCGGTATTTTATTCATTAGTTTTAATCTTTTATAAAAAATTATTCACCAATCAAAAGAAACGCAACAAATGACATTAATTAATAAGAATACAATCTTCTTTTTTTTTAATTCATATAATAATAATTTTTATGATGTTAATTTTGAAAGCTTTCACTTTTTGACTATTCTTTCATAACATTGATTATACTACACACAGATAATGTATTTGTCCTAATATTATTTTACACTATGTTAAAAGTATTAATAAATTGTATAAACTTAATTAATTTAATTTTTATTGTAATATAATGAATTTACTTTATTTAATAATTATTATCGTGATTGCTTTGAAATTATTAATTATTTCCTATTTTTTAATCATTGTTTCTCAAAAAAAAAAAATAAAAAAAAATAAAAAAAATTGAATAAGATAAATTTACTAATCATATAAATAAAATAAAACAATTTAAAGTCAAAAAACTTGTTAAATATAAAAATTACATCAATTTAATCATTTTATTTTTTTAAAACAATTGAACTGCAAGAAGTAAATTATAAATATAGTCTTCACTATAATAGAAAACGCAAAAAACAGTTGCCAAGCCCCAATATTAAATTATTATTGAATAAGAAAACAATATAAAAATTTAATTAACAGTAAAATTGTTATTAGAAATAATAAAATTAAAAAAAAAATCATTTTAAACATGTTAATTGCTTTTATAACATTTTTTTTAAATGCTTTATTGTAGTAATTTGGTAAAAAAAAACATATTAACAGAAAAAATATTCAATTATAAAACTAAGAAAATAATAATATGTAAAAATTATTATTTTTCGATAAACAATATATTTAACAGATAAATAATAATAATTTAATAATATAAGTTTGCAATATAGGAAAATAAAAATATATCATCTTGTATTTTTTGTACTTGACTTGAATTTAATTATAATAAAATTTCAGAGAAACAACATGCGTTAAAAATTGTAAATAATAAAAAACAACATCTGTATAATTTGGTTAATTAGTTTATGTGTTTCATAAAGTAATTAATCAAAAACGATAAAAATTAAACTTAATATTTGAAATATTGAATATACAAAAACACACCAAACACAATACACACCATACTCAATTATTACATGCAATATAACCCCAAAATTTAATTGTCAAAATTATATTAACTAAAAAGTAAACGTACATTTAATGTTATGGAATATTTTCGCCTATATTAAAAGGATCTTGCGCTGTTATTGAATTGCGCAAAATTTGACATTTAATACCATAGTGCTTTTTTGTTTATAATTTTTTTTTTGCCATCACATGCTTTTTTATTATTATTTTCTTTCTTAATTTTTAATAGTAGGATATATTAAATGAAACGGTTCATATCGGTTAAATAATGTTATAAATTTTCTTTTGAATGGAAAACAACAAGAAATTAAAAAAAAATCGATTATGGCATTAATAGAAATTTTATTTCTGTATTGTTTTACTTACATATAGAAGCTTTTATGTTTTTGATTTCCTTTAATTGTTTGTTAGTATTTGACTTAAGTCTGACTCGTGGCTAGCCTGTGTTGTTTTATTTTATTAGTACGTAGCGTTTACAATATAATGTAAAAACAATTCTTTAATTTTTGTTTCTTACAATCGTGGATTTTTATACACAGTCAGTAAATGTTGTATTACGATTGTGTGCAGAAGTAGGAAGTGTTGCCTAGCTGCCGGCTATTTAGCCGATAATTTATTTTTTAATCTATTTCGCTATAAAATATAGGTTTTTATTTTTGAAAGCTAAAATGTTTTAATTTTTTATAATTTTATAAAAAAAAATTATTTTATATGTATAAAAATCCTTTTTTATTATGTTTAAAACAACAACTGAATTAATTATAAATTATTTAATAATAATGAACAAGGTTAAAAAAAAATTATAAAACTATGTGTCTAATTGTCTATTGTAAATTTTTATTAAAAAAAAGAAAAGTTTATTTTAAATCAATACAATTATAGATTTTAATTGTGCTTTGCGAAAATTAAATACAAAAAAAAAACATTGTTATGATTAAAGTGAAAATTGATCTAATAAATGCTTATGAATTTATATAAAAATATAAATAAAGCAAAAACAGACAAAATAATAGACTAATTATCTAACGTAGTTTTATAACTTTTTAATTAATATTGATTAAAGTTGAGGTTAACAACCTTTTTTAAATTTTATATTATATGATTTTTTTTTTATTTACAGATTCCGTCCTAATTTTAATTGTCACAGCTGCATGCAAGGAAATAACATTTAAAACACATTTTATATCAAAGATATAAGAAAAAAAAAACATAATTACAGATCACATTGTTGCTAATTTATTTAAAAATTAATCAAATAATAAAAACAATTTTTATAAGGAAACAAAAAAAACTACGAATGAATTTGAAACAAAGCAAAAGACAAATACAAAAACAAACACTTCAAAATAATAAAAAATAAATGACTGAATCAAATCAAATGCATACAGCTGAAAATAATAATAGTGGCGGTGTCCAAATGGAGCCCCCTACACCGCCTGAACAGCAATACTCATTAAAATGGAATGATTTTCAAACATCAATTTTGTCCTCATTTCGTCATTTAAGAGATGAAGAAGACTTCGTTGATGTTACATTAGCCTGTGATCGTAGATCATTTACAGCACACAAAGTAAACAAATTTCTTGAATATATGTATAAAGAAAAAAAAAGACTAATTTGTAATGTAAAATTTATTTTACAGGTAGTTCTTAGTGCATGTAGTCCATATTTTAGAAAATTATTGAAAGCTAATCCGTGTGAACATCCAATTATTATATTAAGAGATTTTAGGTCTGAAGATGTGGAAAGTTTATTAAGGTAAAATTTTTATAAATTGAAACAAAATAAAATAACTTTATTTTAATATTCATAAAGCAGATTGGCATTTTGTATATTACAAAAATGAATTAATTCCTTTTAAAAATAGAATATTACTATTAAATAGTTAATTTGTATTTATTTTAAATAGATTCATGTATAATGGAGAAGTTAATATTGGTCATCAGCAATTAACAGATTTTTTGAGAACAGCACAGTTGTTACAAGTACGAGGTTTAGTTGATGTAGGCGGACCAACAACTCGACCAGCAATATTGCAGAACTTAACAGCAGCAGTTCAAGCATTGCCGGTAAGAAAAGTAATGTAGCCAATTATTTTTTTATTTTGTCTTTTCAATTGATTTTACTATTTATCTTAAAGTAGAGCTATCCTATATTCTTTCGGTTTTAATTTCTACAGTTTTTTTTTTATTTTCATTATCTAATATTATTCTTCAATTTAACAATTTTATAAGAACAAACTAAGTATATGAGAAATTAATTATTTGCTGCGATTACAATGATTTTAAACTATTCCTTACAAAATCATGTTTGTTTTAATTTTTTTTTTATAAATATAAAGATTTATATTTAATTGAATTATTTTTAATTTTTTGTTATTAATTTTTGAAAATAAAATATAACATCAAAATCAATTTCGAAAATAAACAAAAACAATCAGACATCGACGTCATTACCTTGGGAATTTCCTGACGATAGATCAAATCAGCCCTCACCTACACCACCGGCACAGAAGCGTGTAAAAAGTGCCGATCTTTATCGTGCCCAGCATGGTATTAGTCCAGATAGATTTAGGGAGCGCGATCTAACGCCTACGTCACATTTGCCGTCGTCACAACGTCAAACTTCACGCGATCGGGAAAGGGAGAGAGACCGGGATTCTAGAGATAATAGAGAACGGGAACGTGATCGTAGCTTAGAGTTAAGAGATTCATTATTGGGCCAGGCACTTGAAGGTGGACCAACGTTGATTGTACCTTCGCAGGTGAATTGATTTATTATTTTTTACCTCTTGTTTAATTTTTTTTAATGTTTATTTTTTTGATTGTTTTCCCGTAAAATATTTAAATAAATACAAATAATTGATTCAAATAAATTTAATATAATGCGGAATTTCTCTTTAAATCGTAGAAAAATCCTGATTTAGTATCTCTGCATGCACAGAGTGCAGGCGAAGATTCTATCAGTAGTGATGGCGATGCCTCAGATCGAGATGACGGTATGGATGGTGCTATGGATGGTATGAACGGTTCATTGGATCATCCTAGAACATCATCATTTCCTGGCTCTTTCTTAGGATTACCGGGAATTCCCGGTCTTCTACCTGGTCCTTCTGGAATACATGGAGATAATTTTGGTAAGAGCACTTTTATGTTTATTATATAAAATTAAGATTAGTATGTTAGATTATTTATGCTTTTTTTATCATTTTATTATAATTATTTATTGCATATAAGATTTGCATTTATTGTTTTTAAGATTTTTAATTTTATATTCTATATTTCTTAAAGAATATACACTGAAAATAAACAATTTGGGTGGATTTGAAATAAGTTGTGGTTGTTAGATTGAATTTATAATCTCTAACCTTTTTATTTACTAATTTTATATAAATGCATTCTTTTTTTCAAGAAAAGATTTTACTTCGTTTATTCTATTTTATAAAACGAATAACAAAAAATATATGATTTTTTAATAATTTCATGAAATTTAGGCATTATAAAATTGATTTATAATTAATCAGTAATAATTAAATCAGGTGTGGTTTTTATAAATAATTAATGATTTTTAAATAAAAAAATCTAATTTATTTAAATAGTCAATTCTTTGTACGAAATAATTTATTGAATAGAGCTAATTGTATTTATGAATTAACTTAAGACAGATTGTTAGGTTGAATTAGATTTTTATATTTATATAAAATATAGTTAAACTTTCTTTAACCTTTATTATGATATTTCATATTTCCTTTATATATTTTTAATCATCATACCCATGTGAAACTTTTATTAAAACGAAATTATTATAATAAAATGCTTCGTAGAGACTAACTTTGAGCAATATGCTTATTTAAAACCATTCTATTACATTCAAGTCAAGCCTAAAATCTCTCAAGTCTAATTGGCTTCTCTCAATTTATATAATAAAAAAAAGTAAAAGCTAAATATAATCTTTTCCTTATTATTATTTTTTTTTTACTGATTATTTTTTTATTTATTTCAAAGAAAAATTGTATATATCAGAAACAAAAGCAGAGAAAGGTTCTATACTATCATATATACTAGACAACTTTGCTCATACATGCAATTTCTAGTAAAAGTTTATATATTAATCTGCCCTAAACTAAATGTGTACATTTATTCTTTAACGAACAATTCTGTTCATATAGTGGTTTTCTTAGATGATGGTAGTGTCAGAAAGATACATATACAACTTCCAATAATGTTTAAATAATGTACTTAGAGTACTAATAACAATAAAATAAGAATTTTCTTTATATATAATAATAATATATTTTCGTTTTTTGTTACGTCTAAAGGTCTTAAAATTAAAAGAAAAATATGGTCATACTTTTTAAAATACATTTAGTTTCTATTCTGCGTTATATATATATATATTTTTTTTTTAATAATATAGAAGAAAATAAAAGGATATTCAAACATACATAGTAAACCTACAACAAAATTAAATTTTATCCTCCAGTTTTAGTTTTGATAAAAACGTCTATCCGCCTCAGTTTTTTTTATCATATACATATATATATATATATTTGTAGTATATATAAACTTCAAAGAAAATAAAGTCACTATAGTGATGAAATGTTTATTATATAAGCTTTGGACTTGATTTTTAAAAATAAAATACAAACTTTTATAAAAAGGAACTAAAAAAAGTCTTTTTTTGTTTATCTGTTTTTTTTTTTTTTTTTAATATTTTAGAGGACAGTAAGGACATTACAAATTGTATACAAATAATTTATATTTGCTATAATAATATAATATCTTCATCTATCTTCTTATATTTATATATAACTTTTATTTGAATTCTTATCTACACATATGTCTTTTCCATATAATATGTAGAAAAGTATACTCAATGTACGTACAAAAGCGTCATTTTGGTATTTATATTTAACCATTTTATGTATTTTTTTTGGGTATTTTTCCTGTAAAACTTTCTACATCCCTTAAAAAATAAAATAAGTGTATATTTTATATATTGACAAAATAATAATACAACAGAACTCAATAAAAATGCTCAATATGCATCTCTATAGACATGTTTTTACTATTCAGGGTTGAATGGTGTCGTTTTCAGATTAAAAAAAAAACTACACAATTGCTATTTTTGTATAAATACTTAATTTGCATAAAAAGTTTAAAGTTTTAAAATTAAATTAATTGTTGCATAAATAAGCTAGAATTTTTTTTTTAAAAAGATAATTTCCATTTAACAAGGTATTATTTAGTTTTAGTAAGTACAATCATTGTAAAATCTAATAAAACATATATTGGAATTATAAAAGAAAATGTGCGTACACATGATAAATATACTCGCCCAGTTCGCCAAAATACTTGCAATACTTACTAAATATCGACATGTAATATTAAATCTGTGAAAAAAATGACATGGCAAGACCAAATGGCGACGTTATATATACTACATTTTTTTATTTTTTTTTTATTTTGTACATATATTATATTTTATTTTCCTATGTGTATTTAAAACCAAGAGTGAGAGTTTTTTTTCACTTTAAATGTCCATCTTTATATTAGAGCATTCTATTTTTTGCCCAGGCAAAAGTCAGTCAGGCATATAAAATTCTATATAGGTTTTCTTATCATAAAAAAGGAACAACTAAAAAAATAGAAAAAAAAAATAAGAAAAGGGTTGATATCGGTTTATTGTACATGTTTTGTATGTTTAGCCAACCCCATTTAGCCCTTTTCTTTCCATATTTTAACACTACACATATATGATGGTAGTATCTCAATACCCCCAATCAGCATCTCCATCTGTCTTTAGTAATATTATTTTGCTTTCTTGAAGAGTCTAAAACTCAACCGTCTTTTGTAAATACAATAAGCAATTCAGCTATCCTTTAACAGCCAGTACATACTACGTCATTACTTACTAAAAGCTAAGGACAAGGATATGAAAAATAAGAATAGAATATTTTCTATTCTACTCTTTTTGCCAAATTCTCATTTTTCCTTTTTTATTTTGAAAACTAGTCTTTCTAAGATTCTTAAAATGAGAATATAAGTATATTTATGTTGGTCCAGATATATATGTTTGTGAATCGATTCTATAAATGTATGTAACAATAGAAAAATTGTAGGTTGTTTTGTTTTGTATTGTTCGATCAGATGGACTAAGCTTCTACTTCAAATGAAACGATATGGACATTTTATGGGGGGTTAGGTGGTTGTTTTTATATTTCATCTTATAAACAGTACATAAGAATATCTTACACATATACAAAAATATAAAATTCTTTTATCTAAATATAAACAATGAAATATTTTTATATCTCTTTCATACATATTAAATTCGTTTTTACATTAAGTTACTAACATGGGCTAAATTTTTTAAAAATGTAGTAAGGACAAAGTCCGATATTATTGTTTAGTTGTTTAAGCAACAAAAAAAAGGAAAAGACAAACTTTTTATATATGTGTATAGCATATATATAAAAGATTATACAGTAAAACTTGTTACCGAGGCTAGTTTGAGTCCTATTTTTTTAGTTGGTTTTTTGATTGTGGCATTGGGAGCGTTATAAATGTTTTTCAGGAATGAGTTAAACATCTTGGAACCTTTATGTTCTCGTTATTTTCTAGTTCTTCGGAAAATCGCATGTATATGTTTATTTTGTCATTATTTGTTGATATAAAAAAGGTAGAAATTATACGTTTTGAAATATTTTGGATGTTTATTTTTTAGTAATATGATTTTCTTTTAGATATAAAATAAGTTTTATAATGTATTTCTTAATTTCTTAATTCAATATTAATTACGTTAGATTTACGTAGTTTTTTTAAATTTTTAAAATAATGTATGTATGTAACCAATTATACATTTTTAGTAAAACAAGAGAAGATGTTTAACCCTATATAACGATAAATTATATTCTGCAGATTATTTATTTATTTATTTATTTGAAGATGGACTTTATATCTATAAAAATACTACAAACCTTTACGAGTCGATATTCTTTTACATTTATTCTTTCCTTTATATTTATATTATACAATATTATATAGATTTTTCTCTCTATTACTCTTCCATTGTATAATGTGTAGAAATTGTTCACATAATCGCAAATATAAAATAAAAACAAAATCTATATGACAACATGAGCACATAAAATACTTGACGTCCATTTTCAATTTTATTACTTGTCCTTTATTTTCATCTATTGCTTTTTATATTTGCTATCTCTTCATTTGAGCATACATAACATTTCCTTTTTCTTTTATTTTTATTTTTAACATATATGGTCATGATGGGTGACTGTGGGTGGCAGGTCTCATATGATGGACAATAACAACGGTAGTGCCATTGGCGATTTGTTATATTTTTTCTCTTTTTGAATTCATCATCAATATTCTCTGACTAAATATTATCTAACTAACACACACTCTACGTATGTGTTGTTTAGAGCTAAGAAAAACTAATATCCAATATATATGTATATATATATATATATATTATGCTGAATATTATTCAGTAGGGTAAAGAAGGTGAATATTAAATGAGGAATACTGGGTTGATGAATTGCTGTCATCCTACATTTTTATGTATATATATGACCATCGTTTTATCTCTTTTTAATATAAACTATCAAAATAAATTCAAGATATTTTCGATGGACATAAAGTACATTTCTGTTCTTTTCTAATAATAATTTTATCATTGTATATGTTGAAAATATGAGGTAAATATAAAATGTACAACAAAGAATGAAAGATAATAAATATTGGGGAATAAAAGTATTAAATGTTACTTTTTATTATTATTATTATTTTTATTTTTTTTGAGAATCAGTTTTTCTTAATGCCACCTTTTTGCAAATCACAAAATATCCCAACATCCTTATTAATGTATGTCAATATTTTTTGTTTTTTTTTTTTAATACAGAAATAATAGCAAAAATAATAATGATAATAATAATAGTTATTTAATTTGTATAGACTCTAAAATATATAAATATAAACATAAAATTTAGTTATGCGAAGTTGATAAGTAACTTAGATAATGAATAAACAATATGCACTATGAAATTTATACTGTTTTATTACTATATTACAATTATGGTATGATAATGGAATGCTTTGGAATGCATTTATTGTATTCTTAATAGCATATGTGTAAATTTTGTTTAATTCCTTTTCTTTTATTGATATCCAATATTCAAAGTCTCTTTAATTTAAAATATAATCTTAGTATAATAATATATACAACGATTTTTGTTTTTGTTACATTATTATAGATAACTAATGTTACCTAAAATGTTGTGAGATTTTTTTTAAATTTCTTTTTCAAAACAATGTTTTTAATTTGTCTTTGATTTGTATAATACATAATAAAATACAAAATTTAAGAAATTATTTTCCAAAAAAAAAATAATAATTACAACCATTTTCTTTAATAATTATTATAAAAATTTGGTGGTGGGTAGATTTTATTTATAAGGAATATATGTATATATATAATAATAATAATAAATCTACTATTAAAACCATTTTTATATACATCAATTCCAATTTACTTGTTTAAAAAGTATGAAGGTAAAAAACTCACTTTCTTATATCTAATAAAACGCACAAATTTGTAACATTTTTAACGGCTATGAATCACGTAGATTTTCGATTTACTCAACAAAAAATAAATAAATAAATGTTATATATATATATATACATTTTTTGTAGAAAAAAGTAAACAGCAAAATGTGAAACTATTAATGGTATCAACCCTAAAAAATATAACATTAAAAGTATATATTTATAAAAAAAACACCAAAACTCCCTCCTTTCTCAATTCTTTATTTTTAGTAATTCAATTTTTTTTGGTAAAACCAAAAACCCAAAAATATAAATATTGGAGCGCGTTTTTTATTTTAAAACTTCTTTTTTTCCATCTATTTAACAAACACATTAGCAAAAGAAAATTTCATAAATCCAGCAATAATAGAAACAAAATAATAATGCGAATTGGGTAGTTAAATATTTGAAAAAAAAAACACTACGAACAAATAAAAAAAAAAAAAAAAGTCGCCATCATAAAAAATATAACTAAGTAAAAGAAAAATGTATTTTTTAAGAATAATTCTTAGAAAGTTAGCTGAGTTGTTGAATAAATTGCAAAGTACAGTTTTTTCCTCGCATTGTATTTTTATAGTGTATGCGTTGAAGATATCGTATAAGTTTAATCATTTGATCAATCGGATTTGGTTTTTATTATTATATTATAGAATTAAGTGATGGGGTTTTTGTATACTTAACTGTATTTAATAATTTAATTGTTATGCCATATATATTTTAAATGCAATAATTTAATTTGGTCAAATCCTTTTTTATTTTCATTAAATTAAACTTAAAAAATATATATGTATATAAAGGAAAAATGTTTTCCACTCTATTTATTTTATTACAAATATATAGATAGAAAATTTAAATAAAATATTAAATTTGCTACAGATTTAAATAAATTCTAATAAAAATAATCCAACATTCAATAAATATAACATATATTTAATAAAATTAAAATATTAATCCGTTTACATTAATTTAATAAAAAGGCAAAAAACAACAATCATAAAATAAGGATATATGATATACAAAATGATTTCTAAAAAAAAAATTATTTATAATATTTTGGTTCAGCCAACCGTTTTATTTTAATGAAATTACAATATCTTGAAATAGTTCTCTGATTTTTTATTTTCTATTTTACTTGCTTTTTTATTATCAGCATGAAGCTATATAAAACTTAAATATCAACTGTATTATGTATTTTAAAAACTCTTGGGTCTAAGGTAGCTTAGCTGTAATTATTTATTTATGATAATAGAGCTAAATAAAAATAACACGCTTCAACATACCCAAACTTTATTTTTCGCTATATTTAAAAAAAAAATTGTATACAAAAAATCCCATAAATATCTTTTTACTTAATAAAATATTAATTTAATATACAAGTATGTATGATGTATGATTAGATTATTAACACTTGAATAAAATGAATTTCTATATTAAATATTATTTCTTTATTTTTTATCATTGAATGATTTTTAAAATAATTAAAATGTTCATATTTTTCAATTTTTTACTCAATTTTTTTTTTAATTAATTACTAAAGAAGATAACTAAATATAGATTAAAGAAATTAAAGTTAATAAAAGCTATATATACATAATTTTCATTTTATTTTATTATCCTTTGATATTCTTTGGAAATTTTAAATCAAATAAACTCATAGTAGTAACTATTTCTTCCAAAACAAATGGAAGCAAACAATTTTTTTTTTTTAAACACTATTTTTTATAGTAATTAATGCTTCTGCCTTTATATAAAGATTTGTTTGTTTATTTTATTCTAAAACGCACCCCGTTTTACCAAATTGAAAATAAAATATTATTTAGCCCTAGTCTTAAATCACATTTTTCTAATATATTTCGATTTGACCTACCTATCTTCCTAATAATTATTTAACTATTCATTTTTTATTATAATTCATATTGTCAGTCATGTATTGATAAAAATTTTATTTATATTATCCGACCACTAATTTATTATTATATACAAACATATTTGTCAGTATTTTTTCATATCGTCCCATTCATTTAAAACAATAAGGATAATAAGAACGTAAAAATAGCGATTTACTGATTTTTCTTTTCTTTACACTATATTAAAGAGAAATAGAAAATGATATAATGATGTACACGCACTAATAATAATAATAATAATACATAGTAATAATATCAATAATAATAATAAAAAAGTTTGCATGTTATAAATCCGTTAAGGTATACTTTTTCTGAAGAATATAAATTCTAAATAAGCCTTAATATTTTTTTATTTTCTTGAAAAGCATTTTTTTTTTATAAATTATAGTATATAGTCTACTTTTCCATTTCTAATAACTTTTAGAACACATACAGAAAACAAATAGTAAAAAAAAAATATTTTTAATTAATATAGGTGGTGTCTCGTAACAATTATTATTCATTTTTTAAAATAATTTTACATATTTATTAGATGTTTTGTTTTAATGCTACCATTAAATAAATAATTAAAGTTTATATAAAACTCGAACATTGTATATTAATCAGAATTAGTATTACTAAAAAATAAAATCGTTTTCTAATAAAAATCAACATGAAATACGTTAAACCGTAATATTCTTAATTATAATAATAAATAGCAATTGATTGATTTTTTTAAAGGCATAACATGTGCACTATTGATATACTAATGCAGTTCAATTCAATTTATTTATTTATTTAAATAAAACAACAAAAGCAGGTTCATTAATGAAACATTCAAGCTATTCTAAAAATTCATTATATGAATATAAATAAATTAGAAGGGTGGGTGAGTTTATAAAATATTTTTCATTTTTTTTTATTAGAAGATAAAATCATTCACATTTTCATAAACATTTATTTATTTTTAATTATAAGTATTAAATCAAGCTGCATAAAATTATTTATTTTAATAAGTATTGTAAGGTAGTTAATAATTATTTACTTGAACAAAAAGTAATATTATATTAATAGTAGCTTCAAAAAGTCGTAAAAAAGTAAAATTTCATGGAAGTCACGTACATTTTTACTTCATTTAATTAGTAAACAGAAAGTAAAAATAAAACATAAAATTACAAGGTTATCACAAAATGGTACCAATTTGGCATTTTAAAAGAATATTCTTAATTATATAAATAAAAAATTAACAAAAAAAAAAAAAATTATTGTACCGCTAAAGTTTTGACATAAAAGTTAAATAATTCCTTTTATCAATAACAATTTTTTAAAAATATTTAATTGAATTTCTATTTACGGTGATTCATAACGTAACGGTTCTTAGCCTCCTCTGTTTTATTGCAGGGGCGGCTGAGGATGACAAGAGTTCACCAAAGTCATTTGAAATGATTCGTATGCTGGAAGTTCAACGACAATCAACGATAACACCACCTGATACCACAATAAATACATCAAGATTGCGTAATCATAATAAAACATATTTTCTTCAAAAACAACATAATCATCAAATCAGAAAAATGCCACCACATAAACCATTATTAGCATCTATTTTTACAAAAACTAAACCATCATCACCAAATATTAAAAAAACATCCATCTATTTTACAAATTGTACACAATGTCCAAATTGTAGCAAAGTCTATTCAAATGCAAGTAATTTACGTCAGCATGTACGAAATGTTCATTCTTGTGTTGATAAATCAATGTGGCATCAATGTCAAACATGTGGTAAAAAATTAAAAACAAAACATTATCTGATTAATCATCAATTACAAGCACATGGTATACATCAACGTGATGCTACCCCATCTTCGTTTATAGATAGTATTGGTAGTAGTTGCGAGTATACAAATTTTACAGTTCCTGTTAACAATAACACGAAACATAACTATAATTATACAGTCTAACAATGCTTATTTTTAAATAATAATAATAATAATAAAAAAAAAATGAAAAACAAATTAAAAAATCAAAAATTTACAACCACAAAAAGCCGCCCCAATTTTTGTAAAAATTTTTTTTTAATATTTTGTTAATTATAAAATTTTATTCTTTTGCTTTGTTATTATTTTGTTTATCGTTAGTTTAGTAAATTTTATATATATTAAATATAATACACAAATAAGCAACGACCGTGATCTAAATGATGCATTTACCTTTATATATAATTTGTTTAAAGACATCAAATATAAACAAATTATTTTACGAAAAGAAAAACAAAAAAAAAATTAAAATAATCCAAATTAAAACATTAAATAAGCAGAAATTCAATTATTTAATTATCGAATAAGAAAGCAATTATATTAAATTTTCGAAACTAAAATATAAAAAAATTAATTAATCAAAGACCACTTAATTCGCTTAATAACGAAAAGTTCTTGTATTTCAAATTTTTTTTTGTTTTTTATTATTTTTTATTTTCCAAAAATAATTTTTTTTTGTAAATTCATTAAAATATATTGAAGAATTCTTTTCACAAAAAAAAAAATCATTTCGTAAGTTAAGAATTGTTTTTGTAAAAAAAAAAAGATGGTAAAATAAGATCAGGGTCGGACATGGGCGTCATACCAGAAATCATCTAACACTGCAATCCTATGACGGTTGCAGATGTTCACCAGCAACAGCAACAACAGCGACATCTAGACCAACTGCTTCCGGTAGACGGATGTGATGTGATCATCAAAGAAGAAATCGACGATGATGATGGTTGCTCTGCAGCTTCTTCTATGTCATCAATCAGTTTACCGTGTTCGCTGCCAATTGACACACCTGCGACAGCTCCATCGACGACTTCCACTCTAGAAGCCCAGTCCGGCCCTGTTGGTAATGAGGGTCTGCAATTGATGGGTCAACAACAACTTCACCAAACACGCAACCATCACCAGCAACCACGTTTTTCACTCCAACAAAATAACAACCAACAACAACAACAGCGTCACCAATTAACAGCAAGACTTTTTTTAGCATCTCAATCAAATGCGCCTTCAGTTAGTGAAGTTGTTACTTCTGTTGATACAGACAATATGGATATAACGACAGTGACAAGAACATCATCTGGTGGTGGTTATTTGCTACCATGCCCACTTTGTGATTTACCTCTAGAACCTAGAGCCTTTAGACAACATCTAGACAGGCATTATCCTCGTGATAGTCCAGTATGTCCGGTATTACAATGTGGTCGACGTTTTGCACACCCTAATTCAGTTAGAAATCACATGCGTCTTAAACATACATTACAATGGGCAAAAATGAAAGCGATGCGCTCTTCAGGAGGTCCATTTACTGGCATTCCAGATTATAAATTTGATTGATTTCTTAATAACCACCACAAGTCGCACTTCATGTTATCCTAATTTTTACAATAATATCAAAAAGTATCAATTTCTAATGATTTGGCAAAAATTATTCAATATACATATACTAAATTCAAAATTTTTTCCAAAGTAACGGCTAAAAATATAATAATGAAATACTTTAAACCTCCTAAATATAAATAAAAATGATTTTCTATTGAATTTGCATGAGGAACACTATCAAAGGCTCAGTGAATGAAAATTTTAAAAACAAATATATGACTATGACCTATTTGTTACTTAACATAATTTTTTATTGCATAATTATATAATCTGATACTTAAACAGGGTTGATTGTTCGATTATTCATTTAAGTTGAAAAATATTAAATTTTTTATTTAAAAAAAAAACAAGTTTGCGACAAAACGAAGAACAGACAAAAAAAACGAAGTACATGTTGTACATCATAAGGTTCCTATATTCATTAATGTTTAACATAAAAATGATTTTATTAAATGTGATTATTTTTTCTTTAAGTTGTCATTTATTTTATAAATTTTTCATTGATTTTAAAATAAACAACATAAGTTTAGCAACAAATGCTTTTTTCAAATTTGAAATTATATTTGAAAAACTGTAGACTTTAGTTAAAAGAATGTAATAACCATATTGGAATTTACTTGATACATAATTACATATTATTAGTACTATTAATTTAACCTTTTGTACGCTCATATAAATTGTTCTACTATGCGTTTATTATAATGTGTTTATAAAACTAATATTATTTATAATTATTACTTAATTTTTGGTTATGATAATTTAAAAAAAATGATTAATTTTGTTTAAAAATTGACATTATAGTGATGGTTAAGATTTTATTTCGACAAATCTGTGATAGTTGATATCTATTTTTTTCTATTGTGAAAAAATCAATCAAAATCTCGTATCACATCAAATTAAATAAGTCATAAAAATATAAAGAAAGGTATTGGGTAGTTAAATTTATCGTTTTAATTTGATGATTACTTATGATGCATTGTTATATGAATTATAATTAGATAGATGCGAGCGATTACAAAAGGATTTAAATAAATGTTAAAATAAAGAACTTAATAAACATAAAACCGCTTATTTCGATAACATCCTGTAATATATTTTTTTTATAAATTGTAGTGAAAGAGAAAAATTATATTAAAAAAACCGCTTTCTTACCAATGTATTAGCCATACCAATGTATTTTAGTTTGATTAACAAAAATTAATAAAACAAATAAAAACTCATTAATTATTTCAATAAATTATAATAAAAAATTGAGTAAAACTATATACTTAAATAAAATAAAAAATATACCTAAAGAAAAAAAAAATGTAAATGAAACTTAAATATTTTTCGTTCTTTATAAGTTAAATTAAGTAAAATAATATGTAATATATTTAAAATCTCTTTTGTACCAAAAAATTATTAAAATTATTAATACTTTTTTTAGTGTCAAGACGTTCGTTGGAGATGCGTGTTCGTGCAACAGATCCCCGTCCATGTCCAAAATGTGGTAAAATCTATCGTTCCGCTCATACATTACGAACCCATTTAGAAGACAAACATACAGTTTGCCCAGGTTATCGTTGTGTTTTATGCGGTACAGTAGCTAAATCACGAAATTCCCTCCATTCTCATATGTCACGTCAACACCGTGGTATATCAACGAAAGATTTACCTGTTTTACCTATGCCAAGCCCTTTTGATCCAGAATTAGCATCACGTTTATTAGCAAAAGCTGGAGTAAAAATTTCTGCAGCTGAACTAAGAGCGCGTGCTTCGCCAACAAGTGGAACAAGGCGCAGTGACATTAAATTAGAATTACGGCAACCAGGTGATGATACAATGAGTACACTTGGAGATATGGATAATGATCCAGAAGACTTAACAATGGGTGGTGGAGGAAACAATAATAACGGCAATAGTACGCGATATCATGATGCTTTTGTAAATCATCCAAATACAACGATTACTCGTGTAAGACATGGCGGAGCGTTAACACCAAAAAGTATGGATTCAATGACAAAAGATTCACATGGTAATCCTTTAAATTCTACAGCAGCTACAGGTTCTGCAATTTTAGATACCTACCTTCAGTTCATAACAGAAAATACGTTTGGTAAGTTAAGTCGCATAATTTTATTGGAGAATATTTATTTAAATTTCTGTTTTTTTAAAATTATATTAAAGGAATGGGAATGACACAGGAGCAAGCAGCAGCAGCATTACACGCAGCAAAAATGGCTCAATTAGGTGCAATGGGACATGACTTAGATAAATTGCCACCTGGGCTATTACCACCACATCTTGATTTAACAAAATTGAATAGAAATGATATAGGAGTACGCGATGTAAGGGAGGGTAGAGATAATAGAGAACATCAATTACGAGATCATGATCGCAATGATAAAATGCAATCTTCAACGGGTATTAAAATTGAATCAACAAATTCAAAAAATCAATCAACAACATTGGAAATAAGACGTGGTGATTCAACAGAACCAATGGATCAGGGGCATGATAATATGGATTTACGTGGCAGACATGATAGTGATCGTGATCACCATAATGACGGTGGAAATAGTTCTGGCGACGAAGCTAACTATACTGATGAAGACGGAGCATGTAACTAAAAATAGTGAAAATATGATTAAAACTTTACAAATGAAATAAAAAAAGTGTAAAATATTTTAAAGTTTTTAGAAAATCTTTTATTAATATAAATAAGATATGAAGGATACTAAAAAATTTAATTGTTTTTTATACATAATGAATAAAAAATATTTATTATAAAAATTGAACAACAAAATTACTAGTAAGAAAAATATTGATATAAAGTTATACGCATGAGAAAGTTTAAATTGATATCGTCCAATTTCTATATACATATATATGTAATTATTTTATAATTGAAATCATGTTTAAAAAACAGTTTAAACTTTCTCAAAAATGAAAACCCGAAAAAGCCTTAAGTTGTATACCAATTATACCTGAACAATATAAAAAATATATATGTTTATCAAATATTTTAAAAAACTGAATAAAAAAAATATTTTTTTTTAATATTACATACATATATATAATATAAAAAAATACATTATATACAAATATAAATTATTTAATTTAAATAATAATAATTGATAATAATAATAATAAAATTAAAATTAAAATTAAAAATAATACCAATAGTATACGGAAAAAAAAACAAATTATACGATTTTGATGATTGAAAAAATATTTTTGAAGATTTTGTTTTTATTTTTCATTATATTTTGGTTTGCGTTCTGTAATATATATATATGTATTATATTATTAATATTCTTATAGTATATGTATAATAATAATTATATAAATAATATTGAAATATAAAATAGGTAGTGAAACCCACAAAAAAAAAAAAAAAAAAAAAAAATTAAATGAAAAAAAAAATTATTATTAGTTAAGGATATTGAATTAAATTGAAAAAAAAGTAAATAACAGACTGAAATGTCTTTTCATATAATTTAATTTATTGTTTATTAGTTAAATTATAATTTTATAAAAATAGTAATACATAATTGAAATGAAAGTAATAATAATGCTAAGAGTAAAAATAAAATAAAAATATAATAATAAAAATAATAAGTAGAATATAATTATTATCAATAATACTGATTATTATAGAAATAATAAATTATAATTATTATTGTACAAATAATAATAATAATAATAATACAATATAAAAAATTATTGATAATAATAATAACAAAACTTATAATATTTATAATAATAACTATTAATAATAAATAATAATTACTAGTTATAACAAAATTATTATATTTATAAAAATAATATCCGTCAGTCTACCTCAACAAAAATAAAAAAATAAATGAATATTAAAATAATAATAAAAAAATTAGTTAAAAATACAAATTACATGTAGAGTCTCAGTGATTAGATTTTAAATAGTACATTAAATTATAAAGTAAACTAAACGTTAATAAATGTAGTGAAAATAATAACTAAATGGAAGAAGAAAATTAATTATGATACAAATAAATTATATATTTGTGAGCACAACTATAACATATTTTAAAACATAAATACGATTTATAAATTAAAATTTTAAATATTAAACTGTATACGGAAATGTATACATCATACATGTAGTAAAATCTGAAATATAATTTGATCCAATAATTTAGAAAAGATAATATTTATTAAATTGAAGTAATTATAATAAATAATAAAATTAATGATTTTTATTTACAATCATAGAAATTTTAAAAATTTCCATAAAGTACACGTAAAACAATTCCAATGCTTCCAAAAACAAACAGCAACAAATTTTATGAAGAAATTTCCAAAAATATTTTCAATATTTTTTCTTCCGTTGAATATGTTTTAAAATTTTTGTTTTGATTTAGTAACAAAATAATTAATAATGCTTCCGTTTTGCTCTAAATTAAATATAAAAAAACATTTGTTTTCCATTTAAATAAATACGAAAAAATTGTAATAGTTTTCTTGTAATGTGCTTCCAGGATTCATATAATTTAATTTTCAATTATATTAGTTATTACTTATTATTTTCACTTTGTTTATTTATAAAAATATCATTAAAAGTACAATCTGATACATTCTCAATAAAAAAAATAATAAATATAAATTACAATTGGAAAAGAAATCACTCAGGGTCCCCTTAAAAGAAATATAAGCGTGATAGATATGATTCAAAATTGTTACAATTTATTTTTAAGAAAACAAATTATGTATTATTATATAATAATGAATTTTTCATACAAAAACTGTCATACAAATAAAATGGTAAAACGGGTTTATATATTATATTATGACAGTAGAAAAATACTATTATTAAAAAAAAAAAATGAAAACATTCTACCTCTTAATAAAATCAATTGTTGCAATCAAATTATTTAATAATCTTTATAATAACCTCAAGAAAACATTAAAACCTCATTTGTAACACATACATATATTTACATATATTTTTTATAAATAATAAAAAATAAAATACAAATTAATTATTTATTTTTGATTTTTTATGCGTTTAATAATTACAAATATTAATAATAAATACAAAAAAGTACTAATAATAAAAAATAAAAATAGGTTAATAATAATAATAATAAATATTATAATTAGCATTTAAAGTGAATGAACACTAAACATACTCAAAAGTTGGTACAAAATTATGTATAACAAATAATACTCAATTATTCTTATCAATTAAAACATTAGTTTAAAGTAATTAAACCGAGCATTTTAAACTATTAATAAAATCATACACGCCGCATACTCAGAAGTCAATTTGGAATTATTGTTACAATATTGGTAGCTAAAATGAAATTTTTTGCCATAATTTAAATAAAAAAGAACCATGTGTATAAACATGTTGTCTACATTCCTAAATTGTTTTAATAAATTCGATATAATAATAATAATACTTGATGTGATTACCATAGTTTTGTCTACATTGAATGCTTCCAAATTTATTTTGTCCATATGAAAAATTAAAGGTTTTAAAAACAAGCAGATAATAAACGGTTTTCCAATATATATTCAAAAGCTTTTTAACATCTATCTATATTTAATTGCAAATTTAAATAAAATAAAGCAAATTTTAATAAAAAATGTATTAAGTTTATAGTTTAAAAATTTAAGTAACAGAAAAGATTAAATGAGTAAATATATTAAAACTATTAAATGTTAATTAATATTATAAAAAATGTTAAACAAAACAAAAGAATAATAATATAACGAAGGTATAACATAACAAATAAAATGTTATTTTAATGTAAAAAAATAAAATATAAAAATAGCAGCAAAATATAATTAAATTAAATTATTTTTGAAAATATGTACTTAATTTTTTGTAGAAAAATATCGATATGAGTGCGTAAAAATAATAAGAGACATAGAATAATGTTATATTTAAGTGGTTAAAAAGGATAAACAAATAATAATGACGTAATTTAAATAATATTTATAAATTAATTAAATTATTAGGCAAAACAAAAAAATTAAAAATAAAAACTAGAAAATTACATAAATACTAACATATATGCACACATCTAATATTAAAAAAATATTTTCCGTGTAGAACATTATTACTGGTGTGATAGAACATATGCTTTAGAATTATAAAAGAAGATAAAATGAAATTATTTGCTACCGAAATTGTTTTTGGTCATTATTTTAGATATTTTTATAATTAATATTACATTTTTCACACTAATTAAAAAACAAAAAAAAAAAAATTACAAAATTAATGCGTGTTTATTACAATTAAAAATCAAATTCATATTTATTTTAATGGACGTTTACAGTTCAGTTTCATAGGGAATATGTTTAAAAGATCTTGGTTAAATTCCGTTTTTTTTATATCAATAAATGATATTAGGACGATTCATAATGTGCGAGCTTAAAAATATTAATTAAACTTTAAATGCTATACGAAAATTTTTAAAAAATTTACAAACATAAATAATTAAAAACGCTTGCTACGAATAATAAAATTTTTACATGGTTTGTTTTTATTGAAGTATTAACTGTTTGTTATAAATTGTTTTTGAGCTAGACATAAACGACAAATTATGACAAAAGTATGAAAAATGATTTAAACAAAATATTAATTAAAATGAAATTTAAAACAAAAATTTCTAAGATAATATTATTAAAAATTGAGCCATAACAAATAAATCACAAAAAAACAAACAATAAATAGTTATGTAAATTACCAAACAATGCGATTTAAATAAAGTAAAATAATAATATTAATTTGTATGGTTCGGGTGCCTTTGAAATGTTAAAACAAATAATAAAATGCCTGCTTGGCTAAAAAGTTCCTATATAAAAAAATTAAATAAATAAAAACATAATGTGAAATTAGTAAAAAAAAATAATTTAAAATACTAATATGTAATAATTATTAACTAAAGAAAATTAAAAAAAATATCTTACCAGTTATATCGTGTTATTAAACCTATTGTCGCGCCAGACTTTTTATGAAGAACATTTGTTGAAAAAACAAACTTCGCATAAGCAGATTCATAATAGACAAGAATGTATATTGGGCGAAACAATGGTTAATGTGTGTTAAAAAATTATTTAATTATTATTACTTTGTTGCTATTATTATTTTATAGAAATGTGTGAAATGTTTTTTTTAAGAAAATAAAAAGAAGAAACATTTTTAGAAAATAATATGGTAGATTATGCAAAATAATATAAATAATAAATTAAAATGCCGAAATATAATAATTAAAAAAAAAATTTATTAAATGCAATGCTGCCATATTTAAGATTTTTATTTTCAATAAAAAATATTAACAAAAAAGAATTAAATTGGCAGAAATATATTTAATTAGTGCAATAGTTTATTTCTTGGCTAAAATTATACTAAATATTGCACTGAATCCGTTATTATTTAGAATAATTCTTCTTTTTTGATAAATAAATTAATTTTATTTCTTGCCATTATATGTTTATTTTTTATTAATTGAATTTTAGATAATAAATAATATTAGTTCTTAAGTATGTAAACAATGTGTACTGCTTGAGTATGATTTATATATAAAATATAAATAAAAAAGATTAATAAATATATTTGTTTAATTTAGTGCAACGTATATTTAAATGATTCAAATTTAACAAAAAAAAATCTTATAATTTTAATGAAGTCACTTATTTGTCAGATGTCACAAATTTATCTGTCATATATTAATAGCTGTGAACATATTTCTTATTTTCTATATTTAAGGCTTGCGCATTGTTATTATTATTATTATTACTCAAGTGTCAATTTATATCCAAATAATTGTGTAACTTCAAATTTTAAACAGCTTATTACAAACAATTCAATAATAATTTTATACAATTTTTACAGTAAATCATGAATATAAATATAATAAAACATTTTTCACGAATTTTAACAAAAAATATTCGTATATTAAATACGCAACAATATATTCAAATAGTAACACCAAAGAAACAAGAACAAAATTATTCAAATACTAAAAACGAAAAGAAACAAACTAATAAAAAAATACTGCATAAAACATTTATTTCGGCCTTTGCGTTTAATTTATTTAAAAAAAAAGATGATGAAAACGAAACACCAGAAGAAAAAATGATAATGGTAATAAAGCGTTCTATTTTATGTATACAACGTGGAGAATTAAAAACAGCAGAACAAATGTTACATTTAGCATTAAGGATGGCACAGGACTTAAAACATAAAGATGGAATTACTTATATATATGACGTAATGGCTAATTTAGCAATGGAAAAGAATGAATATGCCAAAGCCGAAAAACTGTTTGTAGATGTGATGAAGCGTCTATTTGAAGACGGAAAAACAGAAGATAGTATTAAAGTAATTAGATTATTATTACATAATTATTTAATAATGTTTAATTGATTTTTTTAGGTATTGCATATAAGTGCTAAACTAGCCTTTCTTTCACACTTGCAAGGGTTTATTGAAAAATCCGATCTCGGCTTCAAATGGACAATAGATAAAGTTACAAAAATATTAGA
Organism: Ptychoptera albimana; assembly: GCA_961205885.1. Taxonomy (NCBI): domain Eukaryota; kingdom Metazoa; phylum Arthropoda; class Insecta; order Diptera; family Ptychopteridae; genus Ptychoptera; species Ptychoptera albimana. The sequence goes on along the minus strand of OY540801.1, from coordinate 9,039,273 downwards.
ATCAACATACGATTTAGATTTAGAAGAATTATTAGGTCTTACAAATAATTGGTATGTTTTTTAATATAATCACAATTAAATTGTATACTTTAAATATTATAAATTCTAAGGTATGCACAATTTTTAATGAAAGAAAGTAGATTTGAAGATGCAAGAAAATGTTTGTTAAAAGCACTTGAAATTTATACCAAAATTCATGGAAACTTGGATGTTGAAGCATTAATGCTATTAAATAATTTAGGAGTTGTTTCTAGTAATGTAAATAAATATTATTATTTCTATAATTGCACAATTTAATATTAAATCATTAATTAGTTAAAAGATATAAAAATTGCAAAAGAATACTTTACAAAAGCAATGGTCATAGCTAAAGATCTTCCAGAAATAGAAGAATTTTGTATTTTACAAGCTAATTTTGGAATGTTATATATAAAAGAAGGGCTGTTAAATAAAGCTAAAGAGCAATGTACGAATGCATGGAGACTTGGTAAAAAAATAAATAGTAAAGAAGCAGTGGAACAAGCAAATCATTGTTTAGATCAAATAAAATAAAAAATTATTCCAATTAAAAATAATTTTAATTTGTACACAAAATATCATTTATTACTTTATTCAATAAAAAAAAATATTTATTTTAATTATATATAAAGAAATAATTCAACGAAAAATTGTGATTTATTGTTAATAAAAAATATTAATTAATATATAAAATGAAATATTTTTTAGTTTATGTTTTAAATGCACTTTTGTTTATCTATCAATATTTGTTTCATATACTAAAACATTCAAAGCGCTTTTAAAATATAGGATGATATTATTCCAAATGAGCAATTAAAACCATAAGTGCTACACCGGCTAATAAAGCAGATATTTCTTTTAATGATTGCCCTAATTTTGTGGATTCTTCTAATAATTCAGGTATAACGCTAACTGTCGCTATGTAAATAAAACCTCCAGCTGTAAATGGAAGTATCCAAGATGATGCAGCGTCACTTCCACTACCTAATAATGCAATAACAGTCCCTGCTAATGCACCAACAGCAGTAACTAATTGTAGCAACATAGCTTGTTTCTTGGTACATCCTGATTTGATTAAAATTGCATAATCTCCAATTTCATGAGGAACTTCATGCAACAGAATTGTAATTGTTGTAATAATACCAATACTGTTACCAGCTAAATACGATGCTCCTATAGCTAAGCCATCAGTGAAATTATGTGTAAAATCTGCAGCTAAATTTAAATAGCCGGCAATTTTAATATCATTTTTTTTCTCTTTTGCCTTTTTTTCACCACTTTTTTTTTTAATTGACTTTTCATTTTTCGTAGAATCTTTATTATTAGAACTAACTCCATGGCTATGCCCATGTCCACCTTCTCCTTTGAGTAGACGAACCCCCTTTTCAACTGCTAAAAACACTATGATTCCGGAAAGTACCCAAAGACCAACTCGCATATCATGGTTGTGACCATGTTCTTCCCCACCATGTGTATGCCCATGATTTTCTCCATTATGACTATGTGGTTCTATGGAATGTGGTATTAAATGAAGAAATGCATCTCCAAGTAAACCACCAGAAGCAAAAGCCAATAAAATTTTTAAACGTGGTTGCATTTTCTCTGTATTGTCCAATGGTATTATATATAATATTAAAAATGGAGCTGCACTTATAAGTAAAGTTGAAGCAATTGAGTGCATCCAGATGTTGGTTTCGCCTTAAATTAAAATTATATTTATGTTATAAATCATATCATAACTACTAACACAAATTAAATATACTTATTATGGATATATTATCAGGTATATCGTCATGATAATTGTCTTCCTCTATGTGGGCATTATGAGAATGCCCATGATGCTTGTGACTATTATGTGAATGATCATGGTTATGACCATCATGTTTTATCTGTTCAGATTCAAAATGTGCATTTGCTTCCTTTGAATATTTGAAACTGGGATGTTCATCATGCGAATGTCCGTGGTGTTGTCCACCACAAAAATTGGGTAATGTTAAAAATACAATTCCCAAAAATAAAATAATTGCTATTCGACGTTTATTAATTTTTTTTTGTATTATAAAATGTTCATTGGCGATTAGATTAGATTTCATTTTATGCATATTATTTTGTTATACTGTCTTTTAGTGATGTTTCAAGAAATAATTATTTGACTAAACTGCTTTTGTATTAATGAATTTAATTATATACCACGTCACTACTATGAAAAGTTTATAAAAAGTTTTACTGGATCTTTAAAGAACGAAACAAAACAAAATGTAAAAACTATTATCTCTATCACATATCAATTTCAAATATGTTTAGGTTATGTTTTTAGTGACAGTGAAAGATGGAAAAAAATCAATTCTGTATTGCAGGCATGTAAACGCTTTAAAAATAAATGGTATAAAATGCAAAATTGTAATTATACAATTTGTAAATTAAAATACTTTCCTCTATAATTTTTATCATTATAAAGTAAAACAATATAACGTACTTAAAACTATAAAGAATTAATTAAATTAAAAATAAAATATATATGTATTTCACACAAAACATATTTTCCATTAACATACTTAAAAACAGTAACTGAATATATCAGAATTCTGTTTATATGTTGTGTTTAATTTCATACTTTTCAGCAACGGACTTTTCATAATCTGATATGTGGTGTTGTGTTTTATATATAATAAATGTGCAAAATTTGATATTGTAATGAATTAAATAAGAAAAAAATATACAAGATGTCTTCTAAGAATACTCCTGTTAATAGATTCAATAAATCTATAATTCAACGTGACTCGACCCCAAAAAACAAAGGAAAAGTAATAAATGTGTCAAAAAGTGGAATTGATAAACAATGTAAAAATCTTCAGTATGATGCCTGTGTCAATGATAATAGTCTTTTAAACGTTGCTTTTTCACAATCAAACTCATCAACATCTTCGGGAAATATATATTCAAAAAATTTATTAAAAATGGGTAGTAAGTCAAAATCCTCGACTTCACTAAATGCAGTTTCTACCCCACCGTCTTTATACAAAACATTCAGCACAAATAAAAAAACTTTATTTAATACACCGCAATCTGGTAGAAAAGCATTTTCAAGCGATAACAACATGTATGAGAGTTTTTCAATAAACACTCCTCGACGTTATAAAACTAGCGCATTTCCTAATTTAGATGAAACACCGAAGACCATAACCTCTTGTAATAAAAGTGATGCCATCAGTGAAGTGACAAATTTAACAGTTGCTGTAAGAGTTAGGCCAATGACTTTTAAAGAGCTGACATCTCCTATTTTGACGAATGTTGTTCGAATTATTAATCAAAATGAAATAACAGTTTTAGTGGGTAATACAGCTGACAGCTCTGCTGGTGTAAGCCATACATTCCATTATGATAAAGCTTATTGGTCCTGTAATCCTGAAAACAAAAATTATGCTACTCAAAATGATGTATTTGAAGGAGTGGCCGTACCATTATTAAATAAAGCGTTTGAAGGATACAATGCTTGCTTATTTGCCTATGGGCAAACTGGTTCTGGAAAAAGCTATAGTATGATGGGTATAGATGCAGGTAATTATAAGTTTAATTTATTTGTCTCGGTTTAATATAAAATTGATGGGTTTTTTTTCAGATATAGAGAATTTTGATAAGGATTCTGAAGCAGGTATTATACCTAGATTTTGTCAAGAATTATTTCAACGCATCAATATGTTAAAAGACAAAATTCACGCTGAAGTGGAAGTTAATTATTTAGAAATTTATAATGAAAAAATTCACGATCTATTGGCTGTTTCAATGACAGAAGGATTAGTAAACACACTGAATTGTCAAAAAAAACGGCCAGTATTAAAAATACGCGATCATCCTCTATGGGGACCCTATGTAGTCGATTTGAGTACTCACCCTGTTGATTCTCATAAAGCCTTAAGAAATTGGTTAGCTGTTGGAAATACCCAACGTGCAACAGCAGCAACTGGGAGTAATGATAAAAGTTCACGATCGCATGCTATTTTTAATATTGTTTTAAACTTAACTGAAATTAATAACGATTTTGATCAGAATAATATTAAGCAAACCAAACGCAGTAAAATAAGTCTTGTTGATCTAGCTGGAAGTGAACGAATAAGTAATACTTGTTCTAGTGGTGAACGTTTGAGAGAAGGTGTCTGCATTAATAAAAGTTTATTAACGCTAGGTAAGGTAATTGCTTCGTTAGCAGACAGTAAAACTACATATATACCTTATCGGGATTCTGAATTGACAAGATTATTAAGGGTGAGTTATTTTAATAAAATTGAATATACATTAAAAACATAATTTTTTTAATTCATTTTAGTATAGTAAATCAGTTGAAAAATTAATTTTTGAAAATATTGTTATTGTATTGTGTTTACAATTACACATATTTTTACATTTGCAATTGCATCTTTTTTTGTTTGTTTTGTAGAGCCCTTAAAAATAATTGAATTATTTAATTAGTTATATATTATAATGATAAATATTTATATTTTTGTACCACATTTTTCACCATTTTCTTTTTGTAATTTCTTAACAATTTTTTTAAACATTATAAGATTAGTTTTTTTCGTTTCTTAAAATTTATAAAATATAAATAAAATATAATATAAAATATTAATTACTAAAAAAAAATGTTGATTAAAGTACACCAAGGCAGTTCAACTAATTTAATTACATTAATTTTTAATGATTGGAAAATAAATGAAAAAGTAAAAATCAATTTGCGGTAAATAGTTATTTTATATTTTAAGGATACAGATAACATTTAACAAAAAAAAAATATATTTACCACATCCCGTTAAAAAAAATTGGATAATTGTTACATTTTTTATTATATTTTATATTTATATAATATTATGTTTTACATACCAAAATAAATTATTAATTTTTATAATTAATTAATAATTTCGATATCAGTCTTCAATTTATACTTATTTAAGTCTTATTTTTAAATTTTCTTTTTACATGGATTTTTACAAAAGATTTTGATCATATCTTTTTAAATTTTGTTTTAATATTTAAAATGAATGTAGATTAAAAAAGATAATTTAAAAAATAATAAATGATTAAAGTTTAAGTAGCACATTTTAAATGTAAATTTAATTAATGAATATTAACGTTGCGTTCTTCATTTTGTTGACAATTTACGGTATCATCTCTATCAACTGTTGTTGTCACAGTTGATGAATTTTCCTCAGCTTTCAAATTATGTTCATCCTCTTCGCAAATGCTATCATTGTGTTTTGAATTTTGTCGTCGACGTAAATATGCTCCTAATGGACGTTTTTTTTGTTCTCGACAAAATGGGCATGAGTCCTTTTTTCCTACTAGTTTTTGTTTTGTTTTTTCATTGTCACCTAAAGTATTAGATTGTATAAAAAACATGCCATTAATATATTGCGAAAAATTTAAATAATCATTATTCAACTGTTTCTAAAGAAAATATATATTTTCAAAAATAGATATACCAATCAATTCAATGTTTATGTTTTATTAGACTTTTATTTATTTTATTCATTTTAAGTAAGTAATAATACTGCATATCGAGTTTTAAATACGCATTGTATTCGTATGCTTGAATAATAAATAAAGGCACATGGTGAAAAAGATATTACTGTGTACGTGCTCAAGGGCACATTTTTTATTTTAAAATTACTTTTTTTTGTTACGATTACTAAAAAATAGTACATTTGTTCATATATTTAAAATATTAAACAATGCATAGCATCATTTTGTATTTATGTCTAATTAAAAAACATAATTTGTTTTAAAAAACAAAATTACTTTAATCTAGCTATCTAATTATTAAGTAATTCAGTAAATATTTGGTAAATTTATATGATGCAGTGTTTATTGGTAGTTGGAAGTATGTATTTTATTTGTATGAGTGTTTATTTAATAATTACTTATTATCAGGCACTCCTATAATTTTTTGTTAAAATGTTAAATCGTATCATTAAATTTTTTTTATTTGGCATCTTTTTTATATAAATTTTTAGATAACAATATTTATTTCAATGAATAATTATCATATTTGATAACTCAAAACACAAATTGTTGCCTTTTTTTACTTTGTTTTCTGTTTATTATTATTGTTGCAATAATGTTATTTTGCTTCTATTTTTAAACTTTAAAACGACGCAATAAATTGTTTACTTATTACGTATAATCTAACTAAACTTGTTTTTCTTCTTTGTAAATATTTTTTGGTTAATAAAAAATGTTTATATATTTATCCTGGTCAACAAAACTATGTGATATATAAAATAATTTTATTCTCAAGAATTTAAGTTGTTAAAATATTGCCCTTAAATTGGAACTTGATTAAAAATAAATATGCCTTTGTACATCTTAAATGCATTGATTTTTTAAATGAAGATAAATATATGAATGCGTGGCTAATTTATATTTAATATAATTTGGTATATTTGTTTATAATGGAAGAGTGAAATAAGCATACATTGCTTTATTGGAAATTAAAAATTACCTTGTAAATTAGTATAAGATTTTTTCGGTGGAGAATTTAACTGATTCTCCCATGAACCATACGGAAATTTTTCATAATCACGATAAATTGGATGACGAAAAGACGCATATGATAAGCAATCACTACCATAATATATATCCATCGTTTTTATTAATTACTGTATCTTCACACACGCGAGTAATAATACAATTTATATAAATAAATTAGTAACTAGTTTATTTTTAGACCTGCTTAATAATGCACTCTTATCTCTTATTTTTGTAAATAGCTTTCACTTTTTTTTTATTTTTCGAAAACTAACTATTTAGAATAAATACAATCATTGACTGTTTTATTTTTTATTAATTAAATTACTTTGTAAAATTGCCAAATTTAAAAAATAATATATTGTGGTATTTATTATTTAGTGATATAACAAAACGGGATTATAAAATTAAGTTTCAATAAATTGACTTCATAATTTATAAATGAACTTTAAAGTTAATTTTCATTTTAGTTGGGAAAACGATTTAAAATAATGAATTAAAAATAAAAATAATACATTTTAATTATTTATTTATTGCGTTTATAATATCGCAGATTTCTTTTTATACTGAATTGAATTATTGTTTTGGTTTTTTGAACTTTTTTTACGCAGAAACAATTTTCTATGTTTGTGTTTATATTTATAAAGGCTGCGTTGTTTTTTTTTTATAAAAAGTATGGTATATTCCTCTCGTTTTTACATTTTAAAGTATTATTTAAATTTATATTGAAATGGTATATAGTTTACCTTTTCTTATATAAAAACTGAATTTAACGAAATATATTTTGATGCGTTTTATTACTTTCGAAAATTTTGTATTCCGTGCTTCATGTTTAATCTGTGTTGTATACCATCTAAATATTATACACCGCATGTATTATTTTAGATGATTATTTACATAACAATTTTCAAATTTTACACTTCCATTAATTAAAAATTACAATAAATTCTTAATTCTAAACTTATTATTCGGTAATGATTAATTTTATTTATTGAAACTAAATATAATATTAATTAAAGGTTCTTTAAATATACTAATAAAATAATTGTTATTATTCTCATTTAATAATCTGCTACTAAAGTATGCCTTCTTTATTATTTTCTGTATGCTTTATATATAATAATTAATTGTTTTAGCAAAAAAATAATGAATAGATTTTTGTCACATTATTAAGTATTTTTATATATTTTATAAATAATAAATAAATAATCTGGTAACTTTTATTATATCTTATAAGATTTGTTATAATTTTTTTTAGGAAAATCTTGGTGGTAATTCGCGCACAATAATGTTAGCAACAATTTCTCCAGCTAGTTGTCATTTAGATGAAACTTTGTCAACACTACGTTATGCTTGTCAGGCACGTACAATAATTAATCGTATAAAAGTCAATGAAGCACCCCATGATCGTATTATTCGAGAGTTACGTGAAGAGGTTGAAAGATTACAAGCGTTACGACAAGATTATGAAAGGCAACAAAATCGTAATTCAATATCAAATATCTTACAACAACAACCATTTGTAATAACTGTTGAAAATAAAACTAAAGAAATAATCATTGATGATAAGCAAGTTGACGATTTAAAGCAACAATTATATGCATCGGAGCAAGAATTAGCTAGGGCTGAAAAATCTTGGATGGAACGTTTAAAAGAAGCCGAAGAGTTGCAGAAAACTGAAATGAACCTATTAAAAAGAAAAGGATTAGCGTTAGAAATGTGTTTTGAACAAAAGTATCCATGTTTAGTAAATTTAGCAGCAGATCCAATGTTATCAGGTAGAATATTTTCTTTATTATTTGAAAAATTTAAATTTAATTAAAATCATTTTATAGGCACACTTTTATATCTGATTCCACCTGGTAATGTAAGAATTGGCAAAAGATGCCCTGAAGCAATTAAACAACCCGATATTGTGCTAGATGGACCGTTAGTTGCTGTTAATCACTGGTAATTTTTTTAATTATATTTCATTGAATATCTTATATAATTTTATTTTATTTAATTAATTTTAGTTCCATTGAAAATCGTAATAATAAAGATTTATTTATTAAATCAGAAAATAATGATTTTGAAACATATATTAATGGTGAATTAGTTAACACAATAAAGCAGTTGTATCATGGAGATCGTTTAGTTATTGGCGGGTTGCATTATTTTCGTATATCAAATCATTATTGTAAAGCATTTAATAAAACTAGCAAACTTATTGATTATCAGTTGGCACATCAAGAAATATTAGCTGAACAAGAAACTTTATTACGAAAGGAGTTTAATGATGAAAAAGAGATTGAATTAAAAAAAATTGAAAATGAACGTGTAAAAAATGAATTAAATATAAGAAAACAATGGGCGAAATTAGAATTAGAAAAATTTAAATATAATTATTCAAATGAAATATTAGAAATAGAAAAAAAAAATTTCCAAAATCAGCAACAAATAAATGATAATCAACAAAACGAATCGACTGATAAATATAAAATATTTGAAAACTTAAAAAAACTAATGGAACATCCCACTAAAGAAAGTTTACATGAAACGAAAATGTTAGTTAAAGAAGCAACACAACGGTGTAATGATTTAAATGTTGATATAAAATTTTTCTTTACGCAAAAAGCAAATGAATTTGGAATATTTAATACAATTATTTACATAGTTGATAATGTAAATAAACTGAAAGCCGAATGGACACCAGCTCGTTTAAATGTTTGGTTAAATAAAATTAGAAATAATGATGATTTTGACAATGAAAATGTTTTTAATACTTTTGATATTAAATGGACAGAATTTGATAATTTAAATAATTCTATATTAAATTGCAATTTAAATGATACATTAAGTAATAGTTTTACTTCCAATCGGTTATCATTAAGTTTAAATGAGGTGAAAGATATAATCTTAGGAGAAAGTAATAACATTGAAAAAACGAAATATTCCCCAAATAGAAAGGACAAATTATTTAAATGTAATGATGGTTTTGATGAAAATATATTAAATGTAACTCCAAAGAGATGTAATAAAGATGTTCTATTAGATAAAACTTTATCAATAACAAAATTACCATTTGAACAACAAGCAAAATATTGCCTCAAAGATATACAAAATGATATTAGTAAATTCAAAAGCATATGTGCTCAACATCAATCACAGGATCGACAAAATGATTTATTTTTAGAGAATTTTATACAATCAATTAATAAAATGGAAACAATCATGCAACATATGAATACGTGCCTAAATGACCAGACATTGCCTAATTATAATATAAGAACACCAAAATCTGTAAGATTTTTACTAGAATAGATTTTATTGTTTAATACATTATAATATTCTTTGATTAATTTTACTCTCACATATTTAATATATTATTTTTTGTATTTAAACTATGTTTTTATTTTGTAACATTTTGATTGTAATAAATGTATTCTTCAAATTAATTATTATTGTATAGTATTATTATTATTTACATTATCTAATAAATAAAAAAAAATATTATTATCAATTGTATTTCTAATAAAAATCAGGCACTGTCTCAACAAAATACATTCAATTTACATAATTTAATATTTTGATTTTAAATTTGATAAAAATTTACCTATTGATACCTATTTGCCGACATTTTATTAAATATACTTTCACGGTCACTGGAATGGGTTACCTGAATCGCAATAACTACTCGTGGATTCATTGCAATAGCATTCTTATTGATCAATCGATATACATTTGTGTGAACTAACCCGTCACGCTTTGTCTCCAAATATTGGCTAAGAGGGATGCTAAATAAAAATATTATATAAAGAGATAAGGAGAAATACTGTTCTTAAACAAATTGTTAAACCCCTTTGTATATTTTGCCATAAATGCGCTATGAGAAATTGCGTATTTCTTTTATACCGGTTAAAGGCCAGAATTATTTACTATAAAAGTGGGGATCTTGTAAATAAAAGAATCATTTGCGACGAATCGAGATAGTTTCTTCCAATCATATAGAAAACGACCTTGTTATATGAAACAATTGACTTTTTTAATAAAAAAAAACATAGACAAAAATAACATCGAAGTCTGGTTCTATTATAAAAAAGTTGATGAAAATCATCAAACATTTTTTTTTAATTTGTGTTTCTTAAACCATTATAAGTAAAACTGAAAACAAGAATTAAAATGTTAAGTGTTTTTGATTTCAATAATTAATTACATCATTCATAAAATCAATGATTATTGTGTCTTATCATTTTTAGAAACAAATTTTATCTAAAAACTTTATTTAATTTAATTTGATATTAGTTTTAGTGCATAACTATTAAAGATCTTGATATAAAACTAATTATGTGACTACATCAAAAATATTTAAATAATTTCATAAATCAAAAAGCAAGTAATGAAATTATATTTCATTTTCATTTAAAGTTTAACAATTCAGGAATACTCTCCGAGTTAGATGTAGATTCTTTTAATATTGTACTTTTATTTTATATAAAATATATATATTTATTGAAAACAATATAGATTACCATTTCTATTTCTTTACAATCATAAAATAAAATCCTTTAAATATATTTATAATACTCATATACAATTATATATATTATTATTATATATATAATTAGAATAATCATGTTTGATGATGCTATTTAATAAATTAAATAGTTGTTTAATTGTTTTAAAAATAATAAAATTAAATAAAAATACATTTGTGAACAAAATAAAATGAACTCATATTGTAATAAATTATAAAGACAAAATGTGTGATAACAAACCATCTAAGATAATAAAATCGTCTGCTAGATTATGTTTAACTTCCTCAATGTCAGTCTTGACAAATATTGGAATATTATTATTATTTAATGCAGTATTTATAAAATATAATTTAGATGTTGAAGCTCAATTAGCCTGGTCACCAATACAAGTTGATTCGGATAGTAAGAATATTTTAATTTTATTAATTTTTAATAATTCGAATTGTATGTAAAATAAATATTACATTAGTGAAAATGCTCATAAAAATAATATATTTATATTAATTAAACCGATTCACTAGCATACACACTTTTCTTTTATGAATAATATGTGTATAAGAAAATTGTTCTTTCATTGTATAAACGATATTTTTTAATAATTCATTATTATTAATTAATTTCAAATACATACAAATAAATATTTTTTGTTGCTTACAAATAATTATAATTAATTTAATCTAACAATAATAGAACTATGATATAAAATATCGGAAATTATATTTCGATATTTGTTGAACAGGTCAAGTAGATTTATGGACACGAAAAGCATCAGGATGTCCTTGCTCTTGGTCAAATGTATCATCAGCAGTGGCATCAACTCAAACTCAACATCAAACAGGATGTGCATGCTGCGTTAAAGGTGGTTGCCAATGTGGTGAAGATTCTCCAGGTAGATGTGCTCAATGTGGTCTAGAACAGTATTGTTACAACAGTAAGTTCAGATATTTTGATTATTTGGCAATAAAAATCATTTAAGTAATCATTTATAAAAATAGTGTGCAACATAACTTTGGATTCTCGTGAGTTACAAAACAGTTCTGGGTTGTCTTTCGGCCAAATAAAATCTCCAATCTTAAAAGGGCCAACCATTTGTACATATTTGCTTCGCCCATCACCCGGACAAAGAGTTGAAATTCAAGTATATCGATTGATATCAGTTGGAAAATTCTCTGGAAATAAGTGTGAAGGTGGCTCCTTACATTTTGGTGATAGCAACGAAATATTTGGAGCAGAATTGTGTGGAGCTAATGAAAGATATTCTCCACCAGCTGTACTATTCTCTGATGATGGTGCTACTTCTCTTATTTTTCAGTAATATGCACGATTATTTATTTTAATAACTATAATATAATACTATACAATACTATAATATAACTATATTAATTTTTAGAATAACAGAGAATACCATGCGGTCACAGTTCTTAGCTTATTTTAGTTTTACGGCACTTAGCCATCCCTATGTTGGTTTTCAACCCCGAGGCGGTACGAGAGTAACATCTGCAGAATGTGATTGGTCATATAATGACTATGCTTGTCAAACATCATCTTCTTGTGCTATTGCAAGTCCTGGATTTCCTGGAATCTATCCACCAAACCAAATATGTCGATATCATTTAGCAACATCATCTATTCACACTCGTGTCAAAATTACATTTATTTCACTTCTGCTACCTGAGAAGTAAATTTGATTTTATTTAACTATTATTATAATTATTATAAAATATTTTGTTACATTAAAGACATTGTGAGACACATTTCATATCGTTGTTTGAGGGAACATCATCAACTGGAGTTGAACCACTAACATCTGTGTGTGGTTCCAGTAAGTCAGATCTAGTATTTGCTGGACCAAATTTACTTCTTGAGTTTCACTCTGGTTACGAAGTGCCTCCATTTGATTATAATGGATTTGCTGCAACTATAGAATTCATTGAAGGACCACAGACGACTACTACACAACCAACTACAACACAACTTCTCCAACAACAACCAATTAAATCTCAATCACGGAATTTCCAACAACCACCTTTACATATTTCTCTTGGATTACCAGCATCAGAGATTGGTAAGTAGATATTTATCTTTATGAAATAATTAAAAATGTTTTTATATATACTATAGGAATTCTGAGATCAGCATCATCACTAAAATTCACACCATGTGATAAAATAATTACTTCTTCTAGTGGTCGTTCTGGACATTTTGATACAAGAGGAAGACAATTTGCTTCAAATTGTCGTTTAATTTTTAAAGGCAAACAATCAGATGTAGTTCACGTTTCACTTTTCAATTATCGTCTAAAGTATAAAATTTTATTTAAATACTTTTAAATTAGTAATTTATAAAATTTTATTATCGTAATAGAGCGCCATCTTGTCGATCTGTTATTGAAATTGTTGATGGGTTCGAGGGAAATAAAAAATCTTTGCACAAAATGTGTTCGCCTATGGTTCGTCATGCAAGAGATTCGAATGGTAGTTTTCTTTCTCCGCAAACTTTTGTGTCATCAGGTCCACAAATAATGGTAGCATTAAGAAGGTCTAGTAATACCGCAGCAAATGAAGCAGATGTTGAATTTATTGATGGCGCTTATATGTTTCATAATGGTATTATGATATGACATAGGATATTAGAGCCTAAATATAAAAATGCTTTATTTTAAATATACTTGCAGAAGAACAAAGTGGAACATTGCAACCTTCATCACTATGCGACACTCATCATTATGGAATGAGTAGTCCCGAAAGAGGAATTATTGAAGGACCAGGAACAGAACATTTGTATTGGAATATTGAAGGGTCATTGCGATGTTCGCATCATTTTATTCCAGGTGCAAATCAGAGCGTCACTTTGACGGTAAATAACTATAGTCAGCCACAATGCGTTTTATTACAAATATTTATAAATTTTATTAGATTGATGGAATTGATCGACTTGGCTTAGAACCTAACTGTGAAACTGTTTGTGGCGATGGAGGTTGTCAGTGTTTAACAAAATCTGTTCCTTTGGAAGATATAGATCATTTAATGATGGTTGGTGAAGATGGACAGTCAATTAATTGCATTTGTGGTTCTTTTCGCTCGGAATGGTTACCTGTATCTTTGCGAACTTGGAGTCCAGTGCAACTGATTTATTCTGTGGCACATTACTCATGGAGCACCAAGGGTTTTACCTTTACAGCATCGTATACATTCCACACAGACGCTATGTGTGGTCAAAAAAACATTCACAATGCATACAGGCGAGCAGGATTCTAAAGATTTTGCCAATGGGTTTTCGTTGAATGCATTTTATCATCAGCAGTGCACATGGATCCTAGATTCAAATGTCGAAAGGCAATTATTTGTTGAGGTGCGAGCTTCAGAGGAAGCAAATCGTGTTCGTTTACCCCCAACAACAGCTAAACCTTACACCAGTAGACAAAGAACTAGAACCAGAACCAGAACCCAACTTATCCAACCATCCTCGTCCACCAACACATTAATCAACTCCAATATAATCATCAATACCAACTTCACAACCTCTACCAACATCACAACCAATGTGAAATGTGAACAAACCAATCAAGAATCACGACCTGAAGACTTTTCTGTTTCTCGTTTCGTTTCACAGATCCAGTCAGAGCAGAGTAGGTCGTGCACCGCTTGGAACATTACAGTACATGAATTTTTATCTATTGAAGACGAACGTAATCATGCTGGTGAAGTTCTTCATATATTTTGTCCACGAGACAAACATCAACTATTTACAATGCCATGGAAATTAAACACTGTTGTTATTCGGTAATGAAATTATTACATCAATTTTATATTTATCTCGTGTAAATCTTTTTTATAATTTAATTCGCAGTATACAAGCCATGACACGTACAGCTCCAGTTTACACCGTGAAATGGCGATCCCAGATTGTTCGTGCCAATACTCGCCAAGGGCAACCAACATCATCATCAAATGTAGTTTCTAATGCTTCTAAATTGAATATTAATGAATCGTTTTGGACAATATTAAAAATGATATTTTTCATAAATCTGTTAAAACAGTTCGTGTTTAATGATAAACTATAAGATTCTTATTAAATAATATTTTTTACTATGCAATAAATATTTTTAAAAATTAACAGCGCCAGTTGCGTCCATTAATATATTCTATATTTTTCGTATTTTAACTTATTTAAACTTTATATATCGTTACAATTATGAAAATAATAACCTTTAAAGTTTCCAGTAAAAAGGAAGGAATTGAATTTCATATTTTATTGTTACATAATAGAGTTTATTTATATATTTTGTTAAATAAAATAATAAATAATATAAAAAAATCTATATTAGATTTTTTAGTTTAGAAAATTAAATAAGTAATTGTGCTTTTACTTATAGTTATTTAATAAAATAAACTGAAGAATATTACCAAAAAATAAATAGACATAAGAATATTTTTAATTAATAATGTTTAATAATTATTGACCCATAAATAGTAAAAGCACAAATGGCTTAATTATTATATAAAATTCAATGATATTATTTACATATAATAGAGAAAACTTTTTTATTTTATAAAATTATAATAAACGATAAATCATCAATATGAAAAAACCAATTTTTGTTTTACTAAATACTTATTGCATTAGCAACTTTTTCATTTGGTTTGGTCAATATTATTAATATATGTATCGAATTATTTTCTTCTTTGTTGAATGCACATGTATTCAAAATTTTACATGATTTATTGCTTACCATTAAATAGACGATAGTTTCAGGAAGTACTTTGTCTGTCACTATTAATTTCATATTTTTATCATTTAAGTCTTTATCCTTTTTATATTATGTATATAACGTCGTTATTAAACTTTTAACAAAAAGATGTAAGCAGGAAATAGATTTGTAGAAAAAATATTAAAAGTTACTAAAAAAAAAAGAATAAAACCGGAAACTAATTTTCAATAATATATATTCCATTTGAAATGAAATAATTTTTTATTTGGAGTGCAACAAAATTTTCAAAAGTAACCGTATATTAATATCATATATTATATAATTTAAAATATATTATAATAGAAATAAGATCTGAAAATTATTCATTAATTATTTATTATTTGATTAAGAATTATATATATAGTTTATATTTTAAAACATTTACCTGAATGTAAATATTCTACTACGTTAGAGAAACCAAATTTACTAGAAAATTTTTCAATTATATTTTTATAAATAAAATATATAAATAATAAAAAATAGTTTTTCATTTTTTTTTAACATTTTATTATCCTAATATTCATTTTTATTTTTAATATACATTTTTTTTTATTTAATTTAGGTCAATTGGACAATATGATTTTTTTTTTATTATTATAAACAAAAAAAATTACAGTCAGTGATTTTTTAAATCTATATAAACTATTATTATTATTTTATAGTTAAAATTAACTTAAATATATTTGTGTTCTATAATAAATATTTATATGAAATTTTTATTTTTTATTTACACAAAAATTATTTAATATGTTTGTGCATTATATTTTTTTTTTTTTTGTGATTCTGAAAAGTTTTATAATATTAACTGCGTGTGCCTCTATGTGCTGTTTTGATCTATTTCTGCTACATTTTTTCGCCTTCTTATACATGATGATGGGTTTATAGAATAGTAACATTTATTAAATTTTCCTACATTTTTTGTTATTAAAATATCAGTCAATTAGTTATGTCTCTTTTTAAATTCATTTTTTATTGAACTTTCTAATATGGATTTTATTTATTAATTCATCTTAGAAGTTTACTTTAAAATTATTGAAATATTATATAAAATACATTAAAGTCACTATTTATTCAATTGATTTTTTATATAAAATCTAATATAGATTTTTTTAAATGTTAATTTATACATTTCCGAAGCCTTATGAAATTTTAACTCTTTGTTTCCATGACTAGATAATTAATTAGATAACATTTAATACCATAAATTTATTAATGTTTTTTATACTATTAAACAAATCACTTCACAATATTTATAACTTTTTGTATTTATAATTATTTTTATTTCTCTGATTACGAAAAAGTTAAAGTTACTAACTATTATTAATAAATCTACGTTTTATAAATATTTATTAAATTACACTTAATATTGGGAAAATTAGTAGTGATGTAGTTGTGTTGTTTGATGGACGCAAGTGTCGTAGTTTATATTATTATAAATGGAACTAGGATATTGTTTACTTTTTCGTAACCTTCAATTAATTAATCGTTATTAAATATCCTATTTGGTTGATGAAAATAATCATGCAGGAAAAAATTTCTACTAATAAACATCTTGAATTATATACATAGAAATAGCAAGCACTAGAGACAGCATTTGGCGCTGGGGTAGGAGGTCCTTGTCGAGTGTTAGCACGAACCACCTGCGATCTCCATTTCACCTCATAAACTGGTGCTGTACGTGTCATGGCCTGAATGCTGTAAATTACATTATAAATATAATTTATCAGTCTTGAACAACTAAAGAAAAAATGTTTAATAATATCATTACCGAATAACAACAGTGTTTAATTTCCATGGCATTGTAAATAGTTGATGTTTGTCTCGTGGACAAAATATATGAAGAATTTCACCAGCATGATTACGTTCGTCTTCAATAGATAAAAATTCATGTACTGTAATGTTCCAAGCGCTGCACGACCTACTCTGCTCAGATTGAATCTTTAAATTAAAGAGGGTTAAAAATATATCGAATAAAAAAATAGTATTGTAATGTTGAATGCAGAATTAAAATACAATGATCATACCTCAACAAATAATTGCCTTTCGACATTTGAATCTAGGATCCATGTACACTGCTGATGATAAAATGCATTCAACGAAAACCCAGTGGCAAAATCTTTAGAATCCTGCTCGCCTGTATGCATTGTGAATGTTTTTTGACCACACATAGCGTCTGTGTGGAATGTATACGATGCTGTAAAGGTAAAACCCTTGGTGCTCCATGAGTAATGTGCCACAGAATAAATCAGTTGCACTGGACTCCAAGTTCGCAAAGATACAGGTAACCATTCCGAGCGAAAAGAACCACAAATGCAATTAATTGACTGTCCATCTTCACCAACCATCATTAAATGATCTATATCTTCCAAAGGAACAGATTGTGTTAAACACTGACAACCTCCATCGCCACAAACAGTTTCACAGTTAGGTTCTAAGCCAAGTCGATCAATTCCATCAATCTAATAAAATTTATAAATATTTGTAATAAAACGCATTGTGGCTGACTATAGTTATTTACCGTCAAAGTGACGCTCTGATTTGCACCTGGAATAAAATGATGCGAACATCGCAATGACCCTTCAATATTCCAATACAAATGTTCTGTTCCTGGTCCTTCAATAATTCCTCTTTCGGGACTACTCATTCCATAATGATGAGTGTCGCATAGTGATGAAGGTTGCAATGTTCCACTTTGTTCTTCTGCAAGTATATTTAAAATAAAGCATTTTTATATTTAGGCTCTAATATCCTATGTCATATCATAATACCATTATGAAACATATAAGCGCCATCAATAAATTCAACATCTGCTTCATTTGCTGCGGTATTACTAGACCTTCTTAATGCTACCATTATTTGTGGACCTGATGACACAAAAGTTTGCGGAGAAAGAAAACTACCATTCGAATCTCTTGCATGACGAACCATAGGCGAACACATTTTGTGCAAAGATTTTTTATTTCCCTCGAACCCATCAACAATTTCAATAACAGATCGACAAGATGGCGCTCTATTACGATAATAAAATTTTATAAATTACTAACTTAAAAGTATTTAAATAAAATTTTATACTTTAGACGATAATTGAAAAGTGAAACGTGAACTACATCTGATTGTTTGCCTTTAAAAATTAAACGACAATTTGAAGCAAATTGTCTTCCTCTTGTATCAAAATGTCCAGAACGACCACTAGAAGCAGTAATTACTTTATCACACTGCGTAAACTTTGGTGTTGTAGCGGATGACCATGAAGCTATAAAAAATGTTGATATTTATGAATTCAAATATTTTTTAGACACGTTACACAAGCTAAGTTAACTACTGTAACTAGAAGAATTATATATAGGGTTTAATTCTT
This sequence comes from Ptychoptera albimana, assembly GCA_961205885.1. Classification (NCBI taxonomy): domain Eukaryota; kingdom Metazoa; phylum Arthropoda; class Insecta; order Diptera; family Ptychopteridae; genus Ptychoptera; species Ptychoptera albimana. Next base: position 9,020,111 of record OY540801.1, on the reverse strand, counting down.
GTTCTGTAGGAACAGAAAGCATGATAAATCAAGGATATCTATAATTATAAATAATGTTTTACCTATTTCTGATGGAGAATCAATCGATTGTTGTAATTTTGGTTGAACTAATGGTTGAGTAGGAGGAAGCATTGTTGTGGTCGTCGGTGGTCCTTCAATGAATTCTATAGTTGCAGCAAATCCATTATAATCAAATGGAGGCACTTCGTAACCAGAGTGAAACTCAAGAAGTAAATTTGGTCCAGCAAATACTAGATCTGACTTACTGGAACCACACACAGAGGTTAGTGGTTCAACTCCAGTTGATGACGTTCCCTCAAACAACGATATGAAATGTGTCTCGCAATGTCTTTAATGTAACAAAATGTTTTATAATAATTATAATAATAGTTAAATAAAATCAAATTTACTTCTCAGGTAGCAGAAGTGAAATAAATGTAATTTTGACACGAGTGTGAATAGATGATGTTGCTAAATGATATCGACATATTTGGTTTGGTGGATAGATTCCAGGAAATCCAGGACTTGCAATAGCACAAGCAGATGATGTTTGACAAGCATAGTCATTATATGACCAATCACATTCTGTAGATGTTACTCTCGTACCGCCTCGGGGTTGAAAACCAACATAGGGATGGCTAAGTGCCGTAAAACTAAAATAAGCTAGGAACTGCGACCGCATGGTATTCTCTGTTATTCTAAAAATTAATATAGTTATATATAGTTATAGTTATATAGTTATAGTATTGTATAGTATTATATTATAGTTATTAAAATAAATAATCGTGCATATTACTGAAAAATAAGAGAAGTAGCACCATCATCAGAGAATAGTACAGCTGGTGGAGAATATCTTTCATTAGCTCCACACAATTCTGCTCCGAATATTTCGTTGCTATCACCAAAATGTAAGGAGCCACCTTCACACTTATTTCCAGAGAATTTTCCAACTGATATCAATCGATATACTTGAATTTCAACTCTTTGTCCGGGTGATGGGCGAAGCAAATATGTACAAATGGTTGGCCCTTTTAAGATTGGAGATTTTATTTGGCCGAAAGACAACCCAGAACTGTTTTGTAACTCACGAGAATCCAAAGTTATGTTGCACACTATTTTTATAAATGATTAGTTAAATGATTTTTATTGCCAAATAATCAAAATATCTGAACTTACTGTTGTAACAATACTGTTCTAGACCACATTGAGCACATCTACCTGGAGAATCTTCACCACATTGGCAACCACCTTTAACGCAGCATGCACATCCTGTTTGATGTTGAGTTTGAGTTGATGCCACTGCTGATGATACATTTGACCAAGAGCAAGGACATCCTGATGCTTTTCGTGTCCATAAATCTACTTGACCTGTTCAACAAATATAAAAATGTTGATACTTTTATTAATTAAAATAATTGAATTTCCGCTGAAAATCTGAAAAAATGCATATTTCATCAGCATCAGATTTTTTGTTAAATGTTTGGTGAAAATAAAATATTTGTAAATGAGCTGAAACTTTGCAGGATTACTCCTTGGAATAATTTTAAAATTGATTAATTTTTTTATTTTCTGAAGGTAGAAAATCATGATAAATGACTTATATGATAAGCTTTCGTTATACGTAAAACGAATAATATAATTAATAAATGTGCAATTAAAAAGTTTATTATTCATCTAGCCAAATAATTATAATTGAATTATATAAAACAACTATGTTTTCTGAATTGTTTATAATTATTATTTTATTTTTATTCATTTAAAGTTGCTCTTGCTATTTTTTTTTAGTAAAATATAAATTAATAAAATTAAAATATAATTTAAACCTTTTACATACAATGAGTTCAAGTAAACTTTATTTTATATTTGTATTGTTTGCATAGATTACATACTGTTTTATTTTATAAAGTATAATAATTATAATTAATAATAAATAAATTGACTTTTTATTATTTATTTTAGATATTTATTTTTAATATTTAAATTTGCGCAGTTTATTGGTGTAGACACAAAATCCTAAAATGGTCTAAAAATGTAGAATTTAATTTTTGGATTATCATATATAAGATCAATACTAAAATATCATGTGCTTATACTAAAAATAAATGAAAAATTATCACAATAATTATGAATTAGGAATATATAATTTAATTTTACAAATTTTATTTGATAATATTTCATATATAATAAAATAATAAATTAGAAATAATAACGAGTAGCCATTATTATTTAATTAAATTAAATTAAGACATAAAAATAAGTTACTACAAATTAAGCAAAATACTAAATTAGCATTTTTCTTAATGTCAATCAAATTTAAACTAAAATATTATACTTACTCTCGGAATCTACTTGAATTGGTGACCAAGCCAACTGTGCTTCAACATCTATTCGATATTCATTAAATACTGTGTTCAATAGAAACAAAATTACAATATATGTCAGCATAGTCATTGATGTCCTTAAACACAATCTGCCCGATGATGTAGCTGTCAATATTTTCTTATGGTTTTGATACATTTTCTTTTTCAAATTTCATTTACATATTTTTAGACTATTTTAAAATGTTGTTCAATTATAATTTTCTTCATAAGTTCGCACCTAAAAGAGAATAATTAAATTTGTATTATTTTGCAATAACAGTGTTATATAATATATGTTTATTTCATACTTTAATATTTTAAAGTATACAAAATTATGTAAACATATAAATCCTACTATATAATTTAAAATAGGAACTTTGAACAAATAATAAATTTCCTTAAAATTTAATTATTGATTAATAATTCAATCTAGAAAATGTATTGTGATAAATACTCCGAATTATGAATAAGAATATACATTTGTATGGAATTTAAATTAGTTTGAAACTCATAAACAAGTATTTAAAATGATTGGAAACTCTAACGCAAAGCGAAATGTTAATCATTATCCTTTCGTTTATAATTTTTACCATCTTATTGTTATTTACATAATTTTAAATATACTTATAAAAATATATGTGTATGGACCAGTCTAGAATATAATTATTATTAATATATTCTTGTTATTATTATTTGTTTCCGGTGAATATAGTACACAAAAAGTGTTAAAAAATAATAAAATAAAATTATAACACCAAAAATATCGAAGTCATACGAATATGGAAAAAATCTAAATATTGAATTAGGAAGAAATAAGAATGGTTTGAAGATTTTTATTATTAAGAACGTAGATATTATGTGAAAAAAAACAATGTTCTGCAATTTAAATTTTTTTCTCAAGAGACTAAGAATTTAAGTTTCAAATAGGGTGAATTTTCAAAAACATTTTCGCACTTTGGCACTCATAAAAAACTACGTATTTCATATATACGATCAAATTTTAAAAGCAAGCAGAATACTTTTTGCTATGAAAAATTTAATATGATAAAATTAAACTCTCAAATAAATAAATAACTTACAAATAAATAAAAAGGTGTGCCGAATCATTGATATTATTATTAAGTATTATTATAATATTATTATCTTAAGTGTTTTATAAAAATATATTCGTCACAATGATATGCTAAAACCCCTTGATTAAATCTTTCAAATTCATTGTGCATCAGTTTGTGAATGTTTTATTTAAAATTAATTTTATGAGAATCTTGTATCTTGTCATTATAATAAGACTACAATGATAAAATTAAATATATATATATATATATATTAAAAAAAATTGATTATAAATTAATTTCAATAATCAAATAAACGATATATATACATATATATTTATAATTAATTGATTTATTATTATCAGAGTTATAAATATTTGTATACAAAATTTTTTTGCAATGATTTTTTCTTTACTATAGATTAGTGCTGAAACAAAATTGAGATAAACTGGATAATAATAGTATTAAATCTTTTTTCAACCAACAATGATATTCTGATTAGGATAAATGAAATACATTTTATTATTTTATATTTAAAGATTTACCTATATGGCAGTTTAACCACGCCAATAGTATATAAAACTTTTAAAATAAATATAATAGAATTAATTAATGATCGAAAAGTGTCTAATAGATATTGTTTTTGTACAACAATTCAGGAACGATTTGATAAAACGCAAGCGCACAATATAAAATAAATAGAAATTTTACCAAAATACACAAAGTAAATATAGGTTGGAACTTTTATAATTGTATTAATAGATTGTATATTATATATGATATGATTATCAAACATATTATTATTGTTTTTTACGTACTTTTTCAACCAAGTACTATTATTTGCTCGAAATTTACAGTCAAAATGTGTATTTTTTATACTCGAGGTGATGTTCAATCACCACACCGTATTGCTTTATCAATCAGTGTTCCTGTTACCTTGTTGACTTGCTACGTAGGTTTACGTTCATTTAAAATAAAACTAACTTTGTTACTTTTCGTTACTATCGCAAACTTAAAGTTAAACATGTATTTCGTTAATGAATTAGTTATGGGTAATCGCAATAACATAATTGGGAATATTTAAAAGAATTGCAAAATAAAATAATTAAATATTAATGAAAAACTACACCTCTTCATATTTAATACTGTTTCATTTGTATGCATGTTCTTTGTATAAAGGTTATTTATTCCAAAATTAAGTATGTATGACTAACATTTTTATAAAATATATCTTTTTTACTAAACAAAAATAAATACTACATAAATAAATTAAGAATCTAAAACGATTTGGAAAAGCTCAAGCAAAATGGAACCTAAAATATATACAAAACACGTTCAGTTTTGATGGTAAAAGAAAAAAAATAAAAGTTGGCATAAAAAAATAACAACAAGATAAATATGCGGTATATGTATATAGAATATGTATTTTTAGTATGGTAGGCTGCTTTATTTTCGTCAACTATATCTTTATCGTTCTTTGCATTATTATTATATTTTTTATTATTTGTATAAAAATATCGATCAAATTTTTTAAACTGAGAAAAAAGATGCATCGTTAAAAAATAGTAAACCAAGCATAGAAACGTGCCTAAAAAATATTTTATATATTCGTCAACTTTATTAATTGTTATTGAAATTTATTTGGCTAAATATTATATTGCAATTTATAGTTTTTAAGATATGTAATAAAATTTGTTCAAATTATTAAAATTTGTATGAATTTCATCTTTTTAAGCGTTGAATTAAAATATTATTTTAAGTGTTTAAACATTAAAAATAATAATTTATATAATAAAAATAGACTAAAATTAAAGCATTATATTAAAAAATTAAATTAAAATAACTTCATATTATAAATATATGAGATTTTCTTGTATTAAGTTGATTGGTAAATACACACAATTTTATATTTCTTTTGTTTCAATGTTTATTTAAAACTTTTATAAATTTTTATCAGTTTAGCAGTTTTTCTTTTTATATATACTCTTTTTTAAAAAATTTTTTGATTATATTATTTCCAAAATTCGGCTTTGAACAAATTAGTTTGTAATGGAAAATCAACATATAAGTATGTCTAAGATGAATAAAATAAGAGTGTAATGCAACAAACGGCACACAAGAATAAAAATAAGAAATGTCTTTTTCAACACCTATAACACATGAAAATAACATTACACAATAAATAAAAAAAAAAAAATTTCTAAAACTAAAAAATTACTTTTGTAGAATTTTGATTAGGTCAGATAACATAAAAAAACAATGCTGGATAATTTATTTACTATTCAAAATATATATATATATATATTTCTTTTTTCCTTATATCTTATTAAAAGAAGGAAGATTTTATATTAATAATGAATACTGCTGCATTTTTTAACAAGAACACATTCTGCTGTATATAAAAAAATAAATAAAATAAAATAAAAATATATTTTTACAGCATTTTCTCTGTATTAATGTTTATTTAACTTAGCAAAGAACAAAATATAGTTTATTTGTTATAAAAATACATTTTATTTAGAGATATTTCATATATAACTAAATGTAAATTATGTTTCAATTTTTATAATTATGTTGTATTTAGGAAAAGCTTGTTTTCCCTGATTTTAAAATTATATTAGTATAGCAAGTTAGCAACCAATAAAAAAATTAACAATTGAAGAAAAAATACTCTTTTTTTTATTAGAGAATCAATCGATATAGTGTTATGTATGAGTATAAATATACAATTTTTAAACTTATTATATTTATGTATACTTTTAATTTTTTTTTAATATACATATTATTTTAATTTATAAATTAACTAACTATTACTTTAAGCTATTTTATTAAATTTTTATTTATCCCCTTCGTTATAATACCAGCTGTATCCACTAGTTCTTTTTTTGGAGAAATTTATTGAAAAAATATTTTTTTAAAAACGATTTTATTTTTTTTTTATGTAAAGCATTCCCATTTTAGTTAGGTTTTTCAGTTTTTCATTTGGTGTTTATAAACACTCCATATAATTTAGCATTCAACATTCAACAAAATTGTTAACTGCTTTATTTTGTACTTTAACCTTACTTAAAATTACCTATATTCCATACTTAATTAATGTTTCGCACCAAGTCTAATGTTTATATAATATTAATCTTTAATAAACAAAATTTTTTTTTTATATTTTAAATAGGAAATTGTCATATATGAATATAAATATAAGACCTATAATATTTTCATATAAAAAAAAGTAAAAAGTCTAGAAATCACTATATAATATTTTGCACCGTCTCCTGGTATGTCAAAAAAAATGTTTTATTTTATTTTTAATTAACTTTAAATTTACATTTTATATTATTATACTTTGTTTATAAACCCAAAAAGGTTTAAAAGTAACTAATTATAGAAAAACGAAGAAAATAAAATGCAGCATTTCATATAACAATAACAAAATGTATAAAATAAGTTATCTATTTTTTTTTGCAGGTTCATCTTTAGTTATTTTAATTTTGTTCAACTTAGTGTCCTATATATTTTATTTCAATGATAAATTTAAATAATAAGTAATAATTTAAAAATTTATTATATTTTAAATAAATACAAATTTAAATTCTATATGCTTTGTTTTTTTTTTTATTTTATTCAAAAAAACATAAGTTAAATTATTACACTTGTGTATGTATATTTTATAAATTCAATTTTCATTTATTATTATTTTTCATCACATATTTTGTCTCTATTTTAGGAAGATACTCCATATTAAGCATTCATTTTTTAAAAAATGCTACATAAAATTACTACTATTGTAATTTCATTAATAATATTTAATTATATATAAGAATATATTTATTATATTTGTAACAAGATTGATTTCATATTTTTAATTTTAATTATGTGTATTATATATTATTTAATATTAATTGATGATTCATTGTAAAAATATAAAACAATTATATAATATTATTTAATACATAAGCTCAGTTATTAGTTGAAATACTTTTGAATCATAAAATACATTATTTCAAGTAAATAATTAAATATATTATATATAATATATTAAAATTTTACTCAACCAAACAGCACGATATAAATATGAAAAATTTTACTCGATTTATGCAAAAATAATTTTTTAAAAACCCATAATACCAAAATGCTCCATATAAAAATTTTGAATTATGCCCAACTTATAGATTATTCCAATATAAAATCAGATTGTTAAATTTTAATATTGATTAAAACTTAATATTTGTAATTATAAATAATCATTATAAAAATGATAATAAAAAACAAATAATTTTGTCATTTTTTATATCTACAAAGGTTGTAGTATAATTTTTTTTAGTTAAGTTTTAGTTTAATTATTTATTATGTAATATTGTAATATTGTGTTTTTATATATTGATTTAAATTATTTATAAAATTTAATATTTTTATTTCGTCTCAGCAAAATAATAAATTTATTGATATAAATTTAATTTAAAAATACTTTATTTAAATATAAAAAGTATTTAATTGAAAACAATCGATAATAAATTCATCTATAAGAGATGATATTATTAATGTTAATACATGAATAATATAATATTTAATTAATGTTATTAAATATATCGATTATTTCAATAAATCTCAAGGAATTGACGAATCATATAATCGAATAATGTAAATTTGTGATTAAATGATTTGTTATAATAATGAATTAAATATACATGATAAATTTAAAATGTAATTAAAAGACATTCCCATTTAGACATTTTCCCATATATATGCATTTGCTTTGTTATGTAATATATATAGAAGGAATTTTATGTATATGTAATAATAAAAACTGTCCTTTAATATATATTTATTGTGTATTAACAATACCACATAGTACATAATAAAATATATCGTTAAATATGGCTTTATTCAGGAATTAACGTGATCATTACAATAACTAAAATTATTAAAATGTCTAACAAAATTAAAAACTAATTAAATACTAATATTAATTAAATTATATATTTGTTTGTAAATTTGCTTAAAATTCAAATATTTTATAAAATCATTTGCCTAAACAGTAAGTAAAACTCCTTAAAAATGTGGATAGAAAACGATACATTCTAAAATATATTATTTTTTATAAAGTAAAAATGTAAATTATTATAAGGCATTCAAAAAATTCTTCAAAAAAAAATAACAATATATAATATAATAAATATATAACTCAGCATACATTTTCACACAATTTATACCATTATTAAGCGAAAGGATTTTTTTTAATTTGTTAAAATTACATATTCCAGCACTAATGCTTATATTTATTTTCCATAGTTCATATTTTTTATCACTATTCACACACGCTTCTTATATATATGTAATAAAATTTTTTTTTTTTTAATTAATTTAATTATTTTTCAATAAAAAAAAAGTAAATTATACTTATTTTAATATATGTAAGTAATAAAAATTATAATGCAATAGTAAACCAATAGAAATAAGACAAAATAAATAAATAAAACACTTTGATATAATTGAAATTTATTTAATATCTTAGATATTAACAACACATTGAGGCGTGTCAATTTATAAATTAACTTTTTTTACACGATACAAATTAATCATTTAGCTTTTTTATTGTTTAAAAGTATGCAGGCAACTATATCCAATAAAGATATACTTTTAAAAGACAAAATCTTATTTAAAACCAGGAATAATTTGTATATTATTTTATAATGTCACTTTTTCATAAGGTTTTCGTAATGTTAAAGTTATCTCCAAAGTCTTTGATGCCACTCATTTGACTGTAAATTTGATAACGCAATTATATAGAAATGGTGTAGTGGCACATTTATTTCCCCAATTATGGCGACCCCTGTTTAAATGAGAAAATATATGAGAAATTCGTCGAAATATCAAAAATACAACATATGCGCATTATGCATAATATATAATTGGAGTAAAAATTGAAATTCCTACTTTTAGAAATAATTTATAACTAAATGGAAAACTATATTTGGAAAAATATTGCTACAAAATTTTTTTATTAAATGGCTTCCAGTATAGTAATTTTTTTTTTTTACGATTCCTACTTTAGAAAATGGCTGGGCTAATCCACTAATGCTAAATTAACTTCCTAAAGTGCAGCAAATGGAGAAATTACAGAATGCCAGAACCGATATTCGTTTTTGTTACAGTATTAGAGTTAGTTCATATGCTATAAAATGCAGTAACTGTTATATTACAGCATCTAAAATTTTATCGGAGTAACCCTGACACTTACATATTAATAAAATTTGTTAATTCTTTACGTATCTCTAATTCAGGCGTTTCAACCCTTTTCGTCATACATAATTTGGCTACCGACCAACTTGTGTGCCTGACTTATTTGCGTTATTTATTTTTTTTTCGTTTTAAAAATATAATAATTTAATTACATATATATAATTTAAAAGAGTAATCCCATTTAAGATGGTAGTTTGTTAAGAATTGTGACTTCGTATTTACTTTTTGAATTATAACTACCCGGAATTTTAATATGCATATATCGTGATACAAATTTTCATTTAGAAGTAGTAATAAAATATTTAAGTTTCTTTCACTTAATCTTATTAATATTAGTTAATTATGTCGTAAAATTGTACATTTGCACTTATATTTATATATTTTTTTAAACTATTATCATGCGTCTTAGATGAACCCGAAGCATATTTCATAACGAGATACTTACATTTCTACTGCATTTATCAAGTCTTTTAAATCTTGTACTTATCTTGTGTCAAAGCCCATGTTAGAAAAAAAGAAGAATACATTTCAGCATAGTTTGTAAGTACTTCAGATATACATTACCGGATACCTCTTTAGTCAATTCCTCACATAATTGCTGTATTGAAATATAAATAAAAATATTTGCCATTGCACAACTCTCGCACATTGATGATATCAACTAACTAAAAAAATTATTTAAATGAAAACAAACAAAAACTCCTTTCACCATTTTTTTTTTATTTAAGTCCATTTTTTTTTTGGTTCTATTTTTTTTTTAACGGAAACAAAATTTTTTTTTTCCAAAATAGGTAGATAAATACATCAATTATTGTTTTTTTTACAATTTCAATTTAACTATAACATTTTAAATTATCATTTGGTGGTTCTTTTTATACTATTCTGATGAAAATTAAATGTCAAAAAAAAAAATGGATTTGAATATAAAAAAAATTACAAATCTTATATTCTCTCCGTGATGAGTGACTTTTTACAATTTAACATATATGTTTTCGGAATCCACAATCATAATTTAAAAATGTGGTTATTAATTTTATGAACACTATATTATAAAACAGTTATGAGAATAGAATAATTAATAAATTTAATACAAATTATATTGTTTAAAAAGAAAAAAAAAATTCAAATCCAATATACATGCATGGGAATGCAATTTATTATTGTAATATATAAATAATTTATTTGAATTAAATTTGTAAAAGAATCACTCATCTTCCTATATTTTTCACTTATAATGAAAAATATTCCTTTACTTTTATTGTTTTTATTTGTTTGCTGCATTTTATTTTTTTTTTTTTTTTATATAAAAATATAATCACAAATTAACCAATTTTAGTGTATAATAATGAATAATTTCTCATTTATGTCTTTTTATAACTCCTTTACTGGTGAGTTTACTATGTAATTTATATTTTTATACAAAATAAAATAGATATTATATTTTTTTATTTTTTTAAATCAAATCAAAACTGTGTTTAGCTGCAGCAAACAATTAATAAAATTTAAAGATTTTTTTTAGCATTACTTTTGATTTCACAAAACATAAATTAATTTAATTAAATCATAATATATTTTATAGATATTTCAAAATAAAAAATAATGAATCGCTTTCCATTAATAATGTATTATTATAGCTCATTGTCTTGTCTTATTCAAATTATTTCGTTTTATATTTTATTACTAAAATTTAAATTAAATTAATTTTTGTTATCACAGCTTTGATTTAACTTTTGTTTGAATCTCCCCTTAAGTTTTTAATTTATATGATGGTATGTTTGGTAAGTGTTTTTTTTTTCATGATGGTATGATGCTTGGTTAGTGTTTTTTATTATTTTGTTTTGTTTTTAATTTTATTATTTCAATGTAAACAACAGGTACTTAAAGTTGTGTACTTAATTTTTTTTAAAGAAAATATATATTAAAAATAATAAAGTAAGCGCACAATTACATATTATTTTCAGATATTTTTGAACTTTTGAAAAAAAAATAACATTTCTAATGTACATAAAAAAAATAATTAGAAGCTAATGAAATATAATGCATCTTTTGTTTTTTATTTGTAATTTTTTCAATTTAAAAATTATTTGATATATAAAAAAAAATATAATTTTCTGATTTAAGGATTGTTTTATTATTTATTTATTTTTTAATTTTTTTTTTAATAATTACAGTTTTAATTATTTTATTATAATATTAATCCTTTTTAAAGTTAAAACAATTTCGTTTAATTAAAAAAATGTATGAACTTATAAATATATTGTTTCTTTCCAAAATTTAATTTTTTACAATAACATAAAATTAAATTTAAAAAAGAATAAATATTAATATGAAAAAAATCCTTTCTTAACTTGAAAATAATAGTTAATAATAATAGTAGTAGATACGATTTTAAGTAATCAAAAAATTCTCCAAGATAAGAGATTAAAAAAAAAAACAAAAATTCATGCCGATAAATTCAAAACAATGTTTCAAGTAAGAAAGGTGTTTTTTTTGCTAAGATAAATTTGAAAAGTTAAAACAATAATTTTCGAAAAATTTTATAATTTAAATATATATGTTTATATTTTCTTAATTGCGATTTAGTTTTAAATATTTTATTAATTAAAAAATTCATTTTATATGCTTATTTTCATTTATTAAGATGAATAAATTTCTTTTATAATTACACAAATAGTTTTAAAAAATAAACTAGAATTGTTGTGTGATTCTGGTTTTATATTATATATAAATTATAATATAATATAATATATATATAAATAAATTAAAAATAATAAAGAATTTTTTTTAGCTGTATTGTTTTTCGTAATTTAATTTATTTTATATGCAGAAAAAAACATGAAAAAAAAAACTAATTTCTTTACGAAGCAATGTATACCGGAGATTCAATAAGATGGACATTTTAATCAGATTTAGACGACTGCAATTTGTTTATTAATAATTGTAAAAAAATATGTCGAATGTGTTTCATTAAGATCGATTATTTTATTTTTATCAGTAAACAAATTAGAAAACCTAAAAACTTGCCCAACATTCAAATAAAAATTCCAAAATATAAAGTAGTTTAAAAACACTCAAAAAATTTCTACTTGGGTTCATATATCTATTTGTTGCAAGTATTAGGATTTTTTTTAGATAATAATATACATTTATTTAGAAAAAGAAATTTTCAGTTATAATAATAAATCAATTAGAAAATCGTTTAAAAAAAATTCTTCCTTATTTTAAATTTGTTTTCAAGATATAAAGCGCAAAGCATATAAAACTAAGAAAGTATATTAAAAAATGTTTCGCTTGTGTCACATACATATGTAATTATATTTTTTTTATAATGCTTACACATTTCAATAATGATAAAAGAAAAAAAATTGTTCAATAAAAGTATATAGTATTTATTAATTCTTGTTATTTTTACTGTATTTCATTTTTTTATTTATTTTTTCTTATATTTCCACAAATTGTGATTTTTTATTTTAAAAAAACTGTCTCAAGACTGTCTTTTAATTTTGATTTTTTTTTATTGGTTTATTATTAATTCATTCACCCGCGTAAGAGTTAATTAAATCTACAAAAAGAAAAAAATATTACTTAATTAACAATTTTTTTTATTTTTCATATTAAAATGTGTATTAAAATTTTGAAAGAATTTTTTTTTTTAATTTAAGCATGTGACAATAATAACGGATTCAATCAAATCAACGCGATAAAAATATTTAAAAATAAATATTTTAAAAAAATAAAAAGAACAAAATATTTAAATAATAGAATCTTAATTGTTCGTAATTTAACTATTCCCGAAGAAATAAAAATAATTGGCAGTAATTATAATAGGTCATAATTTAATGTCTTGAAATTAACGCAGTTCGGACTAAAGATTCGAATATATCCCAAAAAATATGCTTTACATTATAGTTGATTCTTATTACGCTTTTTATAAAAAAGATTTATATATATATATTTAGAATTGCGTATCAGGATTTTGAATTAAAATTATAGAAAAATCAATAACTCACATAAAAAAAAAATAGAAAATTTATAATTCTACTGTTGTGAAACGGTGTAGAAAAAAATTGAGAGCTCAGAAATTTATTTAAAACAAAAAAAAAATAGTATAAATTAAATATTTTAGTAATGTATTTTGCAATTAATCACAATTATGCACTTGGAAGTAAAATATTTTATACATATTATTTTAATATTATAATAATATTATTCAGTGTGTAGTAGTAGAAAAGTGATAAATTAAATGTGACTTTCGAATTTACATAATATTTGACATAATATCAAAATATAAATAATAATATAAAATCAAAAAGAAAATAGATGTTATGATGAAATCTTTTCTTTTTGTAAATCTATCGCGAGACATTTTAAATTATTCATCTTAGTAAGACACAATTTTCTTTTAAATTCTAAAGTGTAAAGTAATTTTTAAACTCTTTTCATAATCAAACTTAATTTAATTGAATAATTTATTATTTGCTTTCACATTACACTTTCCAAAAATATTTCGTTTTTTTTTTTTCTTCCTAAATACTATTTTTTTTATTCAAATTATTCTTTAATAATTATTCTACAGGCTCGATATGATTTTCATTTAAATTAAAATATATAAATACTTAGAACACCGTTTCAAAAGTAAAATTTGTCTAACCAATATTCTTCTTCTTTTTTCATTCTAATAAATAAAAAAAAACATTCAATTTACATTAGAATATATTTTTTTTTTATTCTATCACTTAATCACAAAGTGATTGACTTTAATACAAATGTTTTTTAATTATTTATAAATGAATTATTGTTTTTATTTTATAGTCATTTATATTTATGATAAATCTCACATTCAATTTTAGAACTTCACTTATATCCGAAAAAACGAGGTTTTTTCTTTTATATATTTTATGTTTTAAATACACAAAATTACGAGGGTTTTAAAAGTTTCATTACTAGAAATCTATTAAATAATTTCACTAAGATGACTTTTTGGTGGTTGCTATTGTTGATGTTGAATGATTGTTTGATTTTTAAATACCCTTAATTTATAGTTTTTTTGATTTTAAAATTTTATTATTTTTCTTTTTTAATGAATAAAATCATTTAATTCTTTATAGTTCTATATATATATATATATTTAATTTAGGTGTTGTGTTTTTAAATATTTTTCTCATTGTCACACTTATTTTGAGGCATTTCATTATATATTTTATTTAATTCACAGAAACTTTTAAATTCAAATTATTATTATTTTATTTTACTATATTTTAAATATATTTGTTATTGAAATGCCTCATTTACTTTTACTTTAAAATAAACAAAAAAAAATTTTTTAATAAATGAAAAACTTTAATCTTACTTGCTGACATTTCCTTCTTCGTGTGTGCTGTTATCGGCTTCTGCTGCTGCTACTGTTGATATATTATTTATAGCAACATATAATGCTGGATCAATAATTTTAGGTATTGGTTTGATTTCCGTACCCAACTCCATTTCAATACGATGAAGATCAAAACGATCTTCGTATGTAATTAAATTAATGGCAATGCCTAAAAAATTATTAAAATATATTTATATATAAATTTTAGATTTCTTCTATTCCACAAAATATAGTCACCTAAATGTCCAAAACGACCAGATCGACCAATTCTATGTAAATAGGTTTCGGCCATTTTAGGAAAATCAAAATTAATTACAACATTCACAGCCTGTACATCAATACCACGTGTAAATAGATCGGAGCAAACAAGATTTCTGCAATGACCCTGTCTAAAATCATGAAACACACGATTTCTATGGGCTTGGACCATTTTAGCATGTATATAATAACAGCAATATCCTAGCTCAGTTATTTTTTTAGCAAGTAATTCAACACGTTGCGTTGAATTACAAAATATTATCGATTGGCTTATTTGTAATTTAGAAAACAATGTGTTTAAACAATGAACTTTTTGTCTTTCTTGTACAAAAGCATAATATTGTGTTACACCCTTAAGTGTCAATTCTTCCATTAAGTTTATTTCATATGGTTCACGAGAATGATTTTCCATAAAGTTTTTAACACTGAGAGGGAATGTTGCAGAGAATAGTAATATTTGTCGTTTTTCTGGTAATTTAATAATGACATGATCCAGCATGCCTCTAAAATCTTGTGACAATAATTTATCAGCTTCGTCCAAAACTAACATCTTACACTGTGACATATTAGCGACCTCTTTTTCCATTAAATCAAGAATACGTCCTGGAGTTGCTATAATAACGTGTACTATAAAAAAGAAATTCAAATTTAATAAGATATGAAAAAAAAAAACATATAAAAGATATTTAACATTTTTAAATCAGAACGGTTTAATCATTTATAATTAAATGAAGGGGAATCCAAAAATTCATCATTTTTATTGAAATTATAATAAATTAATAAAAAAAACATTTCACCTTTTTGGTAGATTCTCATTATATCATCTTTTAAATTCGTTCCACCAGTAGTTACCATCACACGTATATCCATATGTTTTGCTAATTCAATACATATTTGGGATGTTTGAAGAGCCAATTCACGCGTTGGAACTATTATTAATGCTTGTATATAATCTTTTTGTGGGTCAACTTGTTCAAGAACAGGGATACAATATGCACCAGTTTTCCCGGTACCATTCTTGGCTCTTGCTAATATATCTTTACCCCCCAATGCTATTGGTATCGCTGCTTCTTGGATTGGCGACGGTTTTTCCCAGCCCTTTTCAAATATCCCCATCAGTAATTCTCGTTTCAAACAAAATTCTTCAAATTCATTACCTCTAGTATCTGTTACATCCTAAATAAATAAATAAATAAAAAATACAATTAATATTTAATCAATTAATTATACGTATAATAATATTTTATTGTTAATATCAGAACGGTTTTATCATTTAATATTCAAATGAAGGGGAATCCAAAATATCGTCATTTAAAATTATTATGTACTGTTAATACTGTTAATATTAAAATTAATCATTCTTACACTTGTTTTTATTCTGTTATCCTTTGCTGGTAGTTTCAACTTAGTTTTCCATCCCAGATCATCACTTTTTCCATCACTTGAAAAATTTAAAAATATATAAAACAATTTTTTTTTAAATATATGATCAAATAAGAAATTTCTTACGATTTCTGACTGCCGTGATTATTTAGATGGTTATTGGTAGAATTCACTGTTTCTGTCATCATTTTTCCAAATTTCTAAATCACTCGGGCACAATTAAAACAAAAAATTGTTTTGTCTTCTTTAAAAAAAACAATTATTTATTATTATGTACTTAGTTCTAATATAACTAAATTAATGTTTCTTATAAATAATTTGATAATTTTTTAATTTTTGTTTTTCTAAATCTCTTTTTTAATAAAACTTTAAATTCTTAAAGTTTTTTCACAAAAATTTTATTTAACACTAGATTTCTTAAATTAAAATTTTATTGTTTGTATTTTAAGATTGCTTCAAAAAAAAAAAAGAAATAATTCAATAATTGTATTTTAATTTGCAGTTCCTTAGTCCTTGTCGCTGCTTTTTATCTTTATTATTTTTATATATTTACACTTAATATTATATTTATAAATAAAATACACTGCCCTTATAAAGAGTAAAAGTTTTATTTATATTTAGTTCTCACTTCTTTAGTTATATTTTAATGTTTTTCTAAAATTCACCTATTATTTCCTTTCAAACACTTTTTATATGCGTATTAATGTTTTTATTATAACACTTTATTTAAGTTTTATTAAAAAAAAAAAATTTCAGCTTTCAACTGATTTTTACACATTTTATTAGTTTATTTTTTATTTTATAATTTTTTTAATCTTTTTTGTATGATAATTATATTTTCTTATTTTTCATTCAATTTTTTTAAATAACCTTAAAAAGCAAGAAAAAAAAACAATATTATTGACAATTAAATTCTATATCAAAAGTATACATAATAAAAATCAAATTTACAAGAAAAAAAATTGCAAATGTAAATTGCCATATAAATTTAAGATATTGTTTAAAGTAATGACATGAATCCAATGGTGTAAATAAAAAAAAAGCGTGTATGTTTTATACGAAGTTTGCATTATAAATTATTTTTGGAGTCTAAAGAGACAATAATTTATTTCATATTTAAAAATTAGATGATAATGATTAACAATATAAAAATTTAATTTTATTCGATTATAACAAAGAAATTAAAAAAATATTTAATAAATTGTAAAACCCCATACGTAAAAATTAATTACGCCGCCCATGTTTTAAACAAAAAAAAATAAAGCTTACATTATATTATATATATGAAATATATAATATATATATATATATATATATATATAAATATATCATATTACATTTAATATTAATTTTAAATGTAAATATTAACTAAATTTATATAAACCGATGAATATTTGTTGGACAATTGTTTAAATTTATAAAGAAAATTTGAAAAAAAAATTTACCACCTATTAAAAATGGCCATAACAGAGCATTTTTTGATTCCCCATTTTCATGCAAAACCATTGCACAAAATATCGAATTGTTAAAACGTGTTTATTAAAATAGTACAAACATTATACACAATTTTTATAATTATTTGTAATCAATAAACATTTATATTTTATAATTGACAAATTTTAGTATAGTTTATATAAAAAATATGCAGTTAAATTAACAAATAAATACCTTAAAATTTTTCTCTTTTTAGATTTATGCTTTCTTTTACTTCTTGAATGCCAACAGCTACAAATTGTAAATGAAATAATGTATTAAAAAACTGATGGCCGCCACACACTTTAAAAAAGAAGCTATAAGAATTTAAAAAGCGCCCATTTCGAAATTAGTGCTAACTAGACAAGGTAATTTTCGAAAATCCTTTCAATTTTCAATATTTAAATACACGATAAGTAAAAATCTAAATACATTTTTTTTTTTTCAAAACAAAATATTTATTGTCACTATTATATTCTAATGTATTATATTTTGTAGTTAAATTATTTCCAATCCCATGGTATGCATACTGTACCATCTGCTAATATTGAATAATAATTTGTTATATGCAAATTAACATTAATCAATGAAAACTTTTTTTCATTTAATAACTTATTTAAACATAATATCATTCTATCAGGTGTGACTGAATCATCCTTTTTTAAAGTAATTAATTTCATTTCACTTAAACATCGTTTGTGTAATTCAATTTCAATATATTTATTTCTAAAATATCAAAAAAAAATAAAAAAAAAAGATTACAATAAACAAAATTATATATAAGATTTTATTTAATTTGATTTCATACATTTTATATTCCTTTATTTTTATTAAAGCATCCTCTAAACTGTTAGTTATAAAATCCACTAAAAGACTTCCGGGACATGTCGACGGAGCAATTATTTGTCCAGTTGGTGTCACCATTAAAGGTCCCGCCTCACTATTATTTAAATATAAATATGATCTTAAAAAATTAAATAACGTACACAAAGTAAACTTACGACTCTATTACTATTTCATAATCCATTAAATTCTGGGGCCACGTATTTGGATATTTATATTTACTTAAATAGTCCAATAATGTTGTTGTTATTTTCCTTAAATGTTGGGTGTACAAAATTGCTTGTTCCTTAGGCATAAATTTTCTTCTACCTATTTTTATACTACACAATACTTGAGATAATGCAATTTCATAAGCAGGAATCTTTTTTAAATAACTATCGTGCTTTGATAAATTTTTTATTAACTAAAAAACATAATTGCATGTCAGTTTGTTTTAATCTACTATATTATGATCTAAATCATTTATTTATATTACATCTAGCCAATTATGTTGCACATCACCAGTGAATAGCATTACATGGCCGTCTAAGCTTACTCCTGTAAATGGAGCAAAAACAACAACGCGATCTATGAATAGATATTTCAAGAAATGAAAAAAAATCAGATTATAAAAAAGCTGAACTAGATATACTTTTCAAATTAATCATAACATCGGGATGCATATCGGCCAGTTTTTCTAAGCTTTTTAAACAACCTCGGTAATGCTCAACATTCCAACCGCAATCATAAAGCAGCTCTAGCAGTTCTAACCTTTCAACTATGATATACTAAAGTATATGTATACAAAAGAGACTATTAGAAATTAGTTTTAACTATTATAAATAATTATTAATTACCTTTAATTTTACAACTTCAATACGTAATTCTTCAAGTGCAGAATTTCGATCATATGCTTTTTGCAAATTAACATCTAACCAGTCTCTACAACATAAAATAAATCATTGACTTTTAGTAGTCATTTATATTACAAAAATAAATGGTTTACTTCAAAATTGTAGCATTAAGATTTCTTTTAACACGCTCTTGAAATATATCATACTCTTCATTAAAGCTGTTTTGCATATTAAAATCCTCTTTCCGAAATTTAGAATATATATTTGGTGTATTAGAAACATCTGATGATTCAGTAGACGACAATTTTATATTATCAATATATTTAGTTGGTAAATTACATGTTTGTAATATTACTTTTAATATAATTTTGGGATCATAACTTTTTTCAACTGGAATTTTA
This sequence comes from Ptychoptera albimana, assembly GCA_961205885.1. NCBI lineage: Eukaryota > Metazoa > Arthropoda > Insecta > Diptera > Ptychopteridae > Ptychoptera > Ptychoptera albimana. Next base: position 8,999,897 of record OY540801.1, on the reverse strand, counting down.
AGTAATTTAAAAGAGCCCTTTTTATCTATCTCAAAGTCTCTCACGTAAAATGGTAAACATTTTGGTGTGGATGACAATATTTGATGTTTTTGCAATGCTTTAAAATGAGCACTTAAATGTTTTAATGAATCTTCATTGACGGCCTTAAAATAAATTATAAATTATTTAAGACTTTGTAAAGCAAAATCATGTAATTTACACGTTGATCTGGAAATCTTCCAAACAAGTCTGGATGGACAACGAAATAAAAAGGCCTCAATGCAGTAGCTATTTCACTGTTGCTAATCATTCTACAACCATTTAATTTCATGTTTCTCATACTAAATATATTTTGCCTATAAATTACAAAAAAAATATTTAAGTATATAATTTTTATATATACAAACTGAAAGACAATAATAACCATGTTTTGAAACAAAGTTGCATTATTAGATGAGTTAAATAAAAAAAGCAAAATGACTATTGAACATTGAAAAAACACAAATATTTTCCAGGCTGACATTTTATAATTCTATTACTACACGAAAGTCAATTAAATAATCATATTAATACCGAAAGTCACAAAATATCTGAATTAATGTTATATGTATTGCTAAACTTACCCTTTTATTAAATTTGTTTGGAAACACAAATTGATTCTATATTGATTTCTATATAAATAAAAGAAAACTGACAATAATCATTTTTAAGAATATTTATTATTAAAAAGACAAAAAACAGATATTAGAAAATTATATGTATTGCACTTATAAGCATTTGTAACTATTATATAATATAAACATAAACTTGTTTATACTAAAAAGGGTTCGGATGTTAAGAATTAAAAATATTTCAAGTATATTCCATTACCGTGATTAACATTATAAGAATATTTAATTGTTTTTATAAACTTTCAATTGATAAAAAAAAAATTATTTATGAACTTGTAGCATATCAAGTGCAACAGAAATATTGCCATCGACAGATTCGAGTAGATCGCCTAAACAACCACCTTCGTTGCTAAATCCCATAGATATCATTGCCTTAACTGCATCATTTATTTTGGAAACTAAAAAAATATTTATTTATAAATGTATTTATGTTTTTGTTATATATAAAATATAAATCACTAACCATGATGATAAATTATTGGTTCGGGAAGTGATATCGGAATGCTTGTAGTATGAATATTTGCTGCGTTAAGATTAGCTAATGAATTTTCCTTAATACTATCAATATGTTGCTTTAAAACGCGACCCAATTGCCCGAAATCCAATACTGGAACTGCAGTTGTTTCAGTAGGTTTGTCAATTAGATATTTTTCTGATGTAGTTACATTAGTTTCTTGTAATCGATCATCGATTTTAGTTTTATTAGATAAAGAAACGGTACTTTCCACAAATTTATTTTCCGATGGAATAACAGTTTTCTGTTTTGATGATACATTTAACCCTTCATTAATCATGTTTTCAGTAGAAACTGTTTCAATTTCGAAGTTATCATCAATGTTATCGTCACTATTAATAATAGTCCATTCCTTATCTGGGCTATTTTCACGTCTTTCGACATCTTGATTTGATGGTTGATATGGTTTTCCACAGATTGGCATGTCTCTATCGTCTTCAAGTAAAACAACATCTTCCAAAGGTTTTTTATCATTATCATTCAAATTTATAACACTTTCAAATGTATCATTAGAAGTAGATAAATTTGGTTTAGGTTCAACATTTTCTTCAGTACCATCATCTTTAGCTTTTAGCTCAACGTCAATACTCAGAGGTTCAAATAGATTTGTACAAATGTTTCCAATATTTTGTATTGTTTCAGCATACGAAAAACCACCTTCGTTACCGGTTGGTTTTTTAGCGCTTAACCCAAATGCAGAGACCACCTGATTAGCAATTTTTTGGGATGTTATAGCAGCAGCTTGACAAGCAGCAATAGCGTTTTCACATGCTCCGTCATCAATAGCCTTTATGGTTGCATTATTAACCATTTCAGCAAATTCTTGAATCTTTTTCGATTTGCATTTTCGTGGATTTTTTGACCCGTTTAAATCATCTCGACGTTCCTGTTTAAGGCATTTTCTTTCATAACGTTTTTCCTTTTCTCTTTCCTTATCAGCTAATTTCGCTAAATGGCGTCTTTCCTTTTCGTAAGCTCTTTCTAAAACACAATCAGAACCATTCTTACAATGTCGCTGCAAGTATCTAGGATTCTTCTTAGTTAATAAAATTACACTTTCAGAATTAGTTGTATTATCACAGCAACCTGGATATAACGAGGATAAATTTAGTTGATTTCTTAATTGAGAAATTAATGCCGTAGTTCCATCTCTCTAATAAATTAGATATAAATTTGAATGTATATGTAAAAAAAATTAGATTTATTTGAATAAAAAATTTACTTTAATTGGGTGGGATAGCCGAATCATTGGATGCTCTTTGTGAATATATTTCTTATCACACTCTCCACATAAATCATAGTCTGGACAAAGAGCACATTTATAGCGCATACCTATTATTTCCTTATCACAACCATCACATATGATATTAGGATGTATTATTTTTTTTGGGTCAACATCAACTTTGTGAATCTTCTGAGCAAATTCTGTAACTGTTGATAAATTAGCATAAATTAAATAAAATATACTACGAAAATAAGAATTACGACTTACGATTTTCAGGATGGTAACTATTGTTATCATTCTTCTTAAACAAACCTTTTGTTTCTCCTATATTTAAAAAATATGTTGCATATTATTTACTTATAAGACAGAATTAATAATTATTTATTTTCATATATGTAACTTACGGAAAATCTTTGGCTGTGATACATTATCAAAATTTACTTTTGAATGTCTTAATTGATCATGAGTAGATTTTGAAACTGCAATAACTGGTGGTTCAATATCTTTTGATACTTTCGTTGCTGCAATTGAATATGCTTCAGTTACATAGGCTCCAGCTTTTGGGATTGCAATTGATTCTGGAACCTTATTCGATTTTGGTAATATTCGAACAAAAATCTTTCCGACTTTTTGTTCACTTAATATAAAAAAATCATCATCCAAAATTAACAAAATCTCGTCGTTATCAGAATCTATAAAAATTATATAAAATTGCGAAATAGATTTACTACGCAATAACTTTTAATTTGAACAAAGAGTAATAATGGACGACTTACCAATCCAATACATTCGAAAATTATTTTCTTTTAAAATCGAATAACGATCAAATAACTTTTTATGCAAATCATTTACACCTTTTATGTCATTTACTAAATAAATTGTTTCAAAATCATTGTCATTAAAAATTATTTTTACTTTTAATAATCCTGCCATTTTGTTATAGATTTTATTATTTATTTTTGTTGATATTTCACTTTCGTATTTTTCAGAAACACTGAATACAAATTAGTTATAACACAGCTTTTATAGCAAAGGTTTGTATTATCTAGAACAATTGGTGCGTCACTTTAATTATACAAAAAAAAAAAAAAACGAATTAAAAACAATTGCACAAGAGTTGAACAAAGAAATGAATATGACTTGCAATGGAAAATGTCCAAAACAATTTAAATATTCAAATTGGAATTTTTGCGTAGCATATATCGATGATTTGCAGAAAAAACATAAAGTTAGTCGAGAGAGAATATTTATGCGAGAGAAATATCATTTAAGAAAAAAAAATTGACGTTGCATATATGACAGTGTAAATGATTTCATTAATGGGTAATTATTGTCTGATGTAAAATTTTAATCAGTAAACCGTTTTATTTTATAAATTTAAATTATTTTTTTTTAATATTTTTTAATTAATCAATGTGATCATTTGAACTTGATCAATTTAATCTAAGTTGAAATAAATAATTTGAAAATTGTATTGAATCAAAATTAAATAATTGCCGTGAGAATATTTATTCCATATAAAATAAGTCAATTATAATTTAAGGGTTTTTTGTTATTATTATTTAAGATATAAGGGAATTTTCAATTTTAAAAATGAATTTAATAAATTAAAAACACAAACATTCCCACCCGATTGTCAAAATTATATCGCATTTTCGGCTGTCAGTTATATATTACAAAACAAATAAAAATAAATTCTTGTTACAAAAATAAACCACGCAACAGACAAAAAACTTCATTTTAATATTTTTTTCTTCTATATTTAAATTGAAAAATAATGTGTTTGTATATCTATGTGTGTATTCGATGATTTTACAAATAAACAAAGCAAAAATCTTATAACCTAAACACACAAATGATACTATATGTGTGGTACGTGGTTGATGATTCATGATCGACGTCACGTCTGCTACCGCTGCGTCTCGAATTATATAAAGAAAATCTCAATGTTTGTCTAAAAATCTATGACATCATATATAACTCCATTAATTTTTTTTTTTTTTTCAGAATCAAAATTTTCTAAAAGCAACTATTGCTTCCGCACCGCTGTTCAAATTCAAATATGCAAGCGTATAGTAAACAACAGCAGGAAACATTTTTGCCATGTTTGTGGTATTGTAGTTTAAAATCATAGTGACACCTAAAACCCAATTTTTCATTTTAGAAAAGGAGCGTAATCAAGTAATAAAAAAAAAAGTTTGAATAAATAAATCATCCAAATTGACCCCACATGTTTTTTTTTGAATTATTTATGGAATATATATTTGAACGTAACCAAAATTTTTATCGCATGTCTAATTATGAAATTATTTATGTGAAAACAATATATAGAAATTAACAAACTGTCGTAAATTTATGAAAATTGTTAGCAGAAATTCCTTAAAAATGGCATGCTATTTGTATAAAAAAAACCACCACATGGTTTTTATAAATTTTAAAAACGATTTTATTTTATTTATACTTATTAGTTAATAAGTTCCTTTTATTCAACACTAACATATTATGTATGAGTGAGTTAATAAAAATATAGTATCTTATATTGTATGCACTAATATTTGGGGCTTTTAAAGGGTCAAATTGTAGTTAGTTTAATATGGTGCAAGTGAAAGAGGTATATTTTAAAGCAGCTATTATATTTAAAGTTTCGGTTAAAGTGTGTTTAATAGTGTTTTAAAGTTACCGGAACTGTATTATTACTTATTTAACTTATAGAAACAATAAAAAAACTGTCATAAGCAAGAATGTTTACAGATAGCAAATAGCTAAAGCAGCGTAAAAAAGAAGAAGTAGCAATAGCATATTGCTTTTGAAGCTAATAAATTTTATATCAGCTCAGTTCAGTTTCAGTACAATTTTGCTACTAGCTAATAAAAGAGTTACGTTATAAACAGTAAATAACAAAAAAAAACGTTTAATTTTTTGGTTTTAAATTTGTGTTGTTTAAAATATTTTTTTTTTTTAAATTAATTTTAATTATTATGGTAAATCCATCTCTAATTAATTATTGATAATATTAATTTATATGGAATAAAATTAAAATAAATGTGCGTTACTAGAAAAAATAATATGCAAATGGGTGTGTTTGTGTACGTTTTTATATTTTCGATATAAATTACAAATATTTATAAATGTTTGTCCACCTCTTCCATATTTAAGTGTTTAAAATTTTTGTTACCCTTTTCAGTATTATTGAAAGAAAGTTATTCAAATTAATTATTTGACCGCAATGTGCTCGTCGAAACAATTATTCAAATAAAGAAAGGATTACAGTATTCTTCTAATCTTTGTTTAAAAATATTAAAATATCTTGTTATTATTTAATTTTTTTGAATTGTTTTTAAATAATAACAAATATAACTATTTATGTTTATTTTTTTGTTGATTATTAATTTAAAATATTGTTTTGTACAGTACGGCTTATTTTTGCTCAAGCCTTGTTTTCAATTTAATATAGTAGAAACAAAAAAAAATTGAAAACAAAACACACACTTGGTCACTGAACTATCTTTTTTTTTACTATGGCACACGCGCCGCTTTTATTTTATAGTAATTGTTTTTAACTGATACTTATTTTTATGATTATTCTTTAATATCAAAGTTATTATTTTGCAATTATTAAATAATTATTTATTAATATTGTTTGTGAATGAAATTATTTCTTTGTCTAACATACAAAATAAATAAATGTATAGTGTATATTTCTCATTTATACTTCATGTTTGTATTTATTCACTCGAGAGTAGAGTTTAAACGTTTTTTTTTCCCAAAATATATATGTTTAAATTAAATGAAAATTTGTTCGTAATTTTTATATGTACATATTATACATATTTTTAAATTTGAATCATAAAATCACTGAAAAATCCTTATTATCTATTTTATTTTTTCTAAATTTAGACAACTAAACTACTATTTAGTGTTATAATAAATAAATTTAAATAATTTTTTTTAAATACACATATATACATTTTTTTATATTTTGTTCATTTTTATACTGAAATCCTCAAATGCCAATATTTACTGTAATAAAAAAATATAATGCTGCTATTTTAATTTAGGAAAAATTTTGCTTTAACGCTAATTTAAAAATTGTTAAATCTTATTGAAATCAACAATTACTTTTTCTTAACAATACTAAAGTATATTAATAATAAATAATAATTAATTTCATATACTATTTCTTACAAATGCATTCTTGTATAAATAAAATCTGTATAAATGTTCATAAATATTTGATAAATAAATAAATTATTATTGATTATTAATAAAATTAATGTGTTTGTTTATTTTAAATACATGTAATTCCACGTGAACAGTATAATTTAAAAAATACCATATCCAAATTATTGACTATTTTTCGGGCATGTAGAAAAAACTCCAGTTTCATAATCTAATTTATTTAATTTTAATTTCAGGTTTATTGTTACTATTATTATTATTATATATTATTAGTCTCAAATATATTATTAAAAATAAAATAAAATAGATTTAAACGCTCTCGATATATAGAATTTATTTTAAAAATTTCTTCTCTGTTTTCGTTTGTATTGTTCTGATTCTCTTTTAAACACGCATATCCCATTCAATAAAATATAAATGGAATTTTGTTACGTTTTATAGTAGCTTGCAGTAGTATTATAGTAGTATTATATAATATATACGTTATGTGCCAAATTCTAGGCAGCGTTAATATGTAAATATGTAATTTATTTTTTAGATTAGGCCGATGCGTAAATTATAACGTAAACATCAAACAAAAATGCAAATTAGAAAAACGATCATAAACATCATTAGGACGGTAAATTGTTATTTAAAATATATTTAAGTGAAAAATTCTAGAAAAAAGCACATCAATGTAAAAATAAATACAGAGAAATATCTATTACTTACTTTCCCCACGTCATCTCTATTACATACTTATGAAGATACAATTTTTAGATAGTCATTTTGTAATAGAATTGCTGAATTAAAATAGAAATATTATAGAAGAAACTCCCACTTCATACACGAAATATAATTTTATTCATTTCAAAAAAGATCATTTATCTGAAGTTTATTGCCAACATTTTACATTGTGTTATAAATCTTGAGTTTAAAATTAGTAATAAATTTTTAAATAGTTATTTGTATATTAAATTTAGATTAATTAAATACATTAAAGTGTTGTATTTAAAAAAAAATTTATAAATATGTTGAAAAATAGATTTTTCTTTTATTAAATAAAACAATATTTTTGTGGTTAAAAAAACATATTTCAAATTATGTGTGATATTTTGATTGACAACGGAGGAGAAATGAAATTTAAAATGCTCTTCTATGGCTATGCGATTATCACGGATAAGGGGTATTTGTTTTGGTTCTCAATATATGTTGTATCGTTTAAAAAAATTCCGCTCGATGAAATTATTGTAATTTTATTGAGTAAAAGAGAAAATTTTATCAGTCGCGTCCATTGCGTTATTTAATATAAAATAAACGTGATTCTCACAATTTATAATTTTTCTTTTATTTGTGAGTAATTTGACCTGCATATATAGTATAGTTTTGTTTCTTCAATCTAGTATTTTTTTTTTCATCATTTTATTTATTTCCCCACTATTTTCCAAATATACAAAAGAGTAATATTTTTGTTATTTCTTGTTAAAATGAGTCGCTAGACTTATGCCCATCGTCTTCACTATACTTTGGATTCGACATTTTCGAAGTACTACTGTATACAAAATGGCGTAATATTGAAAACAATATAAAATATTCATCACGTATCTTGTGTTGTTTGTAAAATATTTTATTAAACATATAAAATTTTAATTTCTTAAATACAGTTTTTTATTAGTTATTAATGAAATCTATATTTACAAAAAATAAATTAATGTTGTATTAACTGCAGCAGAATTAAAAATTGTATTTATAGTTAAAAATAATTAAAAATTAAGTAAAAGGATATTTTTAGTGTTTATTATTGTGTTTGTGTAGTGATGTTTTAGCAATGGTTTAAAAAGAGGAAAAAATTCTATAAAACAACATGGTTATCAGTTTTTTAAATAAATATACGCATAATATTTTAATTTGTTTGTGTTGTGTAGTAATTGCTGAACAATGTGTTATGCGAAATTATTATTTTCTCGAGAATAATAATAAATGATAATGAGTGTGTTTTCAATTGTATCTATTCAATTTTCTTTAATAAGTAATAAAAATACAAGAAGAATATTAAAAATCGGTTATTCCAAACAAAAACAATTTTTTATTACAAAATATTTATTTATTATACACATTTAGTTGTATTTGTAAACAATTTTAAGTCAAAAAACTGTATCCAAAAATAAAGAATCGCATACGTTTCTTCTACCTTCTTGGAATTTGGGTTTATTCTTATTGTTTTGTTTCTTTCCGTTTACTTTTTTTATTATTTTTATGAATATTTTTTTATTGTTGCAGCATCAAAAATGCAGTTTTTGTTAGAAAAGTTTCATCTTTTTACACGTGTTTATATTTTTTTAAAAATACATTTATAAATAAGGGTGATTTAACTTGTGAAATCTAATAATTTTTTTTTAATTTTCAAGTATATTAATACCCAGTTAGATTTGCATTTAGCTGTGCATGAGTAAAGGAATTAACTCGTATTGATTATATTATATCTTAGCGGTAATTAAAAACAATGTTCATTTTTTTTAAAGAACATTGACTAAATTATTTAAGTGACAAATTAAAAACCAATTTGATGATTGTGCGTTAATAACATTTTTCAGTATGGATTGTAATATGTGTCCGAGAATCTAATTTGATAAAAATTCTACGCATAATAGTCTTTCATAGTAGTGATGCTAATTCTTTTTAAATGGTGATGTGTTTTTATATTTAAATTACATTTTTATTATTATTAGAATTTTATATTATAAATTTCGTAAATATTTTTCTTATTTGTATTAATTTATATGATTATTTAATTGATTTGTCTAATTTTAGTTTAAGCTTAAAGTTTAATTAAATAATTTTTTTTTTAATCGACTATTATTAATTTACTATTATTTATTTATTTTTGAGGTTAAGTTTATTAGTTTTTTTTTTAATTGAAAACGTGTTTTAGTTTAATTTAATAAATTTACTACCTAAACATAACGAAAACTATGTGTTTTCATGTGAATTCTCAAAAATTCTATCTAATAGTTTTTTTTTTCTGAAGTCAATAAAAAATTTAAAATTAATAGCATTAGATCACCAAATTAAATTCTAATATTATTTTTATTAGTTTCACCTATATAGGTAGGGATTTGTGTATTAATTTTAATATATAACATATACATGATAATTATTCTTTTTCACTTAATACTCAATTCCCTCAGAACTTTACACCAATACATAAAAATTGTTATTAGAGAAATTGTTTAAAAAAGCAGAAATGTGTTTACGTTTACGTTTATGTGTGCATACATTTTTTTTTATTATTTTACTTTTATTTAGTGTATTGTTTTCCTAGAATTGGATATACATATATAATACTTGTGTAATATGTAAGATTCTTCGTTATAAAGTGTTAATGTGTTATTTAAATTTAATTATTTTTATTGTGTTTTACTGGTATGCTTAGTTATAATTTATTTAAAACAAAAATGAACAATTTTACCATTTAATATTTTTTTTATTTAAAGTATACTTCAATGTAATAAAGAAAATGCGTAGCAGAAAAATAGTTTTATTTATTACGCATGCTCATATAATTTATTATTGTTACATGGTTTCGTATGTGTTGATTTGCACAGATAATTGTTTTTTATTTTTTAAAACAAATTTAATCTCTCCCACTCTTTACACTATTTATTTAAATTATCTATTTTTTTTTTAGTAGTGTAAAATCATTAAAAAAAAAAATACTTTTTTATCTTTCATTTGTTTTGTATTAATACTATTTATTGTTAAAAAAAACGTCACAACATGATTTATTAAAAAAAACATCGTAGCGGGGATAATTAAGAATAATTGTATTTTTCTAATTTTTTTTTATCATATGATTTAATTTTTTTAGGTGCAAATTTTATTATATGTATTTATATTGTTTATCTTGTATTTGTGTTTAAGTTATTTATATATTTTATGGTTAATTTTTGTTTATTTGTAAATATGAATGAAATTCCAATGATTTAAAATATTATATGTTTTGTTTTATATAACAGAACTAATTATAATAGTTAAAATACGCGTTGTATATAACTTTTTTATTTATATATAAAATTAGTTATATTTTGCTATAATCATTGTTGCAACGCGTATTGATTCCGTTTTGCGGGATGTATATTGCTTATCTCTTGTTCACCTTATATAGAACTCAACGTACATGGATGAACGTTGCTGTTTTTGTTTTTGTTGAATTGACTTTATTTCAACTATTTTTTATTTAATCACGTGGAGTTTTTGTGATGATTGTTTACTTTACTATTTATTCATTATATTATACTGTTACCGTCATAATATCGTCATTGATTTTTTTCTCTTTGTTTTGTTCTGTTTTAAGTTTTTCATAAATATTAAAACATACGAAACAACCTACGTGTTGTTTTGTTTTTTTTTTTTAGATTATTTATTTTATTAGTATTTCTTTAAGTTAGTTACAACAAGGCTCCACAATAATAGAGCTCTTTACTGTAAAAAAAAATGCAAATCAAATTTTAAAAAACACAAGCTTTATGTTCAATAAAGAGATAAAGGTTGAATAGTTTATTGAAAATGGTAAGCAGAAGAAAATGGAGAAAAATAAACAAAAAACAAAAATTCACTTAGTAAATAATACAAAAAGAGTTTTTAAATTGCTTTACAAGCTTAAAAAATTTCCAGTCTTAAGAAATTGACGTTTTATTTTAAATATTACGCAGTTAGGCTAGTGTTCTACGTTTTTTTACAACATAAAATTCTAAAAACACAGCTGGTTTGTATATTTTTATTTTCAAAAATTTAATTGTCAAAAAAGCTTATTTTCAGATTTTTTTTTTAAAATATATAATTTTAATTTTTTTGATTAATTATATTATTATTGTCCCTTTATTTACTTATTTGATTGCGTCTTTTTAATAAGTAAAAAAGACATTTTTTTTCACTATTCACTTTATAATCAATTTTATACATTTTATAATTAACTATGATAACTTATTTTTATTTATTATAACAAGAATGTCATTTTTTGAAGATAAAAGAATTACACATGTATACATAAGTGTATAATGTATATACTATACGTCCATTTTCTTTACTTTCTTTTTATGAATGAATTTTTTTTCATGATGTGCTTTCTTTCTCTCATGTATATTTAAAATACAATATGTAGGAGAGGTTTTAATAAAAATAACTATCCATTAAGGCATTTTTCACTTTCTTCTGAATTTTTAATTTCACAATTATTTATTTATATAAAAAATATTTATTCTATTAATCACGACGTCATTAATTAAATAATATTTATTTTTAGTATTTTTTCTGTATTTGCTCTAATTTTTTTGTATTTAATTTTTATTTGTTTGTATGTTTGCCCTTTACGCAAGTTGTTTACATTTTTTATTACAAAACAATATATTACAAGTTACTACTACACAATGTCTTCCGAGTAATAGATTAAAAATAATATTTTAAGTAAATAAAAAAGAAACAATTGAAAAACGCATGACTAAAATATATTTTAAGAGATTTCTTTATCAAAATATTTAAAAATTAATTTTTATCAAAACATATCTAATTCATAGCTAATACATATCTAATTTTAATATTTCATCCTATAATATAGTTTGATATAGATAGGCATTGCTAAAATAGAATTACATCTTTTTTTACTAACTCAATTATTTTGCTAACAAAATAAATTTTGTTTTAAACTTAACTTGAATAAATGATAAAATGATATATTATATTATGGAATGATTATTAATATAATAGGATATTATGGGATGCCAATATTAAAATATTATAAACAAAATAAAAAACTGTATGACTTTTAAAATGCAAATTCATATTGTTTGTTATTACAGTTTTTATGTTTAATAAAAATTAATACTTGCAATTTCAACTGTTTAACAAAGTAATTATTTGTTCTTGTATAATATTGAAACTTTGTACTGAAAAGTTTTTTTTATTTATTTGGAACAAGTATTAAGAATTATCACTTTAAATTTTTTTAGATGGTGACATTTGTTAGTAATACCATTATTGATTTTTTAAAAGATATTTCTTAAGGTATGATTGAACCATATCTTTGTCGTCAATAATTATACCATATTTAAAAAAATATGTTCTGATTATTTTTTTTTTATTTCTTTGATTTTTTTAAAATGCAACTGAAAAGGTATTTCAGTTGTTTTTCTAAGTGTGTTTATAAAAAATGTGTGATATATGAAAGAAAAACCAATTTGTTGATTAGAAAAATAAAAAAAAAAAATGTTTTTCTCTAGGCATCTATATATGTGTGTAGCGTATTTCATATGTTACATGTATACAAAAGCACATTTTATTTTATCGTATGATTAAATGACGCGTTTTTTATTATTGTTTGATTATTTTGTATGTGGGGGATTGTGTATTATTTTGCTGACAAACTGACTGTAATGATCAGTCAAATTGATTTAATTGAATTTTTTTTTTCTTAATAATTACAGTCGTTTTACTGAATATTATGTTACACTCTCATAAAAATATGAATTATATATTTATATATAATGAGATTGTATACGTTTTTATTTTTTAATTAATTAACACAAAAACAACATTCCAATTAAATTTTGTAATTTCTTTATTTTATATTCATTTTTGTTCTCTTAAGAAATTATTTATTATTGTTAGATTTTAGTATATTTTTTATCTTTTAATAGCTTTTGTTTTCTGTATAGCAATCTGGTTCTAATTGATATTATTAGTACTAGTGTCGTTTATTTTTCTGCATACCATGTGCTTAATATTTTTGTTTATAGGTTTTTGGCGTATTAGTTGACCTTTATAGCGAAACGGTCTATATTGCCGTTAACAGCTTTTATTTTTAAACGAAGAAGTATGATATATTGCCGTTAACTGCTTTTATTTTTAAATGAAGTAGTATTCATTAAAATCTTCAAATTTATTTTTTTTAATTTGCCTAATCTTTTTGTTGTGATTATAATATTCAGAAACTATTTATTTTATTTTTTTTTGTACGTCTACAAATGTGATAAATCTAATTATATTTAGAGATTAGAATACATTTTGTTTGTGTAATGATTAAATGTTAACGATGATAAATAATAAAAGCTGCTGTGGTTTAATTGAAAAGTTATTTATTGAAAATTTTAGCTTTTGTAAATAAAAGACTATATGTTCATTAAATATAGAATCCTAAAATAATTCTACTATTGTTTATAATATTATAATTTTATGATACACCTAGAACATTTCCATAATACTGTGTCACAAAGATTATTTAGACATACACTTTATTAAAAAAATACGCAATAAATGCTTTGAAAAGTTAAAAGTAAACGAAAACAATATATTTCACTGAAAAATGTTCAATGTTCAAAGGACAATATGGATTAACAAAACGAAAATAGTTGACATGCTAATTGTTACTATTGATTTTAGTTTTTACTATTCCTTATAGCTTGTTAATTAATAAAATTTTACCATATTGTTTAATAAATTATTATTTTATTCATCTGTAATTGAGTGAAGAAAAATAAAAGATATTTTTGTCTTTGAATTATTTAGATAATTTATAAAATTTAAGTTTCAATAATTTTATTTTTGTTCAACAGTTTACGTATAAGATTTTATTTTACAAAAAAGAAGTATAAAGTAAAATTGATTTTAAAAGTACTAAATTAAATCAATATCAATTATTCAATAATTATAACATCAAATTTAACGCATTAATAAATTTCCGACAAAATGGCGGTCAAATTTTTTTAAAAAGTTCAAATTAATAAAAGAAAAATGTTAAATTAAAATATCTCTTGTTTGGTTTTTGTGTGAATTATAATTTTTCTTTTTAATTGGTTTGATTGATCGATTATATATATATTTTCATTTATTATATATTTTTCTACTATTAGTTGGTTATAAATTGAATAAGAATTTTTTATAAAACAGTGTCTTATATAAAATTCTAAGGTTATGGATCAATTGAAAATATTGTTTACTATTTCAGATTTTTTTAGAATTAATTTATTTACATGTTTTGTGCCTGAAATATTTTTGTTTAAATTAAATTTTGCTTATTTGAGTTGGATGCTGATGGGAATTAAAAACAATAATAAAACCTTACCAAAAAGTAATTACTTTTTAAATTAAATTAAAATCAGTAATTGATGGTGGTACTTTAAGTGTAACGTCAACAGTTCAATTTGAGAAATAAAGTTATTAAACGAATTTATTTCATTAAATTGGATTATGTGTTGCTATTAATAATGATGTTGTAAAAAGAACTGTTATACAGTGTTTACATACAAATGTTTTGTGGTATCATTTTAGTCTGAATATAGGTTAAAATGATTTTAATGTGATAAGAGAAAATTACGTACGTTTTTAAAAACAATAATGAGAAAATTAAGTAGTGGTAAAATAATGTTAATAAATAATAATAAACAAACAATATGGGATAATAATATTAAAATTAGTGAATCCAAAAATTTTAAAATGAATGAAGAAAATAACATTTGTAATTTATTGTTGTGTCCATTATGTCGGCATATTGGATGTGTCGATAATAAGTGTTTAATTTTAATAAATAATGATTTAATAATAAATGAAGATGATGATAAAATGCGGAAAAATTCTATTGCATCTATTGATGCTACTGAAACTGCTACAGCTACTAATAACAATGATGATCTGAAGAAAATTTACAAAAGAAAATTAAAAAAAAATGCTTTTGAAGAAAATAACAATGGCAATAATAATTGCTCTGTTGTTCATAATAATAATAAAACACTAAATAATCACCATATAAGTACATTATGTTTAAATAATATTGGTATTTCTAATAGTACTAATAAAAATGCATTTGATTATAAAAATATCGATAAAAAACATCACGATGATAAGAGATATTTAATTAAAATATTATTAAATGCATTTGTAACAGTTCTTATAATGTCAATATTCATATTATTAAATAATATTGCATTATGTAATATTTATGTCAAAGGTGATCAAATAAAACCATCAACGGATTTAGCAACAGCATCAGAGAGTGGCAGTAAGTAAATGTTTTTTAAATATATAATTTAATTACTTAAATGTTTATGTTTAAAGCAATAAACGATCTGATTAAAACGTTATTTAAACGAGGCATTATTTTAGTTTAATTTAAACAACAATTTATAATCAAATAAATTCCTTTATTTAAAATTGTATATGTTTTTATTTTCAATGGTGTAAATGGAAAACCAATTAAGTATATGATTTTTTAAATCTCAATTATGGTGGCTGATATAAATGCACTTTTCAAACTATCTCAAGCAAGAAGCAATACAAATTACGTTAGAATTTATATTTTAATAATTGTGCAGTACATAAAATGAATAATAATTAATCTTATTATTAATAACTTTTTTGATTTTCTATTTACAGTTTGTCAAAGTATGGATATTCGAAATAAACCAAGTGAATTAAACATATTGAAGGGATGCCGTGTTGTTGAAGGCTTTGTGCAAATATTATTAATTGATAAATATAATGAATCTGAATATGAGCAATACTCATTTCCAGAATTACAAGAGATTACCGATTATTTATTATTATTTCGTGTAAATGGTTTAAAATCTTTGAATAAATTATTTCCAAATTTAAGTGTTATACGTGGTAATAAATTAATTAAAAATTATGCATTAATTATTTATGAATTGACGCATATTCAGGTAGTTTTTGCTATTTTATGTGCATTAGAGAGAAAACTTACATTATTTATTAATTTCTTTTGTCTACAGGAAATTGGTCTTTCATCATTGTCGTATATTGGACGAGGTGCTATTCGTATAGAGAAGAATCCAATGCTCTGTTATGTCAATAGTATTGATTGGACATTAATAGCTCACAACACTACAGAAGAGGATCACTATATATTGGTAAATATAAAATATTTGTGTAAATATGCAAATCATTTGTTTTTGAATAACGTGTTTGGTTCACTGTATAACATAATTTATTATTTGGAAAATTGTACATATAGGCCTATTTTTTTTTAATCAATCATTGATTTATTTATTTTTTGTGAAGAATTTAATTTTTGGTATTTATATATTATACACCAGTATTTAAGAGTGCCAAAAAATCATAAAATAGTTCGGCTTATAGTCTATGAATAAGGTTTATATAGAAAAAAAAAATTCCTTATTATCCCTATTAAAATTCCTTATTTATTTTTAATTAATCATTAATAATAGTTAATATATAATAATAAAAAATTAATTATTAATTAATAATGAAGTTAATTAGTTTATATTTTTAAGAAAGGTGAATAATAATAAAATAGTCAAAATATAAATATAAGAGAAATGCCCTTTTATTTAATTCGTTTTACTTATTTTTTTGGGGTTTATTTTTCATTGTACTGCTGTTATTGCTGATGCGTATTTTTTATACAAGTTTAGAAACTGTTGTTGGTATTGTTACTACTGTCATGCTTTTATTCTCATGGTCATCCACCCCAAACAGAAAATAAAAATAAAATAACAACAAAGTGAAGCAAACATTTTTTGGCGTCGTAGTAAAATTCCAACGTAAACATAACTTTTTTATTGGGTATTCAATTCTCTTTCTCCTATAATTCTTTGTTTGTTCGTATGGATCCTTTTACAAAATATTCTTTTGTTATATTTACTCAATTTATACGGCTCGCCATCTTTTTGTAGAATTTTTATAAGCAAATATTTTCACAAAATTGTACTAGTAAATTAAATATACTTTCTTTTTTTTAAGTAAAATTGTATGATAAATATTTTTTATAATTTATTTTTTGCGTACTAAAAAGTGCGTAAGGCATTTTATTAAATTATATAGTTAAATTATAAAGAGAAAAATTATATAACAAAAAAATAAATAAACATAATCTTATTCTTCCCTTTGTATTTTTATTGTAATTGTTTTTAGGGATGAACAAAATTTATTTTACAATTCTCTGTTATTATATATTTTATTTATTATTTATTTATAGATTTCAAAATATATTGATAAAATAATTTTACTGGTTGTTTTTTTTATTAAATTTAGTATCCCTTCTTTCTTTATTGATTTTTTATACATTTTTTGTTTATAAAACTTATAGTATGGGTTTGTGTGTGGTTGAATGTATTATGCTTATTACAAAGTAGAGTTTTTTATTGTATTGTACATATATTATTATGTAAATCAAAATTAAAAACACACAAACATTTATAATAAAAATGTTATAACGACAAATTTATTAAAGAACAACTAAATCTAAGTAAAAATTGTGCGTATGACGATAAAACAAAATATATTTTTTATCCTCAATGTCATACCGTTTTGTTTTCATTAACTTTTTGTATTTAATCAAAACAAATGAACATACAATATTATTATAAATACTTTTTCTTTATATTTAAAAATATATAATTAAAATCTTACATATACAAAGCATATTAATGAATAATTGTATTACAGGGTAACAAAAGAGCTAATGAATGTCCTTCGTGCCCTGGGCATGTTGGTAAATCGGAAGGTGAAGATAAAAGTGTATCACTTGAATGTTCTTTATCGTTAGGTGATGATAAAAGACGACTTTGCTGGAATCATCATTATTGTCAAAAAAGTATTTTATTTTTAATGTTATGATAAATAATTTGGCTTTTAATATATATTAACAAATTTCTAGTTTGCCCCAGAGAATGTGGAGAACGTGCTTGCAATGAAAATGGACAGTGCTGTGATGAATCATGCTTGGGCGGATGCTCAGGACCAAAACAAAATAATTGTACTGTATGTCGTTACTTTAGTATTGGTGATATAAACGACCGTCGATGTACAAAAACATGCCCAGCAAATACGTTTCAGGTATTAATCTTATAATTAAATGATTAAAGATATTTGTATTTAAAAAAATGTTTTTATTTAATGTTATATTAGCATATGGGGAGACGCTGTATTCTCGCTGATGAATGTAAAATAATAGGAAAACCATTAGATATTGAAGAAAAACGTCCTTTTCCTTATATACCATTCAATGGTGTTTGTTTGGTAAAATGCCCTGTCAATTTTTATGAATATGGAGAAGAATTAAATCGTACCTGTCGACCATGTGATGGACCATGCAAAAAAACATGTAATGGTGCTAGTATTGATAGCATAGGAGCAGCACAACAATTAAGGGGATGTACACATATTGATGGTTCATTAGAAATTCAAATTAGAAGTCAAGGAGGATGTATGTACCCAATTATACTGGTTATGCATAGAATATATAATTTTATGATTTTAGTGAACATTGTTAAAGAATTGGAACAATCATTATCAATGATTGAGGAAATTGATGGCTATTTAAAGGTTACACGATCCTTTCCACTGTTATCATTAAATTTTTTGAAACGTTTAAAAGTCATTCACGGCCATGCTTTGGAGAATACAAAGTATTAATTTATAATCCGTTTATTAATTTTCAAATATGTTTATTAATATTTTTTTGGAAAAATTTATATAGATATGCTCTTATTGTAATGGATAATCAAAATATACAAGACTTGTGGGATGAGAATCATAATGTGACTATAGAAAAAGGAAAATTATCTTTTCATTTCAATCCAAAATTGTGTTTTTATAAAATTGAACGTCTTAAGAGCATGGTTATTGAAAAAGGTGACTTTGTTAATGAGGATGTTGCCAGAAGTTCAAATGGAGATAAGATTGCATGTAAGTTTTGCAAATAAACTAATTTATATTTGAATTTTTATTAATAATTAAAATATTTTCTTAGGTAATGTGACACAATTAAATGTAACCGTTAAACTTTCCCATACACACAGTGTTGTATTAGAATGGGAACAAATCCAAATTGAAGATATTCGCAATTTACTTGGTTACGTTGTCTACTATATACAGGCACCATATCAAAATATTACATTATATGATGGGCGTGATGCTTGTGGTGGTGACGGTTGGTTTATAGACGATATAAATGATGTTAAGCAAAATGTTCCAGTAAATCATATAATAACACATTTAACACCATATACACAGTATGCATATTATGTCAAAACATATACCGTGGCAGCAGAAACCACAGGTGGTCAAAGTCAAATTTTATATTTTCGAACTGAGCCTGGTCAACCAGAAAAGGTTCAGAAATTAAAAGCATATACGAATGGAAGCTCCGAAATTGTTGTTCAATGGGAACCACCAAAAAAACATAATGGTAATCTAACGACATATATTATTAAGGGATTTTTAGTGAATGACGATTCAGAATTATTGGGACAACGTAATTATTGTCAGGAGCCATTGAAGCGTGTGGAGCAACAACCGCCAATACCAGAAGTAAAACCTTCAGAAGAACCACCACCAGGCAATAAAGATGATTGTGATTGTGAAAATTATGGTGGATATGGACGTGCAAGTAAAATAATATCAGAAAATGATGCTGAACAACAGATTAATTTTGAAGATACATTACATAATTGGGTTTATATTAAGCGTTATAAGGATAATTCAGAGCCAAGACGGCGTAAAAGAAATACAATTGTAAAGACCAATGAAACATATGCATTGCAATATGAGGATGAAACACCTCAAATATTTCCCACTAATAGCAAAAATCCTGATGCTAAGATGCTACCAAATTCTGAGGATATTCAGTCTCGTAAAGATAAGGACGGATATTTTGAATACATTTATCAGGTTGTCAATGCCTCGACAACAACGTTTGTTATGCGGAACGTAAAACACTATTCATCGTATACAATATCAGTGAAAGCTTGTCGTGAACCAACTAATTTGAAACTAGACGGTGATCCATGTGGAAATGAAGCAATAATACATCAACGCACTTCAAAAATGGATAATGCTGATGATATTGTAGTGTTTAATGTATTTGTCGAAAATCTAAATCAAACCTTAGGAAGCGTACGATTACAATGGTCTGAACCTGTAAAACCGAATAGTTTAATTGTCACATACACAATAAAATATCAGCGAGTTGACATTGAACACGCTAAGTTTTTATATATCTGCTTATCACAGCGACAATTTCATAATTTAGCTAGTTCTTACATATTGTCACAACTAGATACTGGAAATTATAGCGTACAAATAATGGCAACATCATTAGCTGGTGATGGCAATTATACACCAGCGAAATACTTTTCAATTGATATATCTCATTCTCAAAATAAAATGATATATATTGTTTGTGGCATATTAATAGGTATATTATTATTAATATTCGGTACCTACTATTGGCGGAAAAAAATTTTAAAGCCAGTTTCTGATTTAAAATTAATTGCATCAGTGAATCCTGAATATGTTAGTATGCAGTATACTCCTGATGAGTGGGAAGTACCTCGTGAAAAAATTATTCAAATGCGTGAGTTGGGTCAGGGTTCATTTGGAATGGTATACGAGGGTGTCGTTAAGAATTTGGCAAAGTCTAATGAGGTGATTCCATGCGCAATAAAAACAGTTAATGAGAATGCCACAGATAGAGAAAGAATTAATTTTTTAAAAGAGGCTTCTGTTATGAAAGCTTTCGATACACACCACGTTGTACATTTATTAGGTGTTGTGTCTCGCGGACAACCAACATTGGTAATAATGGAATTAATGGCAAATGGTGATTTAAAAGGTTATTTACGTTCACATCGTCCGGATGCAGAGTCGATAAAACAAGGGCAGCCACCGCCACAGCCTCCTACATTAAAAAGGATTTTACAGGTGAAATTTGTTTGAAAAAAGATAAAAGTATACTATATTATGCAACAAATACATTTTTTTGTTTAATTTAGATGGCAATAGAAATAGCGGATGGTATGGCATATTTATCAAACAATAAATTCGTGCACCGTGATTTAGCTGCTCGTAATTGTATGGTAGCTGATGATTTAACAGTTAAAATTGGTGATTTTGGTATGACAAGAGACATTTATGAAACAGATTATTATCGAAAAGGAACTAAAGGTAATTAATTTAAATCTAAAAAATGATTGCCATTATATAATGTTGATTTTGTTATATTATATTGTATTATATTATAAGGATTATTACCGGTTCGTTGGATGTCACCAGAAAGTTTAAAAGACGGGGTGTTTACAAGTCACAGTGATGTGTTTAGTTATGGTGTTGTATTATGGGAAATGGCTACATTAGCATCACAACCATATCAAGGACTTTCTAATGATCAAGTACTACGTTACGTTATAGACGGTGGTGTTATGGAGCGCCCTGAAAATTGTCCTGATAAATTATATGATTTAATGCGACAATGTTGGCAACATCGCCCATCTGCAAGACCTACTTTCTTACAAATTGTTGAAAATTTACTAAATGATGCCAATCCCGGTTTTCGAAATGTTTCCTATTTTCATTCAGACGAAGGACAAGCTAATGTTCAAGCACAAAGTCCAAGTGAGTATTTTTTTTCATTTGGTTTATTTTACATATTTCAATAAAATACAGAAAAACATATTTGAAACTATTCTATAACTAATCCCATTTTTAATGAAGCACCTATACCAGATGATGTTACAACACCGTTGCGTCAAGGAGATGAAGCTTTAAGCCTGGATGTTGATAATTATTTAGTAAATAGTCATAATAGTCAGCATAGCCATCATTTGATAGTACAAGATGAAGGTCCAATACCGAAAATTATGCCAGCACACTCGCCATTAAGGTGAGAACTTCAATTCAATTAGGTAAATGGAAATTAAGTGGACGACAAACAAATTCAAAGAACAAAAACGATAGTACTGTTAAAATAACCTTCTAGATAATGAAAGAAATGCTTGTTTTGTTTGTTTACGTGGTTTTAATTTTTTACTTCAAGAAACAATTTAAATTCAATTAAAATTGATTATTGTTTTTAAACAAGTCTTACTATTTTTTACAACTGCATTTATCTCTCAATGTCAATTTAAAATTGTTACTTCTTCTTGTTACATTGTTACATTTATTTTACAAATTAAAATATATTTTATAGAGTAATAAATGAATATATTTTTATTGCTGCCTTGTTAAATTTTTATGAAATAATATTATTTCCATTGATGCCTATGAGTTTAAAATGCAAAATTAAGAATTAAAAACAAAACAACAAATATCATCCAAAGTTAAAAAAGAAAAAATATTTAGTTAATAAATTTTCATTTAAATGAAAATTTAAAGAAAAATATCTGCTTCTTTGTTGAAATTTTATTTAAAAAAAACTTTGCCTTTTTTCTGATTTTTTAATTCTTTCTTGTTATAAACAAGAACATCATTTTATACAAAATAAAAAATTATAGAAAAAAAGAAAGAAAACTAATTTTCATTTAATTAAAAATGTTTGTCTTTTAAAAAATATGCTTTTGTGTTTGTTCATCTACTAAACATTTTATTTTCATTTACTTTATGACATATTTAATTATATTTGCATTAACTTATGTTATGCTTTCTTATTGTTGTTTATTATTTAAATTAAAAAAGTAAATCGATTTTATTTTTGCAATGTTTTAGTGGTGGTATTGGTTCAGGTATCTTTAATGATGCTTTACAATCTAAACAGCAACAAGCATCTACATCCTGTTCCAGTTCAGTTATATATTTAAATAATGGAAACAATGGTAGTGTTACTTCACATATTGGTTCAACCGGAACAACAAATACAAATTATAGTCAAATGCAATCACAACAACCGCAATCATCAACACAATCTCAGCAGCAACAGCAGCCATATAAACAACGAAATATACGCCATACAAACCGAAATGCTGCTGCTGCACTTGCGGCAATGGCTGCATCACAAGCAGCTGCAGCTGCGACTTCATCATCAAATTCCAATTATGAAAGTAGTTATTCACCTACCGGAAGTAATATAAAAGATAATAGTGGTGGTGTTATTGTTGCAATAGATAATGATAAAGAGCAACAATTAAAAAAAAGTGGTTACTATTATAATGATGTCTACATAGGTAATCAACCAGCGCAAACATCAAAATCAATGTCCGATAACATACTGTCTATGACAACATCCAATCAGTATAATTTGTTTCCAGATTTTTTACGAAAAATAAAGTCAAAATTAAATTACGGTAGCAGTTCAAATGATTCAAATAATGGTAGCAATAAGAATAATATAAAAAATAAAAAACCAGCTTTAATAAGTAAATTTCCAATATTAAAAATAATAAATGATGAAGATGATGATGATGATGAAGCCAGTGGTGTTGTCAGTGGAAGCGGTAGTGGCAGTGTTGCGGGTAGTAAATATAAACAAATGAAGAGGAAATCAAAAAATAGTACTAGTAGTAGTGGCGGTGGAGGTAGTACTACTATTGGGACATCATGTTCAGCCGATAAAAAAAAAAATATACTATCCCAGACACAGTTAAAACATGATAAAGAGCGATTAGAAAATTTATTAGAAAATGGTGGACTCACGAATGCCCTTGTTTCTGTTTACGACGACAATAATGATGACGATAATATTGATGACGAAAATAATGATGACATTAATATAGATGATGAAGATGATTACGATGATGGTTTTTATGATGTTATGCATTCAAAGAAAAATATTAATCAAGATGCTGGTGTTGATTATAGTTATGATGGTGGCAAAACAGCAAGTCTTTTACCGACAAATTTTAGTTACAAAACAACACCGACCAAAACAATAATGCAAAACAGTGCTAGTGGAATTGGTGTTGAAGATGGGATTGATAGCAGCAGTATTATTGGAAGTGAATTGCGTATTCGAAAAAATGATTTTTTAGTTAATAATGATAGTTAATTGGATAATTTATTTTTCCAAATACACTTAAAAAATCATCAAGAAATCATTCACTACACATTTATTGTTAATTTTGAATTGATATGATTTTTTTTTTAATAATTAAAATAAATCTATTATTCTTATTTTTTAAATCAATTATTAACAACTAATTATTAACGAATAAAAGAAGAAGAAAAAACTACATAAAAAATAAAGTGAATATCACAAATTTGGTAAAATTATAATAATAATTTAAGTTTTATAAAAAAAAAAAATACATATATAAAAAACTCAATGTTCTTATATTATATTCTTAAAACGGAAAAATTTAAATCAAAATTTTATCCAATAGAAATTTATTTTATTATTATTAAATATTACATATATATTATAAAAAAAAAAATTTTTTTTTGTAATCAATTTGTAAATAAAAAAATCATTCATATTGCTGTA
Source organism: Ptychoptera albimana (assembly GCA_961205885.1). Classification (NCBI taxonomy): domain Eukaryota; kingdom Metazoa; phylum Arthropoda; class Insecta; order Diptera; family Ptychopteridae; genus Ptychoptera; species Ptychoptera albimana. The sequence goes on along the minus strand of OY540801.1, from coordinate 8,975,127 downwards.
CAAAAAAAAATATATACAAAATATGTGCAATTTTGACATTTTGAATAATTATAAAATGATTAATTTTTATTGATTCATAATTTTACATTTTTTTAAATATAAGATAATTTAATTAGTATTTAAAAAGTAAAATTAAAATTTAATATTACAACACCTACAGCAACAAACAAATAAAACATAAAAATAAACATTTAGTTAATAACATACTAATGCCGTCACTTTTTTTTAGTACATATAATTTTATTTTAAAGTGGATTGATTTTTGTTTATTAAATGATATACTTTAGAAAAGAGAAGAAAAAACCAATCGAAAAATTGTCACAATACCTCGACTTTTAACTTGTATGTTCTGCAGTTAGGGGAGGGTGACAAAAAATATGAAAACATATAACCAAACTATTTTTACTCATAGATAAATTAAAAAAAAAAATTAATCACGGAAATCGGTTTTTTTCTTCAATTTTTTATCTTAAAAATATGAGAATATATGAAAACAATAAGTGTGGGCTCATTTATGAATAGAGAAAACATACTGAATTTAAATTCAATAAAAAGAAGAATTTATACTAAATCGAAAATTTAAATAAAAATGAATAACATAATTGATTAGGGCTCATATGCTTATTAAATAATATTTATTGTAAATATTAAGCAAAAATAAAATATTTCAAAAACTCACACACATCCAACTAAAGGCAGGAAAATAAATCAATTTAAATGCGAAATAGAAAAAAAAATAGTGTAAAATATGTATAATTATTAAGTTAAAGAAAATAGTGTTAAAGAGCAGCAAGATAAGAACATTTTATTATTACTATATGTAAAAATTGTGCAATAGTTTTTCGTTATGGTTTTTTTTTAAATTAAAATAAAAAATAATATTGTTTTGATTATGAAGATTAATTAGAAAACAAAACCTCACAAATTATATGTGCATTCTTACATGTAGTTTATTTAATCTATGGGATGAAGGAATGATAAAAAGGAGATTGTTTAATTCAAATTTATTTTTAATTGTTTTATATTTTTAAATTTAAAATAAAAGAAAACCAATGAACAAAACATCTACAATAGTAATAACAAACCAATAATCACAATTAAAAAACTTAAATAATTTGAATTTATTTTGTGTTTGCAATAAGAGCAACCCTGGGTTTACATATTGATATTATTAATGACGTCACAAATATTATTTTAATAAAATCATCACATTTTTTTTTTTTTTTGCTTACAATAAATTAATTTTTTAGTAATCAAAATAAATTATACATTAATATATAATTTTTTAATCATTTTAATCCAATCATTTTTTTTTACTTTACACTCAATATTTGGTATAAAGTGATATTTTTCTTTTAATAAAAAAGAGAAATAATATATATAACTTATTGCTTATGTTTGGCTAACAAATGGTTCCTTTATTTATTTCTTGCTGTTTTTCAATGATAACTAATGAAATAAAAAATTGTGCAAAATACAGGGTTGCACTTAGCAAAATATAAAATAATTAGGCACAAATTAACAAAAAAAAATTGAATTAAAAATTATATTAATTAAAATAAAAAGAAAATAATAAACCATAAAAAGTCTGATAAATATAGTTCCTTCCTATTTTTCTTTTTCAATAAAAATAAAAATATAGTATAATTAATTGTAAAAAAATGTAGTTTAATTAAAAAAAAAAAGTATAAAATAAATTAATTACAAAATAATAAAAATTAAATTAAATTAATTTAATAATAATATTCTGCAAATAATAAAACTTAAGAAAGAATTTTAAATTATTGGGGATACACATTTTCATTATACGTTGCTGTGCATAATTTAATGTAAGGATTGTAAATTAAATAAAACAAATAAACCAATTACACATTCAAATCACATTCAATCAATGAAAATGAAATTCATTTTTCAATTAAAATATTTTTTTTTATACGTGATCTGGTGTAGCAAAACATTTCCATTTATTTATTTCTATGTAAATTATGCGTTGGGACAATTCACTTTATTCTTTTTTTTAAAGAATATAACTGAAAAAAGTGAAAGTATAAACAAATAAATCTATTACGAAGCAAAAAGTTACACATATTAAATGAACTGTAAATATAAAAAGAAATAGATGAGATGAAATAATATTAAAAAACCATTTGTAAATAAACAATAATTTATTATTAAAAAAATGTTTTTCCTTACATTATTTAAGTTACAGCATTTAAAGTTTTGTGTACTTATTTTGAAAATATTTTAAGTTCATACATTTTTGTTTCAGTTTAATTTTTACTATTTAGCATCAATTGCAAAGTATCGCCTCCACCCATTTTGCCTCTACCGTGTGAGACTTTAAGCCTTAATCTTGTAAGTATAGATCAGGCTGCTTTCTACTAAGGTCATCGTTTATTTAGAGAAGTTGCAAAATTTTCTCTGTTTACCAATAATAGCAACAAGTTGTACATAGGTGGAACCGAAAACCGACAGAAAATTAAATATTATGTAGCATTTTAAAATTTTTTAAATTTATTTATAATAAAAATTGAGATTCTATCTAATAATAATTTTTAAATAACGAAAAGTATTATCTGGTTGAAAAATGGGATGTTGATGATTTCCTTCTATCGGCTACATGGCCCGAAATAGCAGCAGCAGCTATTGAAGATATTCTTAATGCAGATAATACTAATGCCATGTCCAGTTCTTGTTGGCTACCTTTTTCATTGTCTAAACATATTTCAGAAGAACGATCCGAAAATCGTGATAACACTCTTGGACGATAATCTTTAAATTATTTCTAGTAATTAATTTCTTTCTTGATTTATTTATAAAATTTTAAATTACCAACAGATCCAGCAACTGGATTACCGGTCATTATTAAATTCTCTAAGCATGGTAATTGGGCTATAAAATCAACCTCATTAATATCATTTATTAAATTGCAACCAACGTCTAATGTCACTAATGAATACATTTTTTGAAAATCTTTTAAACTTTTCAACATATTCTGTGATAATATTAATATTTTTATGTTGCCCAATTCAATGTGCCAGTCACCACATGAGATGAATTTATTATTGCACAAACTTAATTTGGTTAATAGTGTTAAATTTGTCAAATTTGTTATTTTTTCTATTTGATTACCGTCTAATATTAAATTTTTTACATTTTTTAAAAAAATTACACTTTTATCAATATCCTTAAGATAATTATTGCTAAAATCTGCTGTGTGCAGAAAATGCCATATCTTAAATAAGAAAAAAATATATATAAATTATACATTTTAAATAATAAAACGTTATTTTTAAAGGCATTAATATTAAATTTGGGCCTTAAAATTACCGACGATACGATATTTCATATCCTCATGCATAATAAATCTTACCTTGGTTACATCATTCTCATCAATCAATGTTAAATCTTTATGTAAATCATCACACAATAATAATTGTTTCAATTCAATCAAATTTGTATTATTACAATATATAGTCTCTAATGTATTCCGTATAATTCCTGGTGTTGATATTAAGTTTATATTTACATTTACTAAATATAAAATCTTCAAACACTTAAATACATTCAAATCATATTTCAATTTATTTACGGGAATGTTACTATTTCCAATAGTTTGATTGAATAACTTTATTAGATTATTATAATTATTTATTATTATTTTGTTGCTATCATCAACGGAAAGGTTGCTACAATTGTTACTACCTACGCTGTTGTTTATAGTTAAAATATTAAAATGATTTGTGGTGATTATAATGCTTGTTAATTTTGTACAAAAATCTAAAATATGTGAAAAATCATAATTTTTTTCTTGATACTCGGGTGGTGGACATGGTAAATGTATACGTTCTGTGATAGCATGTAACTAAAATAGAAAATAAATACACCATTTTTTAAAGTAAATTTTTACTTAATACGTATTATTAAAAAAATACTCGCCTCAAATACAGAAAAATTATAATTCCTACGATTCAATAAAAAATTCTCATTATTATATAAAAATAATTTCTTAGCCAAATTTTTCAATAGAAATATGATATCGTATTTGTGAAAGTCTAAAAATTCAACAAACTCAATCGGCATTGTAAGTTTCAAAAATATAAAAACTTCTCTCAAGTATTTCTCCAGTTCATTACGACGTTTTTCTAAAAAATTTGGACTGTTGTTACCTATTATCTGAATAAAAAAAACAATAAGATTAAACAAATATCAACAAGAATTGAGTACCTTTTTCGGTGGTAATAAATCCTTCGATAAGCTACGTTCATACACCAATTTTTCATTTAATTCATTAAAATCTTTGTATCTTCGTTTCACTGACCACTTTACATGGCCACAGTTAATAATTATTTCATAAAAATTAATATTCGCTATGTTAATCACTTGTTCGATTTTAATTGTAGTTTCAGAAGACGATTTTAAAAAGCAAGACATTTTCAATATTATATATTTATTTATGGACAAAAAAATTTTAAAATTTTCTAGTGCATAAGAAATAATAATTTGTTTATTTTAAAATTGCCTTTGCCAACTTTCACGAAATAATTTTTTTTTTATATTTGTTGTCCTTTATATGCATTTAAATGTGTCAAAATCAGGTGACATAAGTATTATTGTTAAAATGACAACACTGTATTTTTTTATTTTAAATACCTGAAACAATCTTTTTTAATTTTCCATTACTGTTTATGTTAAATAAATAAATAATGTATCTATAATTGATTTTAAAAATATATATATATTGTCATTAAAACAGCATAGTTTGTATTTTTGGAGAAAACACTGAGAAAATCAGTACCCATAAGTAGATAGTTTTTACACACGTGGTTGTCAATATCTACATAAGTATATAAAATATATACTTATTTAAAAATTGATATTTGTGGACGAAATGTCACCGCTAAAATTAATAGAAATAAAACAAAATAATAATAATTCAAATATTTTAGAAGCATGTATCAGTCATTTCAAAGATATAACAAAACATAAGGAGTTATTTTTAAAGTAAAATATCTGATATAAAATATATTAAAATCAATTGTTTTTTCTAGGAATAACCCCACTTTTTATTATTTCACGTGTTTAATTCTTTTATTTAATATTATTTCTAGTATTCAAAATGAAAAGGCAAAAGAAACGAAAATTTTATTGAAATCGCTGTACGATTATATAAAATGTGGTTCATATAATAAAAATCAGCTATCGAGTGCATTACCAGAATTAATTGTGGATCACATGGACGAAGAACAAATTTGGCAACAGTTGGAATTACACGTTTGTTACTTTTATTTTAGTGTTTGATTTTAGTTTGTTGACTGTACTTATTTATTTTTAGAATGAAGAAATTAATGATCAAATACTTACTGAAATATCAAAATTGTCAGTTGCCAAAAGAGATCAAATTAATTGGAATTTACAATTGACACAAGATGACAATACAATTATAGATGGGTATTATAATACTATTGATTATAATGAATTGAATAAAGATAGTACAGAGGAAGATAATTCAAACGATGATATCGAAAGTAATGATGATTTCTTTGATGATAACGATGATGATGCTGTTAAACCAAATAAGAAATCAAATGAAATAAAAATTAAAGAAGATTTTAAACCAACTATAGTTGATGATAAATTTTTTAAATTACGTGAAATGGAAAAATTTTTAGACGCTGAAGATAAAAAAGAAATGAAAAAAACTAAAGAAGATGCTTCCAATATAAGTAGTGATGAGGAAGAAATTGATTATTTTATTAATTCTTCAGATGAAAGTATAGAAGACGAGAATGAATATAATAAGGAAGATGCAGACAATTTTGAACGTCGAAATGATAAAAGTTTAAAATTTGCTGATTTTTTTGACGATGAGGATGATAAGGAAGTTAAAGATAATGGTAAAGATGAAAATGTACCATGTCGAAATGATAGATACATGAGGGGTTCTCCTTTAGACTGGGAATCAGCAGAAAATAATCGTTTGGAGTTGCGTGCAGCTAAGTTAAGTCAAGCTAATGAAGAATTAAAAAGGAAGAAACAAGAACTTGGTATAGAGGAAAATAATAGTGACGACATTTGTAAGGAAAATCATGATGGAAAAGATAGTAAATCGAAAGTTAGATTTAATTTAAATAAAAATTCGTATCTTTCCGATTATGATTCAAATGATGAAAATGAACCACTGAAAAATAAAAAAGGGAAAAACGAAAAATCCACATATGAGAAACGTCAAGAACGTTTAAACCATCGTATTGAAAATTTAGAGGAAGCGGCGTTGAGCGAGAAACCTTGGCAATTAAAGGGTGAAATTAAAGCTTCATTGCGTCCCAGAAATTCATTGCTCGAAGAGGTATTAGAATTTGATGCGTCCACAAGACCAGCACCTATAATTACAGAAGACACGACATTAAAATTGGAAGATATCATTAAACAACGAATTAAAGATAAAGCGTTTGACTCTGTCGTTAAGAAATACAAACAGATAAATTCTCCACAAGAATTTAGGAAAAAATTAGTTCTGAATCAAGAAAAAAGTAAGGAGTCCTTGTCACAAATTTATGTTAAAGAATACTTAACCCAACTGGATTCAACAAATCAAAACATCGTTGACAAAGAAGAACAAGAGCCAAAAGAGCATAAAGAAGTGCGAAACTTGATGATCGTGTTAATGGCTAAACTAAATGCTATGTCAAATTTTCATTTTACACCGAAACCTGCAATACCTGAAGCAAAGATAATTACAAATTTACCAGCAATTAATATTGAGGAAGTGGCACCGGTTTCAGTTAGTGACGCAGCAATGTTAGCACCAGAAGAAATTCGAAAACCAGTTAAGGGTGATATAATAGGTAAAGATGAACGAACAAAAACGGATAAAAATCGACAAAGGCGACAAAAGAAATCAAAACAAAAATTCATAAAAAATAATGAGGAGAAAAAAGAAAAAAATTCAGTTGAAGAAGGTCTTAAATTAAATAAAAGAAATATGAATAAAAAATTATTGGAAAAAGCTGTAAAGAGTAGAAATGTTGAAAAGGTATGTCACACTTGTTATTTTCCGTGCTTCGTTTAGTTATATTATTATATATTTCAAATTTTAGATGAAAGTATCTGATGTCACATCATTCAAATCCTCGAAAGCATTCTTTTCCAAATTGCAAGACGAAGTAACAAAGAAAGTAATATTAAAGACAAACAAAAGTCTTAAAAGGAAACAAAACGATATACAAGTTACGGCGAAGAAATTAAAATTGTAAATTAATTTTTTATTTGTTAAAGTAAAAAGAAATAAAATATGTTTTAATGAAAAAACCAAATGAAGTTATTCTCATTTATGTTTAGTTATTATGCTTAAATTAGATATTATGGCGCTAGCAATGCATTATTATTTAAAGCGAGAGAGAGAGAGAGAGAGAGAAATATGAAAATAAAACACCTTCCATTAAAAATTAAAATGGCAGATAAAATGCTATAAACATTATATACCTTGAGTTTATTTTTCTGTTTTTGTTCTTAAAAAAAATTGTTTAAACAGCTAATTCCTGTAAAGTTTCTATCTGTATATTAAAAAGTCATTTTTTTTTTCATTTACAACTGTGAACAGAAAATTGAGTAAATTTATAAACTTTTACTGGTACTTGATGTTTTAATGTAAAAATCACTTTTATGTAGTTGAGTTGGTTGTTCATTAAAGAAATTGTTATTGATTTGAAAAAAAGTGTTCAATATTTTAACTTTCATATATTAACAAATGTATTTTTTGGTTTCACATGTCGGCTTTAGCTCACCCTTTTGCAGGTTTGTTTTATTACTCCAAAAATTTCAATATGATTTCAAAAATTTTTACTATACTTTTAAATTTTTTTTTTATTTTTTATTCTCAGGGACTGACCCAAATAAGGTGGTTACACAGAAACGTCACAATCATAGTGTAGGGTAAGTTTGAAAAACTTAAAAATAATATTACTTAATAAAAACGTTCAATATATCGTTATTAAGAACTTAAAATTATGTCTAAACTTCATCTATGCAATATTTTCGATAACAATTTCATGATATTTGGTGTTTTTTAGTAATAATTAATTAACACACACACACACACTTAAAATGTTTTATCTGGATCAGGCATGATTTAAGATGATAATATATTAACCAGGGGCATACAGATTTATTTTTTATAACTATTTAATATAAGTCTGCCGCTGGCGATATTCGAACCCTGGACAATTATTAATTATGTATTAATATTAATTACAGCCAATCTATGTACTTATAGCATAGACCACTGAATTTTAATATACAATATAGCTTCCTCGTATCATCAACTTTTATATGTAACTTTTTTTTATTTATTGAATATCATTAAAATGGATGTGTGATTAAAATAATTATTTTTTCAGTGTTAGTACAATATGATTTGATGGTTTGGCACACAGAAAACACAATCTCATATTAGTTATTAGTCTATTATTAAGATTTGTCAGAAAAAAAATTGTTCATAATTTTATTATAATAATAGTTGTTACGTTATAATTTTCTTTAGATTATAAAAATTCTTCAATGATTTTTTTAAAGAACAAAATGGTTATTTTTTAGCTGATACGTATTGTTGCTGGTATGGTAACAAAAATATATTAAGTTTTCTCAAGACTAAACTACGCATGGTATTTATAGGAACAAAATATTTTAAATGCTTTGTTTAGATTATCCATTTACCGCCCCACTCTTAACAAATTAATATCACAATTGTTTGAAAAATCAAAAAGAAAAAGTAAAACTATTTTTACAGTTATATTGTTAGTTTTGAAATAGTAATATGTGTGCTGTATGATGGTAAGTTGTAAATTAATCAAAAAAATCTAAAATTGAAAACCAAAAAATGAAAAAAAAAATTATAAATTTGTTGTTGATAATGTTTCTCATGATTTTCTACTATTTAATTTTTTTATCAATAACTTTTGTTATTATTATCAAAGTTAGTTTATGTTAATATTAATTGCGTGAATTGTAAGTTTTTTTTCTGTTGATTCCAAGAAATTGGATTAAAAATCGAATTTGATTTTGGTTTGTTAGAAAAGAATAAAGCCAAGCACATATGTATGTAAACAAGAAATGTCGATAAATATAAAACAATGATGACGATGACAAATAATAGCTTTAATTTAGTTTTTGTCTGTTTTCATTTCATTTTTAATATTTATTTTTTAAATAATTTTCAAAAAAATTTACTGTGCCACGAGTTTAGGAATACCGCAAGACAATTTAAACACTGTGAATTAAATAATCAGTCGATTATTAATTATATCAAATATATATTTTACTATAAATATAACGAAGTATAGATATTTGAGAAGCATATTCCTTTTATTTAAAGCTAATAGTAGTAAAGTATAGATATAGTAATATATATATTTAGTTTATATACTTGTTTAATTATATTTTAAATAATTTACCTTTTGATTTGGAAATTTTATTCATCGTAATTTCATCTCTTACGTGAAGAAAAAAATTCTTAATGAGAAATTGGGTTTTTTTTTGGGTAAGTGTTGCAAATTATTATCATTAAAACTAGCAGGTAGAAATGTTTTAATTCTCTTTCAGTATCAATTTTATTTTTTTTTAATAATTTGAGTTTTGCTTATACATTTTGCTTGGTCAAAAATAATTAAAATCAAAATTCAAACAATATTCAATATGAATATAAACTGATATATTTTGTACATATTTTGAAAACGTATTGAAATCACTTTTAGATGCGCTTTATCTCTACTTAAATTAGTGTTGTGTTTCTTTCAAAAATACTTATTTCAGTGAGCTTTAAATTTTCATTCGGTACGGTTTTAATTTTTTATTCAGATGCTTAATTTTCTTTATAATTATATCGTCACAATATGTATGTTCGGCTTAATTAATTTAAAAAATAAAAATCAAATAATTGTTTTAATATTTACTATTGCATTGTGATTTTGGTGGATGGGTTGATAAAAATAATAGGTTGGGTGGTAATAATTAGTGGTTATTTGTGTATAATTAAAATATATAATATAAAAATAGTACTTAACAATATAATAAATATATTTTTTACGGCTCTCACGTGATGTTATTGAATTGTATATTATTGCATTGGTAGATTAAATTAGTATTTTTTGTATATATTGTTTTTATTAAAATTCTGCTGCTTGCTGGACGAAATATGACATGACGTATTTATTACTATTTTTTAGTTTAATAATAACACGTGTTTTATTTTGTATTATCGTTGGTTTTTGTTGCAATTCATAGCATGATTTTGAATAGTTTTTGTTATTATTGTTTTTGCTAGTGTTAAAGCGAAATTGTTTCTTCTATCTACTTTTTGTTTCAAATATGTATCCTTTGAATAATTTGAAATTTGATTAATAAATTCTATCATATTATTAATGCACTAATTTGTTGTGTAAATATTTGTATAAAATGTTAATAATATAGTTTCATTTTTGTGCTAATACTAATGTTTCTATAATATCAATATTATAGAATATTTTTGTTATACTCACACTTTCATTTATTGAATAAATATTATTTATTAAACCTTGTTTTGTAAATTTTTATTTTTAAATGGAAAGGGTTTTTTAAAATTTAAGGACTTAATTACATTTTGCTGTATTATCGTTAAAAAAACATTAATAAATTTAATAAAATAAATGTATATTTCAAATAGTGTTTGGTTCCGTACGTACATCACTATTATTTGACTGATTTCTTTTTTTTATTGTCTATTTTTATTTGCATCTGTTTAGTTTGTATAATTATTTTTAATGCATTTAAATTTAATTTTAATATAATAAAAGCTAAAATATAAAAAAAAAAACAAAATATTTTGCTGCTTGTTTACCATTAATTTATTTTTGTACAAATAATGTGCAATCGTTTTTAATATGTGTTTAAATAAGCATTGTATCGCAATGCAATATACTGCATTATATTGTTATACATAATATTATTTTATTGCATTGCCCTGAACATGCGCTGTAAAATGAATTAAATAATTTCTATAAGTTTATATTTGTATGAGAAAAAGAAAAAATCCCAACAACAAATCATTTTTTCCCACACCACCCATAAACTAGAGAATTATAATAGCAAACAGAAAATAATAAAAAAAATTTGCAGAAAAAATATCCAACAGTGAACAAATGGCATTTTTGTTATTTATTAATGTTTTTGTTGTTGTTTCTACGTATAGTTTGTTCATAATACGTAAAAACAGTATAAAGTAGAAAAATAATTATTTTAAGTACCAATGAAATATAATTTGACTATATCAAAATTAATAAATATATTAGTAATGAAAAATAATACATAGACGTGGTTAAAAGTTTAGTGAACTAAAAAATAAATAAAATAACTTTCAATAATTATGAATAGTTACAATAATTTAAACAATTTATTTTTTGTTTTTTTATATCATTTAACTTATAAAAATAGATAATAGTGAGTTTATGTGTAAAAAAAAATAAAATAAAGTTAGTTATAATCTAATAAAAAGTAATTCAATCTGGAATCATATGAAGGTAGTAGAAGCATAGCAATGTATGCTTTTGCGCAAGGTGCAGGTAGTGTTGTTGGTGGTGCAATTAGCGGTAGCTTAAGCAGTAGTTCTACACAAACTTCACCACACTATAATGGACATCCTGGAGTAACATCAAATACTGTTGGTTACATACAAAATCTGCAACCAAATCATCATCACCAACTGCATCATCATCATATACCCTCATCACCTGGTGGCACACCATTACCATCAACATTACATATGCATAGCGAAACATTAGGACCACCACCGTCATCACATCTTATGGGTGTTGAAATGGTACATCAATCAGTAACTGTTGCTAGTATTGCTGGTGGCATATCAGGATCACCAGGATTACAATTATCCGAATTACAAGCACACTCCAAAAGAAGAAGGTTGCGATTGTTATTATTATTTTATTTTTTATGAAATTTTAGAATATTTGTTTTCTTTCCAATTTTCTTGAAATTAAAAATATATTTCTATACTCGGTGGTAAAATTGCTTTTTGTAAAAGATGAAATATATAAAATATCGAAATCATTTGTTTGTTTTATATTGTTATATCGCTTGTTATGATGTTATTTTATTCTTTCAACAAAAATAAAAATTTAGTTTTTACTTGTATTTAATATATCATAATTATAAATTTTATAAATACAGCAATACAAATTAAAAATATGGGAAATACGGGTGTGTGATGGCTTTAGATTGTCCTATGAGATTTTTTATTTGTTGTTAATTAATAATCGAAGCTAATTAAAATAAATACATTGTGTTTTAATGAGAAATATTATGTTCCGATTATGTTTTTATTATTTATACTTCCGATATGTTACACTGTGGGAACACCCACATTATAATTTTTTTTTGTATGATTTGTTTTATTTCATAAGGATTTATTTTTTATTTTTAAAATATGTGAAAAAATATAATAAGAGAATTAGTTCGGAAGTTTTCAAATATACATTATGTAATCTTATGAGAATTTTATGCATAAGTAGTTTAATTTTTATTTTTGATTTAAAGGACCTTAATTTATGAGAATAGTGAATTGTTAAAGCAATAATTTGCGATGTACTTATTTTGTTATTCTATAATTACTTATATAGCGTGTAATTGCTCATACTTTATAGACATTTTTATAGACATTAAAATGATGTATGTGGTTGAAAAAAAATCTTTTAAATCCTCCAATTTGTTGTGATTTTATTGTTTTTATTATCAATATCATAGTTTTAATTAAACTTAATTACTATTTTATTAGGAATATTTAATTGGTTTATATAGTATATGGTGAATAATGAGTCATGAATCAATAAATAAATCAGGTTTTTTAGGTTTATCTTGTTTGTTGTTTTCTACAATATATTAAATAAATAAATATATACGTAATGATGAGTGGGATAATATATATGTTCCTTATTTGATTATCTCCTTTTATAATCACTATATTTTTTATTTTCACATCATCAAAATTTGTCAAGTGGTTATATCTAACGAATATGTTTGCTTAGCATTTTGAAATATACTATTTGACTTTTAAAATCTATATAGTCGAGTTTTTTTTATACATTTGTTGTGGATAAAAATTAACAATGATATAACATGAAATCATCAATAGTATGTTGCTTCCTGAGTTTTTTTCGTTTTCTGAGTTTTGTTCAATTGATTGAAATTTATTAACAAAAATGCAAATTACATATGTCAAAGTACTAAATATCTATAAATTTAATATGTAATGATAAAATAATAGAAAATAAATTACGTAAAAAACATCAACAAAAAACGAAATGGGAAAAAAAAAATTTCCTAGAAAAAAAAGATGATGATAAAATGATTTAAAGATATGAAAGAGAATGTTGCGTTAAGCGAGGATGCTAATATTTTCAATGCGTTACATTCTATAAAAAAAGTCGACATTATTTATTTTGTAGAAGAGAAAGAATATACATTTACATTTTGCCGCACGTAATAAGATTATCATGGAATAATCCGTATCAAAGTAGTAAAATTTAGTCAAATAAATTGTTCACTATATAACGTAGTGTACAAGTAACGAAATCTTTAAAAAGAATTATTAAACTTTCTTTTTTATTTATTTTTCTTTTGTTAATATTTTTTGATATTTGTCATTTTTTTAACTATTGTTTTAGTTTATTAAATTTTACAATTCGCTTTTATAGAGATAGCTATTCTATAAAAAGATGAAACTATGGATTCATTAAAACTTCTAAAATCGAGGTAGGATCGAACTTGAGATTTTATGGTTTGAGTCCGAAACATTCATAAATCGCATGCCGTGTTTGTTTAGTTACATATCAACGAATACAACTTTTTTGGCTTTTAAGCATATGAAAAAAGATCATAAAAAAAGAAAGAATTAATTTAAATAATTCATGAGAAGTTATATATTTTTTATAGAACCAAAAAACACAATATGTTAATGTAATTTTATATTCTTAATTATGTAATTTTGTTTAATACTATTTCCAAACTTTATCTCAGTGCAGTTCGTATGAAGACCTTGTTCATTTAATTTATTGCATTTCTATTTTATGTCTTTTGACATTTTAGTGACATTAAATAATATAAATTTAGAATTTTATGAACACTTATTTAGAAATATTTCAGTATGAGAATGTTTTATTTTTAAATCAACCATTTAAATTGAGGGATAATTTATTTTAAGAAAAAAAAAAAAAAAAAACAATAATAAAAAAGTGAATAATAACAACCGTATATATAAGAAAACAATATGGTTTTTACATGTTTTTTTTAATGTCACGTGAGCAATTATCACACCTAAGAATAGAACCACCTACTGATTATGCCATTTTCTGTTGTTAAAATTAAAATTTAGTTTTCTTAATATCTAAACCCTTGATTTTTTGGAAAAAAGTTCGATATTTTTCTTTAGTCTATCTATATTTTTTAGTTCTTATTACTGGATAATAAACATTTTATAACCTTCTGTTTAAATACAAAAGTTAATTAACTAACTGTTATTTGGAACATAAGTTTATCTAATTTTCTAATTATTTTATAATTTTTAAATTTAATGTCGAAAAATACCTTTATATTTGTGTGCCAAATTTTGATCAGTATTTATTACGATATTTAGTACGATTTAAACTTTATTTCAATTTTTATTCTTATTTTATTTAAATAAAGCAAATTATAATTATAAATCTTAAATCTTTTATTGCAACTTTTTTTAAATAAAAATTACGACAATAATTCGCCTTCACCTTCTATAAACAGTATTATTATTTTAATTTATTTTCTTCACTTTAAATTTATTTTTTCTTGCTAAACAACTAACAAATTTCAATACCATTTCTTGTGAAATGTTGTTTTCTTTTATATTATTATTGTGTTTGTTTATTTAAATGATATCATTAACAAAATAATAACAATAAGTTTAAACGAAATTTTAAAACAAAAATAAAAATTAATAAATATTAATCATAAAACGTGCTAATATTTTATAAACATATTTAAACAAAGTTTAAAATAATATTCGTTCATACTTATCAGCGAAAAATAATTTAAACAGTGCACATTATTATTATTTTTTTTATATAGAAAGTCACAATAAAGAAGATTAATGATTTTTTTCCATCATTACAGATCAGATGAAGAGGAATCAAGTAGTGGCAATAAATACACAAGAATGGATGAAGAAAATATTCAAGATAAGGAACGGTTTGCAAGGTATGGTGAATCATTTTACGCTTTACAGTATTTGATATGTGTTTTTTATTATAATATGTATATGTGTAAAAAAAATATGTTTGTAAATAGTATGGCTTGTTTTAAATTAATAGTATTTGTTGTGTTTTTATTTACGATTATTTTATGGCATTATTATTTTATACATTCCTATCTTAAAAACAATCATTTTATTTAATATTTAGTCCATTAAATTGGATTTTGTTCTATATTATAATTTAAATTGTTTATTTCTT
Organism: Ptychoptera albimana; assembly: GCA_961205885.1. Classification (NCBI taxonomy): domain Eukaryota; kingdom Metazoa; phylum Arthropoda; class Insecta; order Diptera; family Ptychopteridae; genus Ptychoptera; species Ptychoptera albimana. Next base: position 8,959,603 of record OY540801.1, on the reverse strand, counting down.
ACAAAATACAATTTTCTTTTTATATAAAACATATTTTGCATGTATCATTTTGGTGTTTGAGTTATAGAAGTTTGGTATTTAACCAACGAATGACATTACATTTAAATTAATTTATTATTTAAGAAATGTTTGCTATTTGTTATTTTGCTTTGCTTTTCTTTTAAATTATTTATTTTATTGTATTTTATGATAGCGTTGTTGTTTTAAATGATGATTGGGGATGTTTTGTTTTGTATAAAATAATTTTTTTCGTTCTGTTTAATGCCATAAATTTTTTTTTTCTTGTCTTTGGTTTATTTATGCAATGTAATAGCAGGACTATTTCGAACACGTTTTATTTTGCGTATATTATTAATAAATTTTATATACTATTTAGGTAGGTATTATATAAGTAGAATTAGTAAAGAAATATTTAAAAGTATGTTAAGTAAGTATAGTTAAGTAAGAATTAATTTTTGTGTAAGTGATGAATTATTGGATGTGTGGTTCGTTGCTTTTTCTTTCGATTTATTTATGTATTCAAACATAAACTGTTAGATTTTCATTTAAAGAATTTTCTTGTGATATATGTCCAGCAACAAGTATCGGTATTTTTCAAAACAATTTTCTTTAATTAAGTATGAAAAGAGTAAAAATGGTTTAACAAAAAAGATAGCAATGTTGAATACATTGTACAAAAAAAATTTCTATTGTTGATTTTGATACACTAACACAATACAAATGTGTAATTTTTTTTCTTCTCTTTATTTAAAAAAAAATTCTTGTAATTTTTATATTTGGTTTTTGTTATTATCGTGAGAATATTCTTTTTTCTTAATTTAATAATATGAACTTAATTCATTTTTGTATTCTTTATAATTTTTTTTTTTGACTTAGTTATCAACATCTCATCTTTACTACTTTTATTTGTATTTTATTTTGGTAGTGCTTTTAGGCTTTTTTTTTAATTTTTCTTATAAATTACGTCTGCGGAGTTGTTTGTAGTTTATGTTAGTAATTTCAATTGAATGTACTGTACAGATATTCCTCGACTGTTCTTTCGTTTGAGTTATGTGATAATGAATTTTAAATGCTCAGTAGTTTGTAATTTATTTTTTTTTATTTTTTGCTAATAAAATAAATTGTAATATATAATCTGTTTTTCTGTAATTCAAGGTATTTTTATTTATGTCAAATATTTTCAAAAGTTTAGAGAAGTGTCTTGATGGAACTCATATATTGGTCGAGGAATATTTTTATATTTTTAAAATATTGAAGTAGAATCACATCATATTATATATAACAACATGTTATATTTTCTTTCTTCTCTCTGGATTTTTTTTCGTGTACTCTGTAAATTTGTTTTTGTTATTTTCATTTGTTGAGAAAAATATAATAAAATAATACATTATTTTGTGTATAATATTTACTTTTTCAGTGTAGCTTTTTTCCTTCATTCAACGTTTTCGATATTGTTTTTTCTTAACGTTAAAATCTGAGTTTCTGGTTAGTCACGATTTAGTTGGTTTATTTACGGTTTGTTATTTTTTTAGCTGTTTTGGATTTTATTTTCAACTTTTTTTATGTTTGCATTTACATTTTGTTATTATTCTTGTAGCTGCTTATGATGTTGTTCTCCTCTACATTGTTTTACATAATTAATACTTATTATTATTGCTTTTGTTTATTGAATTTTTTTTTGTATTATTGATAATGATTTTTTTCTTTATAGTTAAATTAGTTTGAATATAATGATTTTTAAAACGTTTAACGTTTCGTTTGTTCATATATTAGGAATAATGAATTTTGTGTTTATTTAAAATCCTTAGACAAAATGTACGGATAATTTTGTCAATATAATTAGTTTTGTTACCGTTTAAACTTTAAAGTAACATAAAATAAGGATTGAAATATGTAATATTATTTCTTTTAAATTTGTGACTCCAAAGTTAAACCAAATAGCTTTATTTTACCTATACTATACTATACATCATTTTTCTAAAACTTTGGATCAAATATTACTAAATTAAAGTTTTAATAGTTTTGTATAATTTATAATAATATGCATGATAGCAAATAATATTTTCTCAATAATAACATTTGGTCTTGATTGATTTGTTGTTTTACTTTCATGATATAAAATATATTAATTTAAAGCTATATAAGATATAAATAGTAATTGTAAAATAAAAATAACTATTATTTTATTATGGTTTTTTTAAAATTTATTTTTTTTATTTTTATATTTCTAGTCGTGAAAATCATTGTGAAATTGAAAGGCGACGCCGTAACAAGATGACTGCTTATATTACAGAATTATCTGATATGGTGCCAACATGTAGTGCTTTAGCAAGAAAACCAGATAAATTGACAATATTAAGAATGGCTGTTGCCCATATGAAAGCGTTGAGGGGTAAGTTTTATAAATCATATACAATTTATAAAAGTCATTGCAGCTTTTATACATATATACATACAAAAAGAATATATTGAATCTTATAGTTAATTCTTTATTTTCAAACAAAACTGATATCAGTTTTATACTAGTGACACATTTCTTGTATTTAATCGACATAAAATTTGTATTTTTAGTTTTTATTGTAGTAAATAAAAAAGATAAAGGAAAAATAAAGAGGTCTTTAAATGAGTATCTAATTTAAAGCAAAAAATAAAGTCTTTAATATGTTATATATACGCATGAACATTTTGCTGAAAAAAAAAACGAAAAATAAAAAATGTATAATAAAGTGGTTGTTACTTGCAGTTTGTAAACAATCTTAGGGCAAGTTAGAATCGTTCACCACGATTAAATTACAGTATATTAATATTAAGTTGTAGTTGCCACATTGTTATAGATTGTTCTTAATTAACTCACTTCATATTTTTCGTATTTAAATAGATTTAAAGGTTCGTAAAGAAGGATTTTAAAAATATGAATAAATGATTAGGTTTCAAAATGGATTTTTTTGAAATATGTACACCAAAAAATAAAATTAACATCAATGCTTGTATATCTTTGAAAAATTATTAAATTATTTTTTTTATAAATTTACAGATTTGTTTTTTTTTTAATTCCTTGTCTTTATTTAACTAAAAAATAGTAATATAATATAACATATTAAATAAGAAAGCTTTGCATGAGATTTTTTTTTTTGTGTTTGTCTATATTTTAATATTTAGAATATTAAACATTTTTGTTATAATTGAAAAGATATTGCAGCTTATTTTTAAAGATGACTATCATATGTTTACCTAATACATATTTACAAAATAATTACAGATTAGAGTAAAAAGGTAAATTTTGTTGCAATTAAACATTTTCACACACGTTTCATGAAATTATTATTATTAAAATTAATATTTATTAGGCAATAAATATATTCAAATATATATAAATAAAGAATTGAAAGAACATATGACTAAAGATTAAAGTAATATATTTACATGCTTAATATACAATCACGTTTAATTTGTTAATGAGTATAATATATAGGTTTTTTAGTTTTTAAGGTTAAGTAAGAAAAAATCAGTTATTACATTGACGTGTTAAATGGGAAAAGCTGGATTAATAGTAGAAATTACGCAAGGAATTATTGTTTCATATGTAGTAATATTAAAATTAGTATCATAAAGTAATTTTCTTTTCTTTCTTTGCTATAAAATATAAGAGAATTAGAAAAATATAACCAACTGTAATGCCAACACAATCCCCAAAGGGCGTGTTTATCTTTTATTCTTGTTTTTGATATATTTCTGAAAATCATTCTCAACAAAAGTCACATTATAGTTATAATCATTTAATGTTTAAACATGTATATAAGTTAAATGGTGAGTAAAAACAAAGCAAAACAATATATAGTTTATATAAGAGAATCGGAATATTTATAAGTATCACGTACTTATTTTCTATTAATGCAATTCTCTTGTTATTTACATTTGTTTAGTATCTCTCTAATGAAAAATAGTAGATACATTTTTGCTGTTGAAACTTTTTTTATATTTATTTGAAGTCGGGATTAAATAACATTATATTTTATTTTGCTCTTTTCGAAATGTTTTATTATTGGCGAATGATGAGCTAAATAGTTGTGATTTTTGAGTTTTTTGTTTATATACCTAAAGAATTAAGTAATAAATATTCGTATTTGTTGTAATTTTTTTATTAATTTAAAGAGATTTTTGTAATTGATTTTATTGATATAAATCTACATTTGTGAAACTATTTTTTATTCACCAGATAAGAGAGAATGGTAACATTAAAAATAAGATACAATTATCATTTGAATGTACATGATGACATGTGTTGGTTTTAGTTTCGCTAGGTTTTTGTTTTTATGACTATATATATATAAATATATGCATATAAGATGGGCAGTAATATGTAAAAAAAGTGTAGTAATTAAACTTCATTTAAATACTAATTATTATGTTATTAGTCTTTTGTTTTTAGATTACTACATTATGTGCTATGGCTTATTTTATACTGTTTGTTCTCGCAAGTAGTTTTGCTAAACATTGGTATTTTTTTTATTCTTATTTAAGTAACACGTAGTATTTACTTTATATATTATTATATAATATATATAATGATAATATGTAAGATCTATTTTGTACATTTCTTACTAACTTATTAATTTTTTTGGTCATAAGAATATTCATTAAGTTTTATCAACCAAAAACAAAATCTATCACATTAGGGAGTTTTATAATTCTTATAAAATATTTACAATTTTTCATACTAGGAATTCAAATAATTTTGAAATTGTTGTGCAAGAAAATGGTAAACATGAGTAAATAAAAAATGCTCAAGGTTTCATTTTTGATTATAGAAATAAACTTTAGTACTGTTGCATTTGTGTAAGAATTCATAGAATGGAAGAATATAGGATTTGTAATAAGAATAACAGTTTAATACTTTATGTTCTGATCTTTATATGCGATTTTTTTTATTGAAACTTGGACAGAACTTTAATTTTATATTGATAGATCAAAACCAAATCATATGGTATGAGATGCATTGGTTATAAATGTAAAACTACTCTTAATATAAAACTAAAAAAAAAGTGCAAGTTCGGTTATAAATTTTTTTCTTTTTTATGTTTAATAACATTTTTCTTTTGATGACAATTGTATTTAACTTTTTTTTATGATTCTTGTTCTTGATATATTTTTTTTTGTGCAACGGATTCTCGTTTATGTTAATTTTTTGTTTTTTTTTCAACATTTTAATTGTTACTTTTCGTATAAAATATTTGATTTTTTATTACTATTCTTATTATTATTTAAGTTAAAAGTTGACAAAAAACATAAATTAAAACAAAGTACATATTACTACTTTTGTATGCAAGAAACAGAGTATATTCGTGACTTTATTATACCTTATAAAGAAAATAAAAATATACAATTATGTTTTTTTATTTTGAATACAAATATATATATATTTATATATATTATATATAATGACATATACATAAAGATAAATGTACAAATTCTGTGTAAGAATATAAAAAAAAAAAACAAAAAAAGTCATTATTTATGCCGACGAAATCAACAATATTTATTACAGCATATGAATTCTAAATTTGACTATGAATTTATTTTGAGTAATGTAAATTGAATTGATATATTATATCACTGACCAATTGTTTAATTTTTTTTGAATTTTATGATGATTTGTTAAAAATGAACCTTTCTTCATCCATGCACTAAAGTTTAATAAAAAAAAATATTTTTCTTTTTTGTTTAAAATAAATAAATACAAACTATCTTTTCATATTTGTTTTTTTTATAATATGTTTTTTCTGGCACGTGTTTTATTTTATGACTAAATAAAAAGAATTCTTTTTTATTTAATTTAAATTAAATGATCTTTAGCTCCTTTTATGACACTTTTATTCCAGAATTGTGATTTTTTATTCTTTTCTATTTTTAAGTACATTTTGTGATGTTTTTTTGAAATATATTTACTTGATTGTTCAATATTATTACCTTAGTCGTCATTATTATTATTTTTTTGATTGCCTTTTTATTTATTTATTACTTGATGTTTGCATGTTTTTCGTATATATGAATAATATTGTTATCTTGATTTTTCTATTTTAGTTTTATTATTATTTCATTAGTAGAAAACTAATAAAATTAATAATTACAACTGAAACAATTATTTCCTATTGGCTTGTAACAATTTTTATTTGTAAATGTGATAAAAAAAATCGTTTTTTTACTTTATTATTTTACAGGGTTAATTGTGTAGTTCCTGTTTATTTCTTTTATTATAATTATTACACCTGCTGTTTAACTGTATTTATGCAGTGACAAGTATTGAATATTTATTATTATATTTGTTTTTAAAGAAAATAATATAAAATAAAAATAAAGAATTTTAGATTAAACAAGGATTCAATTTCTAGTAATTGATTGATTAGTATAGATACAGTTTCATACATTGTAACAATGAATGATATTAAAAATAATGATTTTCCCTATTTTTAATATTCCGAAAATACTTTGAAAGCTGAACTAAGTTTAAAGTATTTGCTAATATTTGTTGTCACAAAACACAAGTGTGCAATTATTAATAGTAAAGTCAGCTTGTCATTGATAAGTTATTCTTATTATTTTTTTATAATTATAGATAATTTTTAAAAAAAGCTTAACGAAAACATTTAAATCAACTCGTTTATTAGGTTGATTTTTCAGTCATTTTATAATATTTTATTAATTGTTTTGTCTTTTTACTTTTTTTTTTATTACTTACTCTCAAGCGACAAGAAGTATGCTTGCTTGATTTTTGTTTAATTTATTTAATTTTGTTTCAATTCATTTCATTGACATTTATATTATTTTATTTTTACCGGATGCCAAATTACATCTGACCAGAATAAGTAATTTTTTGTTTATATCTTCTCTGTTTTTAATTGAATAAAACATATATTTTTATTTTTCATGGTTTATTGTATGGGATACAAACCATACAATCGAAAAAAAAGAAGATATTTTCAGAAATTCCTCCTCATCCTGCATGTATTTATCTTTTAAGATCTTATTTTTTTATTACAATTTCTTTTTACAGTTTTGTTGTTTATTTTAATTTTTTTTTGTTTTTGACCTTTATGACTATTATTTTATTTTATAAATATTAATTATTTTTTTCTTAGAAAATTATGTTTTTTTTTAATGGACGTGGGAGGTGTACTTTAAAATAGATATTACTATTTATGATTTTAGAATAATTTTTTTTAATAGAAAATAAGATTGACTGATAGTCTACAGTCGATATGTGGTTATTATTATTAAGTAATTAAGTAATTTCATTAATAAATAATAACTTTTTGTTTTAATTTTCTTTTATGTTAAAATCTTTGTGCCTCTCTTTTTCTCTGTTTAGAAATGGGGGCCATCTCTTTTAAATGTTTTATTAAAAGGAGTTAATTTAATAAACGATTGTTATCGCATAAAACTTCATAAATAACAAACATACTTCAACTAAAAAAAAAATAAAAAAAAAAAAAATTGTCACACTTTAATAATTTCTTCTTTTTGTGTTTTATTTATATATTCTACTTTTGATGCTTTCTTCAATTTAATTTATATTTTGCCTTTATGATGGTCGTTTTAGATTGTATCATATTTTTAGAGTTTTTATTTTTTAAATTTTTATGCTACTTGATTTTGATACAATAGATTATTTTTAATTTATTTTTTCCAAGATTATGCTATATCTGTGTAATTTTGTGTATAATAATTATTTTATTCTTCCATTTTTTTTACAGGAACTGGCAATACAAGCAGCGATGGCCCATACAAACCATCATTTTTAACCGATCAAGAATTAAAACATTTAATATTAGAAGCAGCCGACGGTTTTCTATTTGTTGTGTCATGTGACACAGGCAGAATAATTTATGTATCAGATAGTATAACGCCGGTGTTAAATCAATCTCAAAATGAATTTTATGGCTCTTGTATATATGATAATGTACACCCAGATGATATAGAAAAAGTTCGTGAGCAATTATCAACACAAGAACCACAAAATACTGGTCGTATCTTAGATTTAAAAACTGGTACCGTTAAAAAGGAGGGACATCAATGTATGTATTATTTATTCAAATTTAATTAATGTTTGTTAATTTATTTCTGTATTTGATCTATTGTAGCATCTATGCGATTATGTATGGGATCACGACGTGGCTTTATTTGTCGTATGAAAGTGGGTAATGTTAATACAGATAGTATGGTGGCTGGACATCTTAATCGTTTAAAACAGCGTAACTCGTTGGGGCCATCAAGGGATGGACAAAATTTTGCTGTCGTACATTGCACTGGATACATAAAGAATTGGCCACCCACAGGTCGTCTGTTTTACGCTTTATATGTTCCTAGTATTAACATTTTTTGTTTTTTTTTTCATTTATATATATTTACATTCAATCAAACACGCGTTGAAATAAACGTACAGATATGTTTCCTGGTGTTCAAATGGATCGACAAGGGGGTCAAGAAGATGACATTCATGCGACACATTGTTGTTTAGTCGCTATTGGTCGTTTACAAGTGACATCATCATCAAATAATGCTGATATAACTGGTATCAATAATCAATCGGAATTTATATCTAGACATGCACAAGATGGAAAGTTCTCATTTGTTGATCAACGTGTATTAAATGTATTAGGTTACACCCCAACAGAATTACTGGGTAAAAGTTGTTACGAGTTCTTCCATCCTGAAGATCAGAATCATATGAAGGAAAATTTTGAACAAGGTAAGTGACAAAAATGAATTATTTTTTACATTTTATTCCTTTTTAAAATAATTTTATTAAATCTATTCCGTAGTTTTGAAGCAGAAAGGTCAAATGTTTTCTGTAATGTATCGTTTTCGTGCAAAAAATCGAGAATGGATTTGGTTACGTACTCAAGCATATGCATTTTTAAATCCTTATACAGATGATGTTGAATACATTGTTTGTACAAACAGTTCAGCAAAGTATTATTAATTACAACTTTTCTAGAATAACATTTTATATTTTAAATTTCGGCTATATACTTGTAGATCATTGCATTCTGGTCAAGATGCGACTACAAATGAAACAAGTGGCAGTGAACAAGTATATCAAACGCCTGGTATTGACTATTCATTACAAGGGCGTCGTGATCCGACACCAGTAGTAGGTGGAGTTTCTAATACTGTTAGTGGATCCGCTGTTGCTGCTGCTGCGGCTGCTGCTGCTGCTGCCGCTGCCGCCGCCGCGTCTGCTTATAATTCCCACAGTGGAATGATGCCCCATTTACAAAATTCACAACAACAACAATCTGCTCAGAGTAATGTTCAAAGACCCACCAGTGCACAAAATTCGGTTAGCGGCACTAGTGTAGGAGGCTATGGTGGTTATGAAACAACACAATCTCCGATTGGATACGGTTCACCAAGTGCTTCCGGCGGAACACAACAACCTGTATTAGGTCGTCTTTCAAAAAATAGTACAACTTCTCCAACTCCAGCGGCCACAGCTTGGTCTCTACGACAGGTTCGTTTTTATTCCTTTTTTCCAGTTTCTTTATTTCTTATTGTATTTTCGTAAATTTGTATGTTATCAATTATAGCAACCAGTCACTGAAGGCTATCAATACAGCCAATTAAGTCCATCGCGTTCACCAAGTGGTCCTACATATACGCAGTTAAGTGCTGGTAATTCCCGTCAAAACAGTTATCACAGCACACCAACGGCACAATCTAACGCCGGTTTGTTGCTTTATTACTAATTATTTCATTACTTATACTAATATTAATAAATAAAATTTAATTTTTTATTTTCAGGGATGTGGGGTTGGCAGAATGCAAATCAATCTGCTGATCCAGGTCCAGGTTCAGGTGGTTCATCCGGCGGTGGGCATACCGCTGTACCTGTTGTTACATCAGCGCAGGTTGTACAACAGAACTCTGTTGGTCCACAAGGCCAAGAGTTATCAGATATGTTGCAAATGTTGGACCAAAGTGGCACAACCACATTCGAAGATCTTAATATAAACATGTTTAATACGCCATTTGAGTAATTTAATGGCAAAAATATGAAAACCTGTTAAAATTTAGAAATATAAGAATTTCTTCACATTTTTATTATAAATTTTTAATATAACTAAAAATATTAAGGATAACACAACTTTTTTTTTATTATTATAGATCCAATAAATTTTTTGTTTGTTTAGAAAAGCAAAGATTAATTAACAAGAAAGCAAATATAATTTCGGAAGAATTAGAGAAAAAAAACGAAAACAATTTTGATATACATTTATATTTTAATATTTTTATCTAATTAATTTAATAAAGCCATAATTATTATTATTAATTTTTTTTTTATAATTTTCACTTGTTGGTACATTGGAAAAATAATTTTTATTTCACCGTATGAGTTATCTTTGTTCTTGTTTATAAAAATTTTAATTTGTTCTTACATGTTTTGTGCTATTAATTTTGTTTAATTTGTTTTTAAATATATCTTTTATGCATGTATTTAATGACTGTAATATTGAGAAATAAATTTTTTGAATATCCAGGTTTATACAATACATATAAATATAGTAGAATATAAACAAATCTTATTACAAAAATATATATGATTAAAATAAACGTCAGTTTATTGATTGGTACTCTTTACTTTAATATCTTTTTGATTATTATTTTTTTTTTACATTTTTCATGTAGTTGCGTGTGTGTTATGCTTTAATTGTAAACAAAATTAACATTAATAACGGAATAAATTATAACAAAATGATTAGAGTTAAATAAAATGGTACATTACACATGAAAAAAATTATCTTCTTCTATTTTGTAAAAAATCAATGATGTATGGATCAAACAATCCTATGATCTATCCAAAATTTGTATTTTTTTGTCAATAAATTTAAAGTTATAAAATAAATGCTAAAAAAATTAAAGAAATATATAAATATTATTATTTATGTAATAAAGAAGTAAACAAAAAAAAACAAAAATGACTTGAACTCCACATCAAAAAATATAATCCATTTCTCTTTTATAATAAACTTAATAAAATATTTAATTTATAAAAAATAATAACAAATATTGTTTATAAAAAGTATATAAATAAATAAATAAAAAAAGTATTAAACAAAAATTTATAATTTTTAATGAAAATAAAAAAAAATATATAATGTTTTTTAGTGCGTTAAAGTTTCGTACGAGATTCCTAAATTAATAACGCTATTCAAATATAGCGATATATGTGATGATAAATCTCAATCATCTGTTTCGTGATTTATAGCGTTGTTTTTTAAAGCGAATTTTTCAGTTTTCTGCCTATTATTTAGTCCTGGTTTTTGCATATTGTAATATACAATAATGGAGGTAAAAATCCTTATCTTAAAAAAAGCATGTTTTTTCTGAAATAACTGGCAGCTCATGAGATTCAATGATAGTCGGTGAAATTTTTTTGTTGTTCCTTTTTCTCTGATATAAAATTGACAAATGTTTTATTTATTTTAATTTAGGTAAAGCAAAAATTCAGTATCACAATCATTTAAAAGCTCTTTTTTTCTATACCAAACAAAGAAACTTTCTATAGTCATCAATGCAAAGCAGTGTGGTAAAAATAATTTAAAATAATACAAAAAACAACTATAAATACGTACAAATTATTCATTATTTTAATAACAATTTACTATTTTGAAATCAGCTGAAACTGGGGTAAAACATTCGTATACTATTCCTGTATGTGCTGTGTAAATATTCCCGCTGTAAAATATTACCACTCCGAGTTTAACTATATTGTGTCCAGAGCTGCATTTATTTGCTGTTTTGCTGTTTTTCAATCAAAATACTATAGCTCGGCCAAAATAGAGTGTAGAGCTCTGTTTTTTTGTTTTTCATGATCATAAATAATCTATCTATCTGATTTATTAATAAAAATTGGAGGTCTAGTACATATTTTTTAAAATCCAAGCCTCCAAACCTCGAACATGGTTTTATAGCCTGAATCGTGATATCTCTCTATGCAAAAATTATCGAAAACAATTTACTATTTTGAAATCAGCTGAAACTGGGGAAAAACATTCGTATACTATTCCTGCGTATGCTGTATAAATATTCCCGCTGTAAAAAATTACCACTCCGAGTTTAACTATGTTGTGTCCAGAGCTGCATTTATTTGCTCTAATCGTTCGTCTGGGTTTTTTGTTCTTCAATCAAAATACTCTAGCTCGGCCAAAATAGGGTATAGAGCTCTGTTTTTTTGTTTTTCATGATCATAAATAATCTATCTATCTGATTTATTAATAAAAATGGGAGGTCCAGTACATATTTTTTAAAATTTAAGCCTCCAAACCTCGAACATGGTTTTTTAGCCTGAAATCGTGATATCTCTCTATGCAAAAATTATCGAAAACAATTTACTATTTTGAAATCAGCTGAAACTGGGGAAAAACATTCGTATACTATTCCTGCGTATGCTGTGTAAATATTCCCGCTGTAAAAAATTACCACTCCGAGTTTAACTATGTTGTGTCCAGAGCTGCATTTATTTGCTCTAATCGGTCGTCTGGGTTTTTTGTTCTTCAATCAAAATACTCTAGCTCGGCCAAAATAGTGTGTAGAGATCTGTTTTTTTGTTTTTCATGATCATAAATAATCTATCTATCTGATTTATTAATAAAAATGGGAGGTCTAGTGCATATTTTTTAAAATACAAGCCTCCAAACTTCGAACATGTTTTTTCAGCCTGAAATCGTGATATCTCTCTATGCAAAAATTATCGAAAACAATTTACTATTTTGAAATCAGCTGAAATTGGGGTAAAACATTCGTATACTATTCCTGTATGCTGTGTAAATATTCCCGCTGTAAAGAATTACCACTCCGTTTTTAACTATGTTGTGTCCAGAGCTGCATTTATTTGCTCTAATCGTTCGTCTGGGTTTTTTGTTTTTCAATCAAAATACTCTAGCTCGGCCAAAATAGTGTTTAGTGCTCTGTTTTTTTATTTTTCATGATCATAAATAAGCTATCTATCTGATTTATTAATAAAAATGGGAGGTCCAGTACATATTTTTTAAAATCCAAACCTCCAAACCTCGAACATGTTTTTTTAGCCTGAAATCGTGATATCTCTCTATGCAAAAATTATCGAAAACAATTTACTATTTTGAAATCAGCTGAAACTGGGGTAAAACATTCGTATACTATTCTTGTGTGTGCTGTATAAATATTTCCGCTGTAAAATATTACCACTCCGAGTTTAACTATGTTGTGTTCAGAGCTGCATGTATTTGCTCTAATCGTTCGTCTGGGTTTTTTTGTTTTTCAATCAAAATACTCTAGCTCGGCCAAAATAGGGTGTAGAGATCTGTTTTTTTGTTTTTCAAAATCATAAATAATTTATCTATCTGATTTATTAATAAAAATGGGAGGTCCAGTGCATATTTTTTAAAATCCAAGCCTCCAAATTTCGAACATGTTTTTTCAGCCTGAAATCGTGATATCTTTCTATGCAAAATATTATTGAAAACAATTTACTATTTTGAAATCAGCTGAAACTGGGGTAAAACATTCGTATACTATTCCTGCGTATGCTGTGTAAATATTTCCGCTGTAAAAAATTACCACTCCGAGTTTAACTATGTTGTGTCCAGCACTGCATTTATTTTCTCTAATCGGTCGTCTGGGTTTTTTGATTTTCAATCACAATACTCTAGCTCGACCAAAATAGGGTGTCGAGCTCTGTTTTTTTGCTTTTCATGATCATAAATAATCTATCTATCTGATTTATTAATAAAAATGGGAGGTCTAGTACATATTTTTTAAAATCCAAGCCTCCAAACCTCGAACATGTTTTTTTAGCCTGAAATCGTGATATCTCTCTATGCAAAAATTATCGAAAACAATTTACTATTTTGAAATCAGCTGAAACTGAGGTAAAACATTCGTATACTATTCCTGCGTATGCTGTGTAAAAATTACCACTGTAAAAAATTACCACTCCGAGTTTAACTATGTTGTGTCCAGAGCTGCATTTATTTGCATAATCGTTCGTCTGGGTTTTTTGTTTTTCAGTCAAAAGACTTTAACTCGGCCAAAATAGTGTGTAGAGCTCTTTTTTTTTGTTTTTCATGATCATAAATAATCTATCTATCTGATTTATTAATAAAAATGGGAGGTCCAGTACATATTTTTTAAAATCCAAGCCTCCAAACCTCGAACATGGTTTTATAGCCTGAATCGTGATATCTCTCTATGCAAAAATTATCGAAAACAATTTACTATTTTGAAATCAGCTGAAACTGGGGAAAAACATTCGTATACTATTCCTGCGTATGCTGTATAAATATTCCCGCTGTAAAAAATTACCACTCCGAGTTTAACTATGTTGTGTCCAGAGCTGCATTTATTTGCTCTAATCGTTCGTCTGGGTTTTTTGTTCTTCAATCAAAATACTCTAGCTCGGCCAAAATAGGGTATAGAGCTCTGTTTTTTTGTTTTTCATGATCATAAATAATCTATCTATCTGATTTATTAATAAAAATGGGAGGTCTAGTGCATATTTTTTAAAATCCAAGCCTCCAAACTTCGAACATGTTTTTTCAGCCTAAAATCGTGATATCTCTCTATGCAAAAATTATCGAAAACAATTTACTATTTTGAAATCAGCTGCAACTGGGGTAAAACATTAGTATACTATTCCTGCGTATGCTGTGTAAATATTCCCGCTGTAAAAAATTATCACTCCGAGTTTAACTATGTTGTGTCCAGCGCTGAATTTATTTGCTCTAATCTGTCGTCTGGGTTTTTTGTTTTTCAATCAAAATACTCTAGCTCGGCCAAAATAGGGTATAGAGCTCTGTTTTTTTGTTTTTCATGATCATAAATAATCTATCTATCTGATTTATTAATAAAAATGGGAGGTCCAGTACATATTTTTTAAAATTTAAGCCTCCAAACCTCGAACATGGTTTTTTAGCCTGAAATCGTGATATCTCTCTATGCAAAAATTATCGAAAACAATTTACTATTTTGAAATCAGCTGAAACTGGGGAAAAACATTCGTATACTATTCCTGCGTATGCTGTGTAAATATTCCCGCTGTAAAAAATTACCACTCCGAGTTTAACTATGTTGTGTCCAGAGCTGCATTTATTTGCTCTAATCGGTCGTCTGGGTTTTTTGTTCTTCAATCAAAATACTCTAGCTCGGCCAAAATAGTGTGTAGAGATCTGTTTTTTTGTTTTTCATGATCATAAATAATCTATCTATCTGATTTATTAATAAAAATGGGAGGTCTAGTGCATATTTTTTAAAATACAAGCCTCCAAACTTCGAACATGTTTTTTCAGCCTGAAATCGTGATATCTCTCTATGCAAAAATTATCGAAAACAATTTACTATTTTGAAATCAGCTGAAATTGGGGTAAAACATTCGTATACTATTCCTGTATGCTGTGTAAATATTCCCGCTGTAAAAAATTACCACTCCGAGTTTAACTATGTTGTGTCCAGAGCTGCATTTATTTGCTCTAATCGTTCGTCTGGGTTTTTTGTTTTTCAATCAAAATACTCTAGCTCGGCCAAAATAGTGTTTAGTGCTCTGTTTTTTTATTTTTCATGATCATAAATAAGCTATCTATCTGATTTATTAATAAAAATGGGAGGTCCAGTACATATTTTTTAAAATCCAAACCTCCAAACCTCGAACATGTTTTTTTAGCCTGAAATCGTGATATCTCTCTATGCAAAAATTATCGAAAACAATTTACTATTTTGAAATCAGCTGAAACTGGGGTAAAACATTCGTATACTATTCTTGTGTGTGCTGTATAAATATTTCCGCTGTAAAATATTACCACTCCGAGTTTAACTATGTTGTGTTCAGAGCTGCATGTATTTGCTCTAATCGTTCGTCTGGGTTTTTTTGTTTTTCAATCAAAATACTCTAGCTCGGCCAAAATAGGGTGTAGAGATCTGTTTTTTTGTTTTTCATAATCATAAATAATCTATCTATCTGATTTATTAATAAAAATGGGAGGTCCAGTGCATATTTTTTAAAATCCAAGCCTCCAAATTTCGAACATGTTTTTTCAGCCTGAAATCGTGATATCTTTCTATGCAAAATATTATTGAAAACAATTTACTATTTTGAAATCAGCTGAAACTGGGGTAAAACATTCGTATACTATTCCTGCGTATGCTGTGTAAATATTTCCGCTGTAAAAAATTACCACTCCGAGTTTAACTATGTTGTGTCCAGCACTGCATTTATTTTCTCTAATCGGTCGTCTGGGTTTTTTGATTTTCAATCACAATACTCTAGCTCGACCAAAATAGGGTGTGGAGCTCTGTTTTTTTGCTTTTCATGATCATAAATAATCTATCTATCTGATTTATTAATAAAAATGGGAGGTCTAGTACATATTTTTTAAAATACAAGCCTCCAAACTTCGAACATGTTTTTTCAGCCTGAAATCGTGATATCTCTCTATGCAAAAATTATCGAAAACAATTTACTATTTTGAAATCAGCTGAAATTGGGGTAAAACATTCGTATACTATTCCTGTATGCTGTGTAAATATTCCCGCTGTAAAAAATTACCACTCCGAGTTTAACTATGTTGTGTCCAGAGCTGCATTTATTTGCTCTAATCGTTCGTCTGGGTTTTTTGTTTTTCAATCAAAATACTCTAGCTCGGCCAAAATAGTGTTTAGTGCTCTGTTTTTTTATTTTTCATGATCATAAATAAGCTATCTATCTGATTTATTAATAAAAATGGGAGGTCCAGTACATATTTTTTAAAATCCAAACCTCCAAACCTCGAACATGTTTTTTTAGCCTGAAATCGTGATATCTCTCTATGCAAAAATTATCGAAAACAATTTACTATTTTGAAATCAGCTGAAACTGGGGTAAAACATTCGTATACTATTCTTGTGTGTGCTGTATAAATATTTCCGCTGTAAAATATTACCACTCCGAGTTTAACTATGTTGTGTTCAGAGCTGCATGTATTTGCTCTAATCGTTCGTCTGGGTTTTTTTGTTTTTCAATCAAAATACTCTAGCTCGGCCAAAATAGGGTGTAGAGATCTGTTTTTTTGTTTTTCATAATCATAAATAATCTATCTATCTGATTTATTAATAAAAATGGGAGGTCCAGTGCATATTTTTTAAAATCCAAGCCTCCAAATTTCGAACATGTTTTTTCAGCCTGAAATCGTGATATCTTTCTATGCAAAATATTATTGAAAACAATTTACTATTTTGAAATCAGCTGAAACTGGGGTAAAACATTCGTATACTATTCCTGCGTATGCTGTGTAAATATTTCCGCTGTAAAAAATTACCACTCCGAGTTTAACTATGTTGTGTCCAGCACTGCATTTATTTTCTCTAATCGGTCGTCTGGGTTTTTTGATTTTCAATCACAATACTCTAGCTCGACCAAAATAGGGTGTGGAGCTCTGTTTTTTTGCTTTTCATGATCATAAATAATCTATCTATCTGATTTATTAATAAAAATGGGAGGTCTAGTACATATTTTTTAAAATCCAAGCCTCCAAACCTCGAACATGTTTTTTTAGCCTGAAATCGTGATATCTCTCTATGCAAAAATTATTGAAAACAATTTACTATTGTACAATTATAATTTACTAGGCAAACCTCTCACGTGATCTGGTTCTGAATTCTCACCAACACTCGAAGAAAAAGTTGTTCGCGACATACAGAGAAACGCTGTAAACACGTGGAAGACAGGAAGAAAACAGGACAGGGTAGTTCTGACAGATCGCTAAAATGAGGCTGCAAAAACTACGTAAATGAGTGACAAAAGATGGGGAGGGAGAGACACATTTTTTTGTAAAATGTAAAAAAAAAACGCTGCCCTCACATCTCTTTCCATCCATTTTACTTCGTCATGTTCGCCGTACATTATTTGTATCTTCCAATCCACGTTTCCCAAATATCTTTGTTCCAAAGCTTTTCTCATGCCGATGATAGGGGGGGGGGGGTGTTGTGGGGGTGTACTTAGCTCAGAACTTAGCTAATTTTTAGTAGAGATTTGGGGGCGAGCAACTTCCCGCATACATGTCGACTGAAAATAATGTTGATAGAAAAAATAAAGAAAAAACGTCACCAGTTTTTTCATCACCTGGCAAGGATCGAACCCTGAAATATGCATTCAGATATCCTGCAACTTGACCACTATGCCACAACGACTGTTGACAAATCTCAGTATTCGACGCTTAAAGAACGAAATTTCAACACGGCACGTCATAATACAAACCTTGGACTAATTAGATCATTCCTAGTAAATTACTAGGAATTTGAATAGAAAAAAAACTAAAAAAAAAAAATGCATTGTATGAAATTAAAGGGATTTCTGTTTTAATAATTTTTTTTTATAATCTTTTTATTTCTATGCTACACGATGGGCTTCTGTTGCCGTTCTCCCCGAATTCAACACTCCGTTCATTGGAAATAGCAATGTGGTGGTCACGCATAACACAAAGACACTTCGTAGACATTTGGTAAACAGCGGAAAATAAAACAATTTGATAGAGCATAGTGCACAACTGCTGCAAAAGGTGAGATGCCGATGATAACCGCTGCAATAATCTCTCAATTCCGTAGACCTGGAATAAAAATAAAAATTAATAAAAAACTACAAAAAAAATCATAATAATTCAGTACCTAACTTCAAGAAAATGAATTTTTTTACATACCTCCGGCATTGGATTACATTTTGGTCAATTTTCTTTCTATTTCTTGCATCAAGGAACAACAAAAGAATTTTTTCACAAACCTCCGGCATTGGATTACATTTTGGTCAATTTTCTTTCTTTTTCTTACATCAAGGAACAGCGATTAATTTAGTTTACACTATTCCAGCCCTAAAATAAAATTTGCTCAATTTTCTTGTCATTTCTTGCATCAAGGAACAGCGAATAATTTTTGTTTACACTATTCCAACCCAAAAATAAAATTTGGTCAATTTTCTTGTCATTTCTTGCATAAAGGAACAGCAAATATATTTTTTCACAAACCTCCGGCATTGGATTACATTTTGGTCAATTTTCTTTCTATTTCTTGCTTCACGGAACAGCAAATGTATTTTTTCACAAACTTCCGGCATTGGATTACACTTTGGTCAATTTTCTTTCTATTTCTTGCATCAAGGAACAACAAAAGAATTTTTTCACAAACCTCCGGCATTGGATTACATTTTGGTCAATTTTCTTTCTATTTCTTGCATCAAGGAACAGCGAATAATTTTTGATTACACTATTCTAACCCTAAAATAAAATTTGGTCAATTTTCTTGTCACTTCTTGCATCAAGGAACAGCAAAAGAATTTTTTCACAAACCTACGGCATTGGATTACATTTTTGTCAAATTTCTTGTCATTTCTTGCATCAAGTAACAACAAAAGATTTTTTTCACAAATCTCCGGCATTGGATTACATTTTTGTCAATTTTCTTGTCATTTCATGCATCAAGGAACAGCGAATAATTTTTGATTACACTATTCCAGCCCTAAAATAAAATTTGCTCAATTTTCTTGTCATTTCTTGCATCAAGGAACAGCGAATAATTTTTGTTTACACTATTCCAACCCAAAAATAAAATTTGGTCAATTTTCTTGTCATTTCTTGCATAAAGGAACAGCAAATATATTTTTTCACAAACCTCCGGCATTGGATTACATTTTGGTCAATTTTCTTTCTATTTCTTGCATCACGGAACAACAAAAGAATTTTTTCACAAACTTCCGGCATTGGATTACACTTTGGTCAATTTTCTTTCTATTTCTTGCATCAAGGAACAACAAAGGAAATTTTTTCACAAACCTCCGGCATTGGATTACATTTTGGTCAATTTTCTTTCTATTTCTTGCATCAAGGAACAGCGAATAATTTTTGATTACAGTATTCTAACCTTAAAATAAAATTTGGTCAATTTTCTTGTCATTTCTTGCATCAAGGAACAGCAAAAGAATTTTTTTACATACCTCCGGCATTGGATTACATTTTGGTCAATTTTCTTTCTATTTCTTGCATCAAGGAACAGCGAATAATTTTTGTTTACACTATTCCAACCCTAAAATAAAATTTGGTCAATTTTCTTGTCATTTCTTGCATAAAGGAACAGCAAAAGAATTTTTTCACAAACCTCCGGCATTGGATTACATTTTGGTCAATTTTCTTTCTATTTCTTGCATCACGGAACAGCAAATGTATTTTTTCACAAACTTCCGCCATTGGATTACACTTTGGTCAATTTTCTTTCTATTTCTTGCATCAAGGAACAGCAAATGTATTTTTTCACAAACTTCCGGCATTGGATTACACTTTGGTCAATTTTCTTTCTATTTCTTGCATCAAGGAACAACAAAAGAATTTTTTCACAAACCTCCGGCATTGGATTACATTTTGGTCAATTTTCTTTCTATTTCTTGCATCAAGGAACAGCGAATAATTTTTGATTACACTATTCTAACCCTAAAATAAAATTTGGTCAATTTTCTTGTCACTTCTTGCATCAAGGAACAGCAAAAGAATTTTTTCACAAACCTCCGGCATTGGATTACATTTTGGTCAATTTTCTTTCTATTTCTTGCATCACGGAACAGCAAATGTATTTTTTCACAAACTTCCGGCATTGGATTACACTTTGGTCAATTTTCTTTGTATTTCTTGCATCAAGGAACAACAAAGGAAATTTTTTCACAAACCTCCGGCATTGGATTACATTTTGGTCAATTTTCTTTCTATTTCTTGCATCAAGGAACAACAAAAGAATTTTTTCACAAACCTCCGGCATTGGATTACATTTTGGTCAATTTTCTTTCTTTTTCTTACATCAAGGAACAGCGATTAATTTAGTTTACACTATTCCAGCCCTAAAATAAAATTTGCTCAATTTTCTTGTCATTTCTTGCATCAAGGAACAGCGAATAATTTTTGTTTACACTATTCCAACCCAAAAATAAAATTTGGTCAATTTTCTTGTCATTTCTTGCATCAAGGAACAGCAAAAGAATTTTTTTACATACCTCCGGCATTGGATTACATTTTGGTCAATTTTCTTTCTATTTCTTGCATCAAGGAACAACAAAAGAATTTTTTCACAAACCTCCGGCATTGGATTACATTTTGGTCAATTTTCTTTCTTTTTCTTACATCAAGGAACAGCGATTAATTTAGTTTACACTATTCCAGCCCTAAAATAAAATTTGCTCAATTTTCTTGTCATTTCTTGCATCAAGGAACAGCGAATAATTTTTGTTTACACTATTCCAACCCAAAAATAAAATTTGGTCAATTTTCTTGTCATTTCTTGCATAAAGGAACAGCAAATATATTTTTTCACAAACCTCCGGCATTGGATTACATTTTGGTCAATTTTCTTTCTATTTCTTGCTTCACGGAACAGCAAATGTATTTTTTCACAAACTTCCGGCATTGGATTACACTTTGGTCAATTTTCTTTCTATTTCTTGCATCAAGGAACAACAAAAGAATTTTTTCACAAACCTCCGGCATTGGATTACATTTTGGTCAATTTTCTTTCTATTTCTTGCATCAAGGAACAGCGAATAATTTTTGATTACACTATTCTAACCCTAAAATAAAATTTGGTCAATTTTCTTGTCACTTCTTGCATCAAGGAACAGCGAATAATTTTTGTTTACACTATTCCAACCCAAAAATAAAATTTGGTCAATTTTCTTGTCATTTCTTGCATAAAGGAACAGCAAATATATTTTTTCACAAACCTCCGGCATTGGATTACATTTTGGTCAATTTTCTTTCTATTTCTTGCATCAAGGAACAGCGAATAATTTTTGTTTACACTATTCCAACCCAAAAATAAAATTTGGTCAATTTTCTTGTCATTTCTTGCATAAAGGAACAGCAAATATATTTTTTCACAAACCTCCGGCATTGGATTACATTTTGGTCAATTTTCTTTCTATTTCTTGCTTCACGGAACAGCAAATGTATTTTTTCACAAACTTCCGGCATTGGATTACATTTTGGTCAATTTTCTTTCTATTTCTTGCATCAAGGAACAACAAAAGAATTTTTTCACAAACCTCCGGCATTGGATTACATTTTGGTCAATTTTCTTTCTTTTTCTTACATCAAGGAACAGCGATTAATTTAGTTTACACTATTCCAGCCCTAAAATAAAATTTGCTCAATTTTCTTGTCATTTCTTGCATCAAGGAACAGCGAATAATTTTTGTTTACACTATTCCAACCCAAAAATAAAATTTGGTCAATTTTCTTGTCATTTCTTGCATAAAGGAACAGCAAATATATTTTTTCACAAACCTCCGGCATTGGATTACATTTTGGTCAATTTTCTTTCTATTTCTTGCATCAAGGAACAGCGAATAATTTTTGATTACACTATTCTAACCCTAAAATAAAATTTGGTCAATTTTCTTGTCACTTCTTGCATCAAGGAACAGCAAAAGAATTTTTTCACAAACCTCCGGCATTGGATTACATTTTGGTCAATTTTCTTTCTATTTCTTGCATCACGGAACAGCAAATGTATTTTTTCACAAACTTCCGGCATTGGATTACACTTTGGTCAATTTTCTTTGTATTTCTTGCATCAAGGAACAACAAAGGAAATTTTTTCACAAACCTCCGGCATTGGATTACATTTTGGTCAATTTTCTTTCTATTTCTTGCATCAAGGAACAACAAAAGAATTTTTTCACAAACCTCCGGCATTGGATTACATTTTGGTCAATTTTCTTTCTTTTTCTTACATCAAGGAACAGCGATTAATTTAGTTTACACTATTCCAGCCCTAAAATAAAATTTGCTCAATTTTCTTGTCATTTCTTGCATCAAGGAACAGCGAATAATTTTTGTTTACACTATTCCAACCCAAAAATAAAATTTGGTCAATTTTCTTGTCATTTCTTGCATCAAGGAACAGCAAAAGAATTTTTTTACATACCTCCGGCATTGGATTACATTTTGGTCAATTTTCTTTCTATTTCTTGCATCAAGGAACAACAAAAGAATTTTTTCACAAACCTCCGGCATTGGATTACATTTTGGTCAATTTTCTTTCTTTTTCTTACATCAAGGAACAGCGATTAATTTAGTTTACACTATTCCAGCCCTAAAATAAAATTTGCTCAATTTTCTTGTCATTTCTTGCATCAAGGAACAGCGAATAATTTTTGTTTACACTATTCCAACCCAAAAATAAAATTTGGTCAATTTTCTTGTCATTTCTTGCATAAAGGAACAGCAAATATATTTTTTCACAAACCTCCGGCATTGGATTACATTTTGGTCAATTTTCTTTCTATTTCTTGCTTCACGGAACAGCAAATGTATTTTTTCACAAACTTCCGGCATTGGATTACACTTTGGTCAATTTTCTTTCTATTTCTTGCATCAAGGAACAACAAAAGAATTTTTTCACAAACCTCCGGCATTGGATTACATTTTGGTCAATTTTCTTTCTATTTCTTGCATCAAGGAACAGCGAATAATTTTTGATTACACTATTCTAACCCTAAAATAAAATTTGGTCAATTTTCTTGTCACTTCTTGCATCAAGGAACAGCAAAAGAATTTTTTCACAAACCTACGGCATTGGATTACATTTTTGTCAAATTTCTTGTCATTTCTTGCATCAAGTAACAACAAAAGATTTTTTTCACAAATCTCCGGCATTGGATTACATTTTTGTCAATTTTCTTGTCATTTCATGCATCAAGTAACAGCGAATAATTTTTGTTTACACTATTCCTACCCTAAAATAAAATTTGGTCAATTTTCTTGTCACTTCTTGCATCAAGGAACAGCAAAAGAATTTTTTCACAAACCTCCGGCATTGGATTACATTTTGGTCAATTTTCTTTCTATTTCTTGCATCAAGGAACAGCGAATAATTTTTGATTACACTATTCTAACCCTAAAATAAAATTTGGTCAATTTTCTTGTCACTTCTTGCATCAAGGAACAGCAAATGTATTTTTTCACAAACCTCCGGCATTGGATTACATTTTGGTCAATTTTCTTTCTATTTCTTGCATCACGGAACAGCAAATGTATTTTTTCACAAACTTCCGGCATTGGATTACACTTTGGTCAATTTTCTTTCTATTTCTTGCATCAAGGAACAACAAAAGAATTTTTTCACAAATCTTCGGCATTGGATTACATTTTGGTCAATTTTCTTGTCATTTCATGCATCAAGTAACAGCGAATAATTTTTGTTTACACTATTCCAACCCTAAAATAAAATTTGGTCAATTTTCTTGTCACTTCTTGCCTCAAGGAACAGCAAAAGAATTTTTTCACAAACCTCCGGCATTGGATTACATTTTTGTCAATTTTCTTTCTATTTCTTGCATCAAGGAACAGCAAAAGAATTATTTCACAAATCTTCGGCATTGGATTACATTTTGCTCAATTTTCTTGTCATTTCTTGCATCAAGTAACAGCGAATAATTTTTGTTTACACTATTCTAACCCTAAAATAAAATTTGGTCAATTTTCTTGTCATTTCTTGCATCAAGGAACTGCAAATAAATTTTTTCACAAACCTTCGGCATTGGATTACATTTTGGTCAATTTTCTTGCCATTTCTTGCATCAAGGTACAACAAAAGAATTTTTTCACAAACCTCCGGCATTGGATTACATTTTGGTCAATTTTCTTTCTATTTCTTGCATCAAGGAAGAGCGAATAATTTTTGATTACACTATTCTAACCCTAAAATAAAATTTGGTCAATTTTCTTGTCACTTCTTGCATCAAGGAACAGCAAAAGAATTTTTTCACAAACTTCCGGCATTGGATTACATTTTGGTCAATTTTCTTTCTATTTCTTGCATCAAGGAACAGCGAATAATTTTTGATTACACTATTCTAATCCTAAAATAAAATTTGGTCAATTTTCTTGTCACTTCTTGCATCACGGAACAGCAAATGTATTTTTTCACAAACTTCCGGCATTGGATTACACTTTGGTCAATTTTCTTTCTATTTCTTGCATCAAGGAACAAAAGAATTTTTTCACAAACCTCCGGCATTGGATTACATTTTGGTCAATTTTCTTGTCATTTCTTGCATCAAGTAACAGCGAATAATTTTTGTTTACACTATTCCAACCCTAAAATAAAATTTGGTCAATTTTCTTGTCACTTCTTGCCTCAAGGAACAGCAAAAGAATTTTTTCACAAACCTCCGACATTGGATTACATTTTGGTCAATTTTTTTTCTATTTCTTGCATCAAGGAACAGCAAAAGAATTATTTCACAAATCTTCGACATTGGATTACATTTTGGTCAATTTTCTTGTCATTTCTTGCATCAAGTAACAGCGAATAATTTTTGTTTACACTATTCCAACCCTAAAATAAAATTTGGTCAATTTTCTTGTCACTTCTTGCATCAAGGAACAGCAAAAGAATTTTTTCACAAACCTCCGACATTGGATTACATTTTGGTCAATTTTCTTTCTATTTCTTGCATCACGGAACAGCAAATGTATTTTTTCACAAACTTCCGGCATTGGATTACACTTTGGTCAATTTTCTTTCTATTTCTTGCATCACAGAACAGCAAATGTATTTTTTCACAAACTTCCGGCATTGGATTACACTTTGGTCAATTTTCTTTCTATTTCTTGCATCAAGGAACAACAAAAGAATTTTTTCACAAACCTCCGGCATTGGATTACATTTTTGTCAATTTTCTTGTCATTTCTTGCATCAAGTAACAGCGAATAATTTTTGTTTACACTATTCCAACCCTAAAATAAAATTTGGTCAATTTTCTTGTCATTTCTTGCCTCAAGGAACAGCAAAAGTATTTTTTCACAAACCTCCGACATTGGATTACATTTGGTCAATTTTCTTTCTATTTCTTGCATCAAGGAACAGCAAAAGAATTATTTCATAAATCTTCGGCATTGGATTACATTTTGGTCAATTTTCATGTCATTTCTTGCATCAAGTAACAGCGAATAATTTTTGTTTACACTATTCCAACCCTAAAATAAAATTTTGTCAATTTTCTTGTCATTTCTTGCATCAAGGAAACACAAAAGAATTTTTTCACAAACCTCCGGCATTGGATTACATTTTTGTCAAATTTCTTGTCATATCTTGCATCAAGTAACAACAAAAGATTTTTTTCACAAACCTCCGGCATTGGATTACATTTTGGTCAATTTTCTTGTCACTTCTTGCATCAAGTAACAGCGAATAATTTTTGTTTACACTATTCCAACCCTAAAATAAAATTTGGTCAATTTTCTTGTCACTTCTTGCCTCAAGGAACAGCAAAAGTATTTTTTCACAAACCTCCGACATTGGATTACATTTTGGTCAATTTTTTTTTTATTTCTTGCATCAAGGAACAGCAAAAGAATTATTTCACAAATCTTCGGCATTGGATTACATTTTGGTCAATTTTCTTGTCATTTCTTGCATCAAGTAACAGCGAATAATTTTTGTTTACACTATTCCAACCCTAAAATAAAATTTGGTCAATTTTCTTGTCACTTCTTGCCTCAAGGAACAGCAAAAGTATTTTTTCACAAACCTCCGACATTGGATTACATTTTGGTCAATTTTTTTTCTATTTCTTGCATCAAGGAACAGCAAAAGAATTATTTCACAAATCTTCGGCATTGGATTACATTTTGGTCAATTTTCATGTCATTTCTTGCATCAAGTAACAGCGAATAATTTTTGTTTACACTATTCCAACCCTAAAATAAAATTTGGTCAATTTTCTTGTCACTTCTTGCCTCAAGGAACAGCAAAAGAATTTTTTCACAAACCTCCGGCATTGGATTACATTTTGGTCAATTTTCTTTCTATTTCTTGCATCAAGGAACAACAAAAGAATTTTTTCACAAACCTCCGGCATTGGATTACATTTTGGTCAATTTTCTTGTCATTTCTTGCATCAAGGAAACACAAAAGAATTTTTTCACAAACCTCCGGCATTGGATTACATTTTTGTCAAATTTCTTGTCATTTCTTGCATCAAGTAACAACAAAAGAATTTTTTCACAAACCTCCGGCATTGGATTACATTTTAGTCAATTTTCTTTCTATTTCTTGCATCAAGGAACAGCGAATAATTTTTGATTACACTATTCTAACCCTGAAATAAAATTTGGTCAATTTTCTTGTCACTTCTTGCATCAAGGAACAGCAAAAGAATTTTTTCACAAACCTCCGGCATTGGATTACATTTTGGTCAATTTTCTTTCTATTTCTTGCATCAAGGAACAGCGAATAATTTTTGATTACACTATTCTAACCCTAAAATAAAATTTGGTCAATTTTCTTGTCACTTCTTGCATCAAGGAACAGCAAATGTATTTTTTCACAAACCTCCGGCATTGGATTACATTTTGGTCAATTTTCTGTCTATTTCTTGCATCACGGAACAACAATTGTATTTTTTCACAAACTTCCGGCATTGGATTACACTTTGGTCAATTTTCTTGTCACTTCTTGCATCAAGGAACAGCAAAAGAATTTTTTCACAAACCTCCGGCATTGGATTACATTTTGGTCAATTTTCTTTCTATTTCTTGCATCAAGGAACAGCGAATAATTTTTGATTACACTATTCCAACCCTAAAATAAAATGTGGTCAATTTTCTTGTCACTTCTTGCCTCAAGGAACAGCAAAAGAATTTTTTCACAAACCTCCGACATTGGATTACATTTTGGTCAATTTTTTTTCTATTTCTTGCATCAAGGAACAGCAAAAGAATTATTTCACAAATCTTCGGCATTGGATTACATTTTGGTCAATTTTCTTGTCATTTCTTGCATCAAGTAACAGCGAATAATTTTTGTTTACACTATTCCAACCCTAAAATAAAATTTGGTCAATTTTCTTGTCACTTCTTGCCTCAAGGAACAGCAAAAGAATTTTTTCACAAACCTCCGACATTGGATTACATTTTGGTCAATTTTCTTTCTATTTCTTGCATCACGGAACAGCAAATGTATTTTTTCACAAACTTCCGGCATTGGATTACACTTTGGTCAATTTTCTTTCTATTTCTTGCATCACAGAACAGCAAATGTATTTTTTCACAAATCTTCGGCATTGGATTACATTTTTGTCAATTTTCTTGTCATTTCTTGCATCAAGTAACAGCGAATAATTTTTGTTTACACTATTCCAACCCTAAAATAAAATTTGGTCAATTTTCTTGTCACTTCTTGCCTCAAGGAACAGCAAAAGAATTTTTTCACAAACCTCCGACATTGGATTACATTTTGGTCAATTTTTTTTCTATTTCTTGCATCAAGGAACAGCAAAAGAATTATTTCACAAATCTTCGGTATTGGATTACATTTTGGTCAATTTTCTTGTCATTTTTTGCATCAAGTAACAACAAAAGAATTTTTTCACAAATCTTCGGCATTGGATTACATTTTTGTCAATTTTCTTGTCATTTCTTGCATCAAGTAACAGCGAATAATTTTTGTTTACACTATTCCAACCCTAAAATAAAATTTGGTCAATTTTCTTTCTATTTCTTGCATCAAGGAACAACAAAAGAATTTTTTCACAAACCTCCGGCATTGGATTACATTTTAGTCAATTTTCTTTCTATTTCTTGCATCAAGGAACAACAAAAGAATTTTTTCACAAACCTCCGGCATTGGATTACATTTTTGTCAATTTTCTTGTCATTTCTTGCATCAAGTAACAGCGAATAATTTTTGTTTACACTATTCCAACCCTAAAATAAAATTTGGTCAATTTTCTTGTCACTTCTTGCCTCAAGGAACAGCAAAAGTATTTTTTCACAAACCTCCGACATTGGATTACATTTTGGTCAATTTTCTTTCTATTTCTTGCATCAAGAAACAGCAAAAGAATTATTTCATAAATCTTCGGCATTGGATTACATTTTGGTCAATTTTCATGTCATTTCTTGCATCAAGTAACAGCGAATAATTTTTGTTTACACTATTCCAACCCTAAAATAAAATTTGGTCAATTTTCTTGTCACTTCTTGCCTCAAGGAACAGCAAAAGAATTTTTTCACAAACCTCCGGCATTGGATTACATTTTGGTCAATTTTCTTTCTATTTCTTGCATCAAGGAACAACAAAAGAATTTTTTCACAAACCTCCGGCATTGGATTACATTTTTGTCAATTTTCTTGTCATTTCTTGCATCAAGTAACAGCGAATAATTTTTGTTTACACTATTCCAACCCTAAAATAAAATTTGGTCAATTTTCTTTCTATTTCTTGCATCAAGGAACAACAATTGTATTTTTTCACAAACTTCCGGCATTGGATTACACTTTGGTCAATTTTCTTGTCACTTCTTGCATCAAGTAACAGCGAATAATTTTTGTTTACACTATTCCAACCCTAAAATAAAATTTGGTCAATTTTCTTTCTATTTCTTGCATCAAGGAACAACAAAAGAATTTTTTCACAAACCTCCGGCATTGGATTACATTTTAGTCAATTTTCTTTCTATTTCTTTCATCACGGAACAACAATTGTATTTTTTCACAAACTTCCGGCATTGGATTACACTTTGGTCAATTTTCTTTCTATTTCTTGCATCAAGGAACAACAAAAGAATTTTTTCACAAATCTTCGGCATTGGATTACATTTTTGTCAATTTTCTTGTCATTTCTTGCATCAAGTAACAGCGAATAATTTTTGTTTACACTATTCCAACCCTAAAATAAAATTTGGTCAATTTTCTTGTCACTTCTTGCCTCAAGGAACAGCAAAAGAATTTTTTCACAAACCTCCGACATTGGATTACATTTTGGTCAATTTTTTTTCTATTTCTTGCATCAAGGAACAGCAAAAGAATTATTTCACAAATCTTCGGTATTGGATTACATTTTGGTCAATTTTCTTGTCATTTTTTGCATCAAGTAACAGCGAATAATTTTTGTTTACACTATTCCAACCCTAAAATAAAATTTGGTCAATTTTCTTGTCACTTCTTGCCTCAAGGAACAGCAAAAGAATTTTTTCACAAACCTCCGACATTGGATTACATTTTGGTCAATTTTCTTTCTATTTCTTGCATCAAGGAACAACAAAAGAATTTTTTCACAAACCTCCGGCATTGGATTACATTTTTGTCAATTTTCTTGTCATTTCTTGCATCAAGTAACAGCGAATAATTTTTGTTTACACTATTCCAACCCTAAAATAAAATTTGGTCAATTTTCTTGTCACTTCTTGCCTCAAGGAACAGCAAAAGTATTTTTTCACAAACCTCCGACATTGGATTACATTTTGGTCAATTTTCTTTCTATTTCTTGCATCAAGAAACAGCAAAAGAATTATTTCATAAATCTTCGGCATTGGATTACATTTTGGTCAATTTTCATGTCATTTCTTGCATCAAGTAACAGCGAATAATTTTTGTTTACACTATTCCAACCCTAAAATAAAATTTGGTCAATTTTCTTGTCATTTCTTGCATCAAGGAAACACAAAAGAATTTTTTCACAAACCTCCGGCATTGGATTACATTTTTGTCAAATTTCTTGTCATATCTTGCATCAAGTAACAACAAAAGATTTTTTTCACAAACCTCCGGCATTGGATTACATTTTGGTCAATTTTCTTGTCACTTCTTGCATCAAGTAACAGCGAATAATTTTTGTTTACACTATTCCAACCCTAAAATAAAATTTGGTCAATTTTCTTGTCACTTCTTGCCTCAAGGAACAGCAAATGAATTTTTTCACAAACCTCCGGCATTGGATTACATTTTGGTCAATTTTTTTTCTATTTCTTGCATCAAGGAACAGCAAAAGAATTATTTCACAAATCTTCGGCATTGGATTACATTTTGGTCAATTTTCATGTCATTTCTTGCATCAAGTAACAGCGAATAATTTTTGTTTACACTATTCCAACCCTAAAATAAAATTTGGTCAATTTTCTTGTCACTTCTTGCCTCAAGGAACAGCAAAAGAATTTTTTCACAAACCTCCGGCATTGGATTACATTTTGGTCAATTTTCTTTCTATTTCTTGCATCACGGAACGGCAAATGTATTTTTTCACAAACTTCCGGCATTGGATTACATTTTGGTCAATTTTCTTGTCATTTCTTGCATCAAGGAAACACAAAAGAATTTTTTCACAAACCTCCGGCATTGGATTACATTTTTGTCAAATTTCTTGTCATTTCTTGCATCAAGTAACAACAAAAGAATTTTTTCACAAACCTCCGGCATTGGATTACATTTTAGTCAATTTTCTTTCTATTTCTTGCATCAAGGAACAGCGAATAATTTTTGATTACACTATTCTAACCCTGAAATAAAATTTGGTCAATTTTCTTGTCACTTCTTGCATCAAGGAACAGCAAAAGAATTTTTTCACAAACCTCCGGCATTGGATTACATTTTGGTCAATTTTCTTTCTATTTCTTGCATCAAGGAACAGCGAATAATTTTTGATTACACTATTCTAACCCTAAAATAAAATTTGGTCAATTTTCTTGTCACTTCTTGCATCAAGGAACAGCAAATGTATTTTTTCACAAACCTCCGGCATTGGATTACATTTTGGTCAATTTTCTGTCTATTTCTTGCATCACGGAACAACAATTGTATTTTTTCACAAACTTCCGGCATTGGATTACACTTTGGTCAATTTTCTTGTCACTTCTTGCATCAAGGAACAGCAAAAGAATTTTTTCACAAACCTCCGGCATTGGATTACATTTTGGTCAATTTTCTTTCTATTTCTTGCATCAAGGAACAGCGAATAATTTTTGATTACACTATTCCAACCCTAAAATAAAATGTGGTCAATTTTCTTGTCACTTCTTGCCTCAAGGAACAGCAAAAGAATTTTTTCACAAACCTCCGACATTGGATTACATTTTGGTCAATTTTTTTTCTATTTCTTGCATCAAGGAACAGCAAAAGAATTATTTCACAAATCTTCGGCATTGGATTACATTTTGGTCAATTTTCTTGTCATTTCTTGCATCAAGTAACAGCGAATAATTTTTGTTTACACTATTCCAACCCTTAAATAAAATTTGGTCAATTTTCTTGTCACTTCTTGCCTCAAGGAACAGCAAAAGAATTTT
This sequence comes from Ptychoptera albimana, assembly GCA_961205885.1. Taxonomy (NCBI): domain Eukaryota; kingdom Metazoa; phylum Arthropoda; class Insecta; order Diptera; family Ptychopteridae; genus Ptychoptera; species Ptychoptera albimana. Next base: position 8,927,499 of record OY540801.1, on the reverse strand, counting down.
TTCACAAACCTCCGACATTGGATTACATTTTGGTCAATTTTCTTTCTATTTCTTGCATCACGGAACAGCAAATGTATTTTTTCACAAACTTCCGGCATTGGATTACACTTTGGTCAATTTTCTTTCTATTTCTTGCATCACAGAACAGCAAATGTATTTTTTCACAAACTTCCGGCATTGGATTACACTTTGGTCAATTTTCTTTCTATTTCTTGCATCAAGGAACAACAAAAGAATTTTTTCACAAACCTCCGGCATTGGATTACATTTTAGTCAATTTTCTTTCTATTTCTTTCTATTTCTTGCATCAAGGAACAGCGAATAATTTTTGATTACACTATTCCAACCCTAAAATAAAATTTGGTCAATTTTCTTGTCACTTCTTGCATCAAGGAACAGCAAATGTATTTTTTCACAAACCTCCGGCATTTGATTACATTTTGGTCAATTTTCTTTCTATTTCTTGCATCACGGAACAACAAATGTATTTTTTCACAAACTTCCGGCATTGGATTACACTTTGGTCAATTTTCTTGTCATTTCTTGCATCAAGGAAACACAAAAGAATTTTTTCACAAACCTCCGGCATTGGATTACATTTTGGTCAATTTTCTTGCCATTTATTGCATCAAGGAACAACAAAAGAATTTTTTCACAAACCTCCGGCATTGGATTACATTTTGGTCAATTTTCTTTCTATTTCTTGCATCAAGGAACAGCGAATAATTTTTGATTACACTATTCTAACCCTAAAATAAAATTTGGTCAATTTTCTTGTCACTTCTTGCATCAAGGAACAGCAAAATAATTTTTTCACAAACCTCCGGCATTGGATTACATTTTGGTCAATTTTCTTTCTATTTCTTTCTATTTCTTGCATCAAGGAACAGCGAATAATTTTTGATTACACTATTCCAACCCTAAAATAAAATTTGGTCAATTTTCTTGTCACTTCTTGCATCAAGGAACAGCAAATGTATTTTTTCACAAACCTCCGGCATTGGATTACATTTTGGTCAATTTTCTTTCTATTTCTTGCATCAAGGAACAGCGAATAATTTTTGATTACACTATTCTAACCCTAAAATAAAATTTGGTCAATTTTCTTGTCACTTCTTGCATCAAGGAACAGCAAAAGAATTTTTTCACAAACCTCCGGCATTGGATTACATTTTGGTCAATTTTCTTTCTATTTCTTTCTATTTCTTGCATCAAGGAACAGCGAATAATTTTTGATTACACTATTCCAACCCTAAAATAAAATTTGGTCAATTTTCTTGTCACTTCTTGCATCAAGGAACAGCAAATGTATTTTTTCACAAACCTCCGGCATTTGATTACATTTTGGTCAATTTTCTTTCTATTTCTTGCATCACGGAACAACAATTGTATTTTTTCACAAACTTCCGGCATTGGATTACACTTTGGTCAATTTTCTTTCTATTTCTTGCATCAAGGAACAACAAAAGAATTTTTTCACAAATCTTCGGCATTGGATTACATTTTTGTCAATTTTCTTGTCATTTCTTGCATCAAGTAACAGCGAATAATTTTTGTTTACACTATTCTAAACCTAAAATAAAATTTGGTCAATTTTCTTGTCACTTCTTGCCTCAAGGAACAGCAAAAGAATTTTTTCACAAATCTCCGGCATTGGATTACATTTTTGTCAATTTTCTTGTCATTTCTTGCATCAAGTAACAGCGAATAATTTTTGTTTACACTATTTCAACCCTAAAATAAAATTTGGTCAATTTTCTTGTCACTTCTTGCCTCAAGGAACAGCAAAAGAATTTTTTCACAAACCTCCGACATTGGATTACATTTTGGTCAATTTTCTTTCTATTTCTTGCATCAAGGAACAGCAAAAGAATTATTTCACAAATCTTCGGCATTGGATTACATTTTGGTCAATTTTCTTGTCATTTCTTGCATCAAGTAACAGCGAATAATTTTTGTTTACACTATTCCAACCCTAAAATAAAATTTGGTCAATTTTCTTGTCACTTCTTGCATCAAGGAACAGCAAAAGAATTTTTTCACAAACCTCCGGCATTGGATTACATTTTGGTCAATTTTCTTTCTATTTCTTGCATCAAGGAACAACAAAAGAATTTTTTCACAAACCTCCGGCATTGGATTACATTTTGGTCAATTTTCTTGTCATTTCTTGCATCAAGGAAACACAAAAGAATTTTTTCACAAACCTCCGGCATTGGATTACATTTTTGTCAAATTTCTTGTCATTTCTTGCATCAAGTAACAACAAAAGATTTTTTTCACAAACCTCCGGCATTCGATTACATTTTGGTCAATTTTCTTGTCACTTCTTGCTTCAAGTAACAGCGAATAATTTTTGTTTACACTATTCCAACCCTAAAATAAAATTTGGTCAATTTTCTTGTCACTTCTTGCCTCAAGGAACAGAAAAAGAATTTTTTCACAAACCTCCGACATTGGATTACATTTTGGTCAATTTTTTTTCTATTTCTTGCATCAAGGAACAGCAAAAGAATTATTTCACAAATCTTCGGCATTGGATTATATTTTGGTCAATTTTCTTGTCATTTCTTGCATCAAGTAACAGCGAATAATTTTTGTTTACACTATTCCAACCCTAAAATAAAATTTGGTCAATTTTCTTGTCACTTCTTGCCTCAAGGAACAGCAAAAGAATTTTTTCACAAACCTCCGACATTGGATTACATTTTGGTCAATTTTTTTTCTATTTCTTGCCTCAAGGAACAGCAAAAGAATTATTTCACAAATCTTCGGCATTGGATTACATTTTGGTCAATTTTCTTGTCATTTCTTGCATCAAGTAACAGCGAATAATTTTTGTTTACACTATTCCAACCCTAAAATAAAATTTGGTCAATTTTCTTGTCACTTCTTGCCTCAAGGAACAGCAAAAGAATTTTTTCACAAACCTCCGACATTGGATTACACTTTGGTCAATTTTCTTTCTATTTCTTGCATCAAGGAACAACAAAATAATTTTTTCACAAACCTCCGGCATTGGATTACATTTTGGTCAATTTTCCTTCTATTTCTTGCATCAAGGAACAGCGAATAATTTTTGATTACACTATTCTAACCCTAAAATAAAATTTGGTCAATTTTCTTGTCACTTCTTGCATCAAGGAACAACAAAAGAATTTTTTCACAAACCTCCGGCATTGGATTACATTTTGGTCAATTTTCTTTCTATTTCTTGCATTAAGAAACAGCGAATAATTTTTGATTACACTATTCTAACCCTAAAATAAAATTTGGTCAATTTTCTTGTCACTTCTTGCATCAAGGAACAGCAAATGTATTTTTTCACAAACCTCCGGCATTGGATTACATTTTGGTCAATTTTCTTTCTATTTCTTGCATCACAGAACAGCAAATGTATTTTTTCACAAACTTCCGGCATTGGATTACACTTTGGTCAATTTTCTTTCTATTTCTTGCATCAAGGAACAACAAAAGAATTTTTTCACAAACCTCCGGCATTGGATTACATTTTTGTCAATTTTCTTGTCATTTCTTGCATCAAGTAACAGCGAATAATTTTTGTTTACACTATTCCAACCCTAAAATAAAATTTGGTCAATTTTCTTGTCACTTCTTGCCTCAAGGAACAGCAAAAGAATTTTTTCACAAACCTCCGGCTTTGGATTACATTTTTGTCAAATTTCTTGTCATTTCTTGCATCAAGTAACAATAAAAGATTTTTTTCACAAATCTCCGGCATTGGATTACATTTTTGTCAATTTTCTTGTCATTTCTTGCATCAAGGAACAGCGAATAATTTTTGTTTACACTATTCCAACCCTAAAATAAAATTTGGTCAATTTTCTTGTCACTTCTTGCCTCAAGGAACAGCTAAAGTATTTTTTCACAAACCTCCGACATTGGATTACATTTTGGTCAATTTTCTTTCTATTTCTTGCATCAAGGAACAGCAAAAGAATTATTTCACAAATCTTCGGCATTGGATTACATTTTGGTCAATTTTCATGTCATTTCTTGCATCAAGTAACAGCGAATAATTTTTGCTTACACTATTCCAACCCTAAAATAAAATTTGGTCAATTTTCTTGTCACTTCTTGCCTCAAGGAACAACAAAAGAATTTTTTCACAAACCTCCGGCATTGGATTACATTTTGGTCAATTTTCTTTCTATTTCTTGCATCACGGAACAGCAAATGTATTTTTTCACAAACTTCCGGCATTGGATTACACTTTGGTCAATTTTCTTTCTATTTCTTGCATCAAGGAACAACAAAAGAATTTTTTCACAAACCTCCGGCATTGGATTACATTTTGGTCAATTTTCTTGTCACTTCTTGCATCAAGTAACAGCGAATAATTTTTGTTTATACTATTCCAACCCTAAAATAAAATTTGGTCAATTTTCTTGTCACTTCTTGCCTCAAGGAACAGCAAAAGAATTTTTTCACAAACCTCCGGCATTGGATTACATTTTGGTCAATTTTCTTTCTATTTCTTGCATCAAGGAACAGCGAATAATTTTTGATTACACTATTCTAACCCTAAAATAAAATTTGGTCAATTTTCTTGTCACTTCTTGCATCAAGGAACTGCAAAAGAATTTTTTCACAAACTTCCGGCATTGGATTACATTTTGGTCAATTTTCTTTCTATTTCTTGCATCACGGAACGGCAAATGTATTTTTTCACAAACTTCCGGCATTGGATTACATTTTGGTCAATTTTCTTTCTATTTCTTGCATCACGGAACGGCAAATGTATTTTTTCACAAACTTCCGGCATTGGATTACACTTTGGTCAATTTTCTTTCTATTTCTTGCATCAAGGAACAACAAAAGAATTCTTTCACAAACCTCCGGCATTGGATTACATTTTGGTCAATTTTCTTGTCATTTCTTGCATCAAGGAACAGCGAATAATTTTTGTTTACACTATTCCAACCCTAAAATAAAATTTGGTCAATTTTCTTGTCACTTCTTGCCTCAAGGAACAGCAAAAGAATTTTTTCACAAACCTCCGACATTGGATTACATTTTGGTCAATTTTTTTTCTATTTCTTGCATCAAGGAACAGCAAAAGAATTATTTCACAAATCTTCGGCATTGGATTACATTTTGGTCAATTTTCTTGTCATTTCTTGCATCAAGTAACAGCGAATAATTTTTGTTTACACTATTCCAACCCTAAAATAAAATTTGGTCAATTTTCTTGTCACTTTTTGCCTCAAGGAACAGCAAAAGAATTTTTTCACAAACCTCCGACATTGGATTACATTTTGGTCAATTTTCTTTCTATTTCTTGCATCAAGGAACAGCAAAAGAATTATTTCACAAATCTTCGGCATTGGATTACATTTTGGTCAATTTTCATGTCATTTCTTGCATCAAGTAACAGCGAATAATTTTTGTTTACACTATTCCAACCTTAAAATAAAATTTGGTCAATTTTCTTGTCACTTCTTGCCTCAAGGAACAGCAAAAGAATTTTTTCACAAACCTCCGGCATTGGATTACATTTTGGTCAATTTTCTTTCTATTTCTTGCATCACGGAACAGCAAATGTATTTTTTCACAAACTTCCGCCATTGGATTACACTTTGGTCAATTTTCTTTCTATTTCTTGCATCAAGGAACAACAAAAGAATTTTTTCACAAACCTCCGGCATTGGATTACATTTTGGTCAATTTTCTTGTCACTTCTTGCATCAAGTAACAGCGAATAATTTTTGTTTACACTATTCCAACCCTAAAATAAAATTTGGTCAATTTTCTTGTCACTTCTTGCCTCAAGGAACAGCAAAAGAATTTTTTCACAAACCTCCGGCATTGGATTACATTTTGGTCAATTTTCTTTCTATTTCTTGCATCAAGGAACAGCGAATAATTTTTGATTACACTATTCCAACCCTAAAATAAAATTTGGTCAATTTTCTTGTCACTTCTTGCCTCAAGGAACAGCAAAAGAATTTTTTCACAAACCTCCGGCATTGGATTACATTTTGGTCAATTTTCTTTCTATTTCTTGCATCAAGGAACAGCGAATAATTTTTGATTACACTATTCTAACCCTAAAATAAAATTTGGTCAATTTTCTTGTCACTTCTTGCATCAAGGAACAGCAAAAGAATTTTTTCACAAACTTCCGGCATTGGATTACATTTTGGTCAATTTTCTTTCTATTTCTTGCATCACGGAACAGCAAATGTATTTTTTCACAAACTTCCGACATTGGATTACATTTTGGTCAATTTTCTTTCTATTTCTTGCATCAAGGAACAACAAAAGAATTTTTTCACAAACCTCCGGCATTGGATTACATTTTGGTCAATTTTCTTGTCATTTCTTGCATCAAGGAACAGCGAATAATTTTTGTTTACACTATTCCAACCCTAAAATAAAATTTGGTCAATTTTCTTGTCACTTCTTGCCTCAAGGAACAGCAAAAGAATTTTTTCACAAACCTCCGACATTGGATTACATTTTGGTCAATTTTTTTTCTATTTCTTGCATCAAGGAACAACAAAAGAATTTTTTCACAAATCTCCGGCATTGGATTACATTTTGGTCAATTTTCTTGTCATTTCTTGCATCAAGGAACTGCAAATAAATTTTTTCACAAACCTCCGGCATTGGATTACATTTTGGTCAATTTTCTTGCCATTTCTTGCATCAAGGAACAACAAAAGAATTTTTTCACAAACCTCCGGCATTGGATTACATTTTGGTCAATTTTCTTTCTATTTCTTGCATCAAGGAACAGCGAATAATTTTTGATTACACTATTCTAACCCTAAAATAAAATTTGGTCAATTTTCTTGTCACTTCTTGCATCAAGGAACAGCAAATGTATTTTTTCACAAACCTCCGGCATTGGATTACATTTTGGTCAATTTTCTTTCTATTTCTTGCATCACGGAACAGCAAATGTATTTTTTCACAAACTTCCGGCATTGGATTACACTTTGGTCAATTTTCTTTCTATTTCTTGCATCAAGGAACAACAAAAGAATTTTTTCACAAATCTCCGGCATTGGATTACATTTTGGTCAATTTTCTTGTCATTTCTTGCATCAAGGAACTGCAAATAAATTTTTTCTCAAACCTCCGGCATTGGATTACATTTTGGTCAATTTTCTTGCCATTTCTTGCATCAAGGAACAACAAAAGAATTTTTTCACAAACCTCCGGCATTGGATTACATTTTGGTCAATTTTCTTTCTATTTCTTGCATCAAGGAACAGCGAATAATTTTTGATTACACTATTCTAACCCTAAAATAAAATTTGGTCAATTTTCTTGTCACTTCTTGCATCAAGGAACAGCAAATGTATTTTTTCACAAACCTCCGGCATTGGATTACATTTTGGTCAATTTTCTTTCTATTTCTTGCATCACGGAACAGCAAATGTATTTTTTCACAAATCTCCGGCATTGGATTACACTTTGGTCAATTTTCTTTCTATTTCTTGCATCAAGGAACAACAAAAGAATTTTTTCACAAATCTCCGACATTGGATTACATTTTGGTCAATTTTCTTGTCATTTCTTGCATCAAGGAACTGCAAATAAATTTTTTCACAAACCTCCGGCATTGGATTACATTTTGGTCAATTTTCTTGCCATTTCTTGCATCAAGGAACAACAAAAGAATTTTTTCACAAACCTCCGGCATTGGATTACATTTTGGTCAATTTTCTTTCTATTTCTTGCATCAAGGAACAGCGAATAATTTTTGTTTATACTATTCCAACCCTAAAATAAAATTTGGTCAATTTTCTTGTCACTTCTTGCCTCAAGGAACAGCAAAAGAATTTTTTCACAAACCTCCGGCATTGGATTACATTTTGGTCAATTTTCTTTCTATTTCTTGCATCACGGAACAGCAAATGTATTTTTTCACAAACTTCCGGCATTGGATTACACTTTGGTCAATTTTCTTTCTATTTCTTGCATCAAGGAACAACAAAAGAATTTTTTCACAAACCTCCGGCATTGGATTACATTTTGGTCAATTTTCTTGTCACTTCTTGCATCAAGTAACAGCGAATAATTTTTGTTTACACTATTCCAACCCTAAAATAAAATTTGGTCAATTTTCTTGTCACTTCTTGCCTCAAGGAACAGCAAAAGAATTTTTTCACAAACCTCCGGCATTGGATTACATTTTGGTCAATTTTCTTTCTATTTCTTGCATCAAGGAACAGCGAATAATTTTTGATTACACTATTCTAACCCTAAAATAAAATTTGGTCAATTTTCTTGTCACTTCTTGCATCAAGGAACAGCAAATGTATTTTTTCACAAACCTCCGGCATTGGATTACATTTTGGTCAATTTTCTTTCTATTTCTTGCATCACGGAACAGCAAATGTATTTTTTCACAAACTTCCGGCATTGGATTACACTTTGGTCAATTTTCTTTCTATTTCTTGCATCAAGGAACAACAAAAGAATTTTTTCACAAATCTCCGGCATTGGATTACATTTTGGTCAATTTTCTTGTCATTTCTTGCATCAAGGAACTGCAAATAAATTTTTTCACAAACCTCCGGCATTGGATTACATTTTGGTCAAATTTCTTGTCATTTCTTGCATCAAGGAACAACAAAAGAATTTTTTCACAAACCTCCGGCATTGGATTACATTTTGGTCAATTTTCTTTCTATTTCTTGCATCAAGGAACAGCGAATAATTTTTGATTACACTATTCTAACCCTAAAATAAAATTTGGTCAATTTTCTTGTCACTTCTTGCATCAAGGAACAGCAAATGTATTTTTTCACAAACCTCCGGCATTGGATTACATTTTGGTCAATTTTCTTTCTATTTCTTGCATCACGGAACAGCAAATGTATTTTTTCACAAACTTCCGGCATTGGATTACACTTTGGTCAATTTTCTTTCTATTTCTTGCATCAAGGAACAACAAAAGAATTTTTTCACAAATCTTCGGCATTGGATTACATTTTGGTCAATTTTCTTGTCATTTCATGCATCAAGTAACAGAGAATAATTCCAACCCTAAAATAAAATTTGGTCAATTTTCTTGTCACTTCTTGCCTCAAGGAACAGCAAAAGAATTTTTTCACAAACCTCCGGCATTGGATTACATTTTGGTCAATTTTCTTTCTATTTCTTGCATCAAGGAACAGCGAATAATTTTTGATTACACTATTCTAACCCTAAAATAAAATTTGGTCAATTTTCTTGTCACTTCTTGCATCAAGGAACAGCAAATGTATTTTTTCACAAACCTCCGGCATTGGATTACATTTTGGTCAATTTTCTTTCTATTTCTTGCATCACGGAACAGCAAATGTATTTTTTCACAAACTTCCGGCATTGGATTACACTTTGGTCAATTTTCTTTCTATTTCTTGCATCAAGGAACAACAAAAGAATTTTTTCACAAATCTCCGGCATTGGATTACATTTTGGTCAATTTTCTTGTCATTTCTTGCATCTAGGAACTGCAAATAAATTTTTTCACAAACCTCCGGCATTGGATTACATTTTGGTCAATTTTCTTGCCATTTCTTGCATCAAGGAACAACAAAAGAATTTTTTCACAAACCTCCGGCATTGGATTACATTTTGGTCAATTTTCTTGTCATTTCATGCATCAATTAACAGCGAATAATTTTTGTTTACACTATTCCTACCCTAAAATAAAATTTGGTCAATTTTCTTGTCACTTCTTGCCTCAAGGAACAGCAAAAGAATTTTTTCACAAACCTCCGACATTGGATTACATTTTTGTCAATTTTCTTTCTATTTCTTGCATCAAGGAACAGCAAAAGAATTATTTCACAAATCTTCGGCATTGGATTACATTTTGGTCAATTTTCTTGTCATTTCTTGCATCAAGTAACAGCGAATAATTTTTGTTTACACTATTCTAACCCTAAAATAAAATTTGGTCAATTTTCTTGTCACTTCTTGCATCAAGGAACAGCAAAAGAATTTTTTCACAAACCTCCGGCATTGGATTACATTTTGGTCAATTTTCTTTCTATTTCTTGCATCACGGAACAGCAAATGTATTTTTTCACAAACTTCCGGCATTGGATTACACTTTGGTCAATTTTCTTTCTATTTCTTGCATCAAGGAACAGCAAAAGAATTTTTTCACAAACCTCCGGCATTGGATTACATTTTGGTCAATTTTCTTTCTATTTCTTGCATCAAGGAACAGCGAATAATTTTTGATTACACTATTCTAACCCTAAAATAAAATTTGGACAATTTTCTTGTCACTTCTTGCATCAAGGAACAGCAAATGTATTTTTTCACAAACCTCCGGCATTGGATTACATTTTGGTCAATTTTCTTTCTATTTCTTGCATCACGGAACAGCAAATGTATTTTTTCACAAACTTCCGGCATTGGATTACACTTTGGTCAATTTTCTTTCTATTTCTTGCATCAAGGAACAACAAAAGAATTTTTTCACAAATCTTCGGCATTGGATTACATTTTGGTCAATTTTCTTGTCATTTCATGCATCAAGTAACAGCGAATAATTTTTGTTTACACTATTCCAACCCTAAAATAAAATTTGGTCAATTTTCTTGTCACTTCTTGCCTCAAGGAACAGCAAAAGAATTTTTTCACAAACCTCCGGCATTGGATTACATTTTGGTCAATTTTCTTTCTATTTCTTGCATCAAGGAACAGCGAATAATTTTTGATTACACTATTCTAACCCTAAAATAAAATTTGGTCAATTTTCTTGTCACTTCTTGCATCAAGGAACAGCAAATGTATTTTTTCACAAACCTCCGGCATTGGATTACATTTTGGTCAATTTTCTTTCTATTTCTTGCATCACGGAACAGCAAATGTATTTTTTCACAAACTTCCGGCATTGGATTACACTTTGGTCAATTTTCTTTCTATTTCTTGCATCAAGGAACAACAAAAGAATTTTTTCACAAATCTCCGGCATTGGATTACATTTTGGTCAATTTTCTTGTCATTTCTTGCATCAAGGAACTGCAAATAAATTTTTTTACAAACCTCCGGCATTGGATTACATTTTGGTCAATTTTCTTGCCATTTCTTGCATCAAGGAACAACAAAAGAATTTTTTCACAAACCTCCGGCATTGGATTACATTTTGGTCAATTTTCTTTCTATTTCTTGCATCAAGGAACAGCGAATAATTTTTGATTACACTATTCTAAACCTAAAATAAAATTTGGTCAATTTTCTTGTCACTTCTTGCATCAAGGAACAGCAAATGTATTTTTTCACAAACCTCCGGCATTGGATTACATTTTGGTCAATTTTCTTTCTATTTCTTGCATCACGGAACAGCAAATGTATTTTTTCACAAACTTCCGGCATTGGATTACACTTTGGTCAATTTTCTTTCTATTTCTTGCATCAAGGAACAACAAAAGAATTTTTTCACAAATCTTCGGCATTGGATTACATTTTGGTCAATTTTCTTGTCATTTCATGCATCAAGTAACAGCGAATAATTTTTGTTTACACTATTCCAACCCTAAAATAAAATTTGGTCAATTTTCTTGTCACTTCTTGCCTCAAGGAACAGCAAAAGAATTTTTTCACAAACCTCCGGCATTGGATTACATTTTAGTCAATTTTCTTTCTATTTCTTGCATCAAGGAACAGCGAATAATTTTTGATTACACTATTCTAACCCTAAAATAAAATTTGGTCAATTTTCTTGTCACTTCTTGCATCAAGGAACAGCAAATGTATTTTTTCACAAACCTCCGGCATTGGATTACATTTTGGTCAATTTTCTTTCTATTTCTTGCATCACGGAACAGCAAATGTATTTTTTCACAAACTTCCGGCATTGGATTACACTTTGGTCAATTTTCTTCCTATTTCTTGCATCAAGGAACAACAAAAGAATTTTTTCACAAATGTCCGGCATTGGATTACATTTTGGTCAATTTTTTTGTCATTTCTTGCATCAAGGAACTGCAAATAAATTTTTTCACAAACCTCCGGCATTGGATTACATTTTGGTCAATTTTCTTGCCATTTCTTGCATCAAGGAACAACAAAAAAATTTTTTCACAAACCTCCGGCATTGGATTACATTTTGGTCAATTTTCTTGTCATTTCATGCATCAAGTAACAGCGAATAATTTTTGTTTACACTATTCCTACCCTAAAATAAAATTTGGTCAATTTTCTTGTCACTTCTTGCCTCAAGGAACAGCAAAAGAATTTTTTCACAAACCTCCGACATTGGATTACATTTTTGTCAATTTTCTTTCTATTTCTTGCATCAAGGAACAGCAAAAGAATTATTTCACAAATCTTCGGCATTGGATTACATTTTGGTCAATTTTCTTGTCATTTCTTGCATCAAGGAACAGCGAATAATTTTTGTTTACACTATTCTAACCCTAAAATAAAATTTGGTCAATTTTCTTGTCACTTCTTGCATCAAGGAACAGCAAAAGAATTTTTTCACAAACCTCCGGCATTGGATTACATTTTGGTCAATTTTCTTTCTATTTCTTGCATCACGGAACAGCAAATGTATTTTTTCACAAACTTCCGGCATTGGATTACACTTTGGTCAATTTTCTTTCTATTTCTTGCATCAAGGAACAGCAAAAGAATTTTTTCACAAACCTCCGGCATTGGATTACATTTTGGTCAATTTTCTTTCTATTTCTTGCATCAAGGAACAGCGAATAATTTTTGATTACACTATTCTAACCCTAAAATAAAATTTGGTCAATTTTCTTGTCACTTCTTGCATCAAGGAACAGCAAATGTATTTTTTCACAAACCTCCGGCATTGGATTACATTTTGGTCAATTTTCTTTCTATTTCTTGCATCACGGAACAGCAAATGTATTTTTTCACAAACTTCCGGCATTGGATTACACTTTGGTCAATTTTCTTTCTATTTCTTGCATCAAGGAACAACAAAAGAATTTTTTCACAAATCTTCGGCATTGGATTACATTTTGGTCAATTTTCTTGTCATTTCATGCATCAAGTAACAGCGAATAATTTTTGTTTACACTATTCCAACCCTAAAATAAAATTTGGTCAATTTTCTTGTCACTTCTTGTCTCAAGGAACAGCAAAAGAATTTTTTCACAAACCTCCGGCATTGGATTACATTTTGGTCAATTTTCTTTCTATTTCTTGCATCAAGGAACAGCGAATAATTTTTGATTACACTATTCTAACCCTAAAATAAAATTTGGTCAATTTTCTTGTCACTTCTTGCATCAAGGAACAGCAAATGTATTTTTTCACAAACCTCCGGCATTGGATTACATTTTGGTCAATTTTCTTTCTATTTCTTGCATCAAGGAACAACAAAAGAATTTTTTCACAAATCTCCGGCATTGGATTACATTTTGGTCAATTTTCTTGTCATTTCTTGCATCAAGGAACTGCAAATAAATTTTTTCACAAACCTCCGGCATTGGATTACATTTTGGTCAATTTTCTTGCCATTTCTTGCATCAAGGAACAACAAAAGAATTTTTTCACAAACCTCCGGCATTGGATTACATTTTGGTCAATTTTCTTTCTATTTCTTGCATCAAGGAACAGCGAATAATTTTTGATTACACTATTCTAACCATAAAATAAAATTTGGTCAATTTTCTTGTCACTTCTTGCATCAAGGAACAGCAAATGTATTTTTTCACAAACCTCCGGCATTGGATTACATTTTGATCAATTTTCTTTCTATTTCTTGCATCACGGAACAGCAAATGTATTTTTTCACAAACTTCCGGCATTGGATTACACTTTGGTCAATTTTCTTTCTATTTCTTGCATCAAGGAACAACAAAAGAATTTTTTCACAAATCTTCGGCATTGGATTACATTTTGGTCAATTTTCTTGTCATTTCATGCATCAAGTAACAGCGAATAATTTTTGTTTACACTATTCCAACCCTAAAATAAAATTTGGTCAATTTTCTTGTCACTTCTTGCATCAAGGAACAGCAAATGTATTTTTTCACAAACCTCCGGCATTGGATTACATTTTGGTCAATTTTCTTTCTATTTCTTGCATCAAGGAACAACAAAAGAATTTTTTCACAAATCTCCGGCATTGGATTACATTTTGGTCAATTTTCTTGTCATTTCTTGCATCAAGGAACTGCAAATAAATTTTTTCACAAACCTCCGGCATTGGATTACATTTTGGTCAATTTTCTTGCCATTTCTTGCATCAAGGAACAACAAAAGAATTTTTTCACAAACCTCCGGCATTGGATTACATTTTGGTCAATTTTCTTTCTATTTCTTGCATCAAGGAACAGCGAATAATTTTTGATTACACTATTCTAACCATAAAATAAAATTTGGTCAATTTTCTTGTCACTTCTTGCATCAAGGAACAGCAAATGTATTTTTTCACAAACCTCCGGCATTGGATTACATTTTGATCAATTTTCTTTCTATTTCTTGCATCACGGAACAGCAAATGTATTTTTTCACAAACTTCCGGCATTGGATTACACTTTGGTCAATTTTCTTTCTATTTCTTGCATCAAGGAACAACAAAAGAATTTTTTCACAAATCTTCGGCATTGGATTACATTTTGGTCAATTTTCTTGTCATTTCATGCATCAAGTAACAGCGAATAATTTTTGTTTACACTATTCCAACCCTAAAATAAAATTTGGTCAATTTTCTTGTCACTTCTTGCCTCAAGGAACAGCAAAAGAATTTTTTCACAAACCTCCGGCATTGGATTACATTTTGGTCAATTTTCTTTCTATTTCTTGCATCAAGGAACAGCGAATAATTTTTGATTACACTATTCTAACCCTAAAATAAAATTTGGTCAATTTTCTTGTCACTTCTTGCATCAAGGAACAGCAAATGTATTTTTTCACAAACCTCCGGCATTGGATTACATTTTGGTCAATTTTCTTTCTATTTCTTGCATCACGGAACAGCAAATGTATTTTTTCACAAACTTCCGGCATTGGATTACACTTTGGTCAATTTTCTTTCTATTTCTTGCATCAAGGAACAACAAAAGAATTTTTTCACAAATCTTCGGCATTGGATTACATTTTGGTCAATTTTCTTGTCATTTCATGCATCAAGTAACAGCGAATAATTTTTGTTTACACTATTCCAACCCTAAAATAAAATTTGGTCAATTTTCTTGTCACTTCTTGCCTCAAGGAACAGCAAAAGAATTTTTTCACAAACCTCCGGCATTGGATTACATTTTGGTCAATTTTCTTTCTATTTCTTGCATCAAGGAACAGCAAATAATTTTTGATTACACTATTCTAACCCTAAAATAAAATTTGGTCAATTTTCTTGTCACTTCTTGCATCAAGGAACAGCAAATGTATTTTTTCACAAACCTCCGGCATTGGATTACATTTTGGTCAATTTTCTTTCTATTTCTTGCATCACGGAACAGCAAATGTATTTTTTCACAAACTTCCGGCATTGGATTACACTTTGGTCAATTTTCTTTCTATTTCTTGCATCAAGGAACAACAAAAGAATTTTTTCACAAATCTTCGGCATTGGATTACATTTTGGTCAATTTTCTTGTCATTTCATGCATCAAGTAACAGCGAATAATTTTTGTTTACACTATTCCAACCCTAAAATAAAATTTGGTCAATTTTCTTGTCACTTCTTGCCTCAAGGAACAGCAAAAGAATTTTTTCACAAACCTCCGGCATTGGATTACATTTTGGTCAATTTTCTTTCTATTTCTTGCATCAAGGAACAGCGAATAATTTTTGATTACACTATTCTAACCCTAAAATAAAATTTGGTCAATTTTCTTGTCACTTCTTGCATCAAGGAACAGCAAATGTATTTTTTCACAAATCTCCGGCATTGGATTACATTTTGGTCAATTTTCTTGTCATTTCTTGCATCAAGGAACTGCAAATAAATTTTTTCACAAACCTCCGGCATTGGATTACATTTTGGTCAATTTTCTTGCCATTTCTTGCATCAAGGAACAACAAAAGAATTTTTTCACAAACCTCCGGCATTGGATTACATTTTGGTCAATTTTCTTGTCATTTCATGCATCAAGTAACAGCGAATAATTTTTGTTTACACTATTCCTACCCTAAAATAAAATTTGGTCAATTTTCTTGTCACTTCTTGCCTCAAGGAACAGCAAAAGAATTTTTTCACAAACCTCCGACATTGGATTACATTTTTGTCAATTTTCTTTCTATTTCTTGCATCAAGGAACAGCAAAAGAATTATTTCACAAATCTTCGGCATTGGATTACATTTTGGTCAATTTTCTTGTCATTTCTTGCATCAAGTAACAGCGAATAATTTTTGTTTACACTATTCTAACCCTAAAATAAAATTTGGTCAATTTTCTTGTCACTTCTTGCATCAAGGAACAGCAAAAGAATTTTTTCACAAACCTCCGGCATTGGATTACATTTTGGTCAATTTTCTTTCTATTTCTTGCATCACGGAACAGCAAATGTATTTTTTCACAAACTTCCGGCATTGGATTACACTTTGGTCAATTTTCTTTCTATTTCTTGCATCAAGGAACAGCAAAACAATTTTTTCACAAACCTCCGGCATTGGATTACATTTTGGTCAATTTTCTTTCTATTTTTTGCATCAAGGAACAGCGAATAATTTTTGATTACACTATTCTAACCCTAAAATAAAATTTGGTCAATTTTCTTGTCACTTCTTGCATCAAGGAACAGCAAATGTATTTTTTCACAAACCTCCGGCATTGGATTACATTTTGGTCAATTTTCTTTCTATTTCTTGCATCACGGAACAGCAAATGTATTTTTTCACAAACTTCCGGCATTGGATTACACTTTGGTCAATTTTCTTTCTATTTCTTGCATCAAGGAACAACAAAAGAATTTTTTCACAAATCTTCGGCATTGGATTACATTTTGGTCAATTTTCTTGTCATTTCATGCATCAAGTAACAGCGAATAATTTTTGTTTACACTATTCCAACCCTAAAATAAAATTTGGTCAATTTTCTTGTCACTTCTTGCCTCAAGGAACAGCAAAAGAATTTTTTCACAAACCTCCGGCATTGGATTACATTTTGGTCAATTTTCTTTCTATTTCTTGCATCAAGGAACAGCGAATAATTTTTGATTACACTATTCTAACCCTAAAATAAAATTTGGTCAATTTTCTTGTCACTTCTTGCATCAAGGAACAGCAAATGTATTTTTTCACAAACCTCCGGCATTGGATTACATTTTGGTCAATTTTCTTTCTATTTCTTGCATCACGGAACAGCAAATGTATTTTTTCACAAACTTCCGGCATTGGATTACACTTTGGTCAATTTTCTTTCTATTTCTTGCATCAAGGAACAACAAAAGAATTTTTTCACAAACCTCCGGCATTGGATTACATTTTGGTCAATTTTCTTTCTATTTCTTGCATCACGGAACAGCAAATGTATTTTTTCACAAACTTCCGGCATTGGATTACACTTTGGTCAATTTTCTTTCTATTTCTTGCATCAAGGAACAGCAAAAGAATTTTTTCACAAACCTCCGGCATTGGATTACATTTTGGTCAATTTTCTTTCTATTTCTTGCATCAAGGAACAGCGAATAATTTTTGATTACACTATTCTAACCCTAAAATAAAATTTGGTCAATTTTCTTGTCACTTCTTGCATCAAGGAACAGCAAATGTATTTTTTCACAAACCTCCGGCATTGGATTACATTTTGGTCAATTTTCTTTCTATTTCTTGCATCACGGAACAGCAAATGTATTTTTTCACAAACTTCCGGCATTGGATTACACTTTGGTCAATTTTCTTTCTATTTCTTGCATCAAGGAACAACAAAAGAATTTTTTCACAAATCTTCGGCATTGGATTACATTTTGGTCAATTTTCTTGTCATTTCATGCATCAAGTAACAGCGAATAATTTTTGTTTACACTATTCCAACCCTAAAATAAAATTTGGTCAATTTTCTGGCCATTTCTTGCATCAAGGAACAGCAAAAGAATTTTTTCACAAACCTCCGGCATTGGATTACATTTTGGTCAATTTTCTTTCTATTTCTTGCATCAAGGAACAGCGAATAATTTTTGATTACACTATTCTAACCCTAAAATAAAATTTGGTCAATTTTCTTGTCACTTCTTGCATCAAGGAACAGCAAATGTATTTTTTCACAAACCTCCGGCATTGGATTACATTTTGGTCAATTTTCTTTCTATTTCTTGCATCACGGAACAGCAAATGTATTTTTTCACAAACTTCCGGCATTGGATTACACTTTGGTCAATTTTCTTTCTATTTCTTGCATCAAGGAACAACAAAAGAATTTTTTCACAAATCTCCGACATTGGATTACATTTTAGTCAATTTTCTTGTCATTTCTTGCATCAAGGAACTGCAAATAAATTTTTTCACAAACCTCCGGCATTGGATTACATTTTGGTCAATTTTCTTGCCATTTCTTGCATCAAGGAACAACAAAAGAATTTTTTCACAAACCTCCGGCATTGGATTACATTTTGGTCAATTTTCTTTCTATTTCTTGCATCAAGGAACAGCGAATAATTTTTGATTACACTATTCTAACCCTAAAATAAAATTTGGTCAATTTTCTTGTCACTTCTTGCATCAAGGAACAGCAAAAGAATTTTTTCACAAACTTCCGGCATTGGATTACATTTTGGTCAATTTTCTTTCTATTTCTTGCATCACGGAACAGCAAATGTATTTTTTCACAAACTTCCGGCATTGGATTACACTTTGGTCAATTTTCTTTCTATTTCTTGCATCAAGGAACAACAAAAGAATTTTTTCACAAACCTCCGGCATTGGATTACATTTTGGTCAATTTTCTTGTCACTTCTTGCATCAAGTAACAGCGAATAATTTTTGTTTACACTATTCCAACCCTAAAATAAAATTTGGTCAATTTTCTTGTCACTTCTTGCCTCAAGGAACAGCAAAAGAATTTTTTCACAAACCTCCGGCATTGGATTACATTTTGGTCAATTTTCTTTCTATTTCTTGCATCAAGGAACAGCGAATAATTTTTGATTACACTATTCTAACCCTAAAATAAAATTTGGTCAATTTTCTTGTCACATCTTGCATCAAGGAACAGCAAATGTATTTTTTCACAAACCTCCGGCATTGGATTACATTTTGGTCAATTTTCTTTCTATTTCTTGCATCACGGAACAGCAAATGTATTTTTTCACAAACTTCCGGCATTGGATTACACTTTGGTCAATTTTCTTTCTATTTCTTGCATCAAGGAACAACAAAAGAATTTTTTCAAAAATCTTCGGCATTGGATTACATTTTGGTCAATTTTCTTGTCATTTCTTACATCAAGGAACAGCGAATAATTTTTGTTTACACTATTCCAACCATAAAATAAAATTTGGTCAATTTTCTTGTCACTTCTTGCATCACGGAACAGCAAATGTATTTTTTCACAAACCTCCGACATTGGATTACATTTTGGTCAATTTTCTTGTCATTTCTTGCATCAAGGAACAGCGAATAATTTTTGTTTACACTATTCCAACCCTAAAATAAAATTTGGTCAATTTTCTTGTCACTTCTTGCCTCAAGGAACAGCAAAAGAATTTTTTAACAAACTTCCGGCATTGGATTACACTTTGGTCAATTTTCTTTCTATTTCTTGCATCAAGGAACAACAAAAGAATTTTTTCACAAATCTTCGGCATTGGATTATATTTTGGTCAATTTTCTTGTCATTTCTTGCATCAAGGAACAGCGAATAATTTTTGTTTACACTATTCCAACCCTAAAATAAAATTTGGTCAATTTTCTTTCTATTTCTTGTATCAAGGAACAACAAAAGAATTTTTTCACAAATCTTCGGCATTGGATTACATTTTGGTCAATTTTCTTGTCATTTCTTGCATCAAGGAACAACAAAAGAATTTTTTCACAAATCTCCGGCATTGGATTTCATTTTTGTCAATTTTTTTGTCATTTCTTGCATCAAGTAACAGCGAATAATTTTTGTTTACACTATTATAACCCTAAAATAAAATTTGGTCAATTTTCTTGTCACTTCTTGCATCAAGGAACAGCAAAAGAATTTTTTCACAAACCATCCGGCATTGGATTACATTTTGGTCAATTTTCTTTCTATT
Source organism: Ptychoptera albimana (assembly GCA_961205885.1). Taxonomy (NCBI): domain Eukaryota; kingdom Metazoa; phylum Arthropoda; class Insecta; order Diptera; family Ptychopteridae; genus Ptychoptera; species Ptychoptera albimana. The sequence goes on along the minus strand of OY540801.1, from coordinate 8,907,363 downwards.
TCTTGCATCACGGAATAGCAAATGTATTTTTTCACAAACTTCCGGCATTGGATTACACTTTGGTCAATTTTCGTTCTATTTCTTGCATCAAGGAACAACAAAAGAATTTTTTCACAAACCTCCGGCATTGGATTACATTTTGGTCAATTTTCTTTCTATTTCTTGCATCAAGGAACAGCGAATAATTATTGATTACACTATTCTAACCCTAAAATAAAATTTGGTCAATTTTCTTGTCATTTCTTGCATCACGGAACAGCAAATGTATTTTTTCACAAACTTCCGGCATTGGATTACATTTTGGTCAATTTCCTTTCTATTTCTTGCATCACGGCACAGCAAAAGAATTATTTCACAAACCTCCGGCATTGGATTACATTTTGGTCAATTTTCTTGCATCAAGGAACAACAAAAGAATTTTTTCACAAACCTCCGACATTTGATTACATTTTGGTCAATTTTCTTGTCACTTCTTGCATCAAGGAACAGCAAAAGAATTTTTTCACAAACCTCCGGCATTGGATTACATTTTGGTCAATTTTCTTTCTATTTCTTGCATCACGGAACAGCAAATGTATTTTTTCATAAACCTCCGGCATTGGATTACATTTTGGTCAATTTTCTTGCCATTTTTTGCATCAAGGAACAGCAAAAGAATTATTTCACAAACCTCCGGCATTGGATTACATTTTGGTCAATTTTCTTGCATCAAGGAACAACAAAAGAATTTTTTCACAAATCTCCGGCATTGGATTACATTTTGGTCAATTTTCTTTCTTTTTCTTACATCAAGGAACAGCGATTAATTTAGTTTACACTATTCCAGCCCGAAATAAAATTTGGTCAATTTTCTTGTCATTTCTTGCATCAAGGAACAGCAAAAGAATTTTTTCACAAACCTCCGACATTGGATTACATTTTGGTCAATTTTCTTTCTATTTCTTGCATCACGGAACAGCAAATGTATTTTTTCACAAACTTCCGGCATTGGATTACACTTTGGTCAATTTTCTTTCTATTTCTTGCATCAAGGAACAACAAAAGAATTTTTTCACAAACCTCCGGCATTGGATTACATTTTGGTCAATTTTCTTTCTATTTCTTGCATCAAGGAACAGCGAATAATTTTTGTTTACACTATTCCAACCCAAAATAAAATTTGGTCAATTTTCTTGTCATTTCTTGTATCAAGGAACAGCAAAAGAATTATTTCACAAACTTCCGGCATTGGATTACATTTTGGTCAATTTTCTTTCTATTTCTTGCATCAAGGAACAGCAAAAGAATTATTTCACAAACCTCCGGCATTGGATTACATTTTGGTCAATTTTCTTGCATCAAGGAACAACAAAAGAATTTTTTCACAAATCTTCGGCATTGGATTACATTTTGGTCAATTTTCTTTCTTTTTCTTACATCAAGGAAGAGCGATTAATTAAGTTTACACTATTCCAGCCCTAAAATAAAATTTGGTCAATTTTCTTGTCATTTCTTGCATCAAGGAACAGCAAAAGAATTTTTTCACAAACCTCCGGCATTGGATTACACTTTGGTCAATTTATTTTCTATTTCTTGCATCAAGGAACAGCGAATAATTTTTGTTTACACTATTTCAACCCTAAAATTAAATTTGGTCAATTTTCTTGTCACTTCTTGCATCAAGGAACAGCAAAAGAATGTTTTCACAAACCTCCGGCATTGGATTACATTTTGGTCAATTTTCTTTCTATTTCTTGCATCACGGAACAGCAAATGTATTTTTTCATAAACTTCCGGCATTGGATTACACTTTGGACTATTTTCTTTGTATTTCTTGCATCAAGGAATAACAAAAGAATTTTTTTACAAACCTCCAGCATTGGATTACATTTTGGTCAATTTTCTTGTCATTTCTTGCATCAAGGAACAACAAAAGAATTTTTTCACAAACCTCCGACATTTGATTACATTTTGGTCAATTTTCTTGTCACTTCTTGCATCAAGGAACAGCAAAAGAATTTTTTCACAAACCTCCGGCATTGGATTACATTTTGGTCAATTTTCTTTTTGTTTCTTGCATCACGGAACAGCAAATGTATTTTTTCACAAACTTCCGGCATTGAATTACACTTTGGTCAATTTTCTGGTCATTTCTTGTATCAAGGAACAGCAAAAGAATTATTTCACAAACTTCCGGCATTGGATTACATTTTGGTCAATTTTCTTGTCATTTCTTGCATAAAGGAACAGCAAAAGAATTATTTCACAAATCTTCGGCATTGGATTACATTTTGGTCAATTTTCTTGTCATTTCTTGCATCAAGTAACAGCGAATAATTTTTGTTTACACTATTCCAACCCTAAAATAAAATTTGGTCAATTTTCTTGTCACTTCTTGCATCACGGAACAGCAAATGTATTTTTTCACAAACTTCCGGCATTGGATTACATTTTGGTCAATTTTCTTTCTATTTCTTGCATCAAGGAACAACATAAGAATTTTTTCACAAATCTTCGGCATTGGATTACATTTTTGTCAATTTTCTTGTCATTTCTTGCATCAAGAAACAGCGAATAATTTTTGTTTACACTATTCCAACCCTAAAATAAAATTTGGTCAATTTTCTTGTCACTTCTTGCATCAAGAAACAACAAAAGAATTTTTTCACAAACCTCCGGCATTGGATTACATTTTGGTCAATTTTCTTTCTATTTCTTGCATCAAGGAACAGCAAAAGAATTATTTCACAAATCTTCGGCTTTGGATTACATTTTGGTCAATTTTCTTGTCATTTCTTGCATCAAGTAACAGCGAATAATTTTTGTTTACACTATTCCAACCCTAAAATAAAATTTGGTCAATTTTCTTGTCACTTCTTGCCTCAAGGAACAGCAAAAGAATTTTTTCACAAACCTCCGGCATTGGATTACATTTTGGTCAATTTTCTTGTCATTTCTTGCATCACGGAACAGCAAATGTATTTTTTCACAAACTTCCGGTATTGGATTACACTTTGGTCAATTTTCTTTCTATTTCTTGCATCAAGGAACAACAAAAGAATTTTTTCACAAACCTCCGGCATTGGATTACATTTTGGTCAATTTTCTTGCATCAAGGAACAACAAAAGAATTTTTTCACAAACTTCCGGCATTGGATTACACTTTGGTCAATTTTCGTTCTATTTCTTGCATCAAGGAACAACAAAAGAATTTTTTCACAAACCTCCGGCATTGGATTACATTTTGGTCAATTTTCTTTCTATTTCTTGCATCAAGGAACAGCGAATAATTATTGATTACACTATTCTAACCCTAAAATAAAATTTGGTCAATTTTCTTGTCATTTCTTGCATCACGGAACAGCAAATGTATTTTTTCACAAATTTCCGGCATTGGATTACATTTTGGTCAATTTTCTTTCTATTTCTTGCATCAAGGAACAACAAAAGAAATTTTTCACAAACTTCCGGCATTGGATTACATTTTGGTCAATTTTCTTTCTATTTCTTGCATCAAGGAACAGCGAATAATTTTTGATTACACTATTCTAACCCTAAAATAAAATTTGGTCAATTTTCTTGTCATTTCTTGCATCAAGGAACAGCAAAAGAATTTTTTCACAAACCTCCGGCATTGGATTACATTTTGGTCAATTTTCTTTCTATTTCTTACATCAAGGAACAGCGATTAATTTAGTTTACACTATTCCAGCCCTAAAATAAAATTTGGTCAATTTTCTTGTCATTTCTTGCATCAAGGAACAGCAAAAGATTTTTTTCACAAACCTCCGGCATTGGATTACATTTTGGTCAATTTTCTTTCTATTTCTTGCATCACGGAACAGCAAATGTATTTTTTCACAAACTTCCGGCATTGGATTACATTTTGGTCAATTTTCTTGCCATTTTTTGCATCAAGGAACAGCAAAAGAATTATTTCACAAACCTCCGGCATTGGATTACATTTTGGTCAATTTTCTTGCATCAAGGAACAACAAAAGAATTTTTTCACATATCTCCGACATTGGATTACATTTTGGTCAATTTTCTTTCTTTTTCTTACATCAAGGAACAGCGATTAATTTAGTTTACACTATTCCAGCCCTAAAATAAAATTTGGTCAATTTTCTTGTCATTTCTTGCATCAAGGAACAGCAAAAGAATTTTTTCACAAACCTCCGACATTGGATTACATTTTGGTCAATTTTCTTTCTCTTTCTTGCATCACGGAACAGCAAATGTATTTTTACACAAACTTCCGGCATTGGATTACACTTTGGTCAATTTTCGTTCTATTTCTTGCATCAAGGAACAACAAAAGAATTTTTTCACAAATCTCCGACATTGGATTACATTTTGGTCAATTTTCTTTCTTTTTCTTACATCAAGGAACAGCGATTAATTTAGTTTACACTATTCCAGCCCTAAAATAAAATTTGGTCAATTTTCTTGTCATTTCTTGCATCAAGGAACAGCAAAAGAATTTTTTCACAAACCTCCGACATTGGATTACATTTTGGTCAATTTTCTTTCTCTTTCTTGCATCACGGAACAGCAAATGTATTTTTACACAAACTTCCGGCATTGGATTACACTTTGGTCAATTTTCGTTCTATTTCTTGCATCAAGGAACAACAAAAGAATTTTTTCACAAACTTCCGGCATTGGATTACATTTTTGCCAATTTTCTTGTCATTTCTTGCATCAAGGAACAGCGAATAATTTTTGTTTACACTATTCCAACCCAAAATAAAATTTGGTCAATTTTCTTGTCATTTCTTGTATCAAGGAACAGCAAAAGAATTATTTCACAAACTTCCGGCATTGGATTACATTTTGGTCAATTTTCTTTCTATTTCTTGCATCAAGGAACAGCAAAAGAATTATTTCACAAACCTCCGGCATTGGATTACATTTTGGTCAATTTTCTTGCATCAAGGAACAACAAAAGAATTTTTTCACAAATTTCCGGCATTGGATTACATTTTGGTCAATTTTCTTTCTTTTTCTTACATCAAGGAAGAGCGATTAATTAAGTTTACACTATTCCAGCCCTAAAATAAAATTTGGTCAATTTTCTTGTCATTTCTTGCATCAAGGAACAGCAAAAGATTTTTTTCACAAACCTCCGGCATTGGATTACACTTTGGTCAATTTATTTTCTATTTCTTGCATCAAGGAACAGCGAATAATTTTTGTTTACACTATTTCAACCCTAAAATAAAATTTGGTCAATTTTCTTGTCACTTCTTGCATCAAGGAACAGCAAAAGAATGTTTTCACAAACCTCCGGCATTGGATTACATTTTGGTCAATTTTCTTTCTATTTCTTGCATCAAGGAACAGCAAATGTATTTTTTCATAAACTTCCGGCATTGGATTACACTTTGGACTATTTTCTTTGTATTTCTTGCATCAAGGAATAACAAAAGAATTTTTTCACAAACCTCCGGCATTGGATTACATTTTGGTCAATTTTCTTTCTATTTCTTGCATCAAGGAACAGCGAATAATTTTTGATTACACTATTCTAACCCTAAAAAAAAATTTGGTCAATTTTCTTGTCACTTCTTGCATCAAGGAACAGCAAATGAATTTTTTCACAAACCTCCGGCATTGGATTATATTTTGGTCAATTTTCTTTCTATTTCTTGCATCACGGAACAGCAAATGTATTTTTTCACAAACTTCCGGCATTGGATTACACTTTGGTCAATTTTCGTTCTATTTCTTGCATCAAGGAACAACAAAAGAATTTTTTCACAAACCTCCGGCATTGGATTACATTTTGGTCAATTTTCTTTCTAATTCTTGCATCAAGGAACAGCGAATAATTTTTGATTACACTATTCTAACCCTAAAATAAAATTTGGTCAATTTTCTTGTCATTTCTTGCATCAAGGAACAGCGAATAATTTTTTCACAAACCTCCGGCATTGGATTACATTTTGGTCAATTTTCTTGTCACTTCTTTCATCAAGGAACAGCAAAAGAATTTTTTCACAAACCTCCAGCATTGGATTACATTTTGGTCAATTTTCTTGTCACTTCTTGCATCAAGGAACAGCAAATGAATTTTTTCACAAACCTCCAGCATTGGATTACATTTTGGTCAATTTTCCTTCTATTTTTTACATCAAGGAACAGCAAAAGAATTTTTTCACAAACCTCCGGCACTGGATTACATTTTGGTCAATTTTCCTTCTATTTCTTACATCAAGGAACAGCGAATAATTTTTGTTTACACTATTCTAACCCTAAAATAAAATTTGGTCAATTTTCTTGTCACTTCTTGCATCAAGGAACAGCAAATGAATTTTTTCACAAACCTCCGGCATTGGATTACATTTTGGTCAATTTTCCTAATATTTCTTACATCAAGGAACAGCAAAAAAATTTTTTCACAAACCTCCAGCATTGGATTACATTTTGGTCAATTTTCTTGTCACTTCTTTCATCAAGGAACAGCAAAATAATTTTTTCACAAACCTCCAGCATTGGATTACATTTTGGTCAATTTTCCTTCTATTTCTTACATCAAGGAACAGCAAAAGAATTTTTTCACAAACCTCCGGCACTGGATTACATTTTGGTCAATTTTCCTTCTATTTCTTACATCAAGGAACAGCGAATAATTTTTGTTTACACTATTCCAACCCTAAAATAAAATTTGGTCAATTTTTTTGTCACTTCTTGCATCAAGGAACAGCAAATGAATTTTTTCACAAACCTCCGGCATTGGATTACATTTTGGTCAATTTTCCTTCTATTTCTTACATCAAGGAACAGCATTTTGGTCAATTTTCCTTCTATTTCTTACATCAAGAAACAGCGAAAAATTTTTGTTTACACTATTCGAACACTAAAATAAAATGTGGTCAATTTTCTTGTCATTTCTTGTATCAAGGAACAGCAAATAAATTTTTTCACAAACCTTCAGCATTGGATTACATTTTGGTCAATTTTCCTTCTATTTCTTACATCAAGGAACAGCAAAAGAATTTTTTCACAAACCTCCGGCACTGGATTACATTTTGGTCAATTTTCCTTCTATTTCTTACATCAAGGAACAGCGAATAATTTTTGTTTACACTATTCCAACCCTAAAATAAAATTTGGTCAATTTTTTTGTCACTTCTTGCATCAAGGAACAGCAAATGAATTTTTTCACAAACCTCCGGCATTGGATTACATTTTGGTCAATTTTCCTTCTATTTCTTACATCAAGGAACAGCATTTTGGTCAATTTTCCTTCTATTTCTTACATCAAGGAACAGCGAATAATTTTTGTTTACACTATTCCAACCCTAAAATAAAATTTGGTCAATTTTCTTGTCACTTCTTGCATCAAGGAACAGCAAAAGAATTTTTTCACAAACCTCCGGCACTGGATTACATTTTGGTCAATTTTCCTTCTATTTCTTACATCAAGGAACAGCGAATAATTTTTTTTTACACTATTCCAACCCTAAAATAAAATTTGGTCAATTTTCTTGTCACTTCTTGCCTCAAGGAACAGCAAATGAATTTTTTCACAAACCTCCAGCATTGGATTACATTTTGGTCAATTTTCCTTCTATTTCTTACATCAAGGAACAGCAAAAGAATTTTTTCACAAACCTCCGGCACTGGATTACATTTTGGTCAATTTTCCTTCTATTTCTTACATCAAGGAACAGCGAATAATTTTTGTTTACACTATTCCAACCCTAAAATAAAATTTGGTCAATTTTCTTGTCACTTCTTGCATCAAGGAACAGCAAATGAATTTTTTCACAAACCTTCGGCATTGGATTACATTTTGGTCAATTTTCTTTCTATTTCTTGCATCACGGAACAGCAAATGTATTTTTTCATAAACCTCCGGCATTGGATTACATTTTGGTCAATTTTCTTGCATCAAGGAACAACAAAAGAATTTTTTCACAAACCTCCGGCATTGGATTACATTTTTGTCAATTTTCTTGTCATTTCTTGCATCAAGGAACAGCGAATAATTTTTGTTTACACTATTCAAACCCAAAATAAAATTTGGTCAATTTTCTTGTCACTTCTTGCATCAAGGAACAGCAAATGAATTTTTTCACAAACCTTCGGCATTGGATTACATTTTGGTCAATTTTCTTTCTATTTCTTGCATCACGGAACAGCAAATGTATTTTTTCATAAACCTCCGGCATTGGATTACATTTTGGTCAATTTTCTTGCCATTTTTTGCATCAAGGAACAGCAAAAGAATTATTTCACAAACCTCCGGCATTGGATTACATTTTGGTCAATTTTCTTGCATCAAGGAACAACAAAAGAATTTTTTCACAAATCTCCGGCATTGGATTACATTTTGGTCAATTTTCTTTCTTTTTCTTACATCAAGGAACAGCGATTAATTTAGTTTACACTATTCCAGCCCTAAAATAAAATTTGTTCAATTTTCTTGTCATTTCTTGCATCAAGGAACAGCAAAAGATTTTTTTCACAAACCTCCGGCATTGGATTACACTTTGGTCAATTTATTTTCTATTTCTTGCATCAAGGAACAGCGAATAATTTTTGTTTACACTATTTCAACCCTAAAATAAAATTTGGTCAATTTTCTTGTCACTTCTTGCATCAAGGAACAGCAAAAGAATGTTTTCACAAAACTCCGGCATTGGATTACATTTTGGTCAATTTTCTTTCTATTTCTTGCATCACGGAACAGCAAATGTATTTTTTCATAAACTTCCGGCATTGGATTACACTTTGGACTATTTTCTTTGTATTTCTTGCATCAAGGAATAACAAAAGAATTTTTTTACAAACCTCCGGCATTGGATTACATTTTGGTCAATTTTCTTTCTATTTCTTGCATCAAGGAACAGCGAATAATTTTTGATTACACTATTCTAACCCTAAAAAAAAATTTGGTCAATTTTCTTGTCACTTCTTGCATCAAGGAACAGCAAATGAATTTTTTCACAAACCTCCGGCATTGGATTACATTTTGGTCAATTTTCTTTCTATTTCTTGCATCACGGAACAGCAAATGTATTTTTTCACAAACTTCCGGCATTGGATTACACTTTGACAATTTCCGTTCTATTTCTTGCATCAAGGAACAACAAAAGAATTTTTTCACAAACCTCCGGCATTGGATTACATTTTGGTCAATTTTCTTTCTATTTCTTGCATCAAGGAACAGCGAATAATTTTTGATTACACTATTCTAACCCTAAAATAAAATTTGGTCAATTTTCTTGTCACTTCTTGCATCACGGAACAGCAAAAGAATTTTTTCACAAACTTCCGGCATTGGATTACACTTTGGTCAATTTTCTTTCTATTTCTTGCATCAAGGAACAGCAAAAGAATTTTTTTACAAACCTCCAGCATTGGATTACATTTTGGTCAATTTTCCTTCTATTTCTTTCATCAAGGAACAGCAAAAGAATTTTTTCACAAACCTCCGGCATTGGATTACATTTTGGTCAATTTTCTTGTCATTTCTTGCATCAAGGAACAGCAAAAGAATTTTTTCACAAACCTCCGGCATTGGATTACATTTTGGTCAATTTTCTTTCTAATTCTTTCATCAAGGAACAGCAAAAGAATTTTTTCACAAACCTCCGGCATTGGATTACATTTTGGTCAATTTTCTTGTCAATTCTTGCATCAAGGAACAGCAAATGAATTTATTCACAAACCTCCAGCATTGGATTACATTTTGGTCAATTTTCCTTCTATTTCTTACATCAAGGAACAGCAAAAGAATTTTTTCACAAACCTCCGGCACTGGATTACATTTTGGTCAATTTTCCTTCTATTTCTTACATCAAGGAACAGAGAAAAATTTTTGTTTACACTATTCCAACCCTAAAATAAAATTTGGTCAATTTTCTTGTCATTTCTTGCATCAAGGAACAGCGAATAATTTTTTCACAAACCTTAGGCATTGGATTACATTTTGGTCAATTTTCTTGTCACTTCTTTCATCAAGGAACAGCAAAAGAATTTTTTCACAAACCTCCAGCATTGGATTACATTTTGGTCAATTTTCTTGTCACTTCTTGCATCAAGGAACAGCAAATAAATTTTTTCACAAACCTCCAGCATTGGATTACATTTTGGTCAATTTTCCTTCTATTTTTTACATCAAGGAACAGCAAAAGAATTTTTTCACAAACCTCCGGCATTGGATTACATTTTGGTCAATTTTCCTTCTATTTCTTACATCAAGGAACAGCGAATAATTTTTGTTTACACTATTCTAACCCTAAAATAAAATTTGGTCAATTTTCTTGTCATTTCTTGCATCAAGGAACAGCAAAAGAATTTTTTCACAAACCTTTGGCATTGGATTACATTTTGGTCAATTTTCTTGTCACTTCTTGCATCAAGGAACAGCAAAAGAATTTTTTCCCAAACCTCCAGCATTGGATTACATTTTGGTCAATTTTCTTGTCACTTCTTTCATCAAGGAACAGCAAAAGAATTTTTTTCACAAACCTCCAGCATTGGATTACATTTTGGTCAATTTTACTTCTATTTCTTACATCAAGGAACAGCAAAAGAATTTTTTCACAAACCTCCGGCACTGGATTACATTTTGGTCAATTTTCCTTCTATTTCTTACATCAAGGAACAGCGAATAATTTTTGTTTACACTATTCCAACCCTAAAATAAAATTTGGTCAATTTTCTTGTCACTTCTTGCCTCAAGGAACAGCAAATGAATTTTTTCACAAACCTCCAGCATTGGATTACATTTTGGTCAATTTTCCTTCTATTTCTTACATCAAGGAACAGCAAAAGAATTTTTTCACAAACCTCCGGCACTGGATTACATTTTGGTCAATTTTCCTTCTATTTCTTACATCAAGGAACAGCGAATAATTTTTGTTTACACTATTCCAACCCTAAAATAAAATTTGGTCAATTTTCTTGTCACTTCTTGCATCAAGGAACAGCAAATGAATTTTTTCACAAACCTTCGGCATTGGATTACATTTTGGTCAATTTTCTTTCTATTTCTTGCATCACGGAACAGCAAATGTATTTTTTCATAAACCTCCGGCATTGGATTACATTTTGGTCAATTTTCTTGCCATTTCTTACATCAAGGAACAGCAAAATAATTTTTACACAAACCTCCAGCATTGCAATTCATTTTGATCAATTTTATTGTCATTTCTTGCATCAAGGAACAGCAAATAGTTTTTGTTTACACTATTCCAACCCTAAAATAAAATTTGGTCAATTTTCTTGTCACTTCTTGCATCAAGGAACAGCAAATGAATTTTTTCACAAACCTTTGGCATTGGATTACATTTTGGTCAATTTTCTTGTCACTTCTTGCATCAAGGAACAGCAAAAGAATTTTTTCCCAAACCTCCAGCATTGGATTACATTTTGGTCAATTTTCTTGTCACTTCTTTCATCAAGGAACAGCAAAAGAATTTTTTTCACAAACCTCCAGCATTGGATTACATTTTGGTCAATTTTACTTCTATTTCTTACATCAAGGAACAGCAAAAGAATTTTTTCACAAACCTCCGGCACTGGATTACATTTTGGTCAATTTTCCTTCTATTTCTTACATCAAAGAACAGCGAATAATTTTTGTTTACACTATTCCAACCCTAAAATAAAATTTGGTCAATTTTCTTGTCACTTCTTGCCTCAAGGAACAGCAAATGAATTTTTTCACAAACCTCCAGCATTGGATTACATTTTGGTCAATTTTCCTTCTATTTCTTACATCAAGGAACAGCAAAAGAATTTTTTCACAAACCTCCGGCACTGGATTACATTTTGGTCAATTTTCCTTCTATTTCTTACATCAAGGAACAGCGAATAATTTTTGTTTACACTATTCCAACCCTAAAATAAAATTTGGTCAATTTTCTTGTCACTTCTTGCATCAAGGAACAGCAAATGAATTTTTTCACAAACCTTCGGCATTGGATTACATTTTGGTCAATTTTCTTTCTATTTCTTGCATCACGGAACAGCAAATGTATTTTTTCATAAACCTCCGGCATTGGATTACATTTTGGTCAATTTTCTTGCCATTTCTTGCATCAAGGAACAGCAAAAGAATTATTTCACAAACCTCCGGCATTGGATTACATTTTGGTCAATTTTCTTGCATCAAGGAACAACAAAAGAATTTTTTCACAAACCTCCGGCATTGGATTACATTTTTGTCAATTTTCTTGTCATTTCTTGCATCAAGGAACAGCGAATAATTTTTGTTTACACTATTCCAACCCAAAATAAAATTTGGTCAATTTTCTTGTCATTTCTTGCATCAAGGAACAGCAAAAGAATTTTTTCACAAACCTCCGGCATTGGATTACATTTTGGTCAATTTTCCTTCTATTTCTTGCATCACGGAACAGCAAATGTATTTTTTCATAAACCTCCGGCATTGGATTACATTTTGGTCAATTTTCTTGTCATTTCTTGCATCAAGGAACAGCAAAAGAATTATTTCACAAACCTCCGGCATTGGATTACATTTTGGTCAATTTTCTTGCATCAAGGAACAACAAAAGAATTTTTTCACAAATCTCCGGCATTGGATTACATTTTGGTCAATTTTCTTTCTTTTTCTTCCATCAAGGAACAGCGATTAATTTAGTTTACACTATTCCAGCCCTAAAATAAAATTTGTTCAATTTTCTTGTCATTTCTTGCATCAAGGAACAGCAAAAGATTTTTTTCACAAACCTCCGGCATTGGATTACACTTTGGTCAATTTATTTTCTATTTCTTGCATCAAGGAACAGCGAATAATTTTTGTTTACACTATTTCAACCCTAAAATAAAATTTGGTCAATTTTCTTGTCACTTCTTGCATCAAGGAACAGCAAAAGAATGTTTTCACAAACCTCTGGCATTGGATTACATTTTGGTCAATTTTCTTTCTATTTCTTGCATCACGGAACAGCAAATGTATTTTTTCATAAACTTCCGGCATTAGATTACACTTTGGACTATTTTCTTTGTATTTCTTGCATCAAGGAATAACAAAAGAATTTTTTCACAAACCTCCGGCATTGGATTACATTTTGCTCAATTTTCTTTCTATTTCTTGCATCACGGAACAGCAAATGTATTTTTTCATAAACCTCCGGCATTGGATTACATTTTGGTCAATTTTCTTGCCATTTCTTGCATCAAGGAACAGCAAAAGAATTATTTCACAAACCTCCGGCATTGGATTACATTTTGGTCAATTTTCTTGCATCAAGGAACAACAAAAGAATTTTTTCACAAATCTCCGGCATTGGATTACATTTTGGTCAATTTTCTTTCTTTTTCTTACATCAAGGAACAGCGATTAATTTAGTTTACACTATTCCAGCCCTAAAATAAAATTTGTTCAATTTTCTTGTCATTTCTTGCATCAAGGAACAGCAAAAGATTTTTTTCACAAACCTCCAGCATTGGATTACACTTTGGTCAATTTATTTTCTATTTCTTGCATCAAGGAACAGCGAATAATTTTTGTTTACACTATTTCAACCCTAAAATAAAATTTGGTCAATTTTCTTGTCACTTCTTGCATCAAGGAACAGCAAAAGAATGTTTTCACAAACCTCCGGCATTGGATTACATTTTGGTCAATTTTCTTTCTATTTCTTGCATCACGGAACAGCAAATGTATTTTTTCATAAACTTCCGGCATTGGATTACACTTTGGACTATTTTCTTTGTATTTCTTGCATCAAGGAATAACAAAAGAATTTTTTCACAAACCTCCGGCATTGGATTACATTTTGGTCAATTTTCTTTCTATTTCTTGCATCAAGGAACAGCGAATAATTTTTGATTACACTATTCTAACCCTAAAAAAAAATTTGGTCAATTTTCTTGTCACTTCTTGCATCAAGGAACAGCAAATGAATTTTTTCACAAACCTCCGGCATTGGATTACATTTTGGTCAATTTTCTTTCTATTTCTTGCATCACGGAACAGCAAATGTATTTTTTCACAAACTTCCGGCATTGGATTACACTTTGGTCAATTTTCGTTCTATTTCTTGCATCAAGGAACAACAAAAGAATTTTTTCACAAACCTCCGGCATTGGATTACATTTTGGTCAATTTTCTTTCTATTTCTTGCATCAAGGAACAGCGAATAATTTTTGATTACACTATTCTAACCCTAAAATAAAATTTGGTCAATTTTCTTGTCACTTCTTGCATCACGGAACAGCAAAAGAATTTTTTCACAAACTTCCGGCATTGGATTACATTTTGGTCAATTTTCTTTCTATTTCTTGCATCAAGGAACAGCAAAAGAATTTTTTTACAAACCTCCAGCATTGGATTACATTTTGGTCAATTTTCCTTCTATTTCTTTCATCAAGGAACAGCAAAAGAATTTTTTCACAAACCTCCGGCATTGGATTACATTTTGGTCAATTTTCTTGTCATTTCTTGCATCAAGGAACAGCAAAAGAATTTTTTCACAAACCTCCGGCATTGGATTACATTTTGGTCAATTTTCTTTCTATTTCTTTCATCAAGGAACAGCAAAAGAATTTTTTCACAAACCTCCGGCATTGGATTACATTTTGGTCAATTTTCTTGTCACTTCTTGGATCAAGGAACAGCAAATGAATTTATTCACAAACCTCCAGCATTGTATTACATTTTGGTCAATTTTCCTTCTATTTCTTACATCAAGGAACAGCAAAAGAATTTTTTCACAAACCTCCGGCACTGGATTACATTTTGGTCAATTTTCCTTCTATTTCTTACATCAAGGAACAGAGAAAAATTTTTGTTTACACTATTCCAACCCTAAAATAAAATTTGGTCAATTTTCTTGTCATTTCTTGCATCAAGGAACAGCGAATAATTTTTTCACAAACCTCCGGCATTGGATTACATTTTGGTCAATTTTCTTGTCACTTCTTTCATCAAGGAACAGCAAAAGAATTTTTTCACAAACCTCCAGCATTGGATTACATTTTGGTCAATTTTCTTGTCACTTCTTGCATCAAGGAACAGCAAATGAATTTTTTCACAAACCTGCAGCATTGGATTACATTTTGGTCAATTTTCCTTCTATTTTTTACATCAAGGAACAGCAAAAGAATTTTTTCACAAACCTCCGGCACTGGATTACATTTTGGTCAATTTTCCTTCTATTTCTTACATCAAGGAACAGCGAATAATTTTTGTTTACACTATTCTAACCCTAAAATAAAATTTGGTCAATTTTCTTGTCACTTCTTGCATCAAGGAACAGCAAATGAATTTTTTCACAAACCTCCGGCATTGGATTACATTTTGGTCAATTTTCCTAATATTTCTTACATCAAGGAACAGCAAAAAAATTTTTTCACAAACCTCCAGCATTGGATTACATTTTGGTCAATTTTCTTGTCACTTCTTTCATCAAGGAACAGCAAAAGAATTTTTTCACAAACCTCCAGCATTGGATTACATTTTGGTCAATTTTCCTTCTATTTCTTACATCAAGGAACAGCAAAAGAATTTTTTCACAAACCTCCGGCACTGGATTACATTTTGGTCAATTTTCCTTCTATTTCTTACATCAAGGAACAGCGAATAATTTTTGTTTACACTATTCCAACCCTGAATGTGCGGAAGTAATTATGATATTAAAACCAGGAAAACCACCCCAAGAAAAAACATCATACAGGCCAATTTCACTATTGCCAGTTATTTCCAAATTATTTGAAAAAATACTCTTAAAAAGGATTAAACCAATAATAGAAAAAAATAAGATAATCCCAGACCATCAATTTGGATTTCGAGAAAAGCACTCGACAATCGATCAGGTCCATAGAATCACAAATCTTATCGAAAAAACACTGGAAGAGAAAAAAATTTGCTCATCAATATTTCTAGATGTTGCACAAGCATTCGACAAAGTCTGGCATGAAGGATTAATTTTTAAACTTAAAACAATCCTACCTGCACAGTACTCAGAAATATTACAATCTTATATCACCAATCGATATTTTAGAATAAAACATGATAATGTTTACTCTGAATTAAAAGAAATAAGAGCAGGGGTACCACAGGGAAGTGTGTTGGGTCCAGTCCTTTACCTACTATACACACATGACTTACCTGAGCTTGGAGATAACACTATTGCTACATTTGCTGATGATACATCAATATTGGCAACTGGAATAAACAATGAAGATGCAGCTGAAAAACTACAATCTGCAATCACAGAAATATTCAATTGGACAAAAAAATGGCGTATCAAACTGAACGAAGCTAAATCAACTTACATTAACTTTACTAATAAAAAAATATCATACATCCCGGTATTCATGAATAACGTAGAAATACCGTATTCAAACAAAGCCAAATATTTAGGCATGACACTAGACACGAAGCTTCGCTGGAAAGCACACGTAAAGATAAAAAGAGAAGAACTCGGCATTCGTTACAGACATATGTACTGGCTGATTGGAAGAAATTCTTCACTATCAACATACAACAAATTGCTTCTCTATAAGCAAATCTTAAAACCCATTTGGACTTATGGTATTCAATTATGGGGATGTACTAAAAAAAGTAATGTGCAGATAATACAAACGTTTCAAAATAAAGTATTGAGGAATATAATTAATGCCCCTTGGTACATCAAAAACACCAATATCCATAGGGACCTAAAGGTGGATATGGTACACACAGTAATTAAGAAATTTGCAGCTAGTCATGAACAAAGACTACAACAACACGTGAATATCGAGGCAATCCAGCTCCTTGATACCACAAATATCATGCGTAGACTAAAACGTACAAAACCACATGAATTAGCATGTAGTTCGAACACAAATTAATATAAAACTAAAGTTAGAATAATTTAAGAAATAAGACTTAATCAATTCTTAATATAATGTAACCGTAGTAAATTAAAGATAGAAATAAATTGCTTATTGGTCATATACTGACTAGATTGTAATAATAAAAAAAAAAAAAAAAAAAAAAAAAAAAAAAAAAACTATTCCAACCCTAAAATAAAATTTGGTCAATTTTTTTGTCACTTCTTGCATCAAGGAACAGCAAATGAATTTTTTCACAAACCTCCGGCATTGGATTACATTTTGGTCAATTTTCCTTCTATTTCTTACATCAAGGAACAGCGAATAATTTTTGTTTACACTATTCTAACCCTAAAATAAAATTTGGTCAATTTTCTTGTCACTTCTTGCATCAAGGAACAGCAAATGAATTTTTTCACAAACCTCCGGCATTGGATTACATTTTGGTCAATTTTCCTAATATTTCTTACATCAAGGAACAGCAAAAAAATTTTTTCACAAACCTCCAGCATTGGATTACATTTTGGTCAATTTTCTTGTCATTTCTTTCATCAAGGAACAGCAAAAGAATTTTTTCACAAACCTCCAGCATTGGATTACATTTTGGTCAATTTTCCTTCTATTTCTTACATCAAGGAACAGCAAAAGAATTTTTTCACAAACCTCCGGCACTGGATTACATTTTGGTCAATTTTCCTTCTATTTCTTACATCAAGGAACAGCGAATAATTTTTGTTTACACTATTCCAACCCTAAAATAAAATTTGGTCAATTTTTTTGTCACTTCTTGCATCAAGGAACAGCAAATGAATTTTTTCACAAACCTCCGGCATTGGATTACATTTTGGTCAATTTTCCTTCTATTTCTTACATCAAGGAACAGCAAATGAATTTTTGTTTACACTATTTTAACCCTCAAAAAAAAAAGATTTGGTCAATTTTCCTTCTATTTCTTTCATCAAGGAACAGCGAAAAATTTTTGTTTACACTATTTGAACACTAAAATAAAATGTGGTCAATTTTCTTGTCATTTCTTGTATCAAGGAACAGCAAATAAATTTTTTCACAAACCTTCAGCATTGGATTACATTTTGGTCAATTTTCTTGTCATTTCTTGCATCAAGGAACAACAAAATAATTTTTTCACAAACCTCCAGCATTGGATTACATTTTGGTCAATTTTCTTGTCACTTCTTGCATCAAGGAACAGCAAAATAATTTTTACACAAACCTCCAGCATTGCAATTCATTTTGATCAATTTTATTGTCATTTCTTGCATCAAGGAACAGCAAATAGTTTTTGTTTACACTATTCCAACCCTAAAATAAAATTTGGTCAATTTTCTTGTCACTTCTTGCATCAAGGAACAGCAAATGAATTTTTTCACAAACCTTTGGCATTGGATTACATTTTGGTCAATTTTCTTGTCACTTCTTGCATCAAGGAACAGCAAATGAATTTTTTCACAAACCGACAGCATTGGATTACATTTTGGTCAATTTTCCTTCTATTTCTTACATCAAGGAACAGCAAAAGAATTTTTTCACAAACCTCCGGCACTGGATTACATTTTGGTCAATTTTCCTTCTATTTCTTATATCAAGGAACAGCGAATAATTTTTGTTTACACTATTCCAACCCTAAAATAAAATTTGGTCAATTTTCTTGTCACTTCTTGCATCAAGGAACAGCAAATGAATTTTTTCACAAACCTTTAGCTTTGGAATACATTTTGGTCAATTTTCTTGTCATTTCTTGCATCAAGGAACAACAAAATAATTTTTTCACAAACCTCCAGCATTGGATTACATTTTGGTCAATTTTCTTGTCACTTCTTGCATCAAGGAACAGCAAAATAATTTTTACACAAACCTCCAGCATTGCAATTCATTTTGATCAATTTTATTGTCATTTCTTGCATCAAGGAACAGAAAATAGTTTTTGTTTACACTATTCCAACCCTAAAATAAAATTTGGTCAATTTTCTTGTCACTTCTTGCATCAAGGAACAGCAAATGAATTTTTTCACAAACCTTTGGCATTGGATTACATTTTGGTCAATTTTCTTGTCACTTCTTGCATCAAGGAACAGCAAAAGAATTTTTTCCCAAACCTCCAACATTGGATTACATTTTGGTCAACTTTCTTGTCACTTCTTTTATCAAGGAACAGCAAAAGAATTTTTTTCACAAACCTCCAGCATTGGATTACATTTTGGTCAATTTTACTTCTATTTCTTACATCAAGGAACAGCAAATGTATTTTTTCATAAACCTCCGGCATTGGATTACATTTTGGTCAATTTTCTTGCCATTTCTTGCATCAAGGAACAGCAAAAGAATTATTTCACAAACCTCCGGCATTGGATTACATTTTGGTCAATTTTCTTGTCATTTCTTGCATCAAGGAACAACAAAATAATTTTTTCACAAACCTCCAGCATTGGATTACATTTTGGTCAATTTTCTTGTCACTTCTTGCATCAAGGAACAGCAAAATAATTTTTACACAAACCTCCAGCATTGCAATTCATTTTGATCAATTTTATTGTCATTTCTTGCATCAAGGAACAGCAAATAGTTTTTGTTTACACTATTCCAACCCTAAAATAAAATTTGGTCAATTTTCTTGTCACTTCTTGCATCAAGGAACAGCAAATGAATTTTTTCACAAACCTTTGGCATTGGATTACATTTTGGTCAATTTTCTTGTCACTTCTTGCATCAAGGAACAGCAAATGAATTTTTTCACAAACCGCCAGCATTGGATTACATTTTGGTCAATTTTCCTTCTATTTCTTACATCAAGGAACAGCAAAAGAATTTTTTCACAAACCTCCGGCACTGGATTACATTTTGGTCAATTTTCCTTCTATTTCTTATATCAAGGAAAAGCGAATAATTTTTGTTTACACTATTCCAACCCTAAAATAAAATTTGGTCAATTTTCTTGTCATTTCTTGTATCAAGGAACAGCAAATAAATTTTTTCACAAACCTTCAGCATTGGATTACATTTTGGTCAATTTTCTTGTCATTTCTTGCATCAAAGAACAACAAAATAATTTTTTCACAAACCTCCAGCATTGGATTACATTTTGGTCAATTTTCTTGTCACTTCTTGCATCAAGGAACAGCAAAATAATTTTTACACAAACCTCCAGCATTGCAATTCATTTTGATCAATTTTATTGTCATTTCTTGCATCAAGGAACAGCAAATAGTTTTTGTTTACACTATTCCAACCCTAAAATAAAATTTGGTCAATTTTCTTGTCACTTCTTGCATCAAGGAACAGCAAATGAATTTTTTCACAAACCTTTGGCATTGGATTACATTTTGGTCAATTTTCTTGTCACTTCTTGCATCAAGGAACAGCAAATGAATTTTTTCACAAACCGCCAGCATTGGATTACATTTTGGTCAATTTTCCTTCTATTTCTTACATCAAGGAACAGCAAAAGAATTTTTTCACAAACCTCCGGCATTGGATTACATTTTGGTCAATTTTCCTTCTATTTCTTATATCAAGGAACAGCGAATAATTTTTGTTTACACTATTCCAACCCTAAAATAAAATTTGGTCAATTTTCTTGTCACTTCTTGCATCAAGGAACAGCAAATGAATTTTTTCACAAACCTTTAGCTTTGGAATACATTTTGGTCAATTTTCTTGTCATTTCTTGCATCAAGGAACAACAAAATAATTTTTTCACAAACCTCCAGCATTGGATTACATTTTGGTCAATTTTCTTGTCACTTCTTGCATCAAGGAACAGCAAAATAATTTTTACACAAACCTCCAGCATTGCAATTCATTTTGATCAATTTTATTGTCATTTCTTGCATCAAGGAACAGCAAATAGTTTTTGTTTACACTATTCCAACCCTAAAATAAAATTTGGTCAATTTTCTTGTCACTTCTTGCATCAAGGAACAGCAAATGAATTTTTTCACAAACCTTTGGCATTGGATTACATTTTGGTCAATTTTCTTGTCACTTCTTGCATCAAGGAACAGCAAAAGAATTTTTTCCCAAACCTCCAACATTGGATTACATTTTGGTCAATTTTCTTGTCACTTCTTTTATCAAGGAACAGCAAAAGAATTTTTTTCACAAACCTCCAGCATTGGATTACATTTTGGTCAATTTTACTTCTATTTCTTACATCAAGGAACAGCAAATGTATTTTTTCATAAACCTCCGGCATTGGATTACATTTTGGTCAATTTTCTTGCCATTTCTTGCATCAAGGAACAGCAAAAGAATTATTTCACAAACCTCCGGCATTGGATTACATTTTGGTCAATTTTCTTGCATCAAGGAACAACAAAAGAATTTTTTCACAAATCTCCGGCATTGGATTACATTTTGGTCAATTTTCTTTCTTTTTCTTACATCAAGGAACAGCGATTAATTTAGTTTACACTATTCCAGCCCTAAAATAAAATTTGTTCAATTTTCTTGTCATTTCTTGCATCAAGGAACAGCAAAAGATTTTTTTCACAAACCTCCGGCATTGGATTACACTTTGGTCAATTTATTTTCTATTTCTTGCATCAAGGAACAGCGAATAATTTTTGTTTACACTATTTCAACCCTAAAATAAAATTTGGTCAATTTTCTTGTCATTTCTTGCATCAAGGAACAACAAAATAATTTTTTCACAAACCTCCAGCATTGGATTACATTTTGGTCAATTTTCTTGTCACTTCTTGCATCAAGGAACAGCAAAATAATTTTTACACAAACCTCCAGCATTGCAATTCATTTTGATCAATTTTATTGTCATTTCTTGCATCAAGGAACAGAAAATAGTTTTTGTTTACACTATTCCAACCCTAAAATAAAATTTGGTCAATTTTCTTGTCACTTCTTGCATCAAGGAACAGCAAATGAATTTTTTCACAAACCTTTGGCATTGGATTACATTTTGGTCAATTTTCTTGTCACTTCTTGCATCAAGGAACAGCAAAAGAATTTTTTCCCAAACCTCCAACATTGGATTACATTTTGGTCAACTTTCTTGTCACTTCTTTTATCAAGGAACAGCAAAAGAATTTTTTTCACAAACCTCCAGCATTGGATTACATTTTGGTCAATTTTACTTCTATTTCTTACATCAAGGAACAGCAAATGTATTTTTTCATAAACCTCCGGCATTGGATTACATTTTGGTCAATTTTCTTGCCATTTCTTGCATCAAGGAACAGCAAAAGAATTATTTCACAAACCTCCGGCATTGGATTACATTTTGGTCAATTTTCTTGTCATTTCTTGCATCAAGGAACAACAAAATAATTTTTTCACAAACCTCCAGCATTGGATTACATTTTGGTCAATTTTCTTGTCACTTCTTGCATCAAGGAACAGCAAAATAATTTTTACACAAACCTCCAGCATTGCAATTCATTTTGATCAATTTTATTGTCATTTCTTGCATCAAGGAACAGCAAATAGTTTTTGTTTACACTATTCCAACCCTAAAATAAAATTTGGTCAATTTTCTTGTCACTTCTTGCATCAAGGAACAGCAAATGAATTTTTTCACAAACCTTTGGCATTGGATTACATTTTGGTCAATTTTCTTGTCACTTCTTGCATCAAGGAACAGCAAATGAATTTTTTCACAAACCGCCAGCATTGGATTACATTTTGGTCAATTTTCCTTCTATTTCTTACATCAAGGAACAGCAAAAGAATTTTTTCACAAACCTCCGGCACTGGATTACATTTTGGTCAATTTTCCTTCTATTTCTTATATCAAGGAAAAGCGAATAATTTTTGTTTACACTATTCCAACCCTAAAATAAAATTTGGTCAATTTTCTTGTCATTTCTTGTATCAAGGAACAGCAAATAAATTTTTTCACAAACCTTCAGCATTGGATTACATTTTGGTCAATTTTCTTGTCATTTCTTGCATCAAAGAACAACAAAATAATTTTTTCACAAACCTCCAGCATTGGATTACATTTTGGTCAATTTTCTTGTCACTTCTTGCATCAAGGAACAGCAAAATAATTTTTACACAAACCTCCAGCATTGCAATTCATTTTGATCAATTTTATTGTCATTTCTTGCATCAAGGAACAGCAAATAGTTTTTGTTTACACTATTCCAACCCTAAAATAAAATTTGGTCAATTTTCTTGTCACTTCTTGCATCAAGGAACAGCAAATGAATTTTTTCACAAACCTTTGGCATTGGATTACATTTTGGTCAATTTTCTTGTCACTTCTTGCATCAAGGAACAGCAAATGAATTTTTTCACAAACCGCCAGCATTGGATTACATTTTGGTCAATTTTCCTTCTATTTCTTACATCAAGGAACAGCAAAAGAATTTTTTCACAAACCTCCGGCATTGGATTACATTTTGGTCAATTTTCCTTCTATTTCTTATATCAAGGAACAGCGAATAATTTTTGTTTACACTATTCCAACCCTAAAATAAAATTTGGTCAATTTTCTTGTCACTTCTTGCATCAAGGAACAGCAAATGAATTTTTTCACAAACCTTTAGCTTTGGAATACATTTTGGTCAATTTTCTTGTCATTTCTTGCATCAAGGAACAACAAAATAATTTTTTCACAAACCTCCAGCATTGGATTACATTTTGGTCAATTTTCTTGTCACTTCTTGCATCAAGGAACAGCAAAATAATTTTTACACAAACCTCCAGCATTGCAATTCATTTTGATCAATTTTATTGTCATTTCTTGCATCAAGGAACAGCAAATAGTTTTTGTTTACACTATTCCAACCCTAAAATAAAATTTGGTCAATTTTCTTGTCACTTCTTGCATCAAGGAACAGCAAATGAATTTTTTCACAAACCTTTGGCATTGGATTACATTTTGGTCAATTTTCTTGTCACTTCTTGCATCAAGGAACAGCAAAAGAATTTTTTCCCAAACCTCCAACATTGGATTACATTTTGGTCAATTTTCTTGTCACTTCTTTTATCAAGGAACAGCAAAAGAATTTTTTTCACAAACCTCCAGCATTGGATTACATTTTGGTCAATTTTACTTCTATTTCTTACATCAAGGAACAGCAAATGTATTTTTTCATAAACCTCCGGCATTGGATTACATTTTGGTCAATTTTCTTGCCATTTCTTGCATCAAGGAACAGCAAAAGAATTATTTCACAAACCTCCGGCATTGGATTACATTTTGGTCAATTTTCTTGCATCAAGGAACAACAAAAGAATTTTTTCACAAATCTCCGGCATTGGATTACATTTTGGTCAATTTTCTTTCTTTTTCTTACATCAAGGAACAGCGATTAATTTAGTTTACACTATTCCAGCCCTAAAATAAAATTTGTTCAATTTTCTTGTCATTTCTTGCATCAAGGAACAGCAAAAGATTTTTTTCACAAACCTCCGGCATTGGATTACACTTTGGTCAATTTATTTTCTATTTCTTGCATCAAGGAACAGCGAATAATTTTTGTTTACACTATTTCAACCCTAAAATAAAATTTGGTCAATTTTCTTGTCACTTCTTGCATCAAGGAACAGCAAAAGAATGTTTTCACAAACCTCCGGCATTGGATTACATTTTGGTCAATTTTCTTTCTATTTCTTGCATCACGGAACAGCAAATGTATTTTTTCATAAACTTCCGGCATTGGATTACACTTTGGACTATTTTCTTTGTATTTCTTGCATCAAGGAATAACAAAAGAATTTTTTCACAAACCTCCGGCATTGGATTACATTTTGGTCAATTTTCTTTCTATTTCTTACATCACGGAACAGCAAATGTATTTTTTCACAAACTTCCGGCATTGGATTACACTTTGGTCAATTTTCGTTCTATTTCTTGCATCAAGGAACAACAAAAGAATTTTTTCACAAACCTCCGGCATTGGATTACATTTTGGTCAATTTTCTTTCTATTTCTTGCATCAAGGAACAGCGAATAATTTTTGATTACACTATTCTAACCCTAAAATAAAATTTGGTCAATTTTCTTGTCACTTCTTGCATCACGGAACAGCAAAAGAATTTTTTCACAAACCTCCAGCATTGCAATTCATTTTGATCAATTTTATTGTCATTTCTTGCATCAAAGAACAGCAAATAGTTTTTGTTTACACTATTCCAACCCTAAAATAAAATTTGGTCAATTTTCTTGTCACTTCTTGCATCAAGGAACAGCAAATGAATTTTTTCACAAACCTTTGGCATTGGATTACATTTTGGTCAATTTTCTTGTCACTTCTTGCATCAAGGAACAGCAAAAGAATTTTTTCCCAAACCTCCAGCATTGGATTACATTTTGGTCAATTTTCTTGTCACTTCTTTCATCAAGGAACAGCAAAAGAATTTTTTTCACAAACCTACAGCATTGGATTACATTTTGGTCAATTTTACTTCTATTTCTTACATCAAGGAACAGCGAATAATTTTTGTTTACACTATTCCAACCCTAAAATAAAATTTGGTCAATTTTCTTGTCACTTCTTGCATCAAGGAACAGCAAAAGAATTTTTTCACAAACCTCCGGCATTGGATTACATTTTGGTCAATTTTCTTTCTATTTCTTGCATCACGGAACAGCAAATGTATTTTTTCATAAACCTCCGGCATTGGATTACATTTTGGTCAATTTTCTTGCCATTTTTTGCATCAAGGAACAGCAAAAGAATTATTTCACAAACCTCCGGCATTGGATTACATTTTGGTCAATTTTCTTGCATCAAGGAACAACAAAAGAATTTTTTCACAAATCTCCGACATTGGATTACATTTTGGTCAATTTTCTTTCTTTTTCTTACATCAAGGAACAGCGATTAATTTAGTTTACACTATTCCAGCCCTAAAATAAAATTTGGTCAATTTTCTTGTCATTTCTTGCATCAAGGAACAGCAAAAGAATTTTTTCACAAACCTCCGACATTGGATTACATTTTGGTCAATTTTCTTTCTCTTTCTTGCATCACGGAACAGCAAATGTATTTTTACACAAACTTCCGGCATTGGATTACACTTTGGTCAATTTTCGTTCTATTTCTTGCATCAAGGAACAACAAAAGAATTTTTTCACAAACCTCCGGCATTGGATTACATTTTTGCCAATTTTCTTGTCATTTCTTGCATCAAGGAACAGCGAATAATTTTTGTTTACACTATTCCAACCCTAAAATAAAATTTGGTCAATTTTCTTGTCACTTCTTGCATCAAGGAACAGCAAAAGAATTTTTTCACAAACCTCCGGCATTGGATTACATTTTGGTCAATTTTCTTTCTATTTCTTGCATCACGGAACAGCAAATGTATTTTTTCATAAACCTCCGGCATTGGATTACATTTTGGTCAATTTTCTTGCCATTTTTTGCATCAAGGAACAGCAAAAGAATTATTTCACAAACCTCCGGCATTGGATTACATTTTGGTCAATTTTCTTGCATCAAGGAACAACAAAAGAATTTTTTCACAAATCTCCGACATTGGATTACATTTTGGTCAATTTTCTTTCTTTTTCTTACATCAAGGAACAGCGATTAATTTAGTTTACACTATTCCAGCCCTAAAATAAAATTTGGTCAATTTTCTTGTCATTTCTTGCATCAAGGAACAGCAAAAGAATTATTTCACAAACCTCCGGCATTGGATTACATTTTGGTCAATTTTCTTGCATCAAGGAACAACAAAAGAATTTTTTCACAAATCTCCGACATTGGATTACATTTTGGTCAATTTTCTTTCTTTTTCTTACATCAAGGAACAGCGATTAATTTAGTTTACACTATTTCAACCCTAAAATAAAATTTGGTCAATTTTCTTGTCACTTCTTGCATCAAGGAACAGCAAAAGATTTTTTTCACAAACCTCCGGCATTGGATTACACTTTGGTCAATTTATTTTCTATTTCTTGCATCAAGGAACAGCGAATAATTTTTGTTTACACTTTTTCAACTCTAAAATAAAATTTGGTCAATTTTCTTGTCACTTCTTGCATCAAGGAACAGCAAAAGAATGTTTTCACAAACCTCCGGCATTGGATTACATTTTGGTCAATTTTCTTTCTATTTCTTGCATCAAGGAACAGCAAATGTATTTTTTCATAAACTTCCGGCATTGGATTACACTTTGGACTATTTTCTTTGTATTTCTTGCATCAAGGAATAACAAAAGAATTTTTTCACAAACCTCCGGCATTGGATTACATTTTGGTCAATTTTCTTTCTTTTTCTTACATCAAGGAAGAGCGATTAATTAAGTTTACACTATTCCAGCCCTAAAATAAAATTTGGTCAATTTTCTTGTCATTTCTTGCATCAAGGAACAGCAAAAGATTTTTTTCACAAACCTCCGGCATTGGATTACACTTTGGTCAATTTATTTTCTATTTCTTGCATCAAGGAACAGCAAATGTATTTTTTCATAAACTTCCGGCATTGGATTACACTTTGGACTATTTTCTTTGTATTTCTTGCATCAAGGAATAACAAAAGAATTTTTTCACAAACCTCCGGCATTGGATTACATTTTGGTCAATTTTCTTTCTATTTCTTGCATCAAGGAACAGCGAATAATTTTTGATTACACTATTCTAACCCTAAAATAAAATTTGGTCAATTTTCTTGTCACTTCTTGCATCACGGAACAGCAAAAGAATTTTTTCACAAACTTCCGGCATTGGATTACATTTTGGTCAATTTTCTTTCTATTTCTTGCATCAAGGAACAGCAAAAGAATTTTTTTACAAACCTCCAGCATTGGATTACATTTTGGTCAATTTTCTTGCCATTTTTTGCATCAAGGAACAGCAAAAAAATTATTTCACAAACCTCCGGCATTGGATTACATTTTGGTCAATTTTCTTGCATCAAGGAACAACAAAAGAATTTTTTCACAAATCTCCGACATTGGATTACATTTTGGTCAATTTTCTTTCTTTTTCTTACATCAAGGAAGAGCGATTAATTTAGTTTACACTATTCCAGCCCTAAAATAAAATTTGGTCAATTTGCTTGTCATTTCTTGCATCAAGGAACAGCAAAAGATTTTTTTCACAAACCTCCGGCATTGGATTACACTTTGGTCAATTTATTTTCTATTTCTTGCATCAAGGAACAGCGAATAATTTTTGTTTACACTATTTCAACCCTAAAATAAAATTTGGTCAATTTTCTTGTCACTTCTTGCATCAAGGAACAGCAAAAGAATGTTTTCACAAACCTCCGGCATTGGATTACATTTTGGTCAATTTTCTTTCTATTTCTTGCATCAAGGAACAGCAAATGTATTTTTTCATAAACTTCCGGCATTGGATTACACTTTGGACTATTTTCTTTGTATTTCTTGCATCAAGGAATAACAAAAGAATTTTTTCACAAACCTCCGGCATTGGATTACATTTTGGTCAATTTTCTTTCTATTTCTTGCATCAAGGAACAGCGAATAATTTTTGATTACACTATTCTAACCCTAAAAAAAATTTGGTCAATTTTCTTGTCACTTCTTGCATCAAGGAACAGCAAATGAATTTTTTCACAAACCTCCGGCATTGGATTACATTTTGGTCAATTTTCTTTCTATTTCTTGCATCACGGAACAGCAAATGTATTTTTTCACAAACTTCCGGCATTGGATTACACTTTGGTCAATTTTCGTTCTATTTCTTGCATCAAGGAACAACAAAAGAATTTTTTCACAAACCTCCGGCATTGTATTACATTTTGGTCAATTTTCTTTCTATTTCTTGCATCAAGGAACAGCGAATAATTTTTGATTACACTATTCTAACCCTAAAATAAAATTTGGTCAATTTTCTTGTCACTTCTTGCATCACGGAACAGCAAAAGAATTTTTTCACAAACTTCCGGCATTGGATTACATTTTGGTCAATTTTCTTTCTATTTCTTGCATCAAGGAACAGCAAAAGAATTTTTTTACAAACCTCCAGCATTGGATTACATTTTGGTCAATTTTCCTTCTATTTCTTTCATCAAGGAACAGCAAAAGAATTTTTTCACAAACTTCCGGCATTGGATTACATTTTGGTCAATTTTCTTGTCATTTCTTGCATCAAGGAACAGCAAAAGAATTTTTTCACAAACCTCCGGCATTGGATTACATTTTGGTCAATTTTCTTTCTATTTCTTTCATCAAGGAACAGCAAAAGAATTTTTTCACAAACCTCCGGCATTGGATTACATTTTGGTCAATTTTCTTGTCACTTCTTGCATCAAGGAACAGCAAATGAATTTATTCACAAACCTCCAGCATTGGATTACATTTTGGTCAATTTTCCTTCTATTTCTTACATCAAGGAACAGCAAAAGAATTTTTTCACAAACCTCCGGCACTGGATTACATTTTGGTCAATTTTCCTTCTATTTCTTACATCAAGGAACAGAGAAAAATTTTTGTTTACACTATTCCAACCCTAAAATAAAATTTGGTCAATTTTCTTGTCATATCTTGCATCAAGGAACAGCGAATAATTTTTTCACAAACCTCCGGCATTGGATTACATTTTGGTCAATTTTCTTGTCACTTCTTTCATCAAGGAACAGCAAAAGAATTTTTACACAAACCTCCAGCATTGGATTACATTTTGGTCAATTTTCTTGTCACTTCTTGCATCAAGGAACAGCAAATGAATTTTTTTCACAAACCTCCAGCATTGGATTACATTTTGGTCAATTTTCCTTCTATTTCTTACATCAAGGAACAGCAAAAGAATTTTTTCACAAACCTCCGGCACTGGATTACATTTTGGTCAATTTTCCTTCTATTTCTTACATCAAGGAACAGCGAATAATTTTTGTTTACACTATTCTAACCCTAAAATAAAATTTGGTCAATTTTCTTGTCACTTCTTGCATCAAGGAACAGCAAATGAATTTTTTCACAAACCTCCGGCATTGGATTACATTTTGGTCAATTTTCCTAATATTTCTTACATCAAGGAACAGCAAAAAAAATTTTTCACAAACCTCCAGCATTGGATTACATTTTGGTCAATTTTCTTGTCACTTCTTTCATCAAGGAACAGCAAAAGAATTTTTTCACAAACCTCCAGCATTGGATTACATTTTGGTCAATTTTCCTTCTATTTCTTACATCAAGGAACAGCAAAAGAATTTTTTCACAAACCTCCGGCACTGGATTACATTTTGGTCAATTTTCCTTCTATTTCTTACATCAAGGAACAGCGAATAATTTTTGTTTACACTATTCCAACCCTAAAATAAAATTTGGTCAATTTTTTTGTCACTTCTTGCATCAAGGAACAGCAAATGAATTTTTTCACAAACCTCCGGCATTGGATTACATTTTGGTCAATTTTCCTTCTATTTCTTACATCAAGGAACAGCAAAAGAATTTTTGTTTACACTATTTTAACCCTCAAAAAAAAATTTGGTCAATTTTCCTTCTATTTCTTACATCAAGGAACAGCGAAAAATTTTTGTTTACACTATTCGAACACTAAAATAAAATGTGGTCAATTTTCTTGTCATTTCTTGTATCAAGGAACAGCAAATAAATTTTTTCACAAACCTTCAGCATTGGATTACATTTTGGTCAATTTTCTTGTCACTTCTTGCATCAAGGAACAGCAAATAGTTTTTGTTTACACTATTCCAACCCTAAAATAAAATTTGGTCAATTTTCTTGTCACTTCTTGCATCAAGGAACAGCAAATGAATTTTTTCACAAACCTTCAGCATTGGATTACATTTTGGTCAATTTTCTTGTCACTTCTTGCATCAAGGAACAGCAAATAGTTTTTGTTTACACTATTCCAACCCTAAAATAAAATTTGGTCAATTTTCTTGTCACTTCTTGCATCAAGGAACAGCAAATGAATTTTTTCACAAACCGCCAGCATTGGATTACATTTTGGTCAATTTTCCTTCTATTTCTTACATCAAGGAACAGCGAATAATTTTTGTTTACACTATAAATTATTATTCCAACCCTAAAATAAAATTTGGTCAATTTTCTTGTCACTACTTGCATCACGGAACAGCAAATGTATTTTTTCATAAACCTCCGGCATTGGATTACATTTTGGTCAATTTTCTTGCCATTTCTTGCATCAAGGAACAGCAAAAGAATTATTTCACAAACCTCCGGCATTGGATTACATTTTGGTCAATTTTCTTGCATCAAGGAACAACAAAAGAATTTTTTCACAAATCTCCGGCATTGGATTACATTTTGGTCAATTTTCTTTCTTTTTCTTACATCAAGGAACAGCGATTAATTTAGTTTACACTATTCCAGCCCTAAAATAAAATTTGTTCAATTTTCTTGTCATTTCTTGCATCAAGGAACAGCAAAAGATTTTTTTCACAAACCTCCGGCATTGGATTACACTTTGGTCAATTTATTTTCTATTTCTTGCATCAAGGAACAGCGAATAATTTTTGTTTACACTATTTCAACCCTAAAATAAAATTTGGTCAATTTTCTTGTCACTTTTTGCATCAAGGAACAGCAAAAGAATGTTTTCACAAACCTCCGGCATTGGATTACATTTTGGTCAATTTTCTTTCTATTTCTTGCATCACGGAACAGCAAATGTATTTTTTCATAAACTTCCGGCATTGGATTACACTTTGGACTATTTTCTTTGTATTTCTTGCATCAAGGAATAACAAAAGAATTTTTTCACAAACCTCCGGCATTGGATTACATTTTGGTCAATTTTCTTTCTATTTCTTGCATCAAGGAACAGCGAATAATTTTTGATTACACTATTCTAACCCTAAAAAAAAATTTGGTCAATTTTCTTGTCACTTCTTGCATCAAGGAACAGCAAATGAATTTTTTCACAAACCTCCGGCATTGGATTACATTTTGGTCAATTTTCTTTCTATTTCTTGCATCACGGAACAGCAAATGTATTTTTTCACAAACTTCCGGCATTGGATTACACTTTGGCAATTTCCGTTCTATTTCTTGCATCAAGGAACAACAAAAGAATTTTTTCACAAACCTCCGGCATTGGATTACATTTTGGTCAATTTTCTTTCTATTTCTTGCATCAAGGAACAGCGAATAATTTTTGATTACACTATTCTAACCCTAAAATAAAATTTGGTCAATTTTCTTGTCACTTCTTGCATCACGGAACAGCAAAAGAATTTTTTCACAAACTTCCGGCATTGGATTACATTTTGGTCAATTTTCTTTCTATTTCTTGCATCAAGGAACAGCAAAAGAATTTTTTTACAAACCTCCAGCATTGGATTACATTTTGGTCAATTTTCCTTCTATTTCTTTCATCAAGGAACAGCAAAAGAATTTTTTCACAAACCTCCGGCATTGGATTACATTTTGGTCAATTTTCTTGTCATTTCTTGCATCAAGGAACAGCAAAAGAATTTTTTCACAAACCTCCGGCATTGGATTACATTTTGGTCAATTTTCTTTCTATTTCTTTCATCAAGGAACAGCAAAAGAATTTTTTCACAAACCTCCGGCATTGGATTACATTTTGGTCAATTTTCTTGTCACTTCTTGCATCAAGGAACAGCAAATGAATTTATTCACAAACCTCCAGCATTGGATTACATTTTGGTCAATTTTCCTTCTATTTCTTACATCAAGGAACAGCAAAAGAATTTTTTCACAAACCTCCGGCACTGGATTACATTTTGGTCAATTTTCCTTCTATTTCTTACATCAAGGAACAGAGAAAAATTTTTGTTTACACTATTCCAACCCTAAAATAAAATTTGGTCAATTTTCTTGTCATTTCTTGCATCAAGGAACAGCGAATAATTTTTTCACAAACCTAAGGCATTGGATTACATTTTGGTCAATTTTCTTGTCACTTCTTTCATCAAGGAACAGCAAAAGAATTTTTTCACAAACCTCCAGCATTGGATTACATGTTGGTCAATTTTCTTGTCACTTCTTGCATCAAGGAACAGCAAATGAATTTTTTCACAAACCTCCAGCATTGGATTACATTTTGGTCAATTTTCCTTCTATTTTTTACATCAAGGAACAGCAAAAGAATTTTTTCACAAACCTCCGGCACTGGATTACATTTTGGTCAATTTTCCTTCTATTTCTTACATCAAGGAACAGCGAATAATTTTTGTTTACACTATTCTAACCCTAAAATAAAATTTGGTCAATTTTCTTGTCACTTCTTGCATCAAGGAACAGCAAATGAATTTTTTCACAAACCTCCGGCATTGGATTACATTTTGGTCAATTTTCCTAATATTTCTTACATCAAGGAACAGCAAAAAAATTTTTTCACAAACCTCCAGCATTGGATTACATTTTGGTCAATTTTCTTGTCACTTCTTTCATCAAGGAACAGCAAAAGAATTTTTTCACAAACCTCCAGCATTGGATTATATTTTGGTCAATTTTCCTTCTATTTCTTACATCAAGGAACAGCAAAAGAATTTTTTCACAAACCTCCGGCACTGGATTACATTTTGGTCAATTTTCCTTCTATTTCTTACATCAAGGAACAGCGAATAATTTTTGTTTACACTATTCCAACCCTAAAATAAAATTTGGTCAATTTTTTTGTCACTTCTTGCATCAAGGAACAGCAAATGAATTTTTTCACAAACCTCCGGCATTGGATTACATTTTGGTCAATTTTCCTTCTATTTCTTACATCAAGGAACAGCAAAAGAATGTTTGTTTACACTATTTTAACCCTCAAAAAAAAATTTGGTCAATTTTCCTGCTATTTCTTACATCAAGGAACAGCGAAAAATTTTTGTTTACACTATTCGAACACTAAAATAAAATGTGGTCAATTTTCTTGTCATTTCTTGTATCAAGGAACAGCAAAAGAATTTTTTCACAAACCTTCAGCATTGGATTACATTTTGGTCAATTTTCTTGTCACTTCTTGCATCAAGGAACAGCAAAAGAATTTTTTCACAAACCTCCGGCATTGGATTACATTTTGGTCAATTTTCTTGTCACTTCTTGCATCAAGGAACAGCAAATGAATTTTTTCACAAACCGCCAGCATTGGATTACATTTTGGTCAATTTTCCTTCTATTTCTTACATCAAGGAACAGCAAAAGAATTTTTTCACAAACCTCCGGCACTGGATTACATTTTGGTCAATTTTCCTTCTATTTCTTACATCAAGGAACAGCGAATAATTTTTGTTTACACTATTCCAACCCTAAAATAAAATTTGGTCAATTTTCTTGTCACTTCTTGCATCAAGGAACAGCAAATGAATTTTTTCACAAACCTTTAGCTTTGGAATACATTTTGGTCAATTTTCTTGTCATTTCTTGCATCAAGGAACAGCAAAATAATTTTTTCACAAACCTCCAGCATTGGATTACATTTTGGTCAATTTTCTTGTCACTTCTTGCATCAAGGAACAGCAAAATAATTTTTACACAAACCTCCAGCATTGCAATTCATTTTGATCAATTTTATTGTCATTTCTTGCATCAAGGAACAGCAAATAGTTTTTGTTTACACTATTCCAACCCTAAAATAAAATTTGGTCAATTTTCTTGTCACTTCTTGCATCAAGGAACAGCAAATGAATTTTTTCACAAACCTTTGGCATTGGATTACATTTTGGTCAATTTTCTTGTCACTTCTTGCATCAAGGAACAGCAAAAGAATTTTTTCCCAAAACTCCAGCATTGGATTACATTTTGGTCAATTTTCTTGTCACTTTTTTCATCAAGGAACAGCAAAAGAATTTTTTTCACAAACCTCCAGCATTGGATTACATTTTGGTCAATTTTACTTCTATTTCTTACATCAAGGAACAGCAAAAGAATTTTTTCACAAACCTCCGGCACTGGATTATATTTTGGTCAATTTTCCTTCTATTTCTTACATCAAGGAACAGCGAATAATTTTTGATTACACTATTCCAACCCTAAAATAAATTTTGGTCAATTTTCTTGTCACTTCTTGCCTCAAGGAACAGCAAATGAATTTTTTCACAAACCTCCAGCATTGGATTACATTTTGGTCAATTTTCCTTCTATTTCTTACATCAAGGAACAGCAAAAGAATTTTTTCACAAACCTCCGGCACTGGATTACATTTTGGTCAATTTTCCTTCTATTTTTTACATCAAGGAACAGCGAATAATTTTTGTTTACACTATTCCAACCCTAAAATAAAATTTGGTCAATTTTCTTGTCACTTCTTGCATCAAGGAACAGCAAATAAATTTTTTCACAAACCTTCGGCATTGGATTACATTTTGGTCAATTTTCTTTCTATTTCTTGCATCACGGAACAGCAAATGTATTTTTTCATAAACCTCCGGCATTGGATTACATTTTGGTCAATTTTCTTGCCATTTCTTGCATCAAGGAACAGCAAAAGAATTATTTCACAAACCTCCGGCATTGGATTACATTTTGGTCAATTTTCTTGCATCAAGGAACAACAAAAGAATTTTTTCACAAATCTCCGACATTGGATTACATTTTGGTCAATTTTCTTTCTTTTTCTTACATCAAGGAACAGCGATTAATTTAGTTTACACTATTCCAGCCCTAAAATAAAATTTGGTCAATTTTCTTGTCATTTCTTGCATCAAGGAACAGCAAAAGAATTTTTTCACAAACCTCCGACATTGGATTACATTTTGGTCAATTTTCTTTCTCTTTCTTGCATCACGGAACAGCAAATGTATTTTTACACAAACTTCCGGCATTGGATTACACTTTGGTCAATTTTCGTTCTATTTCTTGCATCAAGGAACAACAAAAGAATTTTTTCACAAACCTCCGGCATTGGATTACATTTTTGCCAATTTTCTTGTCATTTCTTGCATCAAGGAACAGCGAATAATTTTTGATTACACTATTCCAACCCAAAATAAAATTTGGTCAATTTTCTTGTCATTTCTTGTATCAAGGAACAGCAAAAGAATTATTTCACAAACTTCCGGCATTGGATTACATTTTGGTCAATTTTCTTTCTATTTCTTGCATCAAGGAACAGCAAAAGAATTATTTCACAAACCTCCGGCATTGGATTACATTTTGGTCAATTTTCTTGCATCAAGGAACAACAAAAGAATTTTTTCACAAATTTCCGGCATTGGATTACATTTTGGTCAATTTTCTTTCTTTTTCTTACATCAAGGAAGAGCGATTAATTAAGTTTACACTATTCCAGCCCTAAAATAAAATTTGGTCAATTTTCTTGTCATTTCTTGCATCAAGGAACAGCAAAAGATTTTTTTCACAAACCTCCGGCATTGGATTACACTTTGGTCAATTTATTTTCTATTTCTTGCATCAAGGAACAGCGAATAATTTTTGTTTACACTATTTCAACCCTAAAATAAAATTTGGTCAATTTTCTTGTCT
Organism: Ptychoptera albimana; assembly: GCA_961205885.1. Classification (NCBI taxonomy): domain Eukaryota; kingdom Metazoa; phylum Arthropoda; class Insecta; order Diptera; family Ptychopteridae; genus Ptychoptera; species Ptychoptera albimana. Next base: position 8,871,258 of record OY540801.1, on the reverse strand, counting down.
CTTCTTGCATCAAGGAACAGCAAAAGAATGTTTTCACAAACCTCCGGCATTGGATTACATTTTGGTCAATTTTCTTTCTATTTCTTGCATCAAGGAACAGCAAATGTATTTTTTCATAAACTTCCGGCATTGGATTACACTTTGGACTATTTTCTTTGTATTTCTTGCATCAAGGAATAACAAAAGAATTTTTTCACAAACCTCCGGCATTGGATTACATTTTGGTCAATTTTCTTTCTATTTCTTTCATCAAGGAACAGCAAAAGAATTTTTTCACAAACCTCCGGCATTGGATTACATTTTGGTCAATTTTCTTGTCACTTCTTGCATCAAGGAACAGCAAATGAATTTATTCACAAACCTCCAGCATTGGATTACATTTTGGTCAATTTTCCTTCTATTTCTTACATCAAGGAACAGCAAAAGAATTTTTTCACAAACCTCCGGCACTGGATTACATTTTGGTCAATTTTCCTTCTATTTCTTACATCAAGGAACAGAGAAAAATTTTTGTTTACACTATTCCAACCCTAAAATAAAATTTGGTCAATTTTCTTGTCATTTCTTGCATCAAGGAACAGCGAATAATTTTTTCACAAACCTAAGGCATTGGATTACATTTTGGTCAATTTTCTTGTCACTTCTTTCATCAAGGAACAGCAAAAGAATTTTTTCACAAACCTCCAGCATTGGATTACATTTTGGTCAATTTTCTTGTCACTTCTTGCATCAAGGAACAGCAAATGAATTTTTTCACAAACCTCCAGCATTGGATTACATTTTGGTCAATTTTCCTTCTATTTTTTACATCAAGGAACAGCAAAAGAATTTTTTCACAAACCTCCGGCACTGGATTACATTTTGGTCAATTTTCCTTCTATTTCTTACATCAAGGAACAGCGAATAATTTTTGTTTACACTATTCTAACCCTAAAATAAAATTTGGTCAATTTTCTTGTCACTTCTTGCATCAAGGAACAGCAAATGAATTTTTTCACAAACCTCCGGCATTGGATTACATTTTGGTCAATTTTCCTAATATTTCTTACATCAAGGAACAGCAAAAAAATTTTTTCACAAACCTCCAGCATTGGATTACATTTTGGTCAATTTTCTTGTCACTTCTTTCATCAAGGAACAGCAAAAGAATTTTTTCACAAACCTCCAGCATTGGATTACATTTTGGTCAATTTTCCTTCTATTTCTTACATCAAGGAACAGCAAAAGAATTTTTTCACAAACCTCCGGCACTGGATTACATTTTGGTCAATTTTCCTTCTATTTCTTACATCAAGGAACAGCGAATAATTTTTGTTTACACTATTCCAACCCTAAAATAAAATTTGGTCAATTTTTTTGTCACTTCTTGCATCAAGGAACAGCAAATGAATTTTTTCACAAACCTCCGGCATTGGATTACATTTTGGTCAATTTTCCTTCTATTTCTTACATCAAGGAACAGCAAAAGAATGTTTGTTTACACTATTTTAACCCTCAAAAAAAAATTTGGTCAATTTTCCTTCTATTTCTTACATCAAGGAACAGCGAAAAATTTTTGTTTACACTATTCGAACACTAAAATAAAATGTGGTCAATTTTCTTGTCATTTCTTGTATCAAGGAACAGCAAATAAATTTTTTCACAGACCTTCAGCATTGGATTACATTTTGGTCAATTTTCTTGTCACTTCTTGCATCAAGGAACAGCAAAAGAATTTTTTCACAAACCTCCGGCATTGGATTACATTTTGGTCAATTTTCTTGTCACTTCTTGCATCAAGGAACAGCAAATGAATTTTTTCACAAACCGCCAGCATTGGATTACATTTTGGTCAATTTTCCTTCTATTTCTTACATCAAGGAACAGCAAAAGAATTTTTTCACAAACCTCCGGCACTGGATTACATTTTGGTCAATTTTCCTTCTATTTCTTACATCAAGGAACAGCGAATAATTTTTGTTTACACTATTCCAACCCTAAAATAAAATTTGGTCAATTTTCTTGTCACTTCTTGCATCAAGGAACAGCAAATGAATTTTTTCACAAACCTTTAGCTTTGGAATACATTTTGGTCAATTTTCTTGTCATTTCTTGCATCAAGGAACAGCAAAATAATTTTTTCACAAACCTCCAGCATTGGATTACATTTTGGTCAATTTTCTTGTCACTTCTTGCATCAAGAAACAGCAAAATAATTTTTACACAAACCTCCAGCATTGCAATTCATTTTGATCAATTTTATTGTCATTTCTTGCATCAAGGAACAGCAAATAGTTTTTGTTTACACTATTCCAACCCTAAAATAAAATTTGGTCAATTTTCTTGTCACTTCTTGCATCAAGGAACAGCAAATGAATTTTTTCACAAACCTTTGGCATTGGATTACATTTTGGTCAATTTTCTTGTCACTTCTTGCATCAAGGAACAGCAAAAGAATTTTTTTCCCAAACCTCCAGCATTGGATTACATTTTGGTCAATTTTCTTGTCACTTTTTTCATCAAGGAACAGCAAAAGAATTTTTTTCACAAACCTCCAGCATTGGATTACATTTTGGTCAATTTTACTTCTATTTCTTACATCAAGGAACAGCAAAAGAATTTTTTCACAAACCTCCGGCACTGGATTATATTTTGGTCAATTTTCCTTCTATTTCTTACATCAAGGAACAGCGAATAATTTTTGTTTACACTATTCCAACCCTAAAATAAAATTTGGTCAATTTTCTTGTCACTTCTTGCCTCAAGGAACAGCAAATGAATTTTTTCACAAACCTCCAGCATTGGATTACATTTTGGTCAATTTATTTTCTATTTCTTGCATCAAGGAACAGCGAATAATTTTTGATTACACTATTTCAACCCTAAAATAAAATTTGGTCAATTTTCTTGTCTCTTCTTGCATCAAGGAACAGCAAAAGAATGTTTTCACAAACCTCCGGCATTGGATTACATTTTGGTCAATTTTCTTTCTATTTCTTGCATCAAGGAACAGCAAATGTATTTTTTCATAAACTTCCGGCATTGGATTACACTTTGGACTATTTTCTTTGTATTTCTTGCATCAAGGAATAACAAAAGAATTTTTTCACAAACCTCCGGCATTGGATTACATTTTGGTCAATTTTCTTTCTATTTCTTGCATCAAGGAACAGCGATTAATTTAGTTTACACTATTCCAACCCTAAAATAAAATTTGGTCAATTTTCTTGTCACTTCTTGCCTCAAGGAACAGCAAATGAATTTTTTCACAAACCTCCAGCATTGGATTACATTTTGGTCAATTTATTTTCTATTTCTTGCATCAAGGAACAGCGAATAATTTTTGATTACACTATTTCAACCCTAAAATAAAATTTGGTCAATTTTCTTGTCACTTCTTGCATCAAGAAACAGCAAAATAATTTTTACACAAACCTCCAGCATTGCAATTCATTTTGATCAATTTTATTGTCATTTCTTGCATCAAGGAACAGCAAATAGTTTTTGTTTACACTATTCCAACCCTAAAATAAAATTTGGTCAATTTTCTTGTCACTTCTTGCATCAAGGAACAGCAAATGAATTTTTTCACAAACCTTTGGCATTGGATTACATTTTGGTCAATTTTCTTGTCACTTCTTGCATCAAGGAACAGCAAAAGAATTTTTTTCCCAAACCTCCAGCATTGGATTACATTTTGGTCAATTTTCTTGTCACTTTTTTCATCAAGGAACAGCAAAAGAATTTTTTTCACAAACCTCCAGCATTGGATTACATTTTGGTCAATTTTACTTCTATTTCTTACATCAAGGAACAGCAAAAGAATTTTTTCACAAACCTCCGGCACTGGATTATATTTTGGTCAATTTTCCTTCTATTTCTTACATCAAGGAACAGCGAATAATTTTTGTTTACACTATTCCAACCCTAAAATAAAATTTGGTCAATTTTCTTGTCACTTCTTGCCTCAAGGAACAGCAAATGAATTTTTTCACAAACCTCCAGCATTGGATTACATTTTGGTCAATTTATTTTCTATTTCTTGCATCAAGGAACAGCGAATAATTTTTGATTACACTATTTCAACCCTAAAATAAAATTTGGTCAATTTTCTTGTCACTTCTTGCATCAAGGAACAGCAAAAGAATTATTTCACAAACCTCCGGCATTGGATTACATTTTGGTCAATTTTCTTTCTATTTCTTGCATCAAGGAACAGCAAATGTATTTTTTCATAAACTTCCGGCATTGGATTACACTTTGGACTATTTTCTTTGTATTTCTTGCATCAAGGAATAACAAAAGAATTTTTTCACAAACCTCCGGCATTGGATTACATTTTGGTCAATTTTCTTTCTATTTCTTGCATCAAGGAACAGCGATTAATTTAGTTTACACTATTCCAACCCTAAAATAAAATTTGGTCAATTTTCTTGTCACTTCTTGCCTCAAGGAACAGCAAATGAATTTTTTCACAAACCTCCAGCATTGGATTACATTTTGGTCAATTTATTTTCTATTTCTTGCATCAAGGAACAGCGAATAATTTTTGATTACACTATTTCAACCCTAAAATAAAATTTGGTCAATTTTCTTGTCTTTTCTTGCATCAAGGAACAGCAAAAGAATTATTTCACAAACCTCCGGCATTGGATTACATTTTGGTCAATTTTCTTGCATCAAGGAACAACAAAAGAATTTTTTCACAAATCTTCGGCATTGGATTACATTTTGGTCAATTTTCTTTCTATTTCTTACATCAAGGAACAGCGATTAATTTAGTTTACACTATTCCAGCCCTAAAATAAAATTTGGTCAATTTTCTTGTCATTTCTTGCATCAAGGAACAGCAAAAGATTTTTTTCACAAACCTCCGGCATTGGATTACATTTTGGTCAATTTTATTGTCATTTCTTGCATCAAGGAACAGCGATTAATTTAGTTTACACTATTCCAGCCCTAAAATAAAATTTGGTCAATTTTCTTGTCATTTCTTGCATCAAGGAACAGCAAAAGATTTTTTTCACAAACCTCCGGCATTGGATTACATTTTGGTCAATTTTATTGTCATTTCTTGCATCAAGGAACAGCGAATAATTTTTGTTTACACTATTCCAACCCTAAAATAAAATTTGGTCAATTTTCTTGTCACTTCTTGCATCAAGGAACAGCAAAAGAATTTTTTCACAAACTTCCGGCATTGGATTACATTTTGGTCAATTTTCTTTCTATTTCTTGCATCAAGGAACAGCAAAAGAATTTTTTCACAAACCTCCGGCATTGGATTACATTTTGGTCAATTTTCTTGCCATTTCTTGCATCAAGGAACAGCAAAAGAATTATTTCACAAACCTCCGGCATTGGATTACATTTTGGTCAATTTTCTTTCTATTTCTTGCATCAAGGAACAGCGAATAATTTTTGATTACACTATTCTAACCCTAAAATAAAATTTGGTCAATTTTCTTGTCACTTCTTGCATCACGGAACAGCAAAAGAATTTTTTCACAAACTTCCGGCATTGGATTACATTTTGGTCAATTTTCTTTCTATTTCTTGCATCAAGGAACAGCAAAAGAATTTTTTCACAAACCTCCGGCATTGGATTACATTTTGGTCAATTTTCTTGTCATTTCTTGCATCAAGGAACAGCAAAAGAATTTTTTCACAAACCTCCGGCATTGGATTACATTTTGGTCAATTTTCTTTCTATTTCTTTCATCAAGGAACAGCAAAAGAATTTTTTCACAAACCTCCGGCATTGGATTACATTTTGGTCAATTTTCTTGTCACTTCTTGCATCAAGGAACAGCAAATGAATTTATTCACAAACCTCCAGCATTGGATTACATTTTGGTCAATTTTCCTTCTATTTCTTACATCAAGGAACAGCAAAAGAATTTTTTCACAAACCTCCGGCACTGGATTACATTTTGGTCAATTTTCCTTCTATTTCTTACATCAAGGAACAGAGAAAAATTTTTGTTTACACTATTCCAACCCTAAAATAAAATTTGGTCAATTTTCTTGTCATTTCTTGCATCAAGGAACAGCGAATAATTTTTTCACAAACCTCCGGCATTGGATTACATTTTGGTCAATTTTCTTGTCACTTCTTTCATCAAGGAACAGCAAAAGAATTTTTTCACAAACCTCCGGCATTGGATTACATTTTGGTCAATTTTCTTGTCATTTCTTGCATCAAGGAACAGCAAAAGAATTTTTTCACAAACCTCCGGCATTGGATTACATTTTGGTCAATTTTCTTTCTATTTCTTTCATCAAGGAACAGCAAAAGAATTTTTTCACAAACCTCCGGCATTGGATTACATTTTGGTCAATTTTCTTGTCACTTCTTGCATCAAGGAACAGCAAATGAATTTATTCACAAACCTCCAGCATTGGATTACATTTTGGTCAATTTTCCTTCTATTTCTTACATCAAGGAACAGCGAATAATTTTTGTTTACACTATTCCAACCCAAAATAAAATTTGGTCAATTTTCTTGTCATTTCTTGTATCAAGGAACAGCAAAAGAATTATTTCACAAACTTCCGGCATTGGATTACATTTTGGTCAATTTTCTTTCTATTTCTTGCATCAAGGAACAGCAAAAGAATTATTTCACAAACCTCCGGCATTGGATTACATTTTGGTCAATTTTCTTGCATCAAGGAACAACAAAAGAATTTTTTCACAAATTTCCGGCATTGGATTACATTTTGGTCAATTTTCTTTCTTTTTCTTACATCAAGGAAGAGCGATTAATTAAGTTTACACTATTCCAGCCCTAAAATAAAATTTGGTCAATTTTCTTGTCATTTCTTGCATCAAGGAACAGCAAAAGATTTTTTTCACAAACCTCCGGCATTGGATTACACTTTGGTCAATTTATTTTCTATTTCTTGCATCAAGGAACAGCGAATAATTTTTGTTTACACTAATTCAACCCTAAAATAAAATTTGGTCAATTTTCTTGTCACTTCTTGCATCAAGGAACAGCAAAAGAATGTTTTCACAAACCTCCGGCATTGGATTACATTTTGGTCAATTTTCTTTCTATTTCTTGCATCACGGAACAGCAAATGTATTTTTTCACAAACTTCCGGCATTGGATTACATTTTGGTCAATTTTCTTTCTATTTCTTGCATCAAGGAACAGCGAATAATTTTTGATTACACTATTCTAACCCTAAAATAAAATTTGGTCAATTTTCTTGTCACTTCTTGCATCACGGAACAGCAAAAGAATTTTTTCACAAACCTCCGGCATTGGATTACATTTTGGTCAATTTTCTTGTCATTTCTTGCATCAAGGAACAGCAAAAGAATTTTTTCACAAACCTCCGGCATTGGATTACATTTTGGTCAATTTTCTTTCTATTTCTTTCATCAAGGAACAGCAAAAGAATTTTTTCACAAACCTCCGGCATTGGATTACATTTTGGTCAATTTTCTTGTCACTTCTTGCATCAAGGAACAGCAAATGAATTTATTCACAAACCTCCAGCATTGGATTACATTTTGGTCAATTTTCCTTCTATTTCTTACATCAAGGAACAGCAAAAGAATTTTTTCACAAACCTCCGGCACTGGATTACATTTTGGTCAATTTTCCTTCTATTTCTTACATCAAGGAACAGAGAAAAATTTTTGTTTACACTATTCCAACCCTAAAATAAAATTTGGTCAATTTTCTTGTCATTTCTTGCATCAAGGAACAGCGAATAATTTTTTCACAAACCTCAGGCATTGGATTACATTTTGGTCAATTTTCTTGTCACTTCTTTCATCAAGGAACAGCAAAAGAATTTTTTCACAAACCTCCAGCATTGGATTACATTTTGGTCAATTTTCTTGTCACTTCTTGCATCAAGGAACAGCAAATGAATTTTTTCACAAACCTCCAGCATTGGATTACATTTTGGTCAATTTTCCTTCTATTTCTTACATCAAGGAACAGCAAAAGAATTTTTTCACAAACCTCCGGCACTGGATTACATTTTGGTCAATTTTCCTTCTATTTCTTACATTAAGGAACAGAGCAAAATTTTTGTTTACACTATTCCAACCCTAAAATAAAATTTGGTCAATTTTCTTGTCACTTCTTGCATCAAGGAACAGCAAATGAATTTTTTCACAAACCTCCGGCATTGGATTACATTTTGGTCAATTTTCCTAATATTTCTTACATCAAGGAACAGCAAAAAAATTTTTTCACAAACCTCCAGCATTGGATTACATTTTGGTAAATTTTCTTGTCACTTCTTTCATCAAGGAACAGCAAAAGAATTTTTTCACAAACCTCCAGCATTGGATTACATTTTGGTCAATTTTCCTTCTATTTCTTACATCAAGGAACAGCAAAAGAATTTTTTCACAAACCTCCGGCACTGGATTACATTTTGGTCAATTTTCCTTCCATTTCTTACATCAAGGAACAGCGAATAATTTTTGTTTACACTATTCCAACCCTAAAATAAAATTTGGTCAATTTTTTTGTCACTTCTTGCATCAAGGAACAGCAAATGAATTTTTTCACAAACCTCCGGCATTGGATTACATTTTGGTCGATTTTCCTTCTATTTCTTACATCAAGGAACAGCGAATAATTTTTGTTTACACTATTTTAACCCTCAAAAAAAAATTTGGTCAATTTTCCTTCTATTTCTTACATCAAGGAACAGCGAATAATTTTTGTTTACACTATTCGAACACTAAAATAAAATGTGGTCAATTTTCTTGTCATTTCTTGTATCAAGGAACAGCAAATAAATTTTTTCACAAACCTTCAGCATTGGATTACATTTTGGTCAATTTTCTTGTCACTTCTTGCATCAAGGAACAGCAAAAGAATTTTTTCACAAACCTCCGGCATTGGATTACATTTTGGTCAATTTTCTTGTCACTTCTTGCATCAAGGAACAGCAAATGAATTTTTTCACAAACCGCCAGCATTGGATTACATTTTGGTCAATTTTCCTTCTATTTCTTACATCAAGGAACAGCAAAAGAATTTTTTCACAAACCTCCGGCACTGGATTACATTTTGGTCAATTTTCCTTCTATTTCTTACATCAAGGAACAGCGAATAATTTTTGTTTACACTATTCCAACCCTAAAATAAAATTTGGTCAATTTTCTTGTCACTTCTTGCATCAAGGAACAGCAAAAGAATTTTTTCACAAACCTTTAGCTTTGCAATACATTTTGGTCAATTTTCTTGTCTTTTCTTGTCATTTCTTGCATCAAGGAACAGCAAAATAATTTTTTCACAAACCTCCAGCATTGGATTACATTTTGGTCAATTTTCTTGTCACTTCTTGCATCAAGGAACAGTAAAATAATTTTTACACAAACCTCCAGCATTGCAATTCATTTTGATCAATTTTATTGTCATTTCTTGCATCAAGGAACAGCAAATAGTTTTTGTTTACACTATTCCAACCCTAAAATAAAATTTGGTCAATTTTCTTGTCACTTCTTGCATCAAGGAACAGCAAATGAATTTTTTCACAAACCTTTGGCATTGGATTACATTTTGGTCAATTTTCTTGTCACTTCTTGCATCAAGGAACAGCAAAAGAATTTTTTCCCAAACCTCCAGCATTGGATTACATTTTGGTCAATTTTCTTGTCACTTCTTTCATCAAGGAACAGCAAAAGAATTTTTTTCACAAACCTCCAGCATTGGATTACATTTTGGTCAATTTTACTTCTATTTCTTACATCAAGGAACAGCAAAAGAATTTTTTCACAAACCTCCGGCACTGGATTACATTTTGGTCAATTTTCCTTCTATTTCTTACATCAAGGAACAGCGAATAATTTTTGTTTACACTATTCCAACCCTAAAATAAAATTTGGTCAATTTTCTTGTCACTTCTTGCCTCAAGGAACAGCAAATGAATTTATTCACAAACCTCCAGCATTGGATTACATTTTGGTCAATTTTCCTTCTATTTCTTACATCAAGGAACAGCAAAAGAATTTTTTCACAAACCTCCGACACTGGATTACATTTTGGTCAATTTTCCTTCTATTTCTTACATCAAGGAACAGAGAAAAATTTTTGTTTACACTATTCCAACCCTAAAATAAAATTTGGTCAATTTTCTTGTCACTTCTTGCATCAAGGAACAGCAAATGAATTTTTTCACAAACCTTCGGCATTGGATTACATTTTGGTCAATTTTCTTTCTATTTCTTGCATCACGGAACAGCAAATGTATTTTTTCATAAACCTCCGGCATTGGATTACATTTTGGTCAATTTTCTTGCCATTTCTTGCATCAAGGAACAGCAAAAGAATTATTTCACAAACCTCCGGCATTGGATTACATTTTGGTCAATTTTCTTGCATCAAGGAACAACAAAAGAATTTTTTCACAAACCTCCGGCATTGGATTACATTTTGGTCAATTTTCTTGTCATTTCTTGCATCAAGGAACAGCGAATAATTTTTGTTTACACTATTCCAACCCAAAATAAAATTTGGTCAATTTTCTTGTCATTTCTTGCATCAAGGAACAGCAAAAGAATTTTTTCACAAACCTCCGGCATTGGATTACATTTTGGTCAATTTTCTTTCTATTTCTTGCATCACGGAACAGCAAATGTATTTTTTCATAAACCTCCGGCATTGGATTACATTTTGGTCAATTTTCTTGCCATTTCTTGCATCAAGGAAGAGCAAAAGAATTATTTCACAAACCTCCGGCATTGGATTACATTTTGGTCAATTTTCTTGCATCAAGGAACAACAAAAGAATTTTTTCACAAATCTCCGGCATTGGATTACATTTTGGTCAATTTTTTTTCTATTTCTTACATCAAGGAACAGCGATTAATTTAGTTTACACTATTCCAGCCCTAAAATAAAATTTGTTCAATTTTCTTGTCATTTCTTGCATCAAGGAACAGCAAAAGATTTTTTTCACAAACCTCCGGCATTGGATTACACTTTGGTCAATTTATTTTCTATTTCTTGCATCAAGGAACAGCGAATAATTTTTGTTTACACTATTTCAACCCTAAAATAAAATTTGGTCAATTTTCTTGTCACTTCTTGCATCAAGGAACAGCAAAAGAATGTTTTCACAAACCTCCGGCATTGGATTACATTTTGGTCAATTTTCTTTCTATTTCTTGCATCACGAAACAGCAAATGTATTTTTTCATAAACTTCCGGCATTGGATTACACTTTGGACTATTTTCTTTGTATTTCTTGCATCAAGGAATAACAAAAGAATTTTTTCACAAACCTCCGGCATTGGATTACATTTTGGTCAATTTTCTTTCTATTTCTTGCATCAAGGAACAGCGAATAATTTTTGATTACACTATTCTAACCCTAAAAAAAAATTTGGTCAATTTTCTTGTCACTTCTTGCATCAAGGAACAGCAAATGAATTTTTTCACAAACCTCCGGCATTGGATTACATTTTGGTCAATTTTCTTTCTATTTCTTGCATCACGGAACAGCAAATGTATTTTTTCACAAACTTCCGGCATTGGATTACACTTTGGTCAATTTTCGTTCTATTTCTTGCATCAAGGAACAACAAAAGAATTTTTTCACAAACCTCCGGCATTGGATTACATTTTGGTCAATTTTCTTTCTATTTCTTGCATCAAGGAACAGCGAATAATTTTTGATTACACTATTCTAACCCTAAAATAAAATTTGGTCAATTTTCTTGTCACTTCTTGCATCACGGAACAGCAAAAGAATTTTTTCACAAACTTCCGGCATTGGATTACATTTTGGTCAATTTTCTTTCTATTTCTTGCATCAAGGAACAGCAAAAGAATTTTTTTACAAACCTCCAGCATTGGATTACATTTTGGTCAATTTTCCTTCTATTTCTTTCATCAAGGAACATCAAAAGAATTTTTTCACAAACCTCCGGCATTGGATTACATTTTGGTCAATTTTCTTGTCATTTCTTGCATCAAGGAACAGCAAAAGAATTTTTTCACAAACCTCCGGCATTGGATTACATTTTGGTCAATTTTCTTTCTATTTCTTTCATCAAGGAACAGCAAAAGAATTTTTTCACAAACCTCCGGCATTGGATTACATTTTGGTCAATTTTCTTGTCACTTCTTGCATCAAGGAACAGCAAATGAATTTATTCACAAACCTCCAGCATTGGATTACATTTTGGTCAATTTTCCTTCTATTTCTTACATCAAGGAACAGCAAAAGAATTTTTTCACAAACCTCCGGCACTGGATTACATTTTGGTCAATTTTCCTTCTATTTCTTACATCAAGGAACAGCGAATAATTTTTGTTTACACTATTCCAACCCTAAAATAAAATTTGGTCAATTTTCTTGTCACTTCTTGCATCAAGGAACAGCAAATGAATTTTTTCACAAACCTTTAGCTTTGGAATACATTTTGGTCAATTTTCTTGTCATTTCTTGCATCAAGGAACAACAAAATAATTTTTTCACAAACCTCCAGCATTGGATTACATTTTGGTCAATTTTCTTGTCACTTCTTGCATCAAGGAACAGCAAAATAATTTTTACACAAACCTCCAGCATTGCAATTCATTTTGATCAATTTTATTGTCATTTCTTGCATCAAGGAACAGCAAATAGTTTTTGTTTACACTATTCCAACCCTAAAATAAAATTTGGTCAATTTTCTTGTCACTTCTTGCATCAAGGAACAGCAAATGAATTTTTTCACAAACCTTTGGCATTGGATTACATTTTGGTCAATTTTCTTGTCACTTCTTGCATCAAGGAACAGCAAAAGAATTTTTTCCCAAACCTCTAGCATTGGATTACATTTTGGTCAATTTTCTTGTCACTTCTTTCATCAAGGAACAGCAAAAGAATTTTTTTCACAAACCTCCAGCATTGGATTACATTTTGGTCCATTTTACTTCTATTTCTTACATCAAGGAACAGCAAAAGAATTTTTTCACAAACCTCCGGCACTGGATTATATTTTGGTCAATTTTCCTTCTATTTCTTACATCAAGGAACAGCGAATAATTTTTGTTTACACTATTCCAACCCTAAAATAAAATTTGGTCAATTTTCTTGTCACTTCTTGCCTCAAGGAACAGCAAATGAATTTTTTCACAAACCTCCAGCATTGGATTACATTTTGGTCAATTTTCCTTCTATTTCTTACATCAAGGAACAGCAAAAGAATTTTTTCACAAACCTCCGGCACTGGATTACATTTTGGTCAATTTTCCTTCTATTTCTTACATCAAGGAACAGCGAATAATTTTTGTTTACACTATTCCAACCCTAAAATAAAATTTGGTCAATTTTCTTGTCACTTCTTGCATCAAGGAACAGCAAATAAATTTTTTCACAAACCTTCGGCATTGGATTACATTTTGGTCAATTTTCTTTCTATTTCTTGCATCACGGAACAGCAAATGTATTTTTTCATAAACCTCCGGCATTGGATTACATTTTGGTCAATTTTCTTGCCATTTCTTGCATCAAGGAACAGCAAAAGAATTATTTCACAAACCTCCGGCATTGGATTACATTTTGGTCAATTTTCTTGCATCAAGGAACAACAAAAGAATTTTTTCACAAACCTCCGGCATTGGATTACATTTTTGTAAATTTTCTTGTCATTTCTTGCATCAAGGAACAGCGAATAATTTTTGTTTACACTATTCCAACCCAAAATAAAATTTGGTCAATTTTCTTGTCATTTCTTGCATCAAGGAACAGCAAAAGAATTTTTTCACAAACCTCCGGCATTGGATTACATTTTGGTCAATTTTCTTTCTATTTCTTGCATCACGGAACAGCAAATGTATTTTTTCATAAACCTCCGGCATTGGATTACATTTTGGTCAATTTTCTTGCCATTTCTTGCATCAAGGAACAGCAAAAGAATTATTTCACAAACCTCCGGCATTGGATTACATTTTGGTCAATTTTCTTGCATCAAGGAACAACAAAAGAATTTTTTCACAAATCTCCGGCATTGGATTACATTTTGGTCAATTTTTTTTCTATTTCTTACATCAAGGAACAGCGATTAATTTAGTTTACACTATTCCAGCCCTAAAATAAAATTTGGTCAATTTTCTTGTCATTTCTTGCATCAAGGAACAGCAAAAGATTTTTTTCACAAACCTCCGGCATTGGATTACATTTTGTTCAATTTTCTTTCTATTTCTTGCATCAAGGAACAGCAAAAGAATTATTTCACAAACCTCCGGCATTGGATTACATTTTGGTCAATTTTCTTGTCACTTCTTTCATCAAGGAACAGCAAAAGAATTTTTTTCACAAACCTCCAGCATTGGATTACATTTTGGTCCATTTTACTTCTATTTCTTACATCAAGGAACAGCAAAAGAATTTTTTCACAAACCTCCGGCACTGGATTATATTTTGGTCAATTTTCCTTCTATTTCTTACATCAAGGAACAGCGAATAATTTTTGTTTACACTATTCCAACCCTAAAATAAAATTTGGTCAATTTTCTTGTCACTTCTTGCCTCAAGGAACAGCAAATGAATTTTTTCACAAACCTCCAGCATTGGATTACATTTTGGTCAATTTTCCTTCTATTTCTTACATCAAGGAACAGCAAAAGAATTTTTTCACAAACCTCCGGCACTGGATTACATTTTGGTCAATTTTCCTTCTATTTCTTACATCAAGGAACAGCGAATAATTTTTGTTTACACTATTCCAACCCTAAAATAAAATTTGGTCAATTTTCTTGTCACTTCTTGCATCAAGGAACAGCAAATAAATTTTTTCACAAACCTTCGGCATTGGATTACATTTTGGTCAATTTTCTTTCTATTTCTTGCATCACGGAACAGCAAATGTATTTTTTCATAAACCTCCGGCATTGGATTACATTTTGGTCAATTTTCTTGCCATTTCTTGCATCAAGGAACAGCAAAAGAATTATTTCACAAACCTCCGGCATTGGATTACATTTTGGTCAATTTTCTTGCATCAAGGAACAACAAAAGAATTTTTTCACAAACCTCCGGCATTGGATTACATTTTTGTCAATTTTCTTGTCATTTCTTGCATCAAGGAACAGCGAATAATTTTTGTTTACACTATTCCAACCCAAAATAAAATTTGGTCAATTTTCTTGTCATTTCTTGCATCAAGGAACAGCAAAAGAATTTTTTCACAAACCTCCGGCATTGGATTACATTTTGGTCAATTTTCTTTCTATTTCTTGCATCACGGAACAGCAAATGTATTTTTTCATAAACCTCCGGCATTGGATTACATTTTGGTCAATTTTCTTGCCATTTCTTGCATCAAGGAACAGCAAAAGAATTATTTCACAAACCTCCGGCATTGGATTACATTTTGGTCAATTTTCTTGCATCAAGGAACAACAAAAGAATTTTTTCACAAATCTCCGGCATTGGATTACATTTTGGTCAATTTTTTTTCTATTTCTTACATCAAGGAACAGCGATTAATTTAGTTTACACTATTCCAGCCCTAAAATAAAATTTGGTCAATTTTCTTGTCATTTCTTGCATCAAGGAACAGCAAAAGATTTTTTTCACAAACCTCCGGCATTGGATTACATTTTGTTCAATTTTCTTTCTATTTCTTGCATCAAGGAACAGCAAAAGAATTATTTCACAAACCTCCGGCATTGGATTACATTTTGGTCAATTTTCTTGCATCAAGGAACAACAAAAGAATTTTTTCACAAATCTCCGGCATTGGATTACATTTTGGTCAATTTTCTTTCTATTTCTTACATCAAGGAACAGCGATTAATTTAGTTTACGTTCCAGCCCTAAAATAAAATTTGGTCAATTTTCTTGTCATTTCTTGCATCAAGGAACAGCAAAAGATTTTTTTCACAAACCTCCGGCATTGGATTACATTTTGGTCAATTTTATTGTCATTTCTTGCATCAAGGAACAGCGAATAATTTTTGTTTACACTATTCCAACCCTAAAATAAAATTTGGTCAATTTTCTTGTCACTTCTTGCATCAAGGAACAGCAAAAGAATTTTT
Organism: Ptychoptera albimana; assembly: GCA_961205885.1. Taxonomy (NCBI): domain Eukaryota; kingdom Metazoa; phylum Arthropoda; class Insecta; order Diptera; family Ptychopteridae; genus Ptychoptera; species Ptychoptera albimana. Next base: position 8,855,263 of record OY540801.1, on the reverse strand, counting down.
TCACAAACCTCCGGCATTGGATTACATTTTGGTCAATTTTCTTTCTATTTCTTGCATCAAGGAACAGCAAATGTATTTTTTCACAAACTTCCGGCATTGGATTACACTTTTGTCAATTTTCTTTCTATTTCTTGCATCAAGGAATAACAAAAGAATTTTTTCACAAACCTCTGGCATTGGATTACATTTTGGTCAATTTTCTTTCTTTTTCTTACATCAAGGAACAGCGCATAAATTAGTTTACACTATTCCAGCCCTAAAATAAAATTTGGTCAATTTTCTTGTCACTTCTTGCATCAAGGAACAGCAAATAAATTTTTTCACAAACCTTCGGCATTGGATTACATTTTGGTCAATTTTCTTTCTATTTCTTGCATCACGGAACAGCAAATGTATTTTTTCATAAACCTCCGGCATTGGATTACATTTTGGTCAATTTTCTTGCCATTTCTTGCATCAAGGAACAGCAAAAGAATTATTTCACAAACCTCCGGCATTGGATTACATTTTGGTCAATTTTCTTGCATCAAGGAACAACAAAAGATTTTTTTCACAAACCTCCGGCATTGGATTACATTTTGGTCAATTTTATTGTCATTTCTTGCATCAAGGAACAGCGAATAATTTTTGTTTACACTATTCCAACCCTAAAATAAAATTTGGTCAATTTTCTTGTCACTTCTTGCATCAAGTAACAGCAAAAGAATTTTTTCACAAACCTCCGGCATTGGATTACATTTTGGTCAATTTTCTTTCTATTTCTTGCATCAAGGAACAGCAAATGTATTTTTTCACAAACTTCCGGCATTGGATTACACTTTTGTCAATTTTCTTTCTATTTCTTGCATCAAGGAATAACAAAAGAATTTTTTCACAAACCTCTGGCATTGGATTACATTTTGGTCAATTTTCTTTCTATTTCTTACATCAAGGAACAGCGATTAATTTAGTTTACGTTCCAGCCCTAAAATAAAATTTGGTCAATTTTCTTGTCATTTCTTGCATCAAGGAACAGCAAAAGATTTTTTTCACAAACCTCCGGCATTGGATTACATTTTGGTCAATTTTATTGTCATTTCTTGCATCAAGGAACAGCGAATAATTTTTGTTTACACTATTCCAACCCTAAAATAAAATTTGGTCAATTTTCTTGTCATTTCTTGCATCAAGGAACAGCAAAAGAATTTTTTCACAAACCTCCGGCATTGGATTACATTTTGGTCAATTTTCTTTCTATTTCTTGCATCACGTTACAGCAAATGTATTTTTTCATAAACCTCCGGCATTGGATTACACTTTGGTCAATTTTCATTCTATTTCTTGCATCAAGGAACAACAAAAGAATTTTTTCACAAACCTCCGGCATTGGATTACATTTTGGTCAATTTTCTTTCTTTTTCTTACATCAAGGAACAGCGATTAATTTAGTTTACACTATTCTAACACTAAAATAAAAATTGGTCAATTTTCTTGTCACTTCGTGCATCAAGGAACAGCAAAAGAATTTTTTCACAAACCTCCGGCATTGGATTACATTTTGGTCAATTTTCTTTCTATTTCTTGCATCACGGAACAGCAAATGTATTTTTTCACAAACTTCCGGTATTGGATTACACTTTGGTCAATTTTCATTCTATTTCTAGCATCAAGGAACAACAAAAGAATTTTTTCACAAACCTCCGGCATTGGATTACATTTTGGTCAATTTTCTTTCTATTTCTTGCATCAAGGAACAGCGAATAATTTTTGATTACACTATTCTAACCCTAAAATAAAATTTGGTCAATTTTCTTGTCACTTCTTGCATCAAGGAACAGCAAATGAATTTTTTCACAAACCTCCGGCATTGGATTACATTTTGGTCAATTTTCTTTCTATTTCTTGCATCACGGAACAGCAAATGTATTTTTTCATAAACCTCCGGCATTGGATTACATTTTGGTCAATTTTCTTGCCATTTTTTGCATCAAGGAACAGCAAAAGAATTATTTCACAAACCTCCGGCATTGGATTACATTTTGGTCAATTTTCTTGCATCAAGGAACAACAAAAGAATTTTTTCACAAATCTCCGACATTGGATTACATTTTGGTCAATTTTCTTTCTTTTTCTTACATCAAGGAACAGCGATTAATTTAGTTTACACTATTCCAGCCCTAAAATAAAATTTGGTCAATTTTCTTGTCATTTCTTGCATCAAGGAACAGCAAAAGAATTTTTTCACAAACCTCCGACATTGGATTACATTTTGGTCAATTTTCTTTCTTTTTCTTGCATCACGGAACAGCAAATGTATTTTTACACAAACTTCCGGCATTGGATTACACTTTGGCCAATTTTCTTTCTATTTCTTGCATCAAGGAACAACAAAAGAATTTTTTCACAAACCTCCGGCATTGGATTACATTTTTGCCAATTTTCTTGTCATTTCTTGCATCAAGGAACAGCGAATAATTTTTGTTTACAATATTCCAACCCAAAATAAAATTAGGTCAATTTTCTTGTCATTTCTTGTATCAAGGAACAGCAAAAGAATTATTTCACAAACTTCCGGCATTGGATTACATTTTGGTCAATTTTCTTTCTATTTCTTTCATCAAGGAACAGCAAAAGAATTATTTCACAAACCTCCGGCATTGGATTACATTTTGGTCAATTTTCTTGCATCAAGGAACAACAAAAGAATTTTTTCACAAATTTCCGGCATTGGATTACATTTTGGTCAATTTTCTTTCTTTTTCTTACATCAAGGAAGAGCGATTAATTAAGTTTACACTATTCCAGCCCTAAAATAAAATTTGGTCAATTTTCTTGTCATTTCTTGCATCAAGGAACAGCAAAAGATTTTTTTCACAAACCTCCGGCATTGGATTACACTTTGGTCAATTTATTTTCTATTTCTTGCATCAAGGAACAGCGAATAATTTTTGTTTACAGTATTTCAACCCTAAAATAAAATTTGGTCAATTTTCTTGTCACTTCTTGCATCAAGGAACAGCAAATGAATTTTTTCACAAACCTCCGGCATTGGATTACATTTTGGTCAATTTTCTTTCTATTTCTTGCATCACGGAACAGCAAATGTATTTTTTCATAAACTTCTGGCATTGGATTACACTTTGGACTATTTTTTTTGTATTTCTTGCATCAAGGAATAACAAAAGAATTTTTTCACAAACCTCCGGCATTGGATTACATTTTGGTCAATTTTCTTTCTTTTCTTGCATCAAGGAACAGCGAATAATTTTTGATTACACTATTCTAACCCTAAAAAAAAATTTGGTCAATTTTCTTGTCACTTCTTGCATCAAGGAACAGCAAATGAATTTTTTCACAAACCTCCGGCATTGGATTACATTTTGGTCAATTTTCTTTCTATTTCTTGCATCACGGAACAGCAAATGTATTTTTTCACAAACTTCCGGCATTGGATTACACTTTGGTCAATTTTCGTTCTATTTCTTGCATCAAGGAACAACAAAAGAATTTTTTCACAAACCTCCGGCATTGGATTACATTTTGGTCAATTTTCTTTCTTTTCTTGCATCAAGGAACAGCGAATAATTTTTGATTACACTATTCTAACCCTAAAATAAAATTTGGTCAATTTTCTTGTCACTTCTTGCATCACGGAACAGCAAATGTTTTTTTTCACAAACCTCCGGCATTGGATTACATTTTGGTCAATTTTCTTTCTATTTCTTGCATCAAGGAACAGCAAAAGAACTTTTTTACAAACCTCCAGCATTGGATTACATTTTGGTCAATTTTCCTTCTATTTCTTTCATCAAGGAACAGCAAAAGAATTTTTTCACAAACCTCCGGCATTGGATTACATTTTGGTCAATTTTCTTGTCATTTCTTGCATCAAGGAACAGCAAAAAAATTTTTTCACAAACCTCCGGCATTGGATTACATTTTGGTCAATTTTTTTTCTATTTCTTTCATCAAGGAACAGCAAAAGAATTTTTTCACAAACCTCCGGCATTGGATTACATTTTGGTCAATTTTCTTGTCACTTCTTGCATCAAGGAACAGCAAATGAATTTATTCACAAACCTCCAGCATTGGATTACATTTTGGTCAATTTTCCTTCTATTTCTTACATCAAGGAACAGCAAAAGAATTTTTTCACAAACCTCCGGCACTGGATTACATTTTGGTCAATTTTCCTTCTATTTCTTACATCAAGGAACAGAGAAAAATTTTTGTTTACACTATTCCAACCCTAAAATAAAATTTGGTCAATTTTCTTGTCATTTCTTGCATCAAGGAACAGCGAATAATTTTTTCACAAACCTCCGGCATTGGATTACATTTTGGTCAATTTTCTTGTCACTTCTTTCATCAAGGAACAGCAAAAGAATTTTTTCACAAACCTCCAGCATTGGATTACATTTTGGTCAATTTTCTTGTCACTTCTTGCATCAAGGAACAGCAAATGAATTTTTTCACAAACCTCCAGCATTGGATTACATTTTGGTCAATTTTCCTTCTATTTTTTACATCAAGGAACAGCAAAAGAATTTTTTCACAAACCTCCGGCACTGGATTACATTTTGGTCAATTTTCCTTCTATTTCTTACATCAAGGAACAGCGAATAATTTTTGTTTACACTATTCTAACCCTAAAATAAAATTTGGTCAATTTTCTTGTCACTTCTTGCATCAAGGAACAGCAAATGAATTTTTTCACAAACCTCCGGCATTGGATTACATTTTGGTCAATTTTCCTAATATTTCTTACATCAAGGAACAGCAAAAAAATTTTTTCACAAACCTCCAGCATTGGATTACATTTTGGTCAATTTTCTTGTCACTTCTTTCATCAAGGAACAGCAAAAGAATTTTTTCACAAACCTCCAGCATTGGATTACATTTTGGTCAATTTTCCTTCTATTTCTTACATCAAGGAACAGCAAAAGAATTTTTTCACAAACCTCCGGCACTGGATTACATTTTGGTCAATTTTCCTTCTATTTCTTACATCAAGGAACAGCGAATAATTTTTGTTTACACTATTTTAACCCTCAAAAAAAAATTTGGTCAATTTTCCTTCTATTTCTTACATCAAGGAACAGCGAGAAATTTTTGTTTACACTATTCGAACACTAAAATAAAATGTGGTCAATTTTCTTGTCATTTCTTGTATCAAGGAACAGCAAATAAATTTTTTCACAATCCTTCAGCATTGGATTACATTTTGGTCAATTTTCTTGTCACTTCTTGCATCAAGGAACAGCAAATGAATTTATTCACAAACCTCCAGCATTGGATTACATTTTGGTCAATTTTCCTTCTATTTCTTACATCAAGGAACAGCAAAAGAATTTTTTCACAAACCTCCGGCACTGGATTACATTTTGGTCAATTTTCTTTCTATTTCTTACATCAAGGAACAGAGAAAAATTTTTGTTTACACTATTCCAACCCTAAAATAAAATTTGGTCAATTTTCTTGTCATTTCTTGCATCAAGGAACAGCGAATAATTTTTTCACAAACCTCCGGCATTGGATTACATTTTGGTCAATTTTCTTGTCACTTCTTTCATCAAGGAACAGCAAAAGAATTTTTTCACAAACCTCCAGCATTGGATTACATTTTGGTCAATTTTCTTGTCACTTCTTGCATCAAGGAACAGCAAATGAATTTTTTCACAAACCTCCAGCATTGGATTACATTTTGGTCAATTTTCCTTCTATTTTTTACATCAAGGAACAGCAAAAGAATTTTTTCACAAACCTCCGGCACTGGATTACATTTTGGTCAATTTTCCTTCTATTTCTTACATCAAGGAACAGCGAATAATTTTTGTTTACACTATTTTAACCCTAAAATAAAATTTGGTCAATTTTCTTGTCACTTCTTGCATCAAGGAACAGCAAATGAATTTTTTCACAAACCTCCGGCATTGGATTACATTTTGGTCAATTTTATTGTCATTTCTTGCATCAAGGAACAGCGAATAATTTTTGTTTACACTATTCCAACCCTAAAATAAAATTTGGTCAATTTTCTTGTCACTTCTTGCATCAAGGAACAGCAAATGAATTTTTTCACAAACCTTCGGCATTGGATTACATTTTGGTCAATTTTCTTTCTTTTCTTGCATCAAGGAACAGCGAATAATTTTTGATTACACTATTCTAACCCTAAAATAAAATTTGGTCAATTTTCTTGTCACTTCTTGCATCACGGAACAGCAAATGTTTTTTTTCACAAACCTCCGGCATTGGATTACATTTTGGTCAATTTTCTTTCTATTTCTTGCATCAAGGAACAACAAAAGAATTTTTTCACAAACCTCCGGCATTGGATTACATTTTGGTCAATTTTCTTTCTTTTCTTGCATCAAGGAACAGCGAATAATTTTTGATTACACTATTCTAACCCTAAAATAAAATTTGGTCAATTTTCTTGTCACTTCTTGCATCACGGAACAGCAAATGTTTTTTTTCACAAACCTCCGGCATTGGATTACATTTTGGTCAATTTTCTTTCTATTTCTTGCATCAAGGAACAGCAAAAGAACTTTTTTACAAACCTCCAGCATTGGATTACATTTTGGTCAATTTTCCTTCTATTTCTTTCATCAAGGAACAGCAAAAGAATTTTTTCACAAACCTCCGGCATTGGATTACATTTTGGTCAATTTTCTTGTCATTTCTTGCATCAAGGAACAGCAAAAAAATTTTTTCACAAACCTCCGGCATTGGATTACATTTTGGTCAATTTTTTTTCTATTTCTTTCATCAAGGAACAGCAAAAGAATTTTTTCACAAACCTCCGGCATTGGATTACATTTTGGTCAATTTTCTTGTCACTTCTTGCATCAAGGAACAGCAAATGAATTTATTCACAAACCTCCAGCATTGGATTACATTTTGGTCAATTTTCCTTCTATTTCTTACATCAAGGAACAGCAAAAGAATTTTTTCACAAACCTCCGGCACTGGATTACATTTTGGTCAATTTTCCTTCTATTTCTTACATCAAGGAACAGAGAAAAATTTTTGTTTACACTATTCCAACCCTAAAATAAAATTTGGTCAATTTTCTTGTCATTTCTTGCATCAAGGAACAGCGAATAATTTTTTCACAAACCTCCGGCATTGGATTACATTTTGGTCAATTTTCTTGTCACTTCTTTCATCAAGGAACAGCAAAAGAATTTTTTCACAAACCTCCAGCATTGGATTACATTTTGGTCAATTTTCTTGTCACTTCTTGCATCAAGGAACAGCAAATGAATTTTTTCACAAACCTCCAGCATTGGATTACATTTTGGTCAATTTTCCTTCTATTTTTTACATCAAGGAACAGCAAAAGAATTTTTTCACAAACCTCCGGCACTGGATTACATTTTGGTCAATTTTCCTTCTATTTCTTACATCAAGGAACAGCGAATAATTTTTGTTTACACTATTCTAACCCTAAAATAAAATTTGGTCAATTTTCTTGTCACTTCTTGCATCAAGGAACAGCAAATGAATTTTTTCACAAACCTCCGGCATTGGATTACATTTTGGTCAATTTTCCTAATATTTCTTACATCAAGGAACAGCAAAAAAATTTTTTCACAAACCTCCAGCATTGGATTACATTTTGGTCAATTTTCTTGTCACTTCTTTCATCAAGGAACAGCAAAAGAATTTTTTCACAAACCTCCAGCATTGGATTACATTTTGGTCAATTTTCCTTCTATTTCTTACATCAAGGAACAGCAAAAGAATTTTTTCACAAACCTCCGGCACTGGATTACATTTTGGTCAATTTTCCTTCTATTTCTTACATCAAGGAACAGCGAATAATTTTTGTTTACACTATTTTAACCCTCAAAAAAAAATTTGGTCAATTTTCCTTCTATTTCTTACATCAAGGAACAGCGAGAAATTTTTGTTTACACTATTCGAACACTAAAATAAAATGTGGTCAATTTTCTTGTCATTTCTTGTATCAAGGAACAGCAAATAAATTTTTTCACAATCCTTCAGCATTGGATTACATTTTGGTCAATTTTCTTGTCACTTCTTGCATCAAGGAACAGCAAATGAATTTATTCACAAACCTCCAGCATTGGATTACATTTTGGTCAATTTTCCTTCTATTTCTTACATCAAGGAACAGCAAAAGAATTTTTTCACAAACCTCCGGCACTGGATTACATTTTGGTCAATTTTCTTTCTATTTCTTACATCAAGGAACAGAGAAAAATTTTTGTTTACACTATTCCAACCCTAAAATAAAATTTGGTCAATTTTCTTGTCATTTCTTGCATCAAGGAACAGCGAATAATTTTTTCACAAACCTCCGGCATTGGATTACATTTTGGTCAATTTTCTTGTCACTTCTTTCATCAAGGAACAGCAAAAGAATTTTTTCACAAACCTCCAGCATTGGATTACATTTTGGTCAATTTTCTTGTCACTTCTTGCATCAAGGAACAGCAAATGAATTTTTTCACAAACCTCCAGCATTGGATTACATTTTGGTCAATTTTCCTTCTATTTTTTACATCAAGGAACAGCAAAAGAATTTTTTCACAAACCTCCGGCACTGGATTACATTTTGGTCAATTTTCCTTCTATTTCTTACATCAAGGAACAGCGAATAATTTTTGTTTACACTATTTTAACCCTAAAATAAAATTTGGTCAATTTTCTTGTCACTTCTTGCATCAAGGAACAGCAAATGAATTTTTTCACAAACCTCCGGCATTGGATTACATTTTGGTCAATTTTATTGTCATTTCTTGCATCAAGGAACAGCGAATAATTTTTGTTTACACTATTCCAACCCTAAAATAAAATTTGGTCAATTTTCTTGTCACTTCTTGCATCAAGGAACAGCAAATGAATTTTTTCACAAACCTTCGGCATTGGATTACATTTTGGTCAATTTTCTTTCTATTTCTTGCATCACGGAACAGCAAATGTATTTTTTCATAAACCTCCGGCATTGGATTACATTTTGGTCAATTTTCTTGCCATTTCTTGCATCAAGGAACAGCAAAAGAATTATTTCACAAACCTCCGGCATTGGATTACATTTTGGTCAATTTTCTTGCATCAAGGAACAACAAAAGAATTTTTTCACAAACCTCCGGCATTGGATTACATTTTTGTCAATTTTCTTGTCATTTCTTGCATCAAGGAACAGCGAATAATTTTTGTTTACACTATTCCAACCCTAAAATAAAATTTGGTCAATTTTCTTGTCACTTCTTGCATCAAGGAACAGCAAATGAATTTTTTCACAAACCTTCGGCATTGGATTACATTTTGGTCAATTTTCTTTCTATTTCTTGCATCACGGAACAGCAAATGTATTTTTTCATAAACCTCCGGCATTGGATTACATTTTGGTCAATTTTCTTGCCATTTCTTGCATCAAGGAACAGCAAAAGAATTATTTCACAAACCTCCGGCATTGGATTACATTTTGGTCAATTTTCTTGCATCAAGGAACAACAAAAGAATTTTTTCACAAACCTCCGGCATTGGATTACATTTTTGTCAATTTTCTTGTCATTTCTTGCATCAAGGAACAGCGAATAATTTTTGTTTACACTATTCCAACCCAAAATAAAATTTGGTCAATTTTCTTGTCATTTCTTGCATCAAGGAACAGCAAAAGAATTTTTTCACAAACCTCCGGCATTGGATTACATTTTGGTCAATTTTCTTTCTATTTCTTGCATCAAGGAACAGCAAATGTATTTTTTCATAAACCTCCGGCATTGGATTTCATTTTGGTCAATTTTCTTGCCATTTCTTGCATCAAGGAACAGCAAAAGAATTATTTCACAAATCTGCGGCATTGGATTACATTTTGGTCAATTTTCTTTCTTTTTCTTACATCAAGGAACAGCGATTAATTTAGTTTACACTATTCCAGCCCTAAAATAAAATTTGTTCAATTTTCTTGTCACTTCTTGCCTCAAGGAACAGCAAAAGAATTTTTTCACAAACTTCCGGCATTGGATTACATTTTGGTCAATTTTCTTTCTATTTCTTGCATCAAGGAACAGCAAAAGAATTTTTTTACAAACCTCCGGCATTGGATTACATTTTGGTCAATTTTCCTTCTATTTCTTTAATCAAGGAACAGCAAAAGAATTTTTTCACAAACCTCCGGCATTGGATTACATTTTGGTCAATTTTCTTGTCATTTCTTGCATCAAGGAACAGCAAAAGAATTTTTTCACAAATCTCCGGCATTGGATTACATTTTGGTCAATTTTCTTTCTATTTCTTTCATCAAGGAACAGCAAAAGAATTTTTTCACAAACCTCCGGCATTGGATTACATTTTGGTCAATTTTCTTGTCACTTCTTGCATCAAGGAACAGCAAATGAATTTATTCACAAACCTCCAGCATTGGATTACATTTTGGTCAATTTTCCTTCTATTTCTTACATCAAGGAACAGCAAAAGAATTTTTTCACAAACCTCCGGCACTGGATTACATTTTGGTCAATTTTCCTTCTATTTCTTACATCAAGGAACAGAGAAAAATTTTTGTTTACACTATTCCAACCCTAAAATAAAATTTGGTCAATTTTCTTGTCATTTCTTGCATCAAGGAACAGCGAATAATTTTTTCACAAACCTCCGGCATTGGATTACATTTTGGTCAATTTTCTTGTCACTTCTTTCATCAAGGAACAGCAAAAGAATTTTTTCACAAACCTCCAGCATTGGATTACATTTTGGTCAATTTTCTTGTCACTTCTTACATCAAGGAACAGCAAATGAATTTTTTCACAAACCTCCAGCATTGGATTACATTTTGGTCAATTTTCCTTCTATTTTTTACATCAAGGAACAGCAAAAGAATTTTTTCACAAACCTCCGGCACTGGATTACATTTTGGTCAATTTTCCTTCTATTTCTTACATCAAGGAACAGCGAATAATTTTTGTTTACACTATTCTAACCCTAAAATAAAATTTGGTCAATTTTCTTGTCACTTCTTGCATCAAGGAACAGCAAATGAATTTTTTCACAAACCTCCGGCATTGGATTACATTTTGGTCAATTTTCCTAATATTTCTTACATCAAGGAACAGCAAAAAAATTTTTTCACAAACCTCCAGCATTGGATTACATTTTGGTCAATTTTCTTGTCACTTCTTTCATCAAGGAACAGCAAAAGAATTTTTTCACAAACCTCCAGCATTGGATTACATTTTGGTCAATTTTCCTTCTATTTCTTACATCAAGGAACAGCAAAAGAATTTTTTCACAAACCTCCGGCACTGGATTACATTTTGGTCAATTTTCCTTCTATTTCTTACATCAAGGAACAGCGAATAATTTTTGTTTACACTATTTTAACCCTCAAAAAAAAATTTGGTCAATTTTCCTTCTATTTCTTACATCAAGGAACAGCGAGAAATTTTTGTTTACACTATTCGAACACTAAAATAAAATGTGGTCAATTTTCTTGTCATTTCTTGTATCAAGGAACAGCAAATAAATTTTTTCACAATCCTTCAGCATTGGATTACATTTTGGTCAATTTTCTTGTCACTTCTTGCATCAAGGAACAGCAAATGAATTTATTCACAAACCTCCAGCATTGGATTACATTTTGGTCAATTTTCCTTCTATTTCTTACATCAAGGAACAGCAAAAGAATTTTTTCACAAACCTCCGGCACTGGATTACATTTTGGTCAATTTTCTTTCTATTTCTTACATCAAGGAACAGAGAAAAATTTTTGTTTACACTATTCCAACCCTAAAATAAAATTTGGTCAATTTTCTTGTCATTTCTTGCATCAAGGAACAGCGAATAATTTTTTCACAAACCTCCGGCATTGGATTACATTTTGGTCAATTTTCTTGTCACTTCTTTCATCAAGGAACAGCAAAAGAATTTTTTCACAAACCTCCAGCATTGGATTACATTTTGGTCAATTTTCTTGTCACTTCTTGCATCAAGGAACAGCAAATGAATTTTTTCACAAACCTCCAGCATTGGATTACATTTTGGTCAATTTTCCTTCTATTTTTTACATCAAGGAACAGCAAAAGAATTTTTTCACAAACCTCCGGCACTGGATTACATTTTGGTCAATTTTCCTTCTATTTCTTACATCAAGGAACAGCGAATAATTTTTGTTTACACTATTTTAACCCTAAAATAAAATTTGGTCAATTTTCTTGTCACTTCTTGCATCAAGGAACAGCAAATGAATTTTTTCACAAACCTCCGGCATTGGATTACATTTTGGTCAATTTTATTGTCATTTCTTGCATCAAGGAACAGCGAATAATTTTTGTTTACACTATTCCAACCCTAAAATAAAATTTGGTCAATTTTCTTGTCACTTCTTGCATCAAGGAACAGCAAATGAATTTTTTCACAAACCTTCGGCATTGGATTACATTTTGGTCAATTTTCTTTCTTTTCTTGCATCAAGGAACAGCGAATAATTTTTGATTACACTATTCTAACCCTAAAATAAAATTTGGTCAATTTTCTTGTCACTTCTTGCATCACGGAACAGCAAATGTTTTTTTTCACAAACCTCCGGCATTGGATTACATTTTGGTCAATTTTCTTTCTATTTCTTGCATCAAGGAACAACAAAAGAATTTTTTCACAAACCTCCGGCATTGGATTACATTTTGGTCAATTTTCTTTCTTTTCTTGCATCAAGGAACAGCGAATAATTTTTGATTACACTATTCTAACCCTAAAATAAAATTTGGTCAATTTTCTTGTCACTTCTTGCATCACGGAACAGCAAATGTTTTTTTTCACAAACCTCCGGCATTGGATTACATTTTGGTCAATTTTCTTTCTATTTCTTGCATCAAGGAACAGCAAAAGAACTTTTTTACAAACCTCCAGCATTGGATTACATTTTGGTCAATTTTCCTTCTATTTCTTTCATCAAGGAACAGCAAAAGAATTTTTTCACAAACCTCCGGCATTGGATTACATTTTGGTCAATTTTCTTGTCATTTCTTGCATCAAGGAACAGCAAAAAAATTTTTTCACAAACCTCCGGCATTGGATTACATTTTGGTCAATTTTTTTTCTATTTCTTTCATCAAGGAACAGCAAAAGAATTTTTTCACAAACCTCCGGCATTGGATTACATTTTGGTCAATTTTCTTGTCACTTCTTGCATCAAGGAACAGCAAATGAATTTATTCACAAACCTCCAGCATTGGATTACATTTTGGTCAATTTTCCTTCTATTTCTTACATCAAGGAACAGCAAAAGAATTTTTTCACAAACCTCCGGCACTGGATTACATTTTGGTCAATTTTCCTTCTATTTCTTACATCAAGGAACAGAGAAAAATTTTTGTTTACACTATTCCAACCCTAAAATAAAATTTGGTCAATTTTCTTGTCATTTCTTGCATCAAGGAACAGCGAATAATTTTTTCACAAACCTCCGGCATTGGATTACATTTTGGTCAATTTTCTTGTCACTTCTTTCATCAAGGAACAGCAAAAGAATTTTTTCACAAACCTCCAGCATTGGATTACATTTTGGTCAATTTTCTTGTCACTTCTTGCATCAAGGAACAGCAAATGAATTTTTTCACAAACCTCCAGCATTGGATTACATTTTGGTCAATTTTCCTTCTATTTTTTACATCAAGGAACAGCAAAAGAATTTTTTCACAAACCTCCGGCACTGGATTACATTTTGGTCAATTTTCCTTCTATTTCTTACATCAAGGAACAGCGAATAATTTTTGTTTACACTATTCTAACCCTAAAATAAAATTTGGTCAATTTTCTTGTCACTTCTTGCATCAAGGAACAGCAAATGAATTTTTTCACAAACCTCCGGCATTGGATTACATTTTGGTCAATTTTCCTAATATTTCTTACATCAAGGAACAGCAAAAAAATTTTTTCACAAACCTCCAGCATTGGATTACATTTTGGTCAATTTTCTTGTCACTTCTTTCATCAAGGAACAGCAAAAGAATTTTTTCACAAACCTCCAGCATTGGATTACATTTTGGTCAATTTTCCTTCTATTTCTTACATCAAGGAACAGCAAAAGAATTTTTTCACAAACCTCCGGCACTGGATTACATTTTGGTCAATTTTCCTTCTATTTCTTACATCAAGGAACAGCGAATAATTTTTGTTTACACTATTTTAACCCTCAAAAAAAAATTTGGTCAATTTTCCTTCTATTTCTTACATCAAGGAACAGCGAGAAATTTTTGTTTACACTATTCGAACACTAAAATAAAATGTGGTCAATTTTCTTGTCATTTCTTGTATCAAGGAACAGCAAATAAATTTTTTCACAATCCTTCAGCATTGGATTACATTTTGGTCAATTTTCTTGTCACTTCTTGCATCAAGGAACAGCAAATGAATTTATTCACAAACCTCCAGCATTGGATTACATTTTGGTCAATTTTCCTTCTATTTCTTACATCAAGGAACAGCAAAAGAATTTTTTCACAAACCTCCGGCACTGGATTACATTTTGGTCAATTTTCTTTCTATTTCTTACATCAAGGAACAGAGAAAAATTTTTGTTTACACTATTCCAACCCTAAAATAAAATTTGGTCAATTTTCTTGTCATTTCTTGCATCAAGGAACAGCGAATAATTTTTTCACAAACCTCCGGCATTGGATTACATTTTGGTCAATTTTCTTGTCACTTCTTTCATCAAGGAACAGCAAAAGAATTTTTTCACAAACCTCCAGCATTGGATTACATTTTGGTCAATTTTCTTGTCACTTCTTGCATCAAGGAACAGCAAATGAATTTTTTCACAAACCTCCAGCATTGGATTACATTTTGGTCAATTTTCCTTCTATTTTTTACATCAAGGAACAGCAAAAGAATTTTTTCACAAACCTCCGGCACTGGATTACATTTTGGTCAATTTTCCTTCTATTTCTTACATCAAGGAACAGCGAATAATTTTTGTTTACACTATTTTAACCCTAAAATAAAATTTGGTCAATTTTCTTGTCACTTCTTGCATCAAGGAACAGCAAATGAATTTTTTCACAAACCTCCGGCATTGGATTACATTTTGGTCAATTTTATTGTCATTTCTTGCATCAAGGAACAGCGAATAATTTTTGTTTACACTATTCCAACCCTAAAATAAAATTTGGTCAATTTTCTTGTCACTTCTTGCATCAAGGAACAGCAAATGAATTTTTTCACAAACCTTCGGCATTGGATTACATTTTGGTCAATTTTCTTTCTATTTCTTGCATCACGGAACAGCAAATGTATTTTTTCATAAACCTCCGGCATTGGATTACATTTTGGTCAATTTTCTTGCCATTTCTTGCATCAAGGAACAGCAAAAGAATTATTTCACAAACCTCCGGCATTGGATTACATTTTGGTCAATTTTCTTGCATCAAGGAACAACAAAAGAATTTTTTCACAAACCTCCGGCATTGGATTACATTTTTGTCAATTTTCTTGTCATTTCTTGCATCAAGGAACAGCGAATAATTTTTGTTTACACTATTCCAACCCTAAAATAAAATTTGGTCAATTTTCTTGTCACTTCTTGCATCAAGGAACAGCAAATGAATTTTTTCACAAACCTTCGGCATTGGATTACATTTTGGTCAATTTTCTTTCTATTTCTTGCATCACGGAACAGCAAATGTATTTTTTCATAAACCTCCGGCATTGGATTACATTTTGGTCAATTTTCTTGCCATTTCTTGCATCAAGGAACAGCAAAAGAATTATTTCACAAACCTCCGGCATTGGATTACATTTTGGTCAATTTTCTTGCATCAAGGAACAACAAAAGAATTTTTTCACAAACCTCCGGCATTGGATTACATTTTTGTCAATTTTCTTGTCATTTCTTGCATCAAGGAACAGCGAATAATTTTTGTTTACACTATTCCAACCCAAAATAAAATTTGGTCAATTTTCTTGTCATTTCTTGCATCAAGGAACAGCAAAAGAATTTTTTCACAAACCTCCGGCATTGGATTACATTTTGGTCAATTTTCTTTCTATTTCTTGCATCAAGGAACAGCAAATGTATTTTTTCATAAACCTCCGGCATTGGATTTCATTTTGGTCAATTTTCTTGCCATTTCTTGCATCAAGGAACAGCAAAAGAATTATTTCACAAATCTGCGGCATTGGATTACATTTTGGTCAATTTTCTTTCTTTTTCTTACATCAAGGAACAGCGATTAATTTAGTTTACACTATTCCAGCCCTAAAATAAAATTTGTTCAATTTTCTTGTCACTTCTTGCCTCAAGGAACAGCAAAAGAATTTTTTCACAAACTTCCGGCATTGGATTACATTTTGGTCAATTTTCTTTCTATTTCTTGCATCAAGGAACAGCAAAAGAATTTTTTTACAAACCTCCGGCATTGGATTACATTTTGGTCAATTTTCCTTCTATTTCTTTAATCAAGGAACAGCAAAAGAATTTTTTCACAAACCTCCGGCATTGGATTACATTTTGGTCAATTTTCTTGTCATTTCTTGCATCAAGGAACAGCAAAAGAATTTTTTCACAAATCTCCGGCATTGGATTACATTTTGGTCAATTTTCTTTCTATTTCTTTCATCAAGGAACAGCAAAAGAATTTTTTCACAAACCTCCGGCATTGGATTACATTTTGGTCAATTTTCTTGTCACTTCTTGCATCAAGGAACAGCAAATGAATTTATTCACAAACCTCCAGCATTGGATTACATTTTGGTCAATTTTCCTTCTATTTCTTACATCAAGGAACAGCAAAAGAATTTTTTCACAAACCTCCGGCACTGGATTACATTTTGGTCAATTTTCCTTCTATTTCTTACATCAAGGAACAGAGAAAAATTTTTGTTTACACTATTCCAACCCTAAAATAAAATTTGGTCAATTTTCTTGTCATTTCTTGCATCAAGGAACAGCGAATAATTTTTTCACAAACCTCCGGCATTGGATTACATTTTGGTCAATTTTCTTGTCACTTCTTTCATCAAGGAACAGCAAAAGAATTTTTTCACAAACCTCCAGCATTGGATTACATTTTGGTCAATTTTCTTGTCACTTCTTACATCAAGGAACAGCAAATGAATTTTTTCACAAACCTCCAGCATTGGATTACATTTTGGTCAATTTTCCTTCTATTTTTTACATCAAGGAACAGCAAAAGAATTTTTTCACAAACCTCCGGCACTGGATTACATTTTGGTCAATTTTCCTTCTATTTCTTACATCAAGGAACAGCGAATAATTTTTGTTTACACTATTCTAACCCTAAAATAAAATTTGGTCAATTTTCTTGTCACTTCTTGCATCAAGGAACAGCAAATGAATTTTTTCACAAACCTCCGGCATTGGATTACATTTTGGTCAATTTTCCTAATATTTCTTACATCAAGGAACAGCAAAAAAATTTTTTCACAAACCTCCAGCATTGGATTACATTTTGGTCAATTTTCTTGTCACTTCTTTCATCAAGGAACAGCAAAAGAATTTTTTCACAAACCTCCAGCATTGGATTACATTTTGGTCAATTTTCCTTCTATTTCTTACATCAAGGAACAGCAAAAGAATTTTTTCACAAACCTCCGGCACTGGATTACATTTTGGTCAATTTTCCTTCTATTTCTTACATCAAGGAACAGCGAATAATTTTTGTTTACACTATTTTAACCCTCAAAAAAAAATTTGGTCAATTTTCCTTCTATTTCTTACATCAAGGAACAGCGAGAAATTTTTGTTTACACTATTCGAACACTAAAATAAAATGTGGTCAATTTTCTTGTCATTTCTTGTATCAAGGAACAGCAAATAAATTTTTTCACAATCCTTCAGCATTGGATTACATTTTGGTCAATTTTCTTGTCACTTCTTGCATCAAGGAACAGCAAATGAATTTATTCACAAACCTCCAGCATTGGATTACATTTTGGTCAATTTTCCTTCTATTTCTTACATCAAGGAACAGCAAAAGAATTTTTTCACAAACCTCCGGCACTGGATTACATTTTGGTCAATTTTCTTTCTATTTCTTACATCAAGGAACAGAGAAAAATTTTTGTTTACACTATTCCAACCCTAAAATAAAATTTGGTCAATTTTCTTGTCATTTCTTGCATCAAGGAACAGCGAATAATTTTTTCACAAACCTCCGGCATTGGATTACATTTTGGTCAATTTTCTTGTCACTTCTTTCATCAAGGAACAGCAAAAGAATTTTTTCACAAACCTCCAGCATTGGATTACATTTTGGTCAATTTTCTTGTCACTTCTTGCATCAAGGAACAGCAAATGAATTTTTTCACAAACCTCCAGCATTGGATTACATTTTGGTCAATTTTCCTTCTATTTTTTACATCAAGGAACAGCAAAAGAATTTTTTCACAAACCTCCGGCACTGGATTACATTTTGGTCAATTTTCCTTCTATTTCTTACATCAAGGAACAGCGAATAATTTTTGTTTACACTATTTTAACCCTAAAATAAAATTTGGTCAATTTTCTTGTCACTTCTTGCATCAAGGAACAGCAAATGAATTTTTTCACAAACCTCCGGCATTGGATTACATTTTGGTCAATTTTATTGTCATTTCTTGCATCAAGGAACAGCGAATAATTTTTGTTTACACTATTCCAACCCTAAAATAAAATTTGGTCAATTTTCTTGTCACTTCTTGCATCAAGGAACAGCAAATGAATTTTTTCACAAACCTTCGGCATTGGATTACATTTTGGTCAATTTTCTTTCTTTTCTTGCATCAAGGAACAGCGAATAATTTTTGATTACACTATTCTAACCCTAAAATAAAATTTGGTCAATTTTCTTGTCACTTCTTGCATCACGGAACAGCAAATGTTTTTTTTCACAAACCTCCGGCATTGGATTACATTTTGGTCAATTTTCTTTCTATTTCTTGCATCAAGGAACAACAAAAGAATTTTTTCACAAACCTCCGGCATTGGATTACATTTTGGTCAATTTTCTTTCTTTTCTTGCATCAAGGAACAGCGAATAATTTTTGATTACACTATTCTAACCCTAAAATAAAATTTGGTCAATTTTCTTGTCACTTCTTGCATCACGGAACAGCAAATGTTTTTTTTCACAAACCTCCGGCATTGGATTACATTTTGGTCAATTTTCTTTCTATTTCTTGCATCAAGGAACAGCAAAAGAACTTTTTTACAAACCTCCAGCATTGGATTACATTTTGGTCAATTTTCCTTCTATTTCTTTCATCAAGGAACAGCAAAAGAATTTTTTCACAAACCTCCGGCATTGGATTACATTTTGGTCAATTTTCTTGTCATTTCTTGCATCAAGGAACAGCAAAAAAATTTTTTCACAAACCTCCGGCATTGGATTACATTTTGGTCAATTTTTTTTCTATTTCTTTCATCAAGGAACAGCAAAAGAATTTTTTCACAAACCTCCGGCATTGGATTACATTTTGGTCAATTTTCTTGTCACTTCTTGCATCAAGGAACAGCAAATGAATTTATTCACAAACCTCCAGCATTGGATTACATTTTGGTCAATTTTCCTTCTATTTCTTACATCAAGGAACAGCAAAAGAATTTTTTCACAAACCTCCGGCACTGGATTACATTTTGGTCAATTTTCCTTCTATTTCTTACATCAAGGAACAGAGAAAAATTTTTGTTTACACTATTCCAACCCTAAAATAAAATTTGGTCAATTTTCTTGTCATTTCTTGCATCAAGGAACAGCGAATAATTTTTTCACAAACCTCCGGCATTGGATTACATTTTGGTCAATTTTCTTGTCACTTCTTTCATCAAGGAACAGCAAAAGAATTTTTTCACAAACCTCCAGCATTGGATTACATTTTGGTCAATTTTCTTGTCACTTCTTGCATCAAGGAACAGCAAATGAATTTTTTCACAAACCTCCAGCATTGGATTACATTTTGGTCAATTTTCCTTCTATTTTTTACATCAAGGAACAGCAAAAGAATTTTTTCACAAACCTCCGGCACTGGATTACATTTTGGTCAATTTTCCTTCTATTTCTTACATCAAGGAACAGCGAATAATTTTTGTTTACACTATTCTAACCCTAAAATAAAATTTGGTCAATTTTCTTGTCACTTCTTGCATCAAGGAACAGCAAATGAATTTTTTCACAAACCTCCGGCATTGGATTACATTTTGGTCAATTTTCCTAATATTTCTTACATCAAGGAACAGCAAAAAAATTTTTTCACAAACCTCCAGCATTGGATTACATTTTGGTCAATTTTCTTGTCACTTCTTTCATCAAGGAACAGCAAAAGAATTTTTTCACAAACCTCCAGCATTGGATTACATTTTGGTCAATTTTCCTTCTATTTCTTACATCAAGGAACAGCAAAAGAATTTTTTCACAAACCTCCGGCACTGGATTACATTTTGGTCAATTTTCCTTCTATTTCTTACATCAAGGAACAGCGAATAATTTTTGTTTACACTATTTTAACCCTCAAAAAAAAATTTGGTCAATTTTCCTTCTATTTCTTACATCAAGGAACAGCGAGAAATTTTTGTTTACACTATTCGAACACTAAAATAAAATGTGGTCAATTTTCTTGTCATTTCTTGTATCAAGGAACAGCAAATAAATTTTTTCACAATCCTTCAGCATTGGATTACATTTTGGTCAATTTTCTTGTCACTTCTTGCATCAAGGAACAGCAAATGAATTTATTCACAAACCTCCAGCATTGGATTACATTTTGGTCAATTTTCCTTCTATTTCTTACATCAAGGAACAGCAAAAGAATTTTTTCACAAACCTCCGGCACTGGATTACATTTTGGTCAATTTTCTTTCTATTTCTTACATCAAGGAACAGAGAAAAATTTTTGTTTACACTATTCCAACCCTAAAATAAAATTTGGTCAATTTTCTTGTCATTTCTTGCATCAAGGAACAGCGAATAATTTTTTCACAAACCTCCGGCATTGGATTACATTTTGGTCAATTTTCTTGTCACTTCTTTCATCAAGGAACAGCAAAAGAATTTTTTCACAAACCTCCAGCATTGGATTACATTTTGGTCAATTTTCTTGTCACTTCTTGCATCAAGGAACAGCAAATGAATTTTTTCACAAACCTCCAGCATTGGATTACATTTTGGTCAATTTTCCTTCTATTTTTTACATCAAGGAACAGCAAAAGAATTTTTTCACAAACCTCCGGCACTGGATTACATTTTGGTCAATTTTCCTTCTATTTCTTACATCAAGGAACAGCGAATAATTTTTGTTTACACTATTTTAACCCTAAAATAAAATTTGGTCAATTTTCTTGTCACTTCTTGCATCAAGGAACAGCAAATGAATTTTTTCACAAACCTCCGGCATTGGATTACATTTTGGTCAATTTTATTGTCATTTCTTGCATCAAGGAACAGCGAATAATTTTTGTTTACACTATTCCAACCCTAAAATAAAATTTGGTCAATTTTCTTGTCACTTCTTGCATCAAGGAACAGCAAATGAATTTTTTCACAAACCTTCGGCATTGGATTACATTTTGGTCAATTTTCTTTCTATTTCTTGCATCACGGAACAGCAAATGTATTTTTTCATAAACCTCCGGCATTGGATTACATTTTGGTCAATTTTCTTGCCATTTCTTGCATCAAGGAACAGCAAAAGAATTATTTCACAAACCTCCGGCATTGGATTACATTTTGGTCAATTTTCTTGCATCAAGGAACAACAAAAGAATTTTTTCACAAACCTCCGGCATTGGATTACATTTTTGTCAATTTTCTTGTCATTTCTTGCATCAAGGAACAGCGAATAATTTTTGTTTACACTATTCCAACCCTAAAATAAAATTTGGTCAATTTTCTTGTCACTTCTTGCATCAAGGAACAGCAAATGAATTTTTTCACAAACCTTCGGCATTGGATTACATTTTGGTCAATTTTCTTTCTATTTCTTGCATCACGGAACAGCAAATGTATTTTTTCATAAACCTCCGGCATTGGATTACATTTTGGTCAATTTTCTTGCCATTTCTTGCATCAAGGAACAGCAAAAGAATTATTTCACAAACCTCCGGCATTGGATTACATTTTGGTCAATTTTCTTGCATCAAGGAACAACAAAAGAATTTTTTCACAAACCTCCGGCATTGGATTACATTTTTGTCAATTTTCTTGTCATTTCTTGCATCAAGGAACAGCGAATAATTTTTGTTTACACTATTCCAACCCAAAATAAAATTTGGTCAATTTTCTTGTCATTTCTTGCATCAAGGAACAGCAAAAGAATTTTTTCACAAACCTCCGGCATTGGATTACATTTTGGTCAATTTTCTTTCTATTTCTTGCATCAAGGAACAGCAAATGTATTTTTTCATAAACCTCCGGCATTGGATTTCATTTTGGTCAATTTTCTTGCCATTTCTTGCATCAAGGAACAGCAAAAGAATTATTTCACAAATCTGCGGCATTGGATTACATTTTGGTCAATTTTCTTTCTTTTTCTTACATCAAGGAACAGCGATTAATTTAGTTTACACTATTCCAGCCCTAAAATAAAATTTGTTCAATTTTCTTGTCACTTCTTGCCTCAAGGAACAGCAAAAGAATTTTTTCACAAACCTCCGGCATTGGATTACATTTTGGTCAATTTTCTTGTCATTTATTGCATCAAGGCACAGTGAATAATTTTTGTTTACACTATTCCAGCCTTAAAATAAAATTTGGTCAATGGTTTTTCATTTCTTGCATCAAGGAACAGCAAAAGAATTTTGTCACAAACCTCCGGCATTGGATTACATTTTTGTCAATTTTCTTGTCATTTCTTGCATCAAGGAACAGCGAATAATTTTTGTTTACACTATTCCAACCCAAAATAAAATTTGGTCAATTTTCTTGTCACTTCTTGCATCAAGGAACAGCAAAAGAATTTTGTCACAAACCTCCAGCATTGGATTACATTTTGTCAATTTTCTTGTCATTTATTGCATCAAGGCACAGTGAATAATTTTTGTTTACACTATTCCAGCCTTAAAATAAAATTTGGTCAATGGTTTTTCATTTCTTGCATCAAGGAACAGCAAAAGAATTTTGTCACAAACCTCCGGCATTGGATTACATTTTGTCAATTTTCTTGTCATTTATTGCATCAAGGAACAGTGGATAATTTTTGTTTACACTATTCCAGCCTTAAAATAAAATTTGGTCAATTTTCTTGTCATTTCTGACATCAAGGAACAGCAAATGAATTTTTTCACAAACCTCTAGCATTGGATTACATTTTGGTCAAATTTCTTGTCACTTCTTGCATCAAGGAACAGCAAATGAATTTTTTCACAAACCTTCGGCATTGGATTACATTTTGGTCAATTTTCTTTCTATTTCTTGCATCACGGAACAGCAAATGTATTTTTTCATAAACCTCCGGCATTGGATTACATTTTGGTCAATTTTCTTGCCATTTCTTGCATCAAGGAACAGCAAAAGAATTATTTCACAAACCTCCGGCATTGGATTACATTTTGGTCAATTTTCTTGCATCAAGGAACAACAAAAGAATTTTTTCACAAACCTCCGGCATTGGATTACATTTTTGTCAATTTTCTTGTCATTTCTTGCATCAAGGAACAGCGAATAATTTTTGTTTACACTATTCCAACCCAAAATAAAATTTGGTCAATTTTCTTGTCATTTCTTGCATCAAGGAACAGCAAAAGAATTTTTTCACAAACCTCCGGCATTGGATTACATTTTGGTCAATTTTCTTTCTATTTCTTGCATCAAGGAACAGCAAATGTATTTTTTCATAAACCTCCGGCATTGGATTTCATTTTGGTCAATTTTCTTGCCATTTCTTGCATCAAGGAACAGCAAAAGAATTATTTCACAAATCTGCGGCATTGGATTACATTTTGGTCAATTTTCTTTCTTTTTCTTACATCAAGGAACAGCGATTAATTTAGTTTACACTATTCCAGCCCTAAAATAAAATTTGTTCAATTTTCTTGTCACTTCTTGCCTCAAGGAACAGCAAAAGAATTTTTTCACAAACTTCCGGCATTGGATTACATTTTGGTCAATTTTCTTTCTATTTCTTGCATCAAGGAACAGCAAAAGAATTTTTTTACAAACCTCCGGCATTGGATTACATTTTGGTCAATTTTCCTTCTATTTCTTTAATCAAGGAACAGCAAAAGAATTTTTTCACAAACCTCCGGCATTGGATTACATTTTGGTCAATTTTCTTGTCATTTCTTGCATCAAGGAACAGCAAAAGAATTTTTTCACAAATCTCCGGCATTGGATTACATTTTGGTCAATTTTCTTTCTATTTCTTTCATCAAGGAACAGCAAAAGAATTTTTTCACAAACCTCCGGCATTGGATTACATTTTGGTCAATTTTCTTGTCACTTCTTGCATCAAGGAACAGCAAATGAATTTATTCACAAACCTCCAGCATTGGATTACATTTTGGTCAATTTTCCTTCTATTTCTTACATCAAGGAACAGCAAAAGAATTTTTTCACAAACCTCCGGCACTGGATTACATTTTGGTCAATTTTCCTTCTATTTCTTACATCAAGGAACAGAGAAAAATTTTTGTTTACACTATTCCAACCCTAAAATAAAATTTGGTCAATTTTCTTGTCATTTCTTGCATCAAGGAACAGCGAATAATTTTTTCACAAACCTCCGGCATTGGATTACATTTTGGTCAATTTTCTTGTCACTTCTTTCATCAAGGAACAGCAAAAGAATTTTTTCACAAACCTCCAGCATTGGATTACATTTTGGTCAATTTTCTTGTCACTTCTTGCATCAAGGAACAGCAAATGAATTTTTTCACAAACCTCCAGCATTGGATTACATTTTGGTCAATTTTCCTTCTATTTTTTACATCAAGGAACAGCAAAAGAATTTTTTCACAAACCTCCGGCACTGGATTACATTTTGGTCAATTTTCCTTCTATTTCTTACATCAAGGAACAGCGAATAATTTTTGTTTACACTATTTTAACCCTAAAATAAAATTTGGTCAATTTTCTTGTCACTTCTTGCATCAAGGAACAGCAAATGAATTTTTTCACAAACCTCCGGCATTGGATTACATTTTGGTCAATTTTCCTAATATTTCTTACATCAAGGAACAGAGAAAAATTTTTGTTTACACTATTCCAACCCTAAAATAAAATTTGGTCAATTTTCTTGTCACTTCTTGCATCAAGGAACAGCAAATGAATTTTTTCACAAACCTTCGGCATTGGATTACATTTTGGTCAATTTTCTTTCTATTTCTTGCATCACGGAACAGCAAATGTATTTTTTCATAAACCTCCGGCATTGGATTACATTTTGGTCAATTTTCTTGCCATTTCTTGCATCAAGGAACAGCAAAAGAATTATTTCACAAACCTCCGGCATTGGATTACATTTTGGTCAATTTTCTTGCATCAAGGAACAACAAAAGAATTTTTTCACAAACCTCCGGCATTGGATTACATTTTTGTCAATTTTCTTGTCATTTCTTGCATCAAGGAACAGAGAAAAATTTTTGTTTACACTATTCCAACCCAAAATAAAATTTGGTCAATTTTCTTGTCATTTCTTGCATCAAGGAACAGCAAAAGAATTTTTTCACAAACCTCCGGCATTGGATTACATTTTGGTCAATTTTCTTTCTATTTCTTGCATCACGGAACAGCAAATGTATTTTTTCATAAACCTCCGGCATTGGATTACATTTTGGTCAATTTTCTTGCCATTTCTTGCATCAAGGAACAGCAAAAGAATTATTTCACAAACCTCCGGCATTGGATTACATTTTGGTCAATTTTCTTGCATCAAGGAACAACAAAAGAATTTTTTCACAAATCTCCGGCATTGGATTACATTTTGGTCAATTTTCTTTCTTTTTCTTACATCAAGGAACAGCGATTAATTTAGTTTACACTATTCCAGCCCTAAAATAAAATTTGTTCAATTTTCTTGTCACTTCTTGCCTCAAGGAACAGCAAAAGAATTTTTTCACAAACCTCCGGCATTGGATTACATTTTGGTCAATTTTCTTGTCATTTATTGCATCAAGGCACAGTGAATAATTTTTGTTTACACTATTCCAGCCTTAAAATAAAATTTGGTCAATGGTTTTTCATTTCTTGCATCAAGGAACAGCAAAAGAATTTTGTCACAAACCTCCGGCATTGGATTACATTTTTGTCAATTTTCTTGTCATTTCTTGCATCAAGGAACAGCGAATAATTTTTGTTTACACTATTCCAACCCAAAATAAAATTTGGTCAATTTTCTTGTCACTTCTTGCATCAAGGAACAGCAAAAGAATTTTGTCACAAACCTCCAGCATTGGATTACATTTTGTCAATTTTCTTGTCATTTATTGCATCAAGGCACAGTGAATAATTTTTGTTTACACTATTCCAGCCTTAAAATAAAATTTGGTCAATTTTCTTGTCATTTCTGACATCAAGGAACAGCAAATGAATTTTTTCACAAACCTCTAGCATTGGATTACATTTTGGTCAAATTTCTTGTCATTTCTTGCATCAAGGAACAGCAAAATAAATTTTTCACAAACCTCCGGCATTGGATTACATTTTGGTCAATTTTCTTGTCATTTTTTGCATCAAGTAACAGCGAATAATTTTTGTTTACACTTTCTTCTAATATTAACGAGAAATCATCATCCTGCACAACCGAACACTGATCATAATCAACTTCGATAATTTCAATCATTTATTTTTCTTTTGTAATTAATTATTCAGGTACTTTGTTTTACTTTTCATCATCAGCATTATATTATGGAAGAATTATTGGTGCAAACCAATATAGCACACAGTCTATTGAACTTCTTCTAGCTACTTCCAAATTAGTATGCATATTTATACAAATAATTACCGACATAATTAACATACACTATAATTAATTAAAAACAATTTTTTTCTTTTCTATTTATTTTTCACACGTTATCAAATGTCACACTCATATAAGAAAAAATTTCACACCCATGCCATGAGGATTATTAAAATTAATTACATGTAACGGGATTGAAGTGCGATTCTAAGAATTTTCCTTTATTTTACGTGGATTTGATGTGCGATTTAATTATTAAATGTTTTTAACCAGAACTTGACTAAATTTTAGTAAAGATTTGCGACGATTAGCTTGCCCCAATTGCGCATAGATGTCGATAGTAAATGCTGTTGTTTGAAAATATAAAGAAAAAAAAACTTTTTTCTGTTTGGCATGGGGGAATCGAATCCCAACTATATATTCTGCATTAAGTCCAGTATGTTGATCAATAAAAAGAGTTAAAAGTTTGTTAACTAAAAATTTATTTATCGCTTTTGTGTCGTCAAGTGTCAATCGCTCCATACATCTCCATACATATTTATTGATTTTAACTTAATTGAGAAGCGTTTATATGTACGCTGCGTTATACGTTGCTTGTAATCACGGTTTTTTATTTTTATAAACTAATGCAACAGTTTTGTATGCGGTTCTCTGCGGTTTTCTGTGGTTTAAGTAAGTCGGCAATTAAACGTCAGAGAATTTAAGTAAAAGAGTTTAAATGTGTAGGTGGAGACAATTTAAATAGTCAGAGATAATATGACTCTGCACCAAGAAGGTACAAATTTTCTTATATTCAAGCCTCAAACCTCGAACATTGGTTTTTATCGAATGTTTTAAAAGCCATTGTTTCAGAAAACAGAGTGTTACTTGCTCAATTAAGGTCGTAGATCTCAGATTTTTTGTTTTAAGAAATATACTGCTAATTTTTTATGCGGAAATATCCGTTTAATATGTTTTAACATATGTTTATATTTGTCGTCTTTGATAAGAAAACAATTTTTAATTATTAGTTTTTAATATAAATTAAAATAATGAATAATTTTTACGTAATTGTTTTTTAATAGGTGTTTTTTATAATATTTTAAATTATTTTTACAATGTTTTTATAGATAGATAGTTCTAATCTTATTTTTAAGAAATTTACTAATGAATTTGTATGCAGAAATATATCAGTTTAATATGTTAGCATGTGTATATTTTTTTATTAAACGATACAACTGGCGAATTATCGTCTTTGATAAGAAAACAATTTTTAATTATTATCTTTTATTATAAATTAAAATAAAGAATAATTTTTATGCAATTATAGGTGTTTTTTATATTATTTTAAATTATCTTTACAATGTTTTTATAGATAGATAGCTCTAATCTTGTTTTTAATAAATATACTAATGAATTTTTATGCAGAAATATATCCGTTTAATATGTTAGCATATGTATATTTTTTTATTAAAGGATACAACTGGCGAATTATCGCCTTTAATAAGAAAACAATTTTTAATTATTATCTTTTAATATAAATTAAAATAATGAATAATTTTTACGTAATTGTAGGTGTTTTTTATATTCTTTTAAATTATTTTTACAATGTTTTTATAGATAGATAGTTCTAATCTTATTTTTAAGAAATATACTAATGAATTTGTATGCAGAAATATATCCGTTTAATATGTTAGCATGTGTATATTTTTTTATTAAAGGATACAACTGGCGAATTATCGTATTTAATAAGAAAACAATTTTTAATTATTATCTTTTATTATAAATTAAAATAAAGAATAATTTTTATGCAATTATAGGTGTTTTTTATATTATTTTAAATTATCTTTACAATGTTTTTATAGATAGATAGCTCTAATCTTGTTTTTAATAAATATACTAATGAATTTTTATGCAGAAATATATCCGTTTAATATGTTAGCATATGTATATTTTTTTATTAAAGGATACAACTGGCGAATTATCGCCTTTAATAAGAAAACAATTTTTAATTATTATCTTTTAATATAAATTAAAATAATGAATAATTTTTACGTAATTGTAGGTGTTTTTTATATTCTTTTAAATTATTTTTACAATGTTTTTATAGATAGATAGTTCTAATCTTATTTTTAAGAAATATACTAATGAATTTGTATGCAGAAATATATCCGTTTAATATGTTAGCATGTGTATATTTTTTTATTAAAGGATACAACTGGCGAATTATCGTATTTAATAAGAAAACAATTTTTAATTATTATCTTTTATTATAAATTAAAATAAAGAATAATTTTTATGCAATTGTAGGTGTTTTTTATATTATTTTAAATTATCTTTACAATGTTTTTATAGATAGATAGCTCTAATCTTGTTTTTGATAAATATACTAATGAATTTGTATGCAGAAATATATCAGTTTAATATGTTAGCATGTGTATATTTTTTTATTAAACGATACAACTGGCGAATTATCGCCTTTAATAAGAAAACAATTTTTAATTATTATCTTTTAATATAAATTAAAATAATGAATAATTTTTACGTAATTGTAGGTGTTTTTTATATTCTTTTAAATTATTTTTACAATGTTTTTATAGATAGATAGTTCTAATCTTATTTTTAAGAAATATACTAATGAATTTGTATGCAGAAATATATCCGTTTAATATGTTAGCATGTGTATATTTTTTTATTAAAGGATACAACTGGCGAATTATCGTATTTAATAAGAAAACAATTTTTAATTATTATCTTTTATTATAAATTAAAATAAAGAATAATTTTTACGTCATTGTAGGTGTTTTTTATATTATTTTAAATTATTTTTACAATGTTTTTATAGATAGCTAGTTCTAATCTTATTTTTAAGAAATTTACTAATGAATTTTTATGCAGAAATATATCCGTTTAATATATTAGCGTGTGTATATTTTTTTATTAAACGATACAACTGGCGAATTATCGTCTTTAATAAGAAAACAATTTTTAATTATTATTTTTTAATATAAATTAAAATAATGAATAATTTTTACGTAATTGTAGGTGTTTTTTATATTCTTTTAAATTATTTTTACAATGTTTTTATAGATAGATAGTTCTAATCTTATTTTTAAGAAATATACTAATGAATTTGTATGCAGAAATATATCCGTTTAATATGTTAGCATATGTATATTTTTTTATTTAACGATACAACTGGCGAATTATCGTCTTTAATAAGAAAACAATTTTTAATTATTATTTTTTAATATAAATTAAAATAATGAATAATTTTTACTTAATTGTAGGTGTTTTTTATAATATTTTAAATTATTTTTACAATGTTTTAATAGATAGATAGTTCTAATCTTATTTTTAAGAAATATACTAATGAATTTTTATGCAGAAATATATCCGTTTAATATGTTAGCATGTGTATATTTTTTTATTAAACGATACAACTGGCGAATTATCGTCTTTGATAAGAAAACAATTTTTAATTATTATTTTTTAATATAAATTAAAATAATGAATAATTTTTACTTAATTGTAGGTGTTTTTTATATTATTTTAAATTATTTTTACAATGTTTTTATAGATAGACAGTTCTAATCTTATTTTTAAGAAATATACTAATGAATTTTTTGCAGAAATATATCAGTTTAATATGTTAGCATGTGTATATCTTTTTATTAAACGATACAACTGGCGAATTATCGTCTTTAATAAGAAAACAATTTTTAATTATTATTTTTTAATATAAATTAAAATAATGAATAATTTTTACTTAATTGTAGGTGTTTTTTATATTATTTTAAATTATTTTTACAATGTTTTTATAGATAGCTAGTTCTAATCTTATTTTTAAGAAATTTACTAATGCATTTTTATGCAGAAATATATCCGTTTAATATATTAGCGTGTGTATATTTTTTTATTAAACGATACAACTGGCGAATTATCGTCTTTAATAAGAAAACAATTTTTAATTATTATTTTTTAATATAAATTAAAATAAAAAATAATTTTTACGTAATTGTAGGTGTTTTTTATATTATTTTAAATTATTTTTACAATGTTTTTATAGATAGATAGTTCTAATCTTATTTTTAAGAAATATACTAATGAATTTTTATGCAGAAATATATCCGTTTAATATGTTAGCATATGTATATTTTTTTATTAAACGATACAACTGGCGAATTATCGTATTTAATAAGAAAACAATTTTTAATTATTATTTTTTAATATAAATTAAAATAATGAATAATTTTTATTTAATTGTAGGTGTTTTTTATATTATTTTAAATTATTTTTACAATGTTTTAATAGATAGATAGTTCTAATCTTATTTTTAAGAAATTTACTAATGAATTTTTATGCAGAAATATATCCGTTTAATATGTTAGCATATGTATATTTTTTTATTAAAGGATACAACTGGCGAATTATCGTATTTAATAAGAAAACAAATTTTAATTATTATCTTTTATCATAAATTAAAATAAAGAATAATTTTTATGCAATTGTAGGTGTTTTTTATATTATTTTAAATTATCTTTACAATGTTTTTATAGATAGATAGTTCTAATCTTAAATTAAAGAAATATACTAATGCATTGTTATGCAGAAATATATCCGTTTAATATGTTAGCATATGTATATTTTTTTATTAAAGGATACAACTGGCGAATTGTCGTATTTAATAAGAAAACTATTTTTAATTATTATCTTTTATTATAAATTAAAATAATGAATAATTTTTATGGAATTGTAGGTGTTTTTTATATTATTTTTACAATGTTTTAATAGACAGATAGTTCTAATCTTATTTTTAAGAAATTTACTAATGAATTTTTATGCAGAAATATATCCGTTTAATATATTAGCGTGTATATATTTTTTTATTAAACGATACAACTGGCGAATTATCGTCTTTAATAAGAAAACAATTTTTAATTATTATTTTTTAATATAAATTAAAATAAAGAATAAATTTTACGTAATTGTAGGTGTTTTTTATATTATTTTAAATTATTTTTACAATGTTTTAATAGATAGATAGTTCTAATCTTGTTTTTAAGAAATTTACTAATGAATTTGTATGCAGAAATATATCAGTTTAATATATTAGCGTGTGTATATTTTTTTATTAAACGATACAACTGGCGAATTATCGTCTTTAATAAGAAAACAATTTTTAATTATTATTTTTTAATATAAATTAAAATAAAGAATAATTTTTACGTAATTGTAGGTGTTTTTTATATTATTTTAAATTATTTTTACAATGTTTTAATAGATAGATAGTTCTAATCTTGTTTTTAAGAAATTTACTAATGAATTTGTATGCAGAAATATATCAGTTTAATATATTAGCGTGTGTATATTTTTTTATTAAACGATACAACTGGCGAATTATCGTCTTTAATAAGAAAACAATTTTTAATTATTATTTTTTAATATAAATTAAAATAATGAATAACTTTTACGTAATTGTAGGTGTTTTTTATAATATTTAAAATATTAAAATAATTTAAAATAATAAAAATAAAAAACCTACAATTACGTAAAAAATTGTAATTAATATTAAAACATTTAGTTTAAAAATTATATTTATTAAAAGAAAATTAAAATACAGATAAGGGACATTAATAAGAATATAATATATCATTATGTTTATTTTAGATATTCAAAATAAAATCAGAAGCCATTAGTAAATAAAACAATATTAAATGATATATAAGATACAGAATATCATTATACAGTGATAAAAATGATGTAAGTGTATGTAGCAAAATCAAATTATTCAATACTAATCATTAAAAATAAAAATTTCTTACACATTATACACATTTATTTGTTCCTGATCACACAATACACTTTACATTAATATTTTCACTCATAATTAATTATTTATTTCAACAGTTTACACTCTTACAACATTATATACTTGACTTATAACAGGATTATTCCTGTTTCTAGATTTTTCTAACCGTTTTTCTCTTTTTAGTTTTCTATGTATTTTTTAGCTAAACTATTATTTGTTTTATTACTTCCTCATTATGGTTTTAAATAACAAAGTTTTTTCCCTTTATAGTTCTATTGCTATTTCATATTACAATTACAGATAATAATTATAATAATATAAAATAATAATTAAAAATTGATTTTCTTTAATATTGTATCCTTTAATAAAAAAAAATATACATATGTTAAAACATATTAAACTGATATATTTCTGCATACAAATTCATTATTAAATTTCTTAAAAACAAGATTAGAACTATCTGTCTATTAAAACATTGTAAAAATAATTTAAAATAATATAAAAAACACCTACAATTACGTAAATATTATTCATTATTTTAATTTATATTAAAAAATAATAATTAAAAATTGTTTTCTTATTAAAGACGATAATTCGCCAGTTGTATCCTTTAATAAAAAATAAACAATGTCAAATGCGGATATATTTCCGCATATAATTTATATAGTTTATTTCGTAAAAATATTAAAATAATTTAAAATAATAAAAATAAAAAACCTACAATTACGCAAAAAATTGTAATTAATATTAAAACATTTAGTTTAAAAATTATATTTATTAAAAGAACTGGCGAATTATCGTATTTAATAAGAAAACAATTTTTAATTATTATCTTTTATCATAAATTAAAATAAAGAATAATTTTTATGCAATTGTAGGTGTTTTTTATATTATTTTAAATTATTTTTACAATGTTTTAATAGATAGATAGTTCTAATCTTGTTTTTAAGAAATTTACTAATGAATTTGTATGCAGAAATATATCCGTTTAATATATTAGCGTGTGTATATTTTTTTATTAAACGATACAACTGGCGAATTATCGTCTTTAATAAGAAAACAATTTTTAATTATTATTTTTTAATATAAATTAAAATAAAGAATAATTTTTACGTAATTGTAGGTGTTTTTTATATTATTTTAAATTATTTTTACAATGTTTTAATAGATAGATAGTTCTAATCTTGTTTTAAAGAAATTTACTAATGAATTTGTATGCAGAAATATATCAGTTTAATATATTAGCGTGTGTATATTTTTTTATTAAACGATACAACTGGCGAATTATCGTCTTTAATAAGAAAACAATTTTTAATTATTATTTTTTAATATAAATTAAAATAAAGAATAATTTTTACGTAATTGTAGGTGTTTTTTATATTATTTTAAATTATTTTTACAATGTTTTTATAGATAGATAGTTCTAATCTTATTTTTAAGAAATTTACTAATGAATTTTTATGCAGAAATATATCCGTTTAATATATTAGCGTGTGTATATTTTTTTATTAAACGATACAACTGGCGAATTATCGTCTTTAATAAGAAAACAATTTTTAATTATTATTTTTCAATATAAATTAAAATAAAGAATAATTTTTACGTAATTGTAGGTGTTTTTTATATTATTTTAAATTATTTTTACAATGTTTTAATAGATAGATAGTTCTAATCTTGTTTTTAAGAAATTTACTAATGAATTTGTATGCAGAAATATATCAGTTTAATATATTAGCGTGTGTATATTTTTTTATTAAACGATACAACTGGCGAATTATCGTCTTTAATAAGAAAACAATTTTTAATTATTATTTTTTAATATAAATTAAAATAATGAATAATTTTTACGTAATTGTAGGTGTTTTTTATAATATTTAAAATATTAAAATAATTTAAAATAATAAAAATAAAAAACCTACAATTACGTAAAAAATTGTAATTAATATTAAAACATTTAGTTTAAAAATTATATTTATTAAAAGAAAATTAAAATACAGATAAGGGACATTAATAAGAATATAATATATCATTATGTTTATTTTAGATATTCAAAATAAAATCAGAAGCCATTAGTAAATAAAACAATATTAAATGATATATAAGATACAGAATATCATTATACAGTGATAAAAATGATGTAAGTGTATGTAGCAAAATCAAATTATTCAATACTAATCATTAAAAATAAAAATTTCTTACACATTATACACATTTATTTGTTCCTGATCACACAATACACTTTACATTAATATTTTCACTCATAATTAATTATTTATTTCAACAGTTTACACTCTTACAACATTATATACTTGACTTATAACAGGATTATTCCTGTTTCTAGATTTTTCTAACCGTTTTTCTCTTTTTAGTTTTCTATGTATTTTTGCATTTTTTAGCTAAACTATTATTTGTTTTATTACTTCCTCATTATGGTTTTTTATAACAAAGTTTTTTCCCTTTATAGTTCTATTGCTATTTCATATTACAATTACAGATAATAATTATAATAATATAAAATAATAATTAAAAATTGATTTTCTTTAATATTGTATCCTTTAATAAAAAAAAATATACATATGTTAAAACATATTAAACTGATATATTTCTGCATACAAATTCATTATTAAATTTCTTAAAAACAAGATTAGAACTATCTGTCTATTAAAACATTGTAAAAATAATTTAAAATAATATAAAAAACACCTACAATTACGTAAAAATTATTCATTATTTTAATTTATATTAAAAAATAATAATTAAAAATTGTTTTCTTATTAAAGACGATAATTCGCCAGTTGTATCCTTTAATAAAAAATAAACAATGTCAAATGCGGATATATTTCCGCATATAATTTATATAGTTTATTTCGTAAAAATATTAAAATAATTTAAAATAATAAAAATAAAAAACCTACAATTACGCAAAAAATTGTAATTAATATTAAAACATTTAGTTTAAAAATTATATTTATTAAAAGAACTGGCGAATTATAGTATTTAATAAGAAAACAATTTTTAATTATTATCTTTTATCATAAATTAAAATAAAGAATAATTTTTATGCAATTGTAGGTGTTTTTTATATTATTTTAAATTATCTTTACAATGTTTTTATAGATAGATAGTTCTAATCTTAAATTAAAGAAATATACTAATGCATTGTTATGCAGAAATATATCCGTTTAATATGTTAGCATATGTATATTTTTTTATTAAAGGATGCAACTGGCGAATTGTCGTATTTAATAAGAAAACAATTTTTAATTATTATTTTTTAATATAAATTAAAATAAAGAATAATTTTTACGTAATTGTAGGTGTTTTTTATATTATTTTAAATTATTTTTACAATGTTTTAATAGATAGATAGTTCTAATCTTGTTTTTAAGAAATTTACTAATGAATTTGTATGCAGAAATATATCAGTTTAATATATTAGCGTGTGTATATTTTTTTATTAAACGATACAACTGGCGAATTATCGTCTTTAATAAGAAAACAATTTTAAATTATTATTTTTTAATATAAATTAAAATAATGAATAACTTTTACGTAATTGTAGGTGTTTTTTATAATATTTTAAATTATTTTTACAATGTTTTTATAGATAGATAGTTCTAATCTTATTTTTAAGAAATATACTAATGAATTTTTATGCAGAAATATATCAGTTTAATATATTAGCGTGTGTATATCTTTTTATTAAACGATACAACTGGCGAGTTATCGTCTTTGATAAGAAAACAATTTTTAATTATTATTTTTTAATATAAATTAAAATAATGAATAATTTTTACGTAATTGTAGGTGTTTTTTATAATATTTAAAATATTAAAATAATTTAAAATAATAAAAATAAAAAACCTACAATTACGTAAAAAATTGTAATTAATATTAAAACATTTAGTTTAAAAATTATATTTATTAAAAGAAAATTAAAATACAGATAAGGGACATTAATAAGAATATAATATATCATTATGTTTATTTTAGATATTCAAAATAAAATCAGAAGCCATTAGTAAATAAAACAATATTAAATGATATATAAGATACAGAATATCATTATACAGTGATAAAAATGATGTAAGTGTATGTAGCAAATTCAAATTATTCAATACTAATCATTAAAAATAAAAATTTCTTACACATTATACACATTTATTTGTTCCTGATCACACAATACACTTTACATTAATATTTTCACTCATAATTAATTATTTATTTCAACAGTTTACACTCTTACAACATTATATACTTGACTTATAACAGGATTATTCCTGTTTCTAGATTTTTCTAACCGTTTTTCTCTTTTTAGTTTTCTATGTATTTTTGCATTTTTTAGCTAAACTATTATTTGTTTTATTACTTTCTCATTATGGTTTTTTATAACAAAGACCCTTTCTAGTTCTATTGCTATTTCATATTATAATTACAGTTATTATTACAATAAAATTTTTTTAAATTTAATTGTATTGGTTCAAATCAACATGTAGAATGTATATAACAATTTTAATATATAGGAAAGAGTATAAATACAGGGGATTAAACAAACTTTAATCATATCAAAAAAAATCATCCTGGAGGAATAATACTTAGTGCGAAAAATTAAATATTTATTAAAAAATTGAGTTCTAGTGAAAATATTGAAGCTAGTTTAGTGAATTAAATTTTATAAATAATGGAATTAATTTACCATCGATTAATTTACAAAAGTTTAATGGAAATTATCAAGATTGATTATCATTTCACTATTTGATTTTATGTTTGAAACATGAAAATTATTTTTTTTTAAAATAGAAATTAAAATATAATATTTTTTAACACGTGTTTTTTTTTATTATAGGTTATCAGCAAGAAATGTCATCGTCAATTAAAAATATAGATCAGTATTTGTTTTATATATTAATTAAAATATTAAATATTATTATGTAATTTGCATGTGTTTTATGTAGTATTTGTGGGTGTAGTTAGAAATGGTTTTGATCTTATTTTTAAATAATCTAATATAGTTAATTTGTAATTAGTAGGTGTATTTAGAAATTGCTTTAATATTATTTTTTAGTCATGTATTTATGTATTAATATATTAATTTTTTTTAACACGTTTTTTTTCATTACAGGATGTCGCGGAAAAGGAGGATATTCAAGCAAAAAAATAGATAAGTATTTGATTATATATTAATTAAAAAATTAAATATTATTATGTAATTTGCATGTGTTTTATGTAGTATTTGTGGGTGTAGTTAGAAATGGTTTTGATCTTATTTTTAAATAATCTAATATAGTTAATTTGTAATTAGTAGGTGTATTTAGAAATTGCTTTAATATTATTTTTTAGTCATGTATTTATGTATTAATATATTAATTTTTTTAACACGTTTTTTTTATTACAGGATGTCGCGGAAAAGGAGGATATTCAAGTAAAAAAATAGATAAGTATTTGATTATATATTAATTAAAAAATTAAATATTATTATGTAATTTGCATGTGTTTTATGTAGTATTTGTGGGTGTAGTTAGAAATGGTTTTGATCTTATTTTTAAATAATCTAATATAGTTAATTTGTAATTAGTAGGTGTATTTAGAAATTGCTTTAATA